>BSBK01004726.1:0-726741 GCA_027943335.1 Chamaecyparis obtusa
ACACATACATATATACATATATATACATACATATATACAACATATATATATATATATATACATACATATATACATACATACATATATATATATATATATATATATATATATACATACATATATATATATATATATATATACATACATATATATATATATATATATATATATATACATAATATATATATATATATATATATATATATATATATACATACATATATATATATATATATATATACATATATATATATATATATATATATATATATACATATATATATATATATATATATATATATATATATATATATATATATATATATATAGATGAGTAGGTGGAATCATACTAAGTTTAAAATCAGTGATTTTCAATCATATTATAAGACTATTTAGGGTCATGGAGACCTAGAGGCAAGCGGGGATAGGAGTTGCTTTGTTGAGGGAGTGCTAATTAGGCCTAGCTGGAGAGTTAGAGGGTGAAGGAAATCTTCACTAGTCAAATGATGAAGGACTGAGACTAACAAGAATTAAGTAACTCTGAAAAGGGTACTAGAAATGTAAAAATGTTGTTTGGTTATTTGGGAAGTTTGTGAATGATTTTCTGATTTCATGGTTTGAAGGGCTACTAGGGAGGCCTAGAAAGGCTATAGAAGCGGAATGGTAGAAGCTAAGTTGATTGGAGTGAATGGAAAGTTGGAACATGGTAGATATACGATAATAAGATGATCTATGGTGTTGGGATCAAGGTGAGAGGTGTTGGAAAAAGGAAGTGGGGAGGTGAAGTTGTGTCGAATGGTTGTGGGAGTGACTTACAAAGTTAGAGAACTCTATTTGATCTTTGAATAGGACTAATTCCTTGAGTTGATTCCAAGTTTCTTGTTGAATCCTCAAGTTGAGTTAGCCTATTTAATGTGATAGTAGAGGGCTCTACATCAACAGTCTACAAAATTAGACCTTTATTTTAAATTCATTTAACACAAAAAAACAAAAATTACAAAACTAAACCAATGGCATGTTTACAACAAAGAAATAGGATGAGAATAATATGCTGAAAATTCTATTCTATTTAATACACAACAAAGGACCAGTAGGAAGAGAGAGAGAGAGAGAGAGATAGAGAGAGAGAGAGAGATGTTAGGAATGAATGCTAAAGTGTTTGGCAGCCATTCTGTAGTAGTAGTTGTTGCATTCGTGATAGTGATTGTCATTGATGTCAACACAGTGATTTACCCAAGACTTGCAGAGAAGCAGACAGAGTTTGGATAAGCGCACATGGGTTATTGTAGTTGAATCTATGCAAAATTGAGGATATACTCTTTGATGTGTCATATGTCTATGGTTAAGAGTGTAGATAGTAATTCATTGATTCATGGAAGTTATGATCATTTTGGTGGAAGCAGTGTTCAGGTAGTGTTCCTGAGTAGTGATTTGTGGAAATCAGATGATATCTCCTAATCAAGATGGAATTAAAGGGAAGTTGGTGAAATATTGATAGTGACATGGATGATATCATAGACTTCGAGGTCACATGAGTGAATATTTATTGTATTTGGAAGCCGACAGTTTTATGTAATTTTGGTGTAGTGTATGGAAACTTTTATTTTGTAATTGTATGCCGACTCATTTGTAATTATTTGAGTGTGGTCTAAAGGAAGGAATGTATTTCCTTGTTGTATGTAATTGTGATGAAGGAGCATGATGTTGTAATGTGAAAGTGTGTAATTATGATATGGTAGCAGCAGTTGTGATGCTGTATGCATGCAGTGAAGAAAAGAGCTAAGTATGAAAGGGAATTTGTGAAGGAAGACATGCGAAGTACAAAGATCTAAAATTGAGATCTGATGTAATAGTGAGTGTGGTTTGGCATAGTCAGAGAAGAGGTAACATATTATTCTATTGAGTAATGCAAAGATTATTTGGACAGTGTGTTCAGTGATCTTATCCTGAAGTTGTTTGGGCAGTGGCTCCTTCTATCTTCCATAACTCTTAACCAAGTTAGAATCTTTTAAGAGGGATTCAAAATCTCCTAACATGGATTCATATGTATTGAATGTATTTCATAAGACTCCTAATAGAGTCCATCCTCTCACAAGGAATATTCATATTAGTGCATCTTTTGTGGGCATCATTCCCATCAGGATTTACTCTTTGATCAAGAGGTTCCCTAGTCAACATATCTTGTGTCATTGTGTTATTGTGTATGAATATCTTTCTATGATTGATAATTATATTGCTTATATGGTTTAATGCTATTGAAGATGATAAAAGTTATAATTTTCTGATAACTAATTCACCCCCCCCCCCTCTCAGTTATCTTGGTGGACTTTACTTTCTAACAATTGGTATCAGAGTGGTAGATCCTTGAAGAAGAAGTTTAACAGCTTAAGGAGATCCATGAGAAATTTTAGGAAAGAAAGCCCTAAGTTTGATGGAGTAAATTTTGACAGCTAGAAAGAAAAGATGAAGACACACCTATTATGTTTAGGACCAGGTTATTGGTTGATTACAAATAATAATAAGACTATCATTGAAGAGGACAATCTTGAAACATGTACTGCAGAAGAGAGAGATCTATTCATGTGTAACATACTTGCAAGAGAAGCACTTTTGACAACACTTCCGAAGAATGAGTATAGTCAGGTAAAATATTTGAAAAAATCTCATGAAATTTGGAATGCTTTACACTCTATTTTTGAAGGTGATGAACATGCAAAAAGAGTTAGATTACATAATTAGATATGTGCATTTGAAGATATAATAATGTTGGAAGATGAATCTATTAGAAGTTATATTGGTAGAATGTTAGAGATCATTTCAGGTATAAAATCTTGTGGAGGAACAAAGATAGAGAATGAAGTGATATGGAAAATTCTGAGGACATTGACTCCTGTATTTAAGTAGACAACATAGATGATTGAACAAGTGATACCTTGTACAAAAAAAATTACAAGAGAGACTCTTCTTAGAAGATTGGAAGCAACAGAAATGAACTTGAGATTATCAAGAGACTTATATGGAATGGAGATAGCATTCAGTACTCTTAGTGTTCGCTCTACTTTGTCAAGAAGCATTAGTGTGAGCGGAGATTATGCTGGTAGCAATAAATCTAGAAATGAAGAAGACAAGAAGATTGAAGAAGGTATTGCCTTTCTTGTGAAAAGAGAACCAGACGGTAATATTTAAATGTTGGACTTGTCAAGAATATGGTCAATTTGCATCTAAATGTCCTAAGAGAGTTAAAAAGTACAGAATCAATTTCAAACCTAGAAGATATAAGGAATTTTATTATGCTAATGATGAAGATCTTGAAGCTAGTATAGAAAGAACTTTAAGTGAAAGTGATACAGAAAATAATGATGACATAGGATTTGTAGCAATTAAAGAAGAAAATCTTGAAACTGATGTGAAGGAAGAAAAAGCCTTAGTTTCTCAAGTTGAAAAGAAAGTTGATTAGATTATAGATAGTGGTTGTTCACATCATATGACTGGAGACATGAAAAAGTTCATAAAGTTGAATGAATATGATGGTGGAGTTGTTAGAGTTGGAAACAATACACCTTGTTTGATTAAAGGTATAGGATCTATTACTCTTGATGGAAAGACTAATACTAATGATGTTTATTTTGTGGATGGATTGAAACATAATCTTTTGAGTGTTGGATAGTTAGTTGATAAGGGATATCAAGTTTGGCTTGCTGAGAAAACTTGTGTGATAAAGGATAAAGATGGAAATCTGATTGGAACTGGATCTAGAACTAGAGGTAATGTATTTCAGTTGAATCCTACTGAGATGACATGTTTGATTACAAAGATTGATGATAGTTGGTTATGGCATAGAAGGTTCTGTCATATAAACTTTGATAACATTGTGAAAGTAAGTACTAAACTTGCAGTAAGAGATTTACCTAGAATTATGAATCATACTAACATGATTTGCAAAGAATGTGTAATGGTTAAATAGAAGAGATGGTATTTTTCTAGTAGGAAGTTTACATCTACAGAGAAGTTGGAGATTGTTTATACAGATTTGAGTGGTCCTACCAGGACTAGAGGATTCTATGGAGAAAGGTATTTTATGATTCTTGTTGATGTTTTTATAAGAATGAACTGGATTGCATTTCTTAAAGAAAAATATGAAGCATTTGATAAGTTTAAGATTGTTAAGAATAAAGTTGAGAATGAATCTGGGATGAAGATTAAATGTTTAACATCTGATGGAGGTGGAGAATTTACTTCTAGAAAGTTTAACAACTTTTGTGAAGAAAATGACATTAAAAGATAGTATTCAGCTCCTAGAACACTTTTACAAAATGGTATTGCAGAAAGAAGGAAAAAATCACTAACTGAAGTAGCAATAGCTATGTTGTTTGAAAATAATTTGGCAAAGATATTCTGGAGAGAATCAATGAACACAACAATATATACAATGAACAGAGTACAAATAAGAACAGACACAGACAAGACACCTTATGAATTATAGTTTGGACATGCACCCTTAGTTAAGTATTTTAGAATTTTTGGAAGAAAATTTTATATAAAGAGAGATGATGATATAGGAAAGTTTGATCCTGGAAGTGATGAAGGTATATTTCTTGGATATTCTTTGAAAAGCAAAGCATATAGATGTTTCAATAAAAGAACTAAGACTATTGTTGAAAGCACAAATGTTAAAGTTGATGAAAAGTTCAAAATTCAAGAAAGAAGGCTTAATTATGAATCTGATGAAGAAACTCATCCTAAGCCTAATACTGGAACTACTAAATTATTTTATGAAACTGATAGTGATTTGTTGAATGAAAGCCACAGTGAAGTTATTGAAGAACCTACATCTGAAGAGAGATCTAAGATAGTGACACCTAGCAAGAGTTTGTTAAGGAATCATCCTTTTGAATAGATTATTGGGAGCATCAAAAGAGGAGTTCTTACTCAGAATAAGGCACAATAAAAGTTATGCTTGATTTCTCAAATTGAACCTAAGACTACTAATGAAGCTTGTGAAGATGAAAGTTGGACTAATGCTATGAAAGAAGAACTAGATCAGATTGAAAAGAACAAGAAATGGGAATTGGTCCCTAGACCGAAAGACAAGAATGTTATTGGAACTAAATGGGTATTCATAAACAAGATGAATGAACAAGGAGAAGTAGTAAGAAACAAAGAAAGATTGGTATGTAAGGGTTACTCACAACAAGAAGGAATTGACTATGAAGAAACCTTTGCACCTGTTGCAAGAATTGGAATAGTAAGAATGTTTTTGGCATATGCAGCTTACAAGAAATTCAAAGTGTATCAGATGGATGTGAAGTCAGTATTTCTGAATGGAGAATTGGAAGAAGTCTACATTGAGCAGCCTGAAGGTTTTCCTTTAACTCAAGAAGGAGACATGGTATGTAAATTGAAGAAAGCTTTATATGGACTTAAACAAGCACCTAGAACTTGGTATGTAAGACTAGATAAGTATTTGTTAAAGTTGGGATTTATAAAAGGTACAACTAATAGCAATCTGTACACAAAATAAATTGAAAATGGTTTTTTAGTTATAGTTATTTTTGTTGATGGCATTATCTTTGGAGGAGAAGATGAAGCTAGTGACAAATTTGCTGATGAAATGAAGACTTAATTTGAAATGAGTATGATTGGTGAAATGAAATACTTTTTGAGATTATAGATAACACAAAACAATGATGGTATCTTTGTAAGTACAACAAAGTACCTGAATGAATTGTAAAGATTTGGAAAGGAGGATTGTAAACCAGTTGGAATACCTATGGTGACCAGACATAAGTTATCTAGCACAGATGAGACTCCTATAGTAGAATAGAAGAAATACAGATCTATGATTGGAGGATTGCATTATTTGACTCATACAAGACCTGATATAGCACATTCAGTTGGAATTGTAGAAAGATTTCAAGCTGAACCTAGAGAATCACATTATGTAGTAGTAAATAGGATACTAAGATATTTAAGAGGCACAATGGAAGAAAAATATGTAGCAGTAGCAAAAAATTGTAACCAGATAATTTGGATGAAGCAAATGCTGAAGGATATTGGAATAAAATTTGTTGAACCTGTTGTTATACATTGTGATAACACTAGTACAGTTAGTATGTCTAAGAATCATGTATTACATTCTAAGACAAAGCATATATAGATTAAGTATCATGTTATAAGAGAGAAATTTGTTGAGAAAGAAGTCAGACTTGAGTACATAAGTATAAAGGAGTAGATAGTAGATATATTCACAAAGCCTTTGCCTAAGGATACAATTGAGTATCTAAGAGGTATGCTTTGGGTTATGCCCTAATCTACTTTTAAGAAGTGATGCATTTGGTTGCATCTGTCTAGTGGTATATGAGCCTTATCTTTCTTCTGGACTAGATGTTGGTACTTCCTCTATGGGGGAGTATGTGTATCTGAGTTGAGTCATGAGGACTCTAGTAAATGTATTTTCTAAAAAGTGTCTTTTGACATTGAGTTGTTGTTGACTTAGTGATGGAATTTATGTCATTGATGTCAATGGGAGAGAATTTTGCATGAAAAACAATATGAGACATTTTTTGAAGAGAACTGAACATGATAACGAAGAAAGATTTGATTGATGAAGAGGATTTCAAGAAGTAGTGTTGCGATATTGCATTTTTGGAACATTAGATGTTTTTCATCTATGTTTCCATTAATGCCAATGGGGGAGATTGTTAGGAATGAATGCTAAAGTGTTTGGCAGCCATTCTGTAGTAGTAGTTGTTGCACTCATGACTATGATTGTCATTGATGTCAACACAGTGATTTACCAAAGACTTGCAAAGAAGCAAACAGAGTTTGGATTAGTGCACATGGGTTATTGAAGTTGGAGCTATGCAACATTGAGGATACACTCTTTGGTATGTCATATGTCTATGGTTAAGAGCGGATACAATAATTCATTGATTCATAGAAGTTATGATCATTTTGGTGGAAGCAATGTTCAGGCAGTGTTCCCGAGTAGCAGTTTGTGGATATCGGATGATATCTCCTAATTGGGATGGAATCTAGTTTTTCATACTTAAAGAGAAGTTAGAGACACATTGATAGTGACATGGATGATAGTGTAGACTTTGAGGTCACACAAGTGAAGATTTATTGTATTTGGAAGCCGACAGTTTTATGTAATTTTGGTGTAGCGTGTGGAAACTTTTATTTTGTAATTGTATGCTGACTCATTTGTAATTATTTGAGTGGGGTATAAAGGAAGGAATGTATTTCCTTGTTGTATGTAATTTTGATGAAGGAACATGATTTTGTAATGAGAAAGTGTGTAATTATGATATTGTAGAAGCAGTTGTGATGCTGTATGCATGAAGTGAAGAAAAGAGCTAAGTATGAAAGTGAATTTGTGAAGGAAGACATGTGAAGTATAGAGATCTGAAATTGAGATCTAATGTAATTGTGAGTGTGGTTTGGCATAGTTAGAGAAGAGGTAACATATTATTCTATTGAGTAATGAAAAGATTATTTGGACAGTGTGTTCAATGATCTTACCTTGAAGCTGTTTGGGCAGTGGGTCCTTCTATCTTCCATAACTCTTAACCGAGTTAGAATCTTTTAATAGGGATTCATATGTAATAAATGTATTTCATAAGACTCCTAACAAAGTCCATATTCTCACAAGGAATATTCATATTAGTGCATATTTTGTGGGCATCATTCCCACCGGGGTTTACTCTTTGATCAAGAGGTTCCCTAGTCAACATATCTTGTTTCATTGTGTTATTGTGTATGAATATCTTTCTATGGTTGATAATTATATTGATTATATGGTTTAATTCTATTGAAGATGATAAAAGTTATAATTTTTTGATAACTGATTCGCCCCCCCCCCCTCTTAGTTATCTTGGTGGAGTTTACTTTCTAATGTGAGAGAGAGAGAGAGAGAGAGAGAGAGAGAGAGAGAGAGAGAGAGAGAGAGAGAGAGATGGGGATGAATGATAATGATAGAGTAATAGACTGGTCTATTAAGTGGTATACCCAGATGATGAAAATCAACTTCTACTCCTTTGATTTCAAGTTGACACTGTGGGATCCAAAGATGATAGATAATGAATAAATTTAGAGAGTGGAGGAGGGCCATAATGACCAAAATAATATAGGACAAACCTCAAGTTAAATGAGGCAGCAGCAAACATTTTAATAGATTGTTATTATTAAATAATGGAATTTGCAAATACTAGTGTTCTAAGGCCCCTCATTACATGATTTATTAGTGTAAGCCCACTTTGACTTATGCATCTATAAAATGAAACTACAACTTATTGGGATTGAGACAAACCTTATAAAATAATAGCAGCTAAGAAGGATCGCTTGCCAACATCTGCTCATGAATACAAGGTCCTACAACAGATGTATTCAACAGATGTTTACAAGCGATTATTCTTAGTTATTGTTGTTTTATAAGGTTTGTCTCAATCTCAATAGGTTGTAGTTTCATTTTCTAGATGCGTAAGTCAGAGGGAGCTTACAATAATAAATCATGTAATGAGGGGGCTTAGGGAACTATTATATGCAAATTTCATTATTTAATAATAAAAATATATTAAAATGTTTGCAGTTGCCCCATTTAACTTGAGGTTTGTCCTGTATTATTTTGGTCATTATGGCCCTCCTCCACTCTCTAAATTTATTCCTTATCTATGGTCTTTGGATCTCATAGTGTCAACTTGGAACTAGTGGAGTAGAATTTTCTTTGCATCATCTGGGTATACCACTCAATTATGTTGTCTCCAAAAAATTATGATCATGATGCCTACATTTATGTTTATTAGTTGTTGTGTCCCAAGACCCCTTATGACCCTTTATGATCCCTAATAATACATCTTAGAGGTCTGAAAATGTCATAAAGGGTCATAAGAGGCTCCTATGAGGGGCTAGATGAGCTTCCACCTTCACGTGGTTGGCCCTGTTATGTAGAGAATGTTAAACTATTCTCAAAACAAAGAGAAGCTTAATAATTTAAGGTCTCAGTCCATGGACAAATTAAATTAGACTTACTATCCAAATTGGACAAATTATGTCCAAGGTCATATCCTGGTGGATGGTTGTGATGATGGGCAGAGTGCTAGAATGATAGCAACCACACTAGATTGCAGAGAAAAGATAGGACTTGTTGGGTGTCGAGACAAGGTGGATGAGTGATTCGATGATCATCTGTATCAACATGGGAAGTTTGTCTTGGGTGTTGGTTCTATTTTAGGGGATAATCTCCAAAGGATAATCTTGAGGATTGGAAAAATGATGTAGCCAAATTGGAGGATGGGTGGGAAACTGTAAAAGGGAGAAAAAATAAAAAATGAAAAGAAAGATTTTGACATGATCCTTCATTCTCAGAAAAAGGTGGAGTTTAGTGAAAAATGAAAATAAATCTTTTGACATGGTCCTTTGTTCTCCTGAATGTAGCTAGGGCAAGGTTCTAACCCATTACAATTAATAAAATTACCAATTAATGTTAAAAAAAAATAGTAAAGTAGCTCACACGGTGGGGAGCAGCGGCTTGAGGTCGTGGGTCACCCCCATTGTCTCAGGTTCAAACCTCCCCCCAAATTTTAAATGGTGTGATATGCGAGTGGGCCAACGGTCTCAACCCCTGAGGATTACTCTCACCTTAGCTCGCCCCTAGTACCCAAGATACCGCCTGCTGGGTCTCTGGGCTAAGTCACGGGGATACCTCACTGTTATCGAAAGAAAAAAGCATAACAAAATACACAGCAATATATATTAATGTAAAGTAACACCTGAAGATAAATATCTAGACTAATCACTGAGCAGGATACCGTTGGTGATTACTCTGGCTATTTATCTTCAATTTTTTTTTTTTTGACATTCCATTATTAGTCGATCTTTTGATGACCTTTGGTCGAAACCCTCATAAAGATTGGTCTAAAGTTTGACCAATTTTTGTCAAAATTTTTCATCATGGGTTTGGCATCCTAGTCGGACAGTCTAAAGATTTTGACCAAGTAAGGCTGAAAGGTCTAAAGATTTTGACCTACTTTGGTCGATAGTTCAACCTGATGAATTCCTAATAGCAGATGTGAATTTTGACCAAGATTCATGTCAAACTTTCTACATTGACAATGATATGTCGAACATTCAACTCAAAAAATAGCGACCAAACCATTGGTCGAATAGTCAACTAATATTGGTAGAAAATTTGACCAATTATCCATTGAAAATAGGTGCAAATTGTACTAGTGAAGAGAGGCTTTTGATTTGAGAAACTAACTAGTAGTAAAAAGTGTCTCAACCCAAAAAATGATCACCTAATAAAAATAGATGGGTTGAGGAAGGAAACTCAAAGAATTTTGTAGAAATCCCTTGTTCTAGAACAAATTTAGCAAAGAAAACAATTGACAAACGATTGATTTTGGAAGGCTTCTCATAAAATATGACATGTAGGATCACCGTGATTAGAGAATCTCTTAGAAAAGATAGTAAATGTGTCCAAAACCATGCTGTAATAGTTATATAAATTTATCACCAAATTTTGTATGTCTCTATCCACCTCAATAGAAGAGTTACCCATCACAAAATGAAAAATAGACTAAGAATCTACCAATAATAGGAGCCACCCATGATCCATCCTTGCGAACAAGCATCCAAAGACCATGATGACTCAAAAGAAGTAGCATCCATCCTCTCCCACAAGTAAGTTATCCAACTCCATAGAGAATACCACCACTTTAATTTAGGAATTATTAAAGAGGAAGAAAGGATCATAATGAGCCAAACTTGAAATTTAGCCATAAGAACCCACTTGAAATTAATATTCGCACCAAGAAGAGTAAACCCATCCCTGGTGCCACCAAGGAACTACTCCAAAGAACTGATGTGAGGAAATAATTATAAGGAATGAAACCCCATAAGGAAACATCACAAAATCAATAACCCAGAAATGCATTTAGAGAAACCATTTCTACCACAAAAAACTAAATGTAAGACATGACGCATGAGAAACAAGAATGAAAAATGGCCCAAAAAAAGGTTTCAAAGAAAGAAAACTAGGATACTCACCCACAAAGAAGGGTCAACCAGCAACTCCTCTAGAACAAGAAAGTATAATTAGGAGAGAAAGAGGATAGTCCTTTCAAAAAGAAACCCTCCTCTACTAACCATAATATGAAACATTACACCTCTAGAAAAAAAGACAAGTATATTGTATAAAATACCCTCCCTCACAAACCTATATAACAATAGGATGGAAAACATAAAAGGGGAAACACAAATCAACTCAGAAAGGAAAAATCACCACCAAAATATTGTGTTTAAATATAAACATGAGCCAACTAGAGCAATATAATATATAACATAGACCAAGGTAGACCTGCAATAAAAGTTCACCAAATGCATATAGAGAAGCTCCAATACTGGTGCTCAACCTTAACCCCATCCTTAGACTTTAAAACAATGGGAAAAACCATATAATATCTTCAACATACTAGAAGAATAAGTCTAACAAAGCCTTCACAACACTAGGGTGAAAAACAAAAACATCCACATAAGAGAATTAGGAAGAGAGGACCTCAAGGTGAAGAAGGAAAAAAGAAACTATATATGTAAGTAATATATAGAAATAGCAACCGAAAAAGAAAATACCATCACAAGAAAAAAAATTATCTTCCAAGAAGTGGAAGCTAGAGGAAAAAGAATCCCCAAAGTAATACAAGTAGAAAATAACCCTTGACGCTCCTATATAGAAGTAGGGAAGAAAGATATGAACCTTGTGGGAACACATAGAATATTCTTAGTAGGATAGAGGGTGAACCAATGCAAACCAAGCCTCATAGGACCAACATTTGATTAAAAAAAAGGGTTTACTTCCAAAGTTTTAAAAAGGTAGAGCCTTGGAGAGAATTCTCAAATACTCATACAAATAAAACCCTAAAGCTAGAGTGATCCCTCTACAACCACACAACACTCTCACTCATTGTCTTCATGTTTTATTTAATTTTTATTAAGTTTTAGAGGAAATTTATTTAAATTAGAATGCAGAGGTGAAAAATAAGTTTCCATTGAATTAAAAGACTATGCATACTCCTAATTTATAGAATTTGGACTCACATGGCTCCATATATATTAATAAATCCCTTTAATCATCCTTGTACAAACCAAGCTAGATGAGTTTGACAATATGCACTTAGTATGAACCCTAATAGGTTGGTATGCCTAGGAATTTACTAATCATATGTCTATACATATTGAATTATAAACCATGCACACACCCCTCAAACACCTTAGTATGATATTGTGGGTCAAAATTGGTTAGTTCCTCCTTAACTATACTCTTCATGCCTAGGAAATGATTTATTGATAGATTCAAAAGTTCATGCATATCTAATTTAATATTCTAAGTTTTTAATGTGTCTAATTTAAGTTTCTCCATATATGCAAACTTTTTTTAGTATCAAGCCTAAAATTTCAAAAAGAAAGAGAAAAATTTTAAACAAAAAAATGGAATTAAATAAAAAGTAAAATCCAAAAAATTCAAAATAGAATTAATTATTTAAAATTATTACATTTCTAAGTCCATCCAAGTTACATCATATGTATTTCACTAGTTTTTAGTCAAACCATAGGTAAAATATCTTGAAAATTGGAAATTGGAAAAATATAATCTATTCATACATAGTACATACATGATGCACCTCTCATAACCAATCTACATATTGATGATAATGAATTAGTTTGTAAGCATAAAAGAATAAAAGGTGACCAATGAAATTTCTTAAAGTTTGAAGTTGGGATGAGCTATATTTGTTGGCAAGTTGTCTATACTGAGATATATGACTAGTTATAGTGTTGTCATTATGGAAACAAAGTCATATAGCAGTTTGGAATCAATGCACTAAGTGTAAAGATCAAAATTTAGTTCAGTGTTGAAGACTGGAAAATATATAGAGCACCAGAGATTCAAAGCATCAACGCACGTGTGTATAGATGAATTAAGGTATGTGCCCTAGAATTTAAGGTTTTTAGAGTATACTTATGCTTAGTCTAAGAGCACATAAGTAGATATGCCAAGATGTGAAAGTTATAGTCAGTTGAAGTTACATAGCTAGTGTATGCCAGTAGAGAACAAAGCATAGAGCCAACAGTGACTATTTTGGCTTGCGATTATAAATTAATGTTGTAGAGGCTATGCACCCATTGTATTTAGGTTGCCGACATATGTACATGTATAATTGTAAGAACACTTAAGCCAACTCATTTGGAAGTTTTATTTGTAATTAGTTATAGGGCTGACCTAATTGTATATTTTCTATGAGCGCATAAATATAAGGTGCACCCACTGTAATCGGTATGGAAGTTGTAATAGAGTTGTGAGAAGTATAGCAGAGGTATACGAAGTGAGCATAAGATGTATTAGAGCTTTACTAGAGGTCAAAGTATTAGTGCACCAAAGGAAATGATGTGACAAGGAGTGTCACGGTGATAGTTCACCTGCAGATATAGTATGTATCTGATTCCAAAGGTTGTAGCCTTCATCATTTGAGCAGTGAGCTTTAGGATAGTGAGTCCACTCCCCTAACAGGGATCATTGTAAAAGACTCCTAATAGGGTCTGACCCTTAACAAGGTCTACTCTACTAAAATTATTGTAAAGCTACTGCTAACAGGGTAAAGGATCTTCTAACAAGGATCACAAAACACTAGTGTAGATTATTAGTGGGTATCAAGTCCCACTAAGGTTTTTACTTATTTGGGTTTCCCCATAACCATATTGGTGTCATGTGTTGATTTCATGTTTCATGTTTATGTGAATTTTTAATTCAGTACTTAAGCATTTATAATTCAGTATTCAGATTAAAGTGAAAAGTTAAAATACAGTGAACACTGATTCACCGCCCCCCCCCCCCCCCCCTCTCAGTGTTCACATTCCTAACAATTGGTATCAAAGTTGTGGTCCTCAGAAAAGAAGTTTAACCACTTGAGGAGATCATGGACAAAGCAGATATGAAACATTTGAAGAAGAATCTTGAATTAGCTCTTGAAGACCTAGATAATTCAGAAAGAGAAATTGAAGATCTGAGGGAAAAAGTTAGTGATGCTCAATTAGTTATCAAAAGACTAAGAAAAGATTTGAAGGAAGGCTCTAACAGTGAACTTGAAGAAAAAGTCAAGAATTTAAGTGAAGAAAATGCATCCTTGTTAAGTCATCTTGAAGAATTAGATGACAAACATATGAACAATCAAGATCTCTACAATGAACAAGTCAAGGAGAACCTTCAACTAAATGAATAACTAAGTGAAGCTAACCTAGAAATCTTGGAGCTAACGAATATCAAAGAGAGATTGGAATCTTAATTGAAGAAGTCAAAGGATCATATTGACAAATTACACACTAGTGCTGAATTGATAGAATCATAGTTGTATCCAAGAAGAATCAAAGGAGACACTAGCTATATTGGATACAATGAAGCACGTAATCAGATTGATAGTATGTAAGCAAGAAAGGATTCACAAAAGAACCCTACTGATGATGAGAAGATTGAAGATCAAACAAAGACAATAGTGATCCTCCTAAGAATAAGCGCAAGCATGTAGAACACACCTATTTTGCATGTAACAAGCATGGACACATTTCAAGGAACTATACAGAGGTAAAACATTTCAATGGCTACTATTATACATGTAATAGATTTGGTCATAGAGTAATAAATTGCAAGACTAGTAAGAAGAACATGATTCAGCATGATCAAAGAAATCTGAATCAGACCAATGCAAGAAGTTCTCAGAATGTTACATGTCAGATATGTAACAATAATGGTCACTCAGCTAGAACATGTAGAATGGAGACTCATGTCAATGCACCAATGAATGATAGACCTCTAGTGATTTGTCACACCTGTAACAAGGCTGGACATATCTCAAAGTTTTGTAGATGAAGGATGTAAGGTCAAGAAAGCCCTAAAAGGACCGAAGAACCAGTTTTGGATCATGAAGTAGAAGTCAAGTTTGTAAAAGCCTCAAAGGATGGGAGATTGATTTGGTTAGAAGGATAGAAGGATAATGTTGTTGAGAATGTATTGGATGCATCCCAAGTGGATGCACCCTCTACATCTGCATAAATGGCCCTCAGGGTCATAGGGGGAGCTAATTTAGCTCTAGATCCCTGCGTGGCTAGTATACTCATCATCAGAGTATGTGACTTTGGACTTAAGCTATTGGAGTGTATAGGAAACTTTTTTACAAGAGCGCACATGCTAATTGTTAGCGAAACTCAAGTTTGAAAATTTGAAGTGACAGCCTGGTTTACGCAAGTTGCATTAATGGCGAATGTCTTACTTTAAGTACACAAAAAGTTGTTTGTTCACTCATTGCATTCATACTTAGAGAAATTGAAGATTACATTAAGCCTTTGAAGTTGTTGTGAATATTTGGAGATTGAGCTATTAGTAATTCTAGTGCATTTGATCAGTTTTAAGAAATCCTATCTTGTTGTGCTATTTTGGAAGCCATCAAAATATCTCGGAGATCATTTGGAAAGTGAATATCAAGTAATTCATGGCCACTCCTATTGTTTTTGATGTTTCTAAGAAGAAGACCTATATTTTTTCAAGAGGCACCCATTTAAATCAACCCTAAATGATTTAGAGGGAGCATTTTCCTGCATGTCGATGGGCGTCATGCATGTAGAAGACATAAGAGCTTACATCTATTGTAAGAAGGAACCTGTTGGACTAGATAGGTTAAGGGCACACATGGACACAATGTTGAAACTTGACAAAACATTCATGGATGAATACATAAAATGGAATGATCACCCCATTGTTGAATATGCCACGACATATGAATTCTATGAAACTGAATGGATTAAGATATTGTTGAGCTAAATCCATGATGACTTATTTTGGATTAGAGATGTACTAGTAAGAATAATAGGAGACCTAATTCATGAGATGATAGACCTTTCTAAGGTAGGTACCATCCTTCCTGTGGGTAAGGATGTTAGGAAAATGGTGGAGTAGGTGTGGAAATCTAGAAGTGATAAGCGCGACATAACCATTGAGCCTATAGAGCAACTAGACATCAAGTTGATATCAATGATATTGGGTTACAAATTTTATCATACTAGTAGGGTGAGTAGTGCGTATGCAGGCACTATTCTAGCAGCCATCTGTCTTGTGCAAGAAGATGGAGACTTTGACTTGTGTGAAATCTTTCACGCACAGTTGATAGACAATATCAAATCTATCAAACATGATAAGACCATGGTATTTAGGTTTGGGTCCCTAATCATCTATATGTACCTTCATATAGTTGGTAAAGTGTCAAACTTGTATCTAGACAAGTCCATTCCTATCATGCCATAGATATCAAACAAGGCATCCATAGAAAGCACACTTAGAGACTACATTACTTTGGAATTGAAGACTTTCAGAGAAAGAATGTAGATGAGGTATATGATTCTTGAAAGTATTGTAGAGAAGTATAAGGATACACTATGCATCATGGTGGAGATTGATACTACATGTATGGAAGATGTGGAACCTAGAACTAAGTGGATTCCACTTGGGTATGAGGTTGAAGAACAAGTTCTTGAAGCTTATGCACAGGTACTGCTATCAACCCCTAAGGATGACAATGAACCTAGGTGGGGAGCCTATGAAGAGAAGACTAGAGAAGTTCGTGCTAAGCTGAACAGTGCTGCAACAAAGAGAAAGGTTGCAAAGGTCACATCAGAGATCCTATGAATACATGGTATATCACAAGAAGATCTTGATAAAGAAAGGGATAAGAATATTTCCTTGGAATTGAAGAGCGCAGTAGAAGAACAATGAGGTCCCAAGGTGAAAAAGATAAAAATTGAGAAAGATGATAGTCAGAAGGATACAGAAGATAGTACTCCTTTTATGCCAAAAGATGCTCCTCCCGAGTATAAGCCTATATTCAAAAGGAAGGAAGAAGCTAGCACCAGTCATCGATCCTCGCGAGCATTAAGGAGCAAGAAAAACACTCAAGCATAGCCTCAAGTAGGATTCAGGCCTAGCCTCAAAGTTCTAAATACAAGAATTGTTGATGACGGAAGAATTGATCAAGTATGAAAGTTTTATGAATCTTACAGTGAGATTGACAAATTAGAAATTCACAGTATGATTGTCAAACATTTGATCAAGTTTAAGAAAATAGTCCTTGAATTGTAAATAGAAATTCTAGATAAAGTATGGGATATTTTGGAAAATCTAAAGAGACAAGCTAATGAGGAAGATCAAATAATAAGGGAAAAAGTATTAGAAGATACTCTTCCTATATGTTCTAAAGAAGAAGTGGAACTGATATTGAATTTGGTGAAGCCGCACCTTAGAAAAAAAATCAGAACTCTTCATATCATGAACAAATATTATGAGTTGATTACGAAGGAAATATAAAAAGAATTTGAGAAGGTGTTGTTAGAACAACAGATCAAACCACCGACTAAGCCCATCACTCATGCACCCATCAGGGAAGATAAAGTGGTAGAGCCCACTAATGTACCAATGACAAGTCCTCAGGACTCAACGCCCATAGCAGAAACTCAAATAGAAACAGATCAGTCTATGCCCATGACTGAATCACCCAAAGATAGCACAATTATCATAGATAATGTGGAAATAGCCATGGTGGCCACTGATAAGGAGTTGGACAAGTTTGAGGAAGCATTTGTCAGCACTGAGGAAGCAAAAATCCTATGTAGCAATATCCCTCCAACTCAGCAAGAAGAAGTAATCATAGAAGATACATTTGATGAAGAAAAGAAAGGAGTAGAGGTGGAAAAGAAAGATGAATCTTCTATTGATCTGGTCAAGGTAAAGCAAGAAATGATGGATAGCACTCCCATCACTCCCTCCTCAGCATTGTTGTCAAGTTTCACACCTGACACTAGCAGTTTGGACTCCTGGAAGGAAGGAGACCTAATTAAGTTCAATGTCCTAGCTATGGAGAAGGGTAAGGAGAAAAAAGTATTGAGGAATCCTCTCCAAGTAGAATTAGTAAACATTTTGAATAGTTTATCGGTTGATGATGTGAGAACAATCATCTCTCAATTCAAAGTAAATTTTTCAAACCTAGAAGAATCTACGGTCACAGTGGCAGAGGAAAAATACTTAAAGAAGAGACTCAATGAACTAATGAGTAATTTTGCACTAGACTTGACCTCTCTTAAGTCTGGTCAGGCATCATTGAAGGAATTTGTAGATCAAGGAAGGAAATTCATTGCAAAATCCATGGATCAAGATAAGTTCACTGATGCCCATCTTAAGAAGATCAACGATGCAGAGGAAATGACTGAGAAGGTGAAACTTTCAATGCTAGACACTTCCACTAATGTAAACATGTGCAACAATGTCTATCAAGGATAGTTGGATATAATTGGGAAGGCAAAAAAATAAATAGAAAAGATAAGATCTAGACAGACTCAGTTGAGGAACGCTCTTGCACCCTCTCTAGATATTCTTAGTCAAAACATAAAGGAGATTGATGTGACCATGATAACCTATGATCAAGGTTTGAGCATAGAATTGGAGAAGATGGAGAAGCTATAATATGCATTATGCACCCATCTATAGATAGTCAATTCTCTGATAACCTTTTGGAAGAAGGAGATCTAGAAACTCAAGATTGCATATCCGGATGTTTTCCCTCAGTAAGTATATGTAGATAAAGTTTTTGATGTACCTTTGTCATTAATGTCAAAGGGGGAGTTGTATAGAATATGGAGCACATATATGTATAGGGAGATATAAGAGTATGTATAAAATGTATAGAAGACAAAAAGTTTTTGTATTAAGGGATAGTTAGAGACTTAGCCATATTCCTTTGTTTCCATCAATGAAAAAGGGGAATATTGTTGGAAAGTTGTCTATACTAAGATATATGACTATTTATAGTGTTTTCATTATGGAAACAAAGTCATATAGTAGTTTGGAGTCAGCGCACTAAATGTAAAGATCAAAATTTAGTTAAGTGTTGAAGACTGGATAGCATATAGAGCACCAAAGACTCAGAGCATCAACGCATGTGTATGGATGAATTAAGGTATGTGCCTTGGTAGTTAAGGTTGTTAGAGTATACTTATGCTTAGTCTAAGAGCGCATAAGTAGATATGCCAAGATGTGAAAGTTACAGTCAGTTGAAGTTACATAGCTAGTGTGTGCCAGCAGAGAACAGAGCATAGAGCCGATAGTGACTATTTTGATTTGTGATTATAAATTAATGTTGTAGAGGCTATGTGCCCATTGTATTTAGGTTTCCGACATATGTACATGTATAATTGTAAACATGCTTAAGACAATTCATTTGGAAGCATTATTTGTAATTAGTTATAGGGCCGACCTAATTGTATATTTGGTATGAGTGGATAAATATAAGGTGCGCCCATTGTAATTGGTATGGAAGTTGTAATAGAGTTGTGAGAAGAAGAGAAGAGGTATGCGAAGTGAGCATAAGATGTATTAGAGCTTTTCTAGAGGTCAAAGCATCAGCGCACCAAAGGAACTGATGTGACAAGCATTGTCACAGTGATAGTTCACCTACAAATATAGTATGTATCTGATTCCAGGGGTTGTAGCCTTCATCATTTGAGTAGTGAGCTCTAGGAAAATGAGTCCACTCCCCTAACAGGGATCATTGTAAAAGACTCCTAACAGGGTCTGACCCTTAACAAGCTCTACTATACTAAACGTATTGTAAAGATACTCCTAACAGGGTAAAGGATCTTCTAACAAGGATCACAAAACACTAGTGCAGATTATTAGTGGGTATCAAGTCCCACTGGGGTTTTTACCTATTTGGGTTTCCCCATAAACATATTGGTGTCATGTGTTGATTTCATGTTTCATGTTTATGTGAATGTTTAATTTAGTACTTAAGCATTTATAATTCAATATTTAGATTAAAGTGAAAAGTTAAAATGTAGTGAACACTGATTCACCCCCCCCTCTCAGTGTTCCCATTCCTAACAATATTCAGTCAACTCCTGCTTTGAAAAATAAGGGCAAATTCATTGTACATATTATATACTAGAAGCTATGATTTGATAATATTTTTAGCTAAAAGGTCATTGGAGGGCATACCTCACCTCCCCATACTCTGTACCATAATTGTGATAGGGATAATGATCATTACGATTACTACAGTGATATCTTAAAGACTACAAATTTTGTTCAATGAAAATTAAATGAAGCCAAAAATTACATAGACCATACTTTACACAATGATTATGACAAAGATTACTTTCCAAAAATAGATCAATTCAACATAAAAATCCTACTTCTAAAATTGTAGTTCATTTTAGTCAACCATGAATGGAGTAATGCAAGATATTATTAAAGGCCAAAAAGTTGGGTCCTCTAGTAAAAAAATGGATATAATTTTGAAGAAGTTTTCCTTTACCCTATTGATAGAAATTATCATAAAAACCAGTCCTTCATTTTTAGATTTATAAATTCAAGATATATAAAGTAAGGGGAGACCTATGTGACTATAATAAAGTTCTTTATATGTTATTTTATGAAGTGCTCCATTGTGAGGAATTATTAATCCATGCTTTCTATAAGAGCTCAACTATTCAAACCCTGGAGTGGTTCCTTCACCTACAAAAGAATATGATTCTCCTATTATTAGTCTAATGGAAGAAATTTTGAAACATTTCTCCTATAAAATTAAAAAAATGATTGAACATGGAGGACATATGTAACACCAGGCAAAAAAGTAGGTCAAAGTTCTCTTTATTTATATAAAATGATTATAAACCCCTAAAAGTATATCCTAACAACTTAAAACACTAGTCCAAAAAGCATGATATTAATGTGAACTATAATTTCGTAATATGGTAGTAGTTAATTATATATTCATATAATGATATTAATGTTCCCTAATTTTCATAATAAAGCCTTCTAAGTATATTCCATAAAATTATCACACATTATGGACTTGATTAAGACTGAGAAGACCACTATCCTAATGGGTTTCACATTGTTTCTCCTACCAGAATATGTGTTAATTTCATGGGACATGACATTAGTTTTCTTAATTTTGTGTTTTATAAGAATATTGTGATTTCTCTAGCTAGAGATTCTTCCTCTATGAAAAAAGTTCATTGGGTTGGGGTTTTAAGCCCTCCTCTTTCCTTATATTATAATGTTTTTTTAAATTCAATATCATAAGCATTTGTTAAGTGATGGAACATAAACAATATAAATAGTTTAATGTGTTTCTTACCAATTCAGAGGGTGTTCAAATAAGTAGATCATAGTTTGGTATCATGTACAGATGTGATCTTGTTGTAATGCGGGTTTAGTTTCCTCCATAACCACAGTGTCTTAGCTTACATATGTTTTCTTTGTTATAAAATATCTCTTTGTTGGTTTTATTTAATTATTTGTCATGTATATTATGGGACACATTATATTTTTTATTATGATAATTTTATTAAATGGTTTTGAAAGAATTGGGGGATAAGACATACTTCATTTGATAACCAAGAGGAGATCTTATACAATGCTGGTTGGCGATTACCAACTGTCATATAGTTGGATAGTTACAAACTACCTATTGTTATACAATGTATTATGCCAACATTCACCCCATTAATACATTGATCCTAAAAAATATCAAATTAACTTTTTCCTAGGGATCCCCCCCTTAAGGCTTACATAACAAAACATGCTAATTACATAATATGAATACATATATCAAAAAAATCTTCTTTTTGACATTGTAAATCCTGAATCATGCAAGGCTCCATCAAGCTATCTTGTGACCCTGAGAAAGGTGTAGCGTCAAGTTGTGTTCTTAAGCTTTTAGTCCCGAACTCTCGAATCACAGTTTTGAATTATTCAGCAATGATCCCTAAGAGATGTTATAGATCTCTTTCATTGTCTAATGTCTACGAAAGGGTATAATTCTCAATCATATACTCTAAAGCTCAGTTGACAGCAATCCATATTGAGTGCAATACCAAATCTTAAACATGTCTCCAAAATGAGTCTTCACAAGACATGCATTCTTCAAATTTGTCAGCATTAGAAAGAGAAAACAAAAAAGAAAGCCAAAAATGCTTCTCATGCAGAACACCATCTCAAAGTGAGAAGATAACTTGGGATGATGGAAATTCCTCCATCCTCCGATGCCACCAACCTCCAGATGTGAAGGTTCAAAGCATAAGATTGTTTTTAATACTTGAGACTGGAAATCGTTAATGACCTCTTTATCGTCTGATGTGTCCTCATTTTCAATGCATGCAACATTTCCTCCTTTAGATTGTTCTTTGATTTTTCTTTCAAGAACATCACTAGCTCTAGCTCTATAAATCCATGCCATGTGCCCCTTTTTCTTATAGTAGAAACATTTATTGTCTCTTCTATTGTTATTTGACCATTTTTTAGTACTTTGTGAGTATAGTGCCTGATCTATTTGATGAGCTTCTTCTATGACTTCCTTTGTCCTATTTTCTTCTACTAGAAGGGTTGGAATCATATCCTCTAGAGTCTGTGAAGTGAGTTGACTTAGTGTAAAGACAACATTACTATATTTGGAAGATAAGCTATTTAACAAGATGGCCTTAGCATCATCGTCATCAACAAGAGCCTTAACTTTTGCAAGTTTTTTAATGAGAGACCTTAAATTATTATATGATTGGACATTTTAATCCCATTTTCCATTTTGAATCTAAACAATTGAATTTTGAGAGAAAGCTTTGCATGGACAACTTTTTCTCCAAACAACTTGTTTAAATTATCCCAAATCTCGACAGAAGTGTTATCTAGATCTATGTGATGAAGCTTAGAATCTACAAGAGCAAGACCAATAATAGCCTTGGCTTTATCATTTCTACCGTTCCACTCCAACAATTTATTTGCATCTCTATGTGGTTTTTCTTTTCCGCTTACTATGCCCCATAGATTTTTATTCATCAATTTCATTTGAATTTTTATTCTCCATGTATGAAAATTGAAACCAAAGTATTTATCTAATGGAATCTCCATTTCAAATGAATAAAATCCTAATCAACAATCTTAAATGCAAGTTTTCTCACCTAAAATAAGTTGGAGACTTTTGTTTGAAATTATTTCTCTACAATGACGTCATGAACAATTTGACATATTCAAAGATACATGGAGAAATGCATGTACATGTCTAATTATACAATCACCAAATTAGAAAAGAGTAGCAAGAAGAATGAGAGCACAAAGAATGATAACACTTTTACCAGCATTTCATTCTACGAGTGCCCACTTTTGGAAGAAATGGTTCACTTCAAGAAATAGTTCCCTACAAGTCTACCAACACTTCATTCTACCAGCGTGGTTTTGCCCTCCATTTCCTAGTGCTCAATTTCATACTCACCAGTGCCAATGCCTAGGTTCACGCTATGGCTGCAAATTGCCTATACTATAATGTTACCTAGTGATTGTCCTTACAAGGACAAGTTATCATTTTCATAATCCATAAAATCTATATCAGGAACAATCTACACATTCCAAAAATCAATACCAAGATCATGCCATTATGTTGAGTCCAATAATTCTCCAATAATCCTACACAGTGCAGATCATTCACTGAAATGTAACATTTGAATACTTTCCTACATTTTCTTTCCTGGACCATTTATAGGCAAAGAATCACAGGTGTTTCAAAAGCTCATCCAGCATATCAAAGGCGATAATCCAATCCAATATACGTAGAAACTGAATAACGGCTAATCCAATCTCATTCTACACAGAAACTCCATTGTCAATTCCTTCCTTAAGGCATATGAAGACAGTGGTTCCAATCCATTTGTTTGCTCTGATACCACATGAAATAATTGGGGGATAAGACATACTTCATTTGATAACCAAGAGGAGATCTTATACAATGATGGTTAGACAATTACCAACTGTCATATAGTTGGACAGTCAAAAACTACCTATTGCTATACAATGTATTATGCCAATAGGTTTGGGCTCTTTAAAAGTTCTAACTATATACCTCAACTAGATATCCTACTTACATTCATGCCTAATTGATTGACCAATATAATTTTTTGATTAGTTAACCTAAATACTTTTAGATTAGTGTAATTCCACATTGGATGGATAATCATGTCACATGCATAGTTTTAAATAAAGTAAATATAAATTAACATTTCAAAGGATAACTAATATCTAATTGTGGCCATCAAATTAAATATTAGTAATCCTAGCTAGCAATCTAAACTATAAATTCTTAATGAAAATTGTATTTATCACTTCACTAATTCAAAATGAATCCAAGAATCAATCCTCATCATCAAGTACATTACATAAATTTTAGCCACCCATATCCAACCACTACCTCTAGTCAAAATTTAAGCTAACTTCAAATTTACTCATTCATCTAGTCAATTCAATCCTAGATCTCTATGGACCAATCACTAGAATTTATTACTATTTCCCTGTCAGTTTTAATATAGAATATCATCTCATAAAATCATTTTTCTCCATTTCAAAAACTTATAGCGTTATGTTCCAATTCACTCAACTAAATAAATTTATGCTAGCAACTATTTTCATAAGAGAACACTTATGGGTGTATGATGCCAACTTTGGAATTTGATTCAAATTATTTTGCTAATTGGGTGCCTCCTCTACTAGGTTGTCTAGATTGGTAGCCAAATCTCTTTCTATTTCTCATTTGGCTACTCATGTGGGTGTTTAAGAGTATGGTCTTATCCATTCTATATCCCTTACTCTCTATCCATAGATTGCAGGGTTCCCTCTACAAATATGGTGACCTATCTAAGTGGTTGGTTTCATGTCTCTGATGGTTATAACTTGCATGTTCCTTTGATTTCTCCTAGAAACGATCATTCTTCTTGGACTATAGTTCATCACAATAAAAAGAGTCAATTTCTTAGTATTCCTAACAAGTAGATTGTCTCATTGGGACCATTGTTGGGCTATAACTATGATTTTTAGTGAGGTTAGGCTTTGTTATTTTATCCAACTCTATGGACTATTTTTTCTTGTTAAAACGCTTCTATTTCATGGTTTCTATTTTTTAGTTTTTACCTCTCTTTATTTTTTAATCTAATTCTCTCTTTCATAACCTTTGTGCTTTGTACCAAGCTATCAACTTTGTAAAAAACCCACTTATTTTAATCAAGAACTTTGGGACCTAGAGAGTAACTCAATATATTAATACAACAATACCATACCACTTTTATGCCATTCAAATTCATTAAATGTATAATGATTTTCTAGATTTTTTGTATATTTTTAAAATTCTGTTTATTATCTAATGTAAGGTATAAATAGACAACCATTATTACATTTTTCATTCTTAGTTTATTTTTTCTTCTCTAAAAGATATAGAAGATATTCCTTTAATACTATAATCACGCCACCCAAGAAAATCTTAACACTTCATCCACAAGGTACATATCCAAGGGGACAAATGGTCAAACATAGGAGGATGAAACTTTTCTTCCTAATTCTCAACTATTTTCATTCTAAATATAAAAAACACATTTATATCAAGAGGTCATAATCAACAAGAAAACATATTTTTTTCTTATAGATCATAACTCAAGAAAATAGAACATAGATTAATTAAGATTATAATTTTCTACAAATATGTATTAGATCAATATATAGAACCATGTTAGGAAAGCTCTAAGCTACAAATGAAAAACTCCTATGACAACTAGATTTACAAAATTAAAAACACAACTAGAACAATTATATAACAATTAATAATAAATGTAACTAATATGTTCATATGCACTCCTCAATGCACTATCATACTTAACACGATGCTAGAATATTGTTAAAACTATGGAATTCATATATAAACAACTAATTACGTCTACATCACACTATCATGTTCTATCATACACTCCACTAGTGTAAGAACATTAGAAGACATGGCAATATGAGTGGGATAATTCAAGAATGAGATAAACATCAACACTTATAGTTGCTAGACTGAGTCAACATCGAAGCACTTCGCATTAACTAGAAGCAAGATGCATTGCATACCACCATTTAAATATATTTAATTCTAACTGATAGGGAGTTTCCTGATAAAAATAACTGAAATCTCCCTGAAAATAGTAATGCGATAATGGGTTGTCTAGGTTGCAGGTGGAAAAATGATGGGCATTTCAGGTAATATTGAACCCAATTCCATGAAGATAGCCAAGATATCCTGCTCTCCAAAAACCTCTGAAAAATAATCGCCCGCCGCCATTTCGCCCTCCTTTACTGATTCTCTCTTGATTTCCGAAGGAGCAGCACACAATTGGTCACCGTACCACAAAAGTTCATTTGCCTGGACCTCCTTTACATACAGATTCTCCCGATCGACAGTTTGGACGTGAGAAATATGAGATCAGGAAACATGGCTATTCTTGCAATCAGGAGAAGATGGACTGTTTCGGCGGACTGCACTTTTTGTCTTCCTTTTAATATTTTTCTTTGATGCTCCCACAGAATGTTTTCCTGCGAGTCTCTGAACCAGGGCACGGAAATTGTCCGGATCAGTACTGACAATTGTCGGGGCAAAAATTTGCACAATACGTATTTTTGGGGTGTTTTTATTGCCTAAATTAGATCCATTGGAGGGAGCGTTAAGCTTAGATATTGAATGAGAAGACTGGCTATGGTCAAGAATTATCTTGGCCCTGCTCATTTGCTTACCGCTTGACTCCATGAACTTGTGCAGTTATGATTGCTTCCCAGACTCCAATGTATATAGAAAATTTTAGTATTGGGTTTACCATTTTCGGTATATTGAAGACCATATATGCGGTATAGATTAAGGCTGAAGAGAGGAGTTGACTCCACTGCCAAGGATTTCGGGTAGTGGAATTGAAATACAGGAGATAAGTGCCGTCAAACATCCGATTTGCTTCCTCTTCTTTTCCAGTGGTTTTCACCGTTCCATCCTCGCAACTTGGCCATATGTCTCTATCGCTCCAATTTCTTACATGCACAATTATTTTGCTAAAAGTTTTGTTTTTGTTATTTTTGAATAGCATGCGGGGGAGGTACCATTTCGAAAATGAATAAAGTAGTCAGCACGAGAATTTTATGTTATGGGAGCCTATTAGGTATCTGCCGGCTAAACTGTATTGGATTGATTAAAAAGGGAAATAAAAGAGAAGTTGTTATCCAAGTTGTTTGCTAGTTGTTGCCCGGACAGCTGGTACCGTCCATTGTACATACGGTGTTTAGCTATAAAATTATGTTTACGACAGGTACTGCTTTACAAAATTTCATATGGACCGCAAAGCTCGGCTGGTTCATGGGGTTGAACGGCACTCATAATTTATTGCCTAATTTGAGAAGATCATATTGAAATTCGACACTAATTATTGTATTTTATTTTATGAAGATTGGTTATAAGTTAGGAAATGAGGATTTTTTTTTACCATTTATATTTTTGACGAATAGAGGTCTTTTCTATTAATATAAAAACATATGAAGTATACTATTTACAAAAAAGGGGTCGCAGGATACAAGATCAGCCCGCAAAAGATCACATGGCAAAATCCGAAACCATGAACTATTCATAAAAATAAAAAAACCTTCAGGTAGCCAAAGTAGTTGCAGCCAAAAGAGGAGGATCTCTCTCATCCGGATTGACCCAAACATTGGGGCTAGGGGGAGGGTCTGGAAGAAACCACCCATCTTCATCTTCTTTAATCTTCAGTTTTCCTTTCTCCCACCTAGGAGGAATAGGAAGAGCCAGGTGAGAGAATTTATTAGAAATGGTACTTGAGGCCACAAAGCATTTCCACTGGCAAGACGACAACTGGCATCATTAGTAGGAACAGGAGCAGAAGACCACCAACAAGCCATACTCCAGTTAGGAGGAGAGGCAGAGCGGTGCTTCCAAGCATCTCCACTGTCAGAAGAGTGGCGAGGATCTTGAGACCGAGGGGTTCGAGAATGCCTAGCAGATGAGCTACGACCATGGCAGCGACCACGGGGTGGAGTGTGATCGACAGAAAGAGAATCCGTCTGCACTTTGGCAACCGTACAAGGGGCATTGCTCCAATGTTGTAAACACTCATGCAGATGCCCCACCTCAAGGGCCACTTTATCAACTTGTATTTGAATATGCACCATGAAATTATTGTATATACAAGCTTTAGTGTACATAGAAACATTAATATTAGGAACGTTGTGAGCAAAAAATACAACATTTCTATCTTTCCAAAGAGTGAACAAAATCTTCATCCTAAAAGCATGCCAAATATGGCATATCGAAAAGGAGTTCTAGGTCAATCACCTAGTAAAGTCATATGTCAGGAAGATGGAGCTGGCCAAAAAGGCTTAAAGATATCATGAATCCAACTCTAAAATTGTTAAGTATGGTGGTAAAACTAGAAAATATGCATCAAAGTTTCTGGTTGGCCGCAAAAAGGCCATCGAGGATCAAGAACAACCAAATGTCTAAGCTTGACATCCAAAGGAAAACCTTGAAAGTTAACACACTAGGAAAAAAGAACAATTTTGGGTTCTGAAATAGTAGACCAAATTGTTAGAAACTGCAATTGCCAAATCTTCTAAGAGGAAGACAAGTGCCAGCAGTGATTGAGAATGTTGCCCATCGACAAATGGGGCACCACCCAAGTATACCCCTTGTTGTGTTTGTAGTTAGTGAGAGGAGTCCAAGGATACCACTTCCAATCCTTCCACCATAGCTTGACAAAATGAATGCCAAGCTTGTGCAACAAGTGAGCAAGTAAGGCAGAGACCACAAGGTAAAAATTCTATCGATCTAGGCAAGATAGCCTAAATTGCGCCTAAAGCTCTTCCTAGGAATGAAGGCTCATAGTATCTCTCGAAAAAAGGTCATTGGGGGATTAATAAGAAGAGATAAATAAGAGCTAATAAAAGGAAGTCACAAAGGAGAAAGTAAAAGAGGAGAAAATTCCTCCTAGAAATGGGAAGACTCCATCCCCTCAATAAGAGGAACAATAGAAGGATATCTGATGCAGGAGCATCTTGGGTCTTTGAGCAATCTTGCATCAACCAAAAACATTTCCTGATTTTTATACCTATTTTCTGTTGTTTTCTTTATAATTATTGCATTTGTTCATTTCATGTTGTGTGAAGCTTACATGATGTTGAGGACCTACTTGGGAACCTTCTCCTATGAGCGCATAAAGATTGGATGGACTGTTTCAAAGTTATAATTGTTTTCCTTATTGTCGGAGCTGTATTTTCCTGTAGTTTTGGTGCTGATTGCGCATAGTGGCGATGTTGATCCATAAGAAATTATCCTTTGCGCTCTTAAAGACTTTAAGAGGATCTAAAGTACTATCATTTCTCAAGAGTGAAAGTTCTAATTCATTATGAGTAAAAAGTTATGCCCATTTTTCTTGGGGACTTATTTTCTGCCAGTTTTCATGCAAAACTTGGAGTGTTCTTCTTCCGCGGTTCCATGTGATCATATGGGGCCTTGCATAGTTGAAGGAATTTTCTTGGGTCATGTGTCGACCTAAATCCAAATGTGCATCATGTGGTGATCATTTTAACATTAGTTTTGATTTAAATCTTCAAAACTAGATCTATATTGTAATTAAATGCCTAACTGGCCGACTTGTGGCTTAGCTAGCTATATAAGGAGTCTAGATTAATGTAGTAGGGAACAAAGAGGAAGATATAGGAAGGATTATCAAGATATATCATTGGATACAAAGATAGGATGCAAGCTGTGATTCTGATTTCATAATTCTCATTGTATAAGGCCGAAACCCGGAAGGCCTCACAATCGGGCATGTTGAAAGAAATAATATAATTCTCTATTGTTTCTACCAGTTGATTGTCTAATATCCATTTTGATTTCATTTCTTTCATGTGGTATTATACTGCTTCCATTGTGTAACTCTGAGCAGGGCTTGTTTGTGGATAAAAGTGGATTCAGTTCAGCTAAATTATGCTTGTATCTACCCTACCCTTGCGTCAAGTGGTATCAGAGCGAGTTCTTTCTTGTGGATAGGTGTTAAAATTTAATCTTTCCTTGGTATATTTTTATTTAAAGGATAAACCAAGGTATCCTAATGTATTCATCCTCTAGTCCAAGTGCGAGGACATGTAATATTTGTAATTTCTTTTATTAAGGAAAATAGATATTCCTCCTTATGAGGAATCCTACACTTGTCTCACACACTAGTGAAATGTGGCATACACAGAATTGGGGAGTTACAATGTAACTCCTTTCTCACATCTCTATTAAGAGATGGCTCTCCTCTCTCATTTTCATGAGATACTTCTTCTTCTTCTTGATTATCATTGTATGAGCTCTCTCTCTCTCTCTCTCTCTCTCTCTCTCTCTCTCTCTCTCATATTCTTAGGCATTTGTTGCCACTTTCATTAATATCACAAGAGTTTTTTTTATGCTTTTCCCACTTCAAAATCTTGTCTCCTTGTTTCTTGTTTTTGGTGAATGCTCCTAGTTCTTGCACTAATTCATGGTAAATTTTCCTATCCCTAAGCTAATTGATTAAACAAGTTCCTATTTGTCTCTATATTTTGTTATTATTTTAATATGGTATTAGAGCTGGTTGGTTTAATCATGTATTGAGTATACAGGTGAAGGAACTACCATATCTTTGAGCACTCCAATATCAGAGACTCTTGAGAGAGTTCATTGCTTTTTTTACTAATCTGATTAAGAGAGAAAAATTAAAAAAAAAATTGGGTTTGTCTGGTTTACCACCAAACCTAGTTTAACTATTGGGTTCTTTTTTGTTCAAATTTGTGTAGGTTTCGATACAAAAAATTATTCAAATTAAAAATTTTCAAAATCTTCGTTTCATCATATTAAATTTTGTTTATAACATTAAATTTTATTTTAATATTATAATATTTTTTAATACTAAAAGAATTAAAAAATTAAAAAATTCTATTTTTTTTTCTTGTTCTAATATCGGTTCATGGTTGTATAGATTTTGTTTCAAACTGCTATTCTTGTTTGATAGAGAAAATCATTTCAATTAAAATATCAAAATCTTAATTTCATATTATAATATTAACAGTAGTTAAATTTTTTTAAACATTTATTCCTTTTATTTAAAATCTCAGTTACATGTCAGTATAACTCAAAATTAGTAATTAGTGTATTATTAGATATACAAGAGTCCTTTTCTCCTTGCATGTGCACCTTCCATTTTGTGTTAAAATCATTACATGCATTTTATCTTTACATGTGTTTGTTTCCCAAATATCATTTTAGTTGCATACGTTGTTTAATTATTAGCTCTATTATTGCATGCATTTTCATTACCTTTGCATGTGCAAAAGTTCAAAAATAGCAACAAGTATTGAAGGCCTCTAAGTTTTTTCTGCGTAGGCAAGCTCTTTCCTTTTTTCCTCTTCATTGACTCCAATTACTTATCTTCAATTTTGTGCTCGCTGTAGTCTTCCTCTGGTTTTAATTTACATATTGTAGTTTTTTTTTGCCGAGTTTATTTGTTTTTGGTTAGATGTTCACTTTGCATGTTTATTTTTTTAACATATCAATTTTCAGTTCTGATCTTCACATTAACTATTAGCTATTTGGTTGCATGCGATCGTTCTTTGCTGGTATCGTGTCTATTTCATAGTGATACCTTTGCTCCTCTTAGTTTTAGTTTTTTAGCATCAGTGAATATTCAATTGTAAAGTAGCGTCTTTTAATAATGAAGCATTCTACAGAGAATTCAACATTGTAAAGATATCTGTGTTATCCGCGCTGTAGCTTTTTACCCTGTTTGTTTGGGGCAACCTTCTTCGAAGGATCAATATCAAGAACCTTCTTGTGGCTCACACTGCTATCCCCAGTCATTTTACTTGCAGAGAATAGAATCTTTTTTGTATCGGGTGTCTAAAACTGATATGTGCATTGCATGTTTTGATCAGACCTCTAGTTTTTTTTATCTCTCTGTGCATGTTGTTTCGTTTGCAATGCCATTTTAATTTGAGCTTGCAGTTGGTGTTTTTAAACTGTAACTTAAACCATGTATTAGCTGATTCATCTCATCACCTATACCCTCTTTATCGTGAGATGTCAGAACCCTAGCTTTCTCTTCTTGGAGGGACTCGATCTCTTGCTTTGATTCTCTACATTACTTTTTTCCCTACCTTGTTGATTCTCTATTCTCTATAGTTTTTTTATTCTGCTTGTTCTGCTTACCACATTTTTGGCACAAAGTTTCAGATTTTGATTGAATAAGGCAGCAATTTGACAAGATTATAGTCACAGGCAGTGAGACGTCTCTCAAAATTCAAACCCTTCAATCGATTCCTTTCCATTGTGCATTCTGGTCTGGAGGCATCAACATTTGGGGAAGCAAAATGTGGGCTAAATTCGAATTTGGGTGACTATAGATTACAATTTCAAAATTATTTTCTGATTTGTTCTTTGGCCGGGCTCAAACCCTAGACCTCCGCTTGCCACTTCCAACACAACAATGCGTCTTATTTTTCATCTAAGTTTCTCACTCTTTTTTTCACGTTGGGCGTGTTTCACAGTGGTAGTCACCATCTGGTGCACTTGGGCTTACCTCCAGCAACAGTAACCATCTTTCTTAAAATATTATCTAGAGATTGTCATTTTGTTAAAGGCATTTGTAGTTTCATTTTCCGTCAGACTCCCAGTTTATAACATTTTTTATATATCAATATTTTTTTCTTTATATTCATTCTCATTCTAATAGAGTTTTTCATGTTCTCTTTGTATCGTACTAAGTAACGCAACTTAACGACAAAATTTCAAAAAATTAACTTGAATTGTGTTAGTTAATATTTGGTTGGTCTAGTTTAAATGTTGTCATTCCTTCTTTCACCGCTTTGTAACGTATCTTGTCTTTGTCTTTTACTGTATTGATAGTCCTTATAACTCTTTTGTATGTTTCTATTTCATTCATTTTAATCATTATTTTATCTCTTTTCAAGTTTCATACTATAATTACATTTAGTTCTTACAAATCTTTTTTTACTTCCTTAGGTTTGAAAGTTATGATTTGTTTAATTTTTTAAAAGTATAAAAGCTTTTTTTTAAGAATCAAGTACATTATTTTTTCCCTTTAAGGCATGTGGTTTAATAGTTTTGAAGAAAGGAGATTTATTTAGAGATAAACTTTGTAAGTTCTTTAAAAAATAAATTTGAAAGAGAATTTTGATTATATTTTATTCATATTTTTTTTATTTCTTTTAAAATACTAAATCCTAATATATATATATATTAAAAGTTCTTATTTAGAATTTTCATTAAGAGCTAATTTAGTCATATTAAATAGTTTAGATTTTTAAATATACAAAAGGGTGCTTATTTAAACTTTTTTGAAAAATTATTATTATTATTTAAATCAACAATTATTATTATTATTTTAAATTCAATTTTTTTAAAAGATATTAAAGGTGTTTCTTTAAAGTTTTTTTTAAATAAAATTTTCAAACTCCTTTCAATTTAGGGGGGGTATTTTTTTCTGTCACTTTATTATTGTAATCATGTCTATGTCAATGCTGAAATTTAAACTCACTAGTTCCAATTATTCTGTTTGGAGGCCACACATGTTTGATTTTCTAAAATCTCGACACCTTTTGGATATTGTGTCTTCACCAAATTTGAAACTGACACCCACCTCTCCTCAAGCTAACTAGGATTCCTGGCAGTTGAAAGATGAGGAAGCATTTGGTCTAATTGGATTCTCATTAAATCCAGATTTATAGCATCTTATCTTAGATTGTACTGTGGCTCATCAGGCTTGGCCTATCTTGGAGAACATATTTCAAACTTATGAGAAACCTATTCCCCTTATTAATCAAGAAAATCAAAACTCTACACCGCACTGTGACATTATGTATCTTTTAAATGATTTTCCTATTTGGGATGACCCATGTGATGATGTTTGTTTTGGGGATGATCCCCTCGCTTCCTATTTTCCTGATAGAGATAACTTGTTACAGGTTGATGATGATGGTAATAATCTATTTACTCCTCCTTGCTCTCATGTTGATGATATGTCTGACCAAGAAAAGGAAATTATATCTAACTTTCTCAATGTTACCTTGCAAAATATGTTTATTACTCAAGATGAAATTCATGATGATAGTACTAATTATATGATTGTTGTGGAGGTTAATGATAATGATGCTTATATTAACTCTCCTATTGATGCTTCTTATTATGATGATCACACTACAGATTTGGTTTATGCATCTGAAGATTACATTTATGATTCTATGACCCATAAATCACAATATGAGTTTTTTCGAAGTGTTAATGATTCAGCACTAGGTGATCCCAATGATGGGCACTCTACTAGTGTTTTTTCCCTTATTGCAGGCTCAAGTATTGATTATGCTTCACCTCTATTTTTAAATGGAAATTAATATACAAAATGCATAAATGCATCTCAAGAATCTCAACGGTCTCTTAAAGATTTGGGCTCTCCTCAACTTGCTATTCACTTTGCCAAAAGTCCTATGTACCATTCAAGCTCCAAAGCACAAGTTGAAGACATGTAAGATGATCAAGCCAAAGACATCCTAGTGAAGACTCTTTCAAAAGAAACATCTCAAATTCATTGTAAACATTTGGGTTTGATACCAATTTATGTAATTACCCCAAGTAAAGATTAAAGGGGGGTGTTGGAATTTAATCTTTCCTTGGTATATTTGTATTTAAAGGATAAACCAAGGTATCCTAATGTATTCATCCTCTAGTCCAAGTGGGAGGACATGTAATATTTGTAATTTCATTTATTAAGAAAAATAGATATTCCTCCTTATGAGGAATCCTACACTTGTCTCACACATTAGTGAAATGTGGCATACATAGAATTGAGGAGTTACAATGTAACTCCTTTCTCACATCTCTATTAAGAGATGGCTCTCCTCTCTCATTTTCATGAGATACTTCTTCTTCTTCTTGATTATCATTGTATGAGCTTTGCTCTTTCTCTCTCTTTCTCTCTCTCTCTCAAGCATTTGTTACCACTTTCATTAATATCACGGGGGTTTTTTTTATGCTTTTCCCCCTTCAAAATCTTGTCTCCTTGTTGCTTGTTTTTGGTGAATGCTCCTAGTTCTTGCACTAATTCATGGTAAATTTTCCTATTCCTAAGCTCATTGATTAAACAAGTTCCTATTTGTCTCTATATTTTGTTATTATTTTAACAATTGGATCATGGAGAACCTTATTAGATTGGTTGTAGGGTGGCAGATCTAAGATCTGACATATAACTTGCATAAGATTATGATCTTGCTAGAACCTAATTATCAAGATGGTTCGTGGTAGAGGAAATGATAATGCTATCATGGATATGTTGAGACATATTGCAAATAGGCTTGAAGATGTAGAGACAGCCCAAAGAAGAGGAGAACATCTTGAAGATGTTAGTGATGAAGAAGAAGAAGTAGCACCTAATCCTGAACCTAAAGTTGGGCAAGATGAGGAAAGACTCTTAAGAGTTTTCTCTAAGGCTAACTCCAGACCTACAGTTGAAGTTTCTTGCTATGATGGAAGACTTGAGACCGATGCACTTTTGGATTGGATCTTTGAGATGGATAAATACTTTGAGTATGAAGGTACTCCAAATAATAAGAAGGTTAAGATAGCAGTGACAAAGTTGAAAGGTCATGCATCTCTTTGGTGGGATAATTTGCAAGCTAAGAGACAAAAGAGAGGAAAAGAAAAGATCAAGACATGGATGAAGATGCTTGGAAAGATGAAGAACAAGTTTCTTCTAGCTGACTACCAAGTTAGTCTGATGAGAAAGATGCAGAAATTGAGACAAAAGGACATGAGTGTGAAAGAATATACTGAGGAATTTTACAAATTGGATATCAGATCTAGACATGTGGATGGTGAAGTTGAGAAAGTGGCTAGATATATGAATGGTCTAAGAACATCAATTCAAGATGAGATCAGTTATGTGAAGATATAAAGTGTGGAAGAAGCATATTAGTTTGCTTTGAAGGAAGAAGAGAGATTGACAAAGAGACACGAACAAAGACAAAGAGGAAGAGGTGGCAGACTTCATAGAAGTAGAGGAAGATCTTATGGAGAAAGTAGTAGATCTAACAATGTAGCACAAGATAAAAGATAGAAAGATGAACCCGCTAAAAGAGGTAACTACTCTAGAGGTAGCTATACTAGTTACTCTAGGAATAACAATAATGGGAAAAGAGAAGATAAGTCTTGGTTTAATGGTATTTGTTACAAATGTGGTGAAGATAGACATAGAGCTTTTGAATGTACTAACTCTAGAAAGAAGACTGGAAGTAATGGTAGAAATAATTTAGCTTGTGAAGAAGTTGAGGAAATGTCTATTGAACTTGAACATGGTGAGAACTTGATGCTAAGAAGGATATTGTGGAATGAAGAAGCTAATGAGGAACCTATTTTAAGGAAAATTTTGTTGAGAACCAGATGTAAGATCACTGACAAATGTTGCAAGGTAATCATTAATAGTGGAATTTCTGATAATTTGGCATCTGAAGATCTAGTTAACAAGTTGCAGTTGCAGAGATTGAAACATCCTAAGCCTTGCCATATTGCTTGGATCTAGAAGGAGCATAAACTACTTGTAAGTGAATAATGCCTTGTTAAATTCAAAATTGGGAATTATCACAATGAAGTCTTGTGTGCTATTATGCCTATGGATTGTTGTCATATTCTTTTGGGTAGACCTTGACAGTATGATAGGAAAGCTTTGCATGATGGTAGATTGAATCAATATACTATTTGGATGGATGGAAAGAAACAAGTGTTATTACCTTTCACAGAGAAGTTTGATGAAGGTCACTGTACTACAATCAAAGTATGCTTTTTTGATGGTAAAACATTTACAAGAGAAATGAAAGAACATAATATTTTATTTTTATTGAAGCATAAAAGTGGATAGTCAAATAAGTTTGTTGATGTCTTGAGCCGAAGAAGAAGTTTGCTGACATATAGGAGAGTTGAGGTACTTGGTTTTGATGATTTGAAGTATTTGTATGAGACTGACATTGATTGTGTAGAGCCTTGGAAAGCTTGTAAGGAACACATAGTGAGTGATAAGTGGACTGATTATTTCATTCAAGAAGACATGTTGTTTAAAGGAGTTCAATTGTGCATACTTAGAGGATCTATGAGAGAGACACATAGTGGTGGACTTGCTGGACATTTTGGGATTGATAATACTATGAATTTTATTTTAGAATGATACTTTTGGCCATAGATTTATAGAGATGTACAGAGAATGGTCAAAATTTAGGATTGTATCCACCCCTGCCTGTACATGATAGACCTTAGGAAGATGTGAGTATGGACTTTGTTCTTGAATTTCCTAGAACTAAGAGAGGTAATGATTCTATTTTGGTAGTGGTTGACAGATTTTCTAAGATGGCCCATTTCATACCTAGTAAAAATACATTTGATGCATTGCATGTAGCTGAATTATTCTTCAAGGAAATGGTAAGATTGCATGGTTTGCCTAAATTTATTGTTTCAGACAGAGATACAAAGTTTACTGGCTATTTTTGGAGAACACTCTGGAAGAAGATGAATACTGATTTGAAGTTTAGTTCTACATTTCACCCTCACACAGATGGATAGATTGAAGTTGTGAACAAAAGTTTGGGAAACTTATTGAGATGTTTAGTTGGAGATAAGCTTGCTAATTAGGATTTAGTTTTGGCACAAGCAAAGTTTGCATATAATAATTCTATGAATAGAAGCACTAAGAGGACACCAAGTGAGATTGTTACTGGATTTCACCCTAAGGGAACCATAGAGCTGAGATTTACCTACTGAGACAAGAAGAAGTGTTGAAGCTGAGGATTTTGTAGTATTCATGAGAACTTTACATGATGCAGTTAAAAAAAATTTGGAGGACAATAATTTGAAATATAAATAAAGACAAGACAAGAGAAGGAGACATAAATATTTTGAGGTTGGAGATGAGGTTATGATTCATTTGAAGAAGAATAGATTTCTAGTTGGTACCTACAACGAGCTGAAAATGAAGAAGTTTGGACCTTGTACTTGATTCTGAAAAAGTTTGACAGTGGAAATGCTTATGAAGTGGAATTACCAAAGGACATAGATATATCACCTATATTCAACATTTTTGATATCTTTGATTACTTTGAATTAAATGATAAGATTGAAGATGATATGGATTATCCTAAGAAGAACATAGACAACATTGAGAAGATCTTGAAAAAAAGAGTGAGCAAGAGTACAAGAGGAAAACACTACATGGAATATCTAGTTCAGTGGAAAGACAAGCTAGTTGAAGATAGTTCATGGATTACACAAGATGAGTTGGAACTTTATGATTTAGGTTAGAATATGAGAAATTATTGATGTGGACATCAACTCTTTATTTACCCTAGGTGTTTGATGTAGGAGCATCTTGGTTCTTTGAGCAATCTTGCATCAACCAAAAACATTTCCTGATTTCTATACTGGTTTTCTATTGTTTTCTTTATAATTGTTGCATTTTTTGGTTTCATGTTGTGAAAAGCTTTCATGATGTTGAGGACCTATTTGGGAACTTTCTCCTATGAGCACATAAATATTGGATGGACTTTTTCAAAGTTATAGCTGTTTTCCTTGCCGTCGGAGCTGTATTTTCCTGCAGTTTTGGTACCGATTGCGCATAGTGGCAATGTTGATCCCTAAAGAATCAGCCTTTTCTCTCTTAATTAATTTAAGAGAACCTAAATTAATATCATTTCCTAAGAGTGCAAGTCCTAATTCATTATGAGTAAAAAGTTATAACTATTTTTCTCAGGGACCTATTTTCTGCTAGTTTTCATGCAAAACATGGAGTGTTTCTTCTTGTGCAGTTCTGTGTGATCATATGGGGGCTTGAGTAGTTAAAGGAATGTTATTGGGTCATGTTTGGACCTAAATACAAATGTGCATCATGTGGTGATAATTCTAGCATTAGTTTTGATTTAAATCTTCCAGATTGGACCTATATTGTAATTAAATGTCTAACTGGCCGACTTGTGGCTTAGCTAGCTATATAAGGAGTCTAGATTAATGTAGTAGGGAATCAAGAGGAAGATCTAGGAAGGATTACCAATATATATCATTGGAGACAAATATAGGATGTAAGCTATGATTTTGATTTCATAATTCTTATTGTATAAGGTTGAAACCTAGAAGGCCTCACAGCCGAGCATGTTGAAAGAAATAATATAATTCTATGTTGTTGCTGCTAGTTGATTGTCTCATATCCATTTTGATTTCATTAATTTCATGTGATATTATATTTCTTCCATTGTGTAACTTTGAGCAGGGCTTGTTTGTGGATAAAAGTGGATTCAATTCTACTTGATTCTGCTTGTATCGACCCTGCCCCTGCGTCAATATGTTTTATTATTCACAAGATGAATCCATTCCTCCTCCATAATAAAAAACATCATTAGTTCATCCAAAAGAATATGAGGGGTCAAAGAACCTAATTTGAATTGTAACATAAAAACCTCTCACTAAAGCATCCACTGCTACTCAGTTGACTAAGTCACTTTAACCAAGGAAGTGAACCTATAGAGAACTTGAATTTCACAAGATTTAAGCATTTAGACAATGATTGACAAAGAGAACAAGGCCCCCAAGTTGACCATTCCATGAATTCATGTATAGAATGGGGAGAAAACATATAACAAAAAGGGGAGGTTGTGATTAGAGTGGTTGTGGTAATATATCTAGCCTTGCATAAGGAGTTGATAGTTTGTAATAAGGTAATAAATAATGAAGAGGATACAGGTGTCGAAAAGGTGGTCCCATTATGGGTGGCTTTTCTCCCAATTCTATAAAATCTCAAGAATAGCAATGTAGATGAGCTACTAGTGGCAGTAGTTTTGGATTTTTAGACCACCAGTCTCCTAGCTATATGGTCAAAGTTAATAGGACTGACTATTAATAACATCAATAAGAAACATAGCTCTATTTTGAAAAGAGGAGATCCTTTAGGAGCATTAATGTGAAGCAAAACATATTTTTTGTTGCACTTTCATGCTCATTTTGGTGGGATGAACAACATAGACTAATGAAGAGTATTGGTGGTATTTTATACAAATTTAAAAATGTTTTTAGGCTATAAATATACAGGGACCAATATTGGTTGATCAAAGGGAATTGCAAACTTACAAATATACAACATGAGTTATCACATTTCAAATTTATAGGAAAAAAATTAAAGACATTAAGGAAAAATCAACATATACAATTGAAAATCAATAACATACCAAATATTAACAAAGTGGCAGAGGTGGTTAATCCATTCATATAAGAATTGCCTCATTTATTATATGATCTTTACATATATAATAGGAGTTTTAAAATTCATTTTCTGAGTTCTGGCTAAACTTGAAGTTTCCATGTTTTATTCTTCTTCTAGTAGAGTTTTAATATGGAATCGTCTTCCAATTATTTCTTTTTGTGTCATCACGTGTTCCTACCTTGTGGTGCACAACTTAAAGCTTATTTTGATTGAAGTTATAACTAACAAAAAATATATCTGGGTGAGCTCAACAAGATTTTAGTCAAACAACACTTAATTCTATAATTTGAAGGCATAATTTAGGGTTCAATGTAAGTCTTTTTGTTCTATAAAATCAAGAAATACATTATGAAACCGTTATGTAATAATTTAGTTGTTCTTTGGACTAGTTAAATTGTTGTTTTAGATTAATTTTGACCCAAAAAAAGCCCAGAAACCCTGTTAATGGTTTTTTGATTTTGAGTTTAGAAATCGCATTTAAACTTGAGTTTATTATGTTATAAGGGTCAAGATGTTTTCATTTCACCATATAATACAATTGGTGTTGCAAACTTAGTCTGAATCTTTGCTAACTTTAGGAATTTGAATGAAAATTTGAAGTTTAAGAGCTAATTGCATGTTCATGAAAGTTTTCTTTGTGATTGAGAAATTATTATAAGTTGTTAGAATTTTCTTTTGCAAAAATGGATAGCTTGATTTGATGAACTTGTTTTGTTATTTGAAGGATAAGATTTTCTTGCTCATGTGAATGGATACTGTGACTTTGCAATCTTAATGAACTTTGATAAATTTAATATTATTATTTCCTGAGATAATTGCATTAAGATATTAATAATTATGGGTTTCTAATTTAGATTATTATGGTTATTGATCAGATCCGACCTTCCATATGCAAGTTTCAATTTCTAAATTATTGATGTGCTTATAAATTATTACATTACTTTCTTTCTTTAACTCTCCTATACCATTATTATCTTTTAAATTTTCATGGCATCAAAATCTCCTTTCGTATTAATTAGATTACAATCTATTGTTTTAAAATTAATTTTTCTTACAAGTATACTATTGGAGCTCTAAATTTTTCCAAACTTTAGAGTTCCATGTAAGCATAGAAGTCACCAAAACTCCTAATAACATTCTTGCATATCCTAATAGTCTTATGAGAATTCACCTTGTGATCATGTTTATCCCTTGAAAATATCCTCGTGTACATACTTTTAGCCTCCTAGAATCAAAACTATGTGTTTTCCAAATGTTAGGTTTAAGCATGCTATAACAGCTTTATAGTTCACATATTTAAAATCTCCAAGATGGGCCATTTTCAAAACTAATTATGTTATTTCACATCAATCATATGACTAAACCAATCATTTCCCCATATTCTCCATATGAAAATGTATGTCCTTGCCTATTTTTTTAATCTCATCTCACCATTGGATATTTTCAAATGATCAATCTAAATGGAATTTCTTCAATTTGTCATTTGAGAATCATCATGTCTGATAAAGGGGCCTACTTTTAAGACTTATAATTTTCATCTTATTCACTTTTGTGACATGATAAATGTTTCCATATACTCTAGACATATAAAAAATCCCACATGTGTAATTTCAAGACCAGAGGACATCATTCGGTATTTTTCTCAGATCTGGCCCATTTGTAATTTATTAAGTCGACAACTCAAAAGATTATAAATCCATCAATATGACCTTTTTCAGACCTTATTATTTCACACCCATATGACATTCACACCAAACTGATTGGTCCCTACAATTCTCCATATTACAATGATCTCCTACGAAAAATCCTAACTCCCTAAGACTTAATTTGATATTTTTCCTTAGCTAAAGTTAGTTGGAACTTATGTAGATTTGTCATTTGCAAAATAAAATAATCAGTTAGTTGCTCACTTTATAAATTTATATTCCTTGATCGGCTAAATATTTTATCAAATAAATTGGTCTTCCTGATTCTATATAGAAAGATGAATTATTCTTGCGGATGACATAATTCCATCTATCAATTACACCTATTTTTCAAATCAAAAGAAAGGTCAATTTGTACAAGTTTTATAAGTTTAATTCTCAAAAAGAAAAAGAAGCCACGTTGTAATACTCGGGCTCATCGATGATAAATGCATAAAAGAATCTAATTGGACATGTGGAACTTGAGCGTGGGCTTTGGGAAGAATAAAAAAATAAACAAAACCAAGATGCATGATGCATTGATAAATGGAAAATGTGTGGGGTTTTGGGTTCAAGGAAAAATGGTAACCCTAGAAAATCATCAACAGGGTTTCCAAGTTGCAGATGCACACAAGATGAAGGTAAATTTTTTGAGAAAGGCACTAAGGAAATATGTTGGACACGAAGCTAAAGGTGGAGGAAGCCATGTGTAGTGCCTAGGCTTAGTAGAGGATACATGGTGCTCAAGTGCATTTTGGATGAAAGGAAAATGATAACAAGAGTAGAATGTCTATTGTGTTTACAACTGGTAAAGGTGTACAACTTCTAAGTCAATGCATTGTTCTTCTACATGAAGTTTTGGTGAAATGAAAAATAAAAAAAGAGTAGAAGGTCCACTGTGTTTCCAAGTGGAAAATGTATGGAGCTCTGAGTGGAAAGAAAAGAAGTAACCAAAGAAAAATGCACGTTATATTGCTAAGTGGAAAGAAAGCACATGTTTTTTTGACAAAATGTCTCTAAGAATGGTAGACAAATTCTCAAATCTATGAAAACCCCAAAAATCATATGATGATTGAATTCATTAACAAGTGGCTGTAAAAGAGATTGTAATTGATGTAGGGTAAAAGCATAAAGTTGTGTCACATTTCAGGCTAACTTATTAGCACAACTCAATTTGTGTATTTCTAACTAAAAATTAATTTTTTTCAAACATATGGTCTAGGTAGATTTATTAGATAAGTGTTTCAACTTTTCCAATCAGAAATATCTATTAAATGCATGTTTTATACTAATCTAAGTCCAATTACGAAAGAAATAAAATTATTTCAGAAAAGTGATGTTTCAATAACTCCTACTCTCTTTTTTTATGGTATTTATTTAAAAATATAAAAATACCCTTTTGTAGAGCTCAAAGTCAAGATTATTGTCATATATGTTTTATAGTATTTTGATTAGATCTAATATATTATAATTTGAAAATACTACAAGTAGGTATTTTCACATTCGAGAAGATGTTGCTTCAAATAAAGATAAAAAATAGTAAATCATATTATAAAAATTTAAAATTTATATTTAACACTAGAGAATAGAGTCCTCTTCAAAAATATGTAATTCTTTTTTCTGAATGGTGTAGATTTGATAGGGGAAATTTGACGGGAGATGAAAATTGTCAATTTCAGATAAGCTTGACTTTGAGTAGTTATATTAGAGAAAATATATATCAAAAAATGAATCTTTCTTCTTTTCTACACTAGTTGTACATGTCATCTATAACATATTTTTAAATCAGAGAAAAAAACTATTTATTCGTACATACTTGTTTGGCGAGAACTAGACCCCAGATTTTCAGCATTTTTCCACAACTAAAAAAATGGACTTCAAAAATTTAAAAACCATGTCAATTCTAATTCAAATTGTTTATAAAAAAATTATAGGTATAAACTTTATCCAATTTTACATATTTCATTAGTTTACATCATATTCAAATTCTAAACACAAATGCTACATTTATGTCGTTAAAGTTGAACAGGTTCTGTTCTATTGACCTTTTCCTTTGTAAAAGTGTGACACATGTTTGTACTTTTACCCTGTAATCTAGTAGACATTTATGCAAAATGTGAAAACATGGGCACGATAATGAGGATTCCAATACCCTGATAAGTATGACTACAAAATGAATTTGTATAAACATACATGAAATGTGATTGTTAAATGTGTTTCTATATGGGTGAGACATATAGGTTTTAGTACAAGTCACAAAATCTATTTTAAGGTGTGGAATGTGGTTAGTCAATTGGCAGGATATTCCAAGATAGAGTGAAAAATAAGATAGCATTTATGGATTTTTTTCATAATGACTCAATGTGTTCTGGTTTTAAACCATGATCACAAGCCTTACATGAATGGATTTGTAGAAGAAGATTTAGAGATTAAACACAAACACAAAGATTAATATTTCTTTAGAAAAAGTGTTTTTTTTTATTTTCTTAGAAATGATTAGTTTTTAGGGAATAACTAATAAGTTCCTATTTAATAGTCATGTTGTTTGACTATCAAGTGATGTAACCATTATGTTATCTCTCCTCGTGTTTGTAAAATGAAGCTACAAATTGGATATGAGAGGGAGATTTGAGGAATTCAAATTTTAGAAGTTTAGATCGAAAATGGATAGATAAAATGTAGGCCAAACATGATTTAATAAAGATCTAGTTTTTTTTGATTTTTTTGTGTTTTGTTTTTTTTGTGTTTTGTTTCTGTATTTGTGTGTGGAATTATTATTTTTATCATCTTGGTCCTTTGTGATTATTAATTCAAAGAATTAATTGTAATTTTCAAAACTTGTACAAAAGTGTTAGTTTTTCATCATACTAATTCGAATATCAAGAAGCATTTGTAAAGTGTTGTCCTTATGTTTCTTGTCTAATTGGCCTTCTGAAATAGAAGTTAAATTCAATCAAACTAATTGGTGTGTTTTGTACTTGATCATCTTGCATTCATAGCATTGAATGGTTGACAAACTCATCTGAGAGGTGAGTTTAAAAATTATCTTACAAAGTTGTACATGATAGATGGAGGAGGGGTGATTCTATACCCAATGAAGATAAGGGACTAGTCTTATTGATGAAAGTATAAATTTCAAACAAAATTAATTATTACTTTGAGTGGGACCAGATATATAGAATAAAAGTAGGAGAGTAGAATTATAGATAGAAGTAAATCACGTTGTACCAGTAGGGTATTAGACAAAAGATATTAGAAGTATAATCAAAAGTAGAAGAAATTAGTAGAAAAGAAGTTGGTAGATAGCTACACAAATGAAAAAATTAATCTTCTATAAAAAGCTTTAAGAAAAGGAGATTGTTGGAGAATAGGTGCACCCGCCTAGGTTTTGTAGAGAATAAATTTCTAGGGAGGAAGCCATATATTGGCGATTCCTATTAGTTGGCCAAGTTGGTTGGAGAACTTGATCATAGAGATTGACATACTTTTAGAATTTTATAATTTGTTGATGAGAGAACGAACAGATTGGAAACTCTATTAGGGAGTTACATATAAAAATATTTTTGAATTTAACCTATAAAATCTAGTGTCAATTTGTTGATGATTAGACGATTTAGGAAAAGCATTTTGCTGGAGAGAGGAACCAAGAAGACCAAAAAACATATTCCTCGTATAGAAGAAACGACTCTGAGGAAAAAAATAAATATATGAATACAAGTGACTTTGTTGAAGAGAAGACATAGAAGAAATATTTTTTCCTATTTTAAAGAGGTGGTGACTCTATTGAATGGAAATTTAATGAATAAAGTAAGAATTTTTAACACTCTTAGGCAATCAGTATGTACTAGCATACATATTCTCATGAAATTCCAAGATCAGGAATGCAATACCCACAATGAACACCAAAATTAGAAGAACAAAGAGGACCATTTCTTCTTGAAAATTATAAGCCATAGGATTTTTGTAATATTCCCACAAATAAAAATCACTTTTTTTGTAAGCCTATAATGTTTATGCCATAGTTCCATGGAGATGATGGTGAATCAGTGCTTAGGCATTTAGAGGTATTTTATGATTTTACTGAGTATTATAATTTTTTTTGTAGAAGATCAAATCATGAGATTATTTGCAAGATCATTAATAGGTGTTGCAAAGGAAATCTATATCTCATTAATCCCTCAAAGTATCTCATCATGGAAGGAATTTGAGTGGTGGTTTATAAATAAATTCCATGGCATAATTTGAGAAGACACTGAGTACTTATACATAAAATAATAAAATCAAGATTAGACCATGGACCTAAAACCTTGTACATCTCCTTTAGATGCATCCTTCAATAGATATGAAGAAAATAATGACATAAACAATAGAAATGAAAGAATAATTCTCCAAAAACTTGTGAGAATAATTTGTCCCAATTTGAAGAAGGAATGCTAAATATAGGATGTGGATACAATACATGAGGACTTCAATAATAAAGTGAAAAAAGAGATAAATGAACCAATGAAATTGATTCATTTGTATCTGAATACTCTGATGACATACCAAGTGAAATGGAAGAATGTATTAGTAATAAAGAAGATAAGGAGACAAATTCATTCAGTGGTGAATAAATTTTAGAGCTTTTGGATAAACAAACATATTTATAAAAATAGATTAAAATTTTTTCTATCTCACCTGGATAAACAAATTGTGAAATACTTCAAATAATAGATATATCAAATGAGATACTTCATATACTAGATGAAGACCTATTCAAACCTAAAATCTATGATTGTCTTGATGAAAGATGGGAGGCATGTGAAGAAAGTGGGGAGGTGAATATTTTTCAAAAAGATGATTAGGGTTTGCTTCATGAACGAGAAGTTAAAGTAAGTACATTTGAAAATAATTAGAATTTTTTTAAATCCACTACATAATGAAATATTAATAAAATAAAATGAAGAAATAGAATGTAATGATATAGTCAAGGAGGATTTTCATGTATTTAAAAATCCAGTATATGAGGAGCAAAAATCATCTCCATATTGTGAGCAAGTGGTGCTAGTGGAGAAAATAAAAAGTTGCACAAATGAAATTGATGGCTTTATATATCCTCATGAGAATTAGGTGGAACCCATTTGGAATGCTATAGTTATGGACATGGATACTTCAAAAGAAAAGAAACATAAAAATAATTACCAATAAAAAATTCTCTCCCACATGAAGTATGAGTAAAAAGTAAATCAATAGGTGAATTTATAATTTTACATGAATCACGGTGGATGTTTGCTAAAAACCCTAAATACAATGCACAATTATTCAATGAACCGAAGTATAATGATTTCATATGTGGTGGAGATTACACATAGTATTCTTCATTACTTGAATCAAGTGGCTAATGATGAATTATAAATGTATTGATGGAGGACATTATGAGTTGGGTGATATACATAATGATATGAGTATCCAAATAGGTGGAGACAATGTTTTTAGAATCCTTATAATGTTTCAATTCAAAAATAACTTTATTGACAAAGGGAGAAATAAGTGTTCATTTTTGGGGGGCCAGGGCCACCAAATAATGTTTGTCATTATTTATAGAGGAGAAGTGATCAGTACATTATTTTCTTCTCCAAAATTATTTTTGGATTCTCACTATGACCACAGGGAGCATACTTCCTTAGATAGAGCCACTATTGAAGCTTTAATTTTTTGCAAAATTTATTGTTCCTTGTAAGCATAAAAGTCACTGAAACCCCAAATAATATGCTTGCATATCCTAATAGTCTCATGATAATTCACCTTGTGATCATGTTTATCCCTTGCAAATAAGCTTGTATACATACTTTCAGTCTCAAAAAATATAAAAAATGTGATTTCCAAATATCAAGTTTTATGGTGCTATAATAGTTTTACAATTCACATAATTAAAATCTCATAGATGGGCAATTTTTCAATCTAAATATCTCATTAAATATTAGAGATATGGCTAAATCAATCATTTCTCTATATTCTCCATATAGAAATGTATGTCCTTGCCCATTTTTATAATCCCATCTCACGATTTGATATTTTTCCAAAGATCAATCTAAATGGAATTTCTTCAATTTGTCATTTAAGAATCGTCTGGTTTAATAAAGTGGCCTACTTTGATGACTCATAATTTACGTCGTATGCACTATTGTGACATAAGGAATATTTTCCTATACTTTAAACATTTCAGAAAGCAGACATGTACAATTTCAAGACCCCAAGACATCATTCACTATATTTCTCAGACCCAATCCATTTGCAACTTTTTAAGATGGCTACTCAAAACATTACAAATCCATCAAGATGACCTTTTTTCATAACTTAGTATTTGACACCCATATGAGAGTCACTCCAAACTAGATAATCCCCATAATTCTCCATATTACAATGATCCACAATGAAAATTCCTAAGGCGCAAAGAATTCATTTGATATTTTTCCTTAGCTAAAATTGGCTAAAACTTAATGTAGATTTTTTATTTGCGGAATAAAAAGATTAATGGTGAGCTCACTTTTGAAATTTATGTTTCTTGATAGGCTAAGTATTTTATCCAATGAGTCTTGGTGATTCTCGATACGAAGATGACATGATTCTGTCTATCAGTTTTACATGTTTTTAAGATCAAAAGAAAGGACAGTTTGCATATGTTTTATCCGTTTAAATCTCAAATAGAAAAGAAGCCTCGATGCAACACATGGGATCACCGACGATAAAGGCATAAGTCATCTTAGTGTACACGTGGCACTCGAGCGCGTGCTTTAGGGAAAAGAAAAAAATGAACCAAACCAAGATGCACGTGGCGTTAACAAGTGGTAAATGTACAGGGTTTTGGGTGTAAGCAAAAAGGGAAACCTGAGAAAAACGTCTGCACGATTGCCAAGTGGAAAATGTGCATGAGATGAAGTTAAAGGTTTTGAGCAAGGCATTAAGAAAATATGTAGGATCCGAAGCTAAAAGCGGAACAAGCCATGTATAAAAAATTGGGCAATCAACAAAAAAGGCATGTTAGCATCCTGTTGATATGGTGCTTGCGCGTGAGTTTTGGATGAAAGGAAAAAGATTAAAGAGTAGAATGTCCGCTATGTTGACAAGTGGAAAACATGTATATCTTTTCAGTGAATACATAGTGCTTGCGCACAGAGTTTTGGTGAAAGGAAATAGCGAACAAGAGAAGAAGGTCCATCATGTTGCCAAGTAGCAAACACAGAGAACTTTGAGTGGAATGAAAAGAAGTGATTCTCAAGTGGCAGGCGAGCACATATTGCTTGACAAAATGTCTCTAAGAATGGTAGGGAGATTCTTTAAATCTATGAGAACCCCAAAAATTATATGATGATTGAATTCATTAAAAAAGGGTTGCAAAAGAGATTATAAGTGATCCATTCTAGTAGAAATGTATGCAAAATGGGAAAATATGGGCATGCCAATGAGCTTTCAAATACCCTGATAAGCATGCCTACAAATTGAATTTGTATCGACAAAAATGAAATGTGATTGTTAAACGTGTTTCTAAATGGGCGAGACACATAAGTTTTGGTAGAAGCTGCAATGTGTATTTTAAGGAGTAGACCATGGTTAGTCATTTGGCAGGATCTTCCAAGGTAGAGTGAAATATAAGGGATTTCATTTAGGGATGTTTTGCATAATGACTCAACATGTTCTGATTTAAAATCATGATCACAAGCTTCATAGGCAAAGATTTGTACAAGAATATTTAGAGATTTTAAAAAAGAAAAAATATTATGAAGTTGTCTGTAATGACCCTTACTATAAAGGCCACTAAAATCTTCAAACTGAACTTAGAAATTTTGTCAAACACTTGGCAAGCAATTGAATTGTTTGATTTGAAATGATATGTTTCAATGTGATTGTTGTTTTGGGCATCAAATCAATTGAGATAACAATGCCAATATTGAAACGTAATGCAATGAACTCTAAATATTGATGCAATAGACTTAGTGCCAAATGAATTATGAAACTTCCAAAGTCTGGTTACAATTTGCAAAGTATGACAGTGACTAAATTCTGAAACTTCAAGGACTATTATAGCTCCTACACATGAATAATGACAAGTCCCTAACAATGCTATTTCATTTACTTTGTCAATTACACATCAATGACTGAATTACAATAGCAGATTTTATTGAACTGTCTAACTATGCAATTCTGATTACAATACATCAAACCCTTGACAATGCAATGCTATGATATGGATCATAATCCAGTTCAGATTGGATAATTGATGACTGATATTACAACAGCAATTAATGACTAGAAATTACAATCAATGCAATGACAGTGCTGACTGTTCAAACTATTAAAATGCAGACTTTTGACATTCAAAACCTTCAAAATGTGCACCTGGAAATAATCCGAATGGCCCTGATCTGAATGCCGAAACAAAACCGCAGGATGCCTCCACAAACTGCCCCCAAACTGCTGTGTGATGGTCTGCCAGCTTGGGCCGGACCAGGCCGTACAGGTACGGCTCTCCTAGAAAATAATGGCAGAGTTTTTAGGGCCCCACAAAGGTATTAAAGGGGGCACCTAGGGTTAGGTTATGACCTCCCAAAAGCATAAAAATGTTTTCCAATAGGTTGAGAAGATATGAGCAAATATCTGAATCCAGGGCCTGAGATTGAGAGTCTGAAAATGTGCCAATTTTGTCTTCAGTCAATCACCAAATGCTTCACCAATGCTAGGGTAAATCTGAAACCCTTATTCCAACCAAAATAAACCCTTCAAACAATTTCTCAATGAAGTGCCAATGAGAAGGCTGAATACCAACTCCAAATATGCAACCCTTCAGTAGATATTTCACTACCTCAGTTATGCCAATCCAAGGGAGTTATCGTTCCCAAAGACCGAATAGTATTTGCAGATCCAAAAGACCACAAATGGCTTCACAATGAAGAAGTAGAGGAAATCTCAAATCAAGCATGTCCAAATGAGAGGCCCAGCCCTCTATTTATTCACTTTTTCTAAGAAGTTGCTAGAACTTCTAGAAACATCGTTTATAAAATCTCATTATAATGCACTTTTTATAATAAAGTAATTTTATAAAATAAAAAGTGCAACTCAACTTAAAATTATAACATGTAGGCCCCGATAACACATAATAATAAAATATAACCTCATAACACTTCTTCAAGAGCAAAATATGACCATCTGATCCGCAAAAATGACTCTCTCTCCAAACCATTTGCCTACGAGAGTCGATAATAGGCAAATCCATCCTGAAAGCACATGTCTCTAGAAAGGGGACATGATAGTCCACCCCTCCAGAAATTGCTTGTCCTCAAGCAATCTCAAAGCTGGATGCTACAAAATCTCCTCAGACTCCCAAGTAGCATCCTCAACAGGAAGATCTCTCCACTTCACCAAATACTCTCTGATAACTCTCCTGCGAAGCTGCTTCTCCCTGCTATCCAAGATAGACTCCAGCACCAAAACCAACTTCCCCTCGTCATCCAAAGGAGGTAATACTGTAGAAGGCACAAAATGCTATCCTAACGCCTTCTTGAGGTGCGACACATGAAATACATTGTGCACTCTACTATCCACTGGAAGCTCAAGCTCATAAGCCAACTCACCAACATGCCTAATGATCCTGAAAGGCCCATAGTATCTCGGCTTAAGCTTCTCCGATCCACTCTTCTTAAGAGTAGACTGTCTGTATGGCTGAAGCATGAGGTAAACCATATCACCAACCTCAAAGCTCCTCTCAATCCGCCTCTGATCTGCATACTGCTTATACTGATTCTGTGCCCTAGCCATGTTATCCTTGAGAGCATCAATGATGTCCTTGCTCTCCTGAAGTAAATCACCGGCACGTGGAACTCGCACATCTGACATTAGCAAATCAAGAAAGCTAGGCGCATCATACCCATATAAGGCTCTGAAAGGTGACATCTGAATCGTCATGTGATATGTGGTATTGTAACAATACTCACACAAATATATCCATCTCACCCATGCCTTCTGTTGACCAGCCACATAGTTCCTCAAATAGCCCTCCACCCACTTATTGACTATCTCTGTCTGTCCATCCGTCTGTGGGTGATAAATGGTGCTAGGTGTAAGCTCAGTGCCACAAAGTCTGAATACCTCCTGCCAAAAGTGACTCAAAAATCTGCTGTCCCTGTCACTCACTATACTGCGAGGTATCCCATGCAATCTGAAGACCTCTCTGAAGAAGACCTCAGCTATCTGTGCTGTTGTATAAGTAGTAGTGATGGGAAAGAAGTGTGCATATTTCGTCAGTCTATCCACTACTACATAGATGCAATCCCGACCTTGGGCCTTAGGCAAGTCTGTAATGAAATCCATGGATATGCAATCCCACTTCTGATCTGGAATGGGAAGTGGCTGTAGGAGCCCGGCTGGAAAGGTGTGCTCATGTTTGTTCTGCTGACAAACAGGGCACTCACGAACATACTGCAATACATCTGTCTTTAGTCCTTTCCAAGTGAACCGCTCCCGCACCTGTCTATATGTCTTAAAGTACCCAGGGTGACCAGCGGTAGGTGAATCATGAAGAGCTCTCAATATAGACTGTTTCACCTTCGATCCTGGGACTAAAAATATCCTGCTCTTGTAGATGATCAAATCATCCACCAATGTATACCGGGTATCAACGACTGACCCGTCCACTATGCCTGATGCCCATGGGTCTCTAGCATACTCTGCTACTATCATATGCCTCCAATCCTCTGAAATCTCAATCACCGCGCTAAGATGTGGTCTACACGATAATGCATCTGCTACCACATTTTGAGTCCCTCTCACATATGATATGTCAAAATCGTAAGCCTGTAGCTTACTCACCCACTTCTGCTGCCTGTCATTGAGATCTCTCTGACTAAGGAAATGTCTCAAGCTGTTGTGGTCAGTTTTAATGCAAAACTTACCACCTACTAGATACTGTCTAAATTTAGCCAACGCATGCATGATGGCTAACATCTCCTTATCGTAGATACTGAAAGATCTCTTCGATCCATGGAGTTTCCTACTCTCATATGCAATAGGGTGCTTGTCCTGCATCAACACAGCACCTATACCCTCTCTGGATGCATCACATTGAAGCTCAAATGGCTTCATGAAATCAGGCAAAGCTAACACCAGACATGAAGTCATAATCTCCTTAAACCTGTCAAAACACGCATGTGCCTCTGGTGTCCAAACAAATGCCCCCTTCTTCAGCAAATTTGTCATAAGGGCTACATGACGTGAATAACCGCTCACAAATCTGCGGTAGAAGCCACATAAGCCTAGGAACCCTCTCAACTGTGTCAGGTTCTCTGGAATAGGCCACTCTACTATAGCGCGAATCTTATCAGGATCCATCCGCACTCCATCTGCACTGATAATGTGTCCCAAATACAAGAGCTCCGTCATACCCAGATCACACTTGGACTCCTTGGCATACAAGGACTCCATCTGCAATATACTCAACACAGTCTCCAAGTGTGCTACATGCTCCTGCCAAGTCCGACTGTACACTAAGATATCATCAAAGAAAACTAATACAAATCTCCTTAGCTGATGATGGAAGACCTTATTCATTGTAGACTGAAAAGTAGCTAGCGCATTGGTCAACCCAAATGGCATGACCACAAACTCAAAGTGTCCACAATGGCATCTGAATGCAGTCTTCTCTATATCCTGCTCTCGGACCCTGATCTGATGGTATCCTGATCTCAAGTCTATCTTGCTGAAATAACAAGCCCCATGAAGCTCATCTATCAACTCATCAATCCGTGGAATAGGGTATCTATTCTTAATTGTCCTCTTGTTCAGCACCCTATAATCAATGCACATGCGTAGAGAACCATCCTTCTTCTTCACTAACACTACTGAAGAAGCAAAAGGAGACTTACTCGGTCTAATGTGCCCTATCTCAACCAGCTCCTTGATGGTTTTCTCTATCTCATCCTTGAGCCTCCTAGGATGTCTATATGGTGTGATCATCACGGGTTTAGCGCCCTCCTCTAGCTCAATGATGTGCTCAATACCACGGTCAGGTGGTGCACCAAGTGGAATGTCACCGAACACCCTATCATACCGCTCTCTCAACCTTTGAATATCGGGGTGATACTCTATCATCTAATGCTCCTCCTATGTAGGCATGAGAGTACACATGGCTGTCCATCCAATGCCATCGTGTCTAACCAACCTCTCCATGCGTCTAAAAGAAATAGTTCTAACATCACTATTTCTGATAGCCCTCAAGACATGCTGCCTACCATCTGCCTCGAACTTAATCTCCATGTCCTTGAGTCTGAAAGCTACCTCACCCAATGAATGCAACCAAATCATTCCCAAAACAATATCTAGGTCACCCATACTGACCACATGGTAATCCACCTTGAACTCATAATTGTTCAAGCGGAGAGGCATGTCTCTGATCATCTTGTTACACTTAAGAGTGTAACCATTTGCAACCTAAACTCGGAGTCCCTCAAACTCCTCAGTCAAAATGCCATGATGCTCAACCAAACGCGCATCAATAAAATTGTGCGTAGCACCTGTGTCTACTAGGGTAATCACCTTTTGTCCTGGTAGAACTCCACACAATCTAAAGGACCCCTCCTGCTGAATACTGGATAAGCGTGCCTGCTGCATGTGTAACTCTGGCTCACCCTTAGGCTCTGAAGCCTCTGCCTCTACCTCATGCTCTGTGTCACTATGCTCATCCTCATGTGCAGTGCTATCTGATTCTGAGTCCTCGTAATATGCCCACATAACTCTATTGGCCTTCCCCTTAGGCCTCAAACGACAGTCATGATCCCTATCATATGGACCTTTGCAATAGAAGCATAGATTTTTCCTGTGTAGGTCATTAAGTGCCTCAGTATCCAAGGGTGGAGTGGATTTCCCCTTGGTATCATCCTTCTTCCCCTTACCCTTATCAAACTTCTTATTATCTCTAAAAGAAGAACTCCTGGAAGTGAACCTGCTAGAAGGTGTTGTAAGCTCCATACTGCGAGCTTTCCTCATGGCCTCCTGTAGTGATGATGGATAAAATGCCTTGATCCAACCCTTGAGGGGTTCTGACAATCCCTCAGTGAATAAGATAACCAAGCGCCTCTCTGAAACATCCTGCACCATAACTGATAGCCGCTGAAACTCACTGATATACATCTCCAAACTACCTGTCTGTCTCAGTTGTGCAAGATCACGGAAGAATATCTCAGGATCCTTCCTATCAAACCTCTCCACCAATTTGTCTACGAAGTCCTGATATGAAGTCACCTGGTTATGCTGCAAAGTCACCATACCATGTGACCACCAGTCATGAGCTGCGCCCTCCAAATGCAATGTGGCGTATCTGATGGCATCTATCTCCAACATGGGTCTCAAAGCCAAGAAAGTATCTAGCTTGTGTATCCATGCCTGTGCAATCATCTGTCCACTACCATCAAAGGAAGGTAAAGTGAGCTTGCTAGCAGCTTGCTATAACTCACTGTCATGACTTCTAGGTCTCCTGTTCTGCTGTGCACTCCTCATGTGCTCTCTCCTCTGATTCAGGTAACGATCAAAATTAAGTAGCTCCCGTACATGTGCTGGTAGTGCCTGCCACTCTGCGGTAGCAGCTCTGAGATCATCCTGAAAATCATCCTGTACATCTCCCTCTCCTGCCTCCTGGACCTCCTCTATAAGGAAGGTGGCACGAGTAGGTCTATCTGCTCTCCAAGACCTGTGTCTAGGAGCACCCTGTGAACCTGCTACACTCCTATTATCATGATCCGGAGTGCCTCTTCCTTGCTCCTGAGTTCTGGGTAGAGCTAGTCTCTCCATCGTAGTGTGCAAAGCTCGAAGTGTCTGAGCTATCTCCTGCTGCCCAGTAGTCATAATCTGAAAGAATTCCCTCTCATCATCAGGAATTCTAGGTGGACTCTATGATTGTGTCTCCCCCATGGTAAGAGTGTCTCTGAACTCCTGTTCACCCTCTACTGCTGCTCTTTTGTGTGTATAGTACCTGTGATGCCCAAATGTTGAAGGATGCATATAGGTTTCTTACCCAACAGGATGGCAAGAACACCACTCTGATACCACTGTAATGACCCTTACTATAAGGGCCACTAAAATCCTCAAACTGAACTTAGAAATTTTGTCAAACACTTGGCAAGCAACTGAATTGTTTGATTTGAAATGATATGTTTCAACGTGATTGTTGTTTTGGGCATCAAATCAATTGAGATAACAATGCCAATATTGAAAAGTAATGCAATGAACTCTAAATATCGATGCAATAGACTTAGTGCCAAATGAATTATGAAACTTCCAAAGTTTGGTTACAATTTGCAAAGTATGACAGTGACTAAATTCTGAAACTTTAAGGACTGTTATAGCTCCTACACATGAATAATGACAAGTCCCTAACAATGCTATTTCATTTACTTTGTCAATTACACATCAATGACTGAATTACAATAGCAGATTTTATTGAACTGTCTAACTATGCAATTCTGATTACAATACATCAAACCCTTGACAATGCAATGCTATGATATGGATCATAATCCAGTTCAGATTGGATAATTGATGACTGATATTACAACAGCAATTAATGACTGGAAATTACAATCAATGCAATGACAGTGCTGACTGTTCAAACTATTAAAATGCAGACTTTTGACATTCAAAACCTTCAAAATGTGCACCTAGAAATAATCTGAATGGCCCTGATCTGAATGCCGAAACAAAACCGCAGGATGCCTCCACAAACTGCCCCCAAACTGCTGTGTGATGGTCTCCCAGCCTGGGCCGGACCAAGCCGTATAGGTACGGCTCTCCTAGAAAATAATGGCAGAGTTTTTAGGGCCCCAAAAAGGTATTAAAGGGGGCACCTAGGGTTAGGTTATGACCTCCCAAAAGCATAAAAATGTTCTCCAATAGGTTGAGAAGATATGAGCAAATATCTGAATCCAGGGCCTGAGATTGAGAGTCTGAAAATGTGCCAATTTTGTCTTCAGTCAATCACCAAATGCTTCACCAATGCTAGGGTAAATCTGAAACCCTTATTCCAACCAAAATAAACCCTTCAAACAATTTCTCAATGAAGTGCCAATGAGAAGGCTGAATACCAACTCCAAATATGCAACCCTTCAGTAGATATTTCACTACCTCAGCTATGCCAATCCAAGGGAGTTATCGTTCCCAAAGACCGAATAGTATTTGCAGATCCAAAAGACCACAAATGGCTTCACAATGAAGAAGTAGAGGAAATCTCAAATCAAGCATGTCCAAATGAGAGGCCCAGCCCTCTATTTATTCACTTTTTCTAAGAAGTTGCTAGAATTTCTAGAAACATCATTTATAAAATCTCATTATAATGCACTTTTTATAATAAAGTAATTTTATAAAATAAAAAGTGCAACTCAACTTAAAATTATAACATGTAGGCCCCGATAACACATAATAATAAAATATAACCTCATAATAGTTCTTCAAGAGCAAAATATGACCATCTGATCCGCAAAAATGACTCTCTCTCCAAACCATTTGCCTACGAGAGTCGATAATAGGCAAATCCATCCTGAAAGCACATGTCTCTAGAAAGGGGACATGACAGAAGTCCTGTATTAAAAGTGTTTTTTGTTTTCTTAGAAATAATTAGTTTTTAGGGCAGAACAAATTAGTTCCTATGTTGTTTGACTGTCAAGTGATGTAATTATATATAACCATTTTCTTATCTCTCCTTGTGTTTATAAAAGGAAGTTACAGATTGGATATAAGGGATATTTTAGGAATTCAGATTTTAGAAGTTCAGATCTAAAATGGACAGACAAAATGTAACATAGACATGATTTAATAAAGATCCAGTTCTTTTTGCAGCTGTTGTGTGTGGAATTATTTTCTTATCATTTTGGTTCTTTGTGATTATTGATTCAAAGAATTACTTTATTTTTAAAACTTGTGCAAAAGGGTTATTGGTTCTCCATACTAGTTCGAATATCGAGAAGCATTTGCAAAGTGTTGTATTTGGGTTTCTTGTCTAATTGGCCTTATGAAAGAGAAGTTAAATTCAATCAGACTAATTGGTGAGTTGTGTACTTGATCATCTTGCATTAATAGGATTGAATGGTTAACATATTCATCTAAGGGGTGAGTTTAAAAATTGTCTCACAAAGTTGTACATGAGAGTTTGAGGAGGGTTTACCCTATGCTCGATGAAGATAACAGACTAGTTTTATTTATAAAGAAATAAATTTTAAATAAAATTAATTATTGCTTTCATGAGGATCAGACAAATAGCATAGAATTAGAAGAAGTGGAATTACACATAGAAGTAAATTAGGTTGTAGTAGCAAGGTAGACAAAAGATATCAGAGGAAGTAGAATCTGAAGTAGAGAAAATCATTAGAAAAGAAGTTGGCAGATAGCTACATAGAGGGAAACATTAGAGAGGAAGTTAGAATAATTCAAAGTAGAAAAATAAACAATCAAATATATTTTAAGACTTTATGCCATCTTGATAGATTACAGATAAAAGGGAAATAAATCAATCTTTTATAAAAAATTTCACCCAAAGGAGATAGGTGGAGAATAGGTACACCATCTAGGTTCTGCAGGGCTTGAAGTGCAGTGGAGTAAACCATATATTGGTGATTTCCATCTGTTGGCCAAGTCAATTAGAGAATTTGATCATAGAGATTGGCATACTCTTAGAATTTTCCAATTTGTTGATTTGGAAACCAACATATCTATATTTGAAAACAAAAAACAAAAAAAAGTTTCACACAAGTGTGAGTCCAACAAAATTCATTTATGGCCATCTTCTATCAAACCAACAAAGGACTACCTTGTGAAGATTCATGCAATCTTTTGAGACCTATTCTAGTGTGGCTATGATTTGACCTTCCAAAACCTTTAGAGTGATTTAACTCTCTTTCAAGAGGGGGATATTAATCTCCAAACCTTTGTTGTTGTATCATTTAAACAACATGGTCAACAACTTGGATGAATGCTTTCCAGAGTGATTGTCTTCATCAATTTATAAGTTCTAATTTGGCTCAAAGGAGATCATCTTTTCCTAATTAAGATTGTGTTCGAGATGTTTTATCTATTTTCCATGTAGCCTAGTGTAAGGGGATTGGTTTTTAGTAGGACCTAGGGGACTTGCCTCCAAAAAAAATTGTCAGTTTGCTTTGTCTAAATTTTTAATTGTATTTTCTCTCTTTCGTGCCCTTGTTGTTGCAAATATGTTTTTCTCTTAGCTACAATGTCTTCGTCTCTCTAAGATTTGTCTTATGTTTTCTCTTTCTCTTGTCGAACTCTTCAATTTGGTTCCAAACAATCATTTTCAGATAAAACTATTGGTGACAAGTGGTTGAGATTCTAGTTAGAGGGGCTCTCTTGTTATTCTGCAATATAAATTGCTCCTATGGTCCTTCCATCTTATGTGAAATTGGGTTGAGCATAGCTAGGCCTATTTTATTGTAATTGAGCTAGTCTCCCACAATTTCTAGGACTTTATGTTATGCTTTATACTTTATTTGTATGTTACTTTTATTATTTTAATATATACACATCAATGTTTTGCCTAAAAATAAATGTCAAAATTTTTGTAAGAAATTTTATGATCATACAAGATATAGTTAATTTATTTGAGTTTTCAATTTAATAAAACTCAAAAAATATAAATTTTAATTTTATTATAAAATAATATAAAAAGACTCTTCAAAACTAAAATTTTATTAAATAAATAAATTTTGAATAGATAAAATAGAAAAAAAATATAATTAGTCATATGCAAACCTTACAAACAGATTATTCCTAACTCACTCAAATTATATATCCATATCCATATCCATATCCATATGAATAATCTTAATCCTTATTAACATAACTTATTTATCTTATTCTCCAATTAACTACAGAAACGTTATTGTTTCAACAATGTTCAACACAATTGCTGAGAGTATAGTACCTAGAACTTTCCTTCTCTACAACTAATCTGATTTAAAGCGCGTGTAACGAGACGCGTGATAACCTCTCAGACAGCAACCTCGTCTGGAATGTCACGTCGACGCTCTGTCTCATTTTCTTAATGTCATTTGACATCTTTTATTCACTGTCACGTACATGATTTATAATCTCTCTTAATTGTATTATGGACAAATACTCTAATCCTGTAAGAGAAAAAGAGCTGAATTCACTGAGATGTATATTTTTTCTAAATTAAAAATCTTATTTCCCAAAATATGTGCCTGTCGATGATAGTGGGGCGACGCAGCCGGGGCCCGCAGCCCAACACTATTGTCTACGAAACCCTGCAATATTGGCATCGCTATTCTCAAATCGGAAATCTAAACTCATATAATATATAGCATTCTCTGTCTTATTATTGCCTGCACGTGGTCTACCTACGCAGAGGAAATATGCAACCTTCGATCAAAGAGGGAATCTTAGAGAAATCTTGATGAAAAATATCCATTTTCATACGATACAATTTTGTGATCTAGGGAAAAAATATAGAGGAAGAACGTTACCCTAAAACAATATTTATTAAATAAAAAATATTATTATTTTTATGAACGTTTAAACTTACAAAGGTTTCAATTATAAATAATTATTTATTGATAAAACTAGTAAAAAAACATGTGAATATATAATTTTAGTGACATACTAGTGACTTAATGGGTCTCTCGTCATGCAGTCGTGTAAATAAAATAAAAAACCAGAGATTAAATTCATCGGGACTTCTATTTCTCGGTCAATTTATATGTGGCCCTACATAGCCACAATTGGTACAGTTCCAAAACAGCAACGTGGGATAAATAAATTAGGTTACATATAGCATATGATTTCTCGAGGGAGGTGGAACCAATGAATAAAGACAAATTTGTCTGCTGTGTAGAAGCTTCAATGCAGTAACCAAGCAAAACTCAGGGAGATTGAGACGAAGTAACTGTGATTATTCATTGAATCTTCCTTATTAGCCACTCCTATAAAGCAGATTTGTTCTAGGCCGTAACTCATCAGATTCTTGCCTTGATCTCTCCCCAGTTATTTCAGTATTTTCTTCGGCTTTCCCGTCTCCCATGAAATCTACAGATAAGGAATCGGGCAGGCCCAAAAAAATGCTTGGCGCAGCCAAGCCATCCCACATAATATCTAAAATAAACGCTGCATCGATTTCAGGGGGTAGAGTTATCCCCATCATTCGAACTGTGCAAATTCCTTCTCCACAGATTTTCCAAACCGATCCAGCCAATTTTCTTACCCTAGTCCAGAAACATACCGGAAAGAAACCGGCGGCGAAGAAGCTGACAGGTACAGTCGGTTCAAAGAAGAAGAAGACTATGGTCGGAGCTCAATCTGTTGCGAATCAGTCCCACGCCTTGGCGGCTGTTGATGAGCATTCTTTCCCAAATCAGGTAAGCGAAAAGGAATGCCCTCAATCTGCTGCTATCGAGAGGGATTCAATATTGGATTTGGAGGAAGGCGGATTGCAAGTGTGTCATGGTTTTTCTGAACTTTTGGGTGGGCTAGAAAACTTGGATTTCTTGAGTACTGTCAGAAATTCATGGTCTATGCTACCTGAATTTCCCTTGAGTTATCATACTATAGTGGAGCAGATTGATTATCATAGTTGCCTTTTTGAGACCGTTAACAGTGGTGGATTTAGTCATTTTAGCAATAGTCGCCATTGAGTAGTTGTTTTGGATTTCCAGCAGGAGCCTTCCAAGATGTGGGGATATAGAACTGGTACGCATTAAAAAATAAGATATTCCTTGTCTTTCGTTTTCTCTGTCTCCATCTATGATATTAGCAGTACACAGCAATGGTTTTACTTTAGGCCATTTGTTTGGGATATTGGTAAGTGTGTGATTGTGTGTCAATGTTCAACTTTTAGTGTAACTTATCTGTACATCTTTCTTCCAACCGGATAAATAGAAAATAGTTTGGCATCAAACTGAAAGTTGAATTGAAAAACCGTCAATCGTTTCACAAAGCACTTGTTAAAATGAAAACCTAAACTCATAGCTTGTATACAATTTGACTGGAATTAATTGTTTGCTTGAAGAGGATTTTGATGAATTAGAATCAACCTTTTGTCAGAATCAAGTGGGTTTGTACTGCAAAGCATACAAAACAGCTAAGGATGAATGTTCTCATGAAGGCAGTTGTTTCCTAAAAGTTTGTTATTTAATATGTGCTCAAATGAGATTGGTAGTGTTTATAATTTATGGGTTTAAAAATATCTTCTTTTTAGGTGAGAGGATTTAGTAGTTGAGCATTCTAATTTTGCACTCTTAGTTTTATGTAGAAATATCAAATCTCTCTCAATTTTTAAGCAGCTTATTTGACAACTCACATGATTATAAATAAGATTTCAGGACAACATCATCAAGTATGATGCCACATCATCTTGTTTTTTTCAAAGGTGTCCATAAAGACTCAAATAAAAGGTGAGACTCATAGTTGTGACTAAGTCATGTTCTATTATTGCACTAATCTAGTGTACCATGAATTGTTGGTTTTTAGATCAAAAGAATAAATATGTTTATATTAGTTAGCAATTGTTGGAACACAATAGATTTGATCAAATAATATTAAATGCAAATACAAGAATAGAATATCAAGTTTTATAATCATAAAGTGTAAGTATGTTGATGAAGCTGATAAGATTTATGTAACTTAGAATTTGAAGATATTCTTGATAATATTGTCTATACATCAACAAAAAAAATATTCACATTTGCTTTGTGTTGGGTTGACTTTGTCATTCTTGTCTTAGCTCGTGCCTGTGAGCCCAATTAGTATCAACAAACTTGAACACTAAATTTCTACCATAATTGATGAAGGGTGCTCCCCTTAATAGCACAAACACATAACAGAAATAGAGAAACAACAACAATATGCAAGAATAGAAAATTGGCTTCTTATTATCTCCACAAATGTGGAATTACAAACTTTCAGAATTACAATATGCAAAGCCACATGGGCATACCCTTACAATATTCTTTAGGACAAAGCCTCGAATCAATACCCAGATCTACTACCCAGAACTATTCTGAACTGCCTAAGACAATAATACAGCCTTCCTTATATAGGCAATTTTCCACCGTTTGGGAAGGTTCCAGAATTTTAGCCAATAAGGCCGACCAACTTAGAATTATTTTATTTTACATTTTATTACATCATAGTCGGCTCAATATAACCTTTCAAACCCGAACGGAAATTTTGAAGAAAATTATTTTTCACCATTTCAGGTGGCCCAACTTCCGAAGACCATAAGTCATCACCAGTTGACCCGCTCGGCTATTATAACCCCATTTCGGAAATGCCACGAAGCGCTCTACAGGCTTAACTGGTGCAAGCACCTGTCACCCACATTTTCGACCTCATCCGGGGCCTCTAAAGCCTTCAAAACTAAGTTCAAAGTTTCTGCACCCTGCTGCCAATACCAAAAATCTTCAATATCTTCCAGTATACACTTGATCTGGCAATGAAACTTTACTGGCAGACTTATATGACCAAAATGAACCTCCAAGAAAGAAATAAGATCATTCTGAGCACATACGAAAATTACCAAAAATAGTAACTTTCCATAAATAGCAGCTCTGCACAAAATAGCCCTTATTGAATACAAAAATAGAAATATTTTTGGGTGATGCAAGATTGCTCTTACACCCAGGATGCTCCTGCATCAGACACCCGGGGTAATTTGAGAAGTGACCCTGTCACGACTCAGGTGTGCAGAGGAAAACCAAGATGGCTAACCTCCTCCTTTGTCAGCCATGATGAATCTTCAATAGGTCGTCCTTTCCATTTGACCAGATATTCTTCATATGTCATGTTCTTTGTGCTTCTGCCAACACGACTGTCCAGTATATCTTCGATCTCCTTAGTGTCTAAACTAGTTGCTGGAATACTCCACTGTGCTGCTGTGATCTCATCTTGAACACCTCCTTCATGATACTCTGTCAGATCTGAAATGTTAAACACTGGCGAAATATTTAGCTCAGTAGGTAATTCTACCTCATATGCATTTCCTGAATCATGTTTCTTCAGTATCCTACATGGTCCAAACTTCTTCATTTTCAGCTTGTTATATGTACCAACTGGAAACCGCTCCTTCCGCAAATGAACCATGACTTCATCACCAACCTGAAATTCTTTATACCTCATTTTCTCATCTACCTTAGCCTTATACTGTACATTCATCTTGGTAATATGCTTCCTCACCTCCTCATGGATGTTCTTCAAGTGTTCTGCAAAATCCTCAGCTTCAGCACTACTTATTTCTCCTTTATCTATCTTCCTCAATTCAGATGCATTTTTTGGACTACTTCCATATACAATATGGAATGGTGATTTACCAGTGCTTCTATTGACAGAATTATTGTATGCAAATTCCACCTGTGATAAAATCAAATCCCATCCCGTTAGCTCATCTCCAACCAAACATCTCAGCAAATTTCTCAAGCTCCTATTCACCACCTCTGTCTGTCCATCAGTCTGTGGATGATGTGATGAACTAAATTTCAAATCTGTCTTCAACTTCTTCCACAATGTACGACAGAAATATTCAACAAACTTAGTGTCCCGATCTGAAACTATGGTCTTTGGCAAACTATGAAGTCTCACTACTTCTTTGAAAAACAATTCTGCTACATGAACAGCATCATTAGTCTTCTTGCAGGGAATAAAATGTGCCATCTTCAAAAATCGGTCAACTACCACAAAAATTGAATCATGTCCCCGCTGAGTCCTCGTTAAACCAAGAACAAAGTCTATGCTGATATCCTCCCAAGGCTTCTCTGGTACAGATAATGGCTGATACAACCCTGTATTCTACTTCACTCCTTTTGCCATCTGACATACTCTGCAACTCTGTACAAACTTCTTCACATCTTGCTGCAACTGTGGCCAATAATAATTCTCACTAACCAAACCAAGGGATTTGTCACGACCAAAATGTCCAGCCAATCCTCCGCTATGCTTCTCCTTGATGAGATTCTCCCTCATAGAACTTCATGGAATGCACAACTGACTCCCTCTGAATAGCGTATCATCCTGGATGATGAAATCCAACCATTTCGTCCTTTCTAGAGTAATAGGTTCTGTACAAGCTTTCCAAGCTTCACCAAAATCAGGATCCTCTGGATACAAATTCTTGAGTTCCTTGAACCCAACAACTTCAATCTGCATTTCTGTCAGCAATAGTTGCCTTCTGCTAAGAGCATCTGCAACCCTATTAGACTTTCCACTCCTGTGTTTCAAAACAAATGTATAACTCTGCAAAAACTCAACCCATTTCAAATGCTTTTGATTCAATTTTCCTTGACTATTCAAATATTGCAAAGCTTGATGATTGGTATACAAAACAAACTCCTTAGGAAGTAGATAATGTCTCCACTTCTTTAATGCTTGAACTATAGCATAAAATTCTTGATCATAAATAGAATATTTCCTCTTGGCATCATTTAACTTCTCACTTAAATAAACAACAAGTTTACCTTCTTGGCTCATAACAGCTCCTATTGCAGTACCACTAGCATCACAATCTACTTGAAACACCTTATTAAAATATGGAAGTGCTAAAACAGGTTGTTCTGTAACTTTTTGTTTCAACAATTGAAAACTCTTTTCTGCCCCATTAGTCCACTTAAACTCTTTTCTATCCCCTCTCATTGTTTCAGTCAAGGGTCCACAAATACTGCTAAAATTTCTGATAAAATTTCTGTAAAAGCTAGCTAAACCATGAAAAGATCTTACCTCAGTACCACTCCTTGGAGTAGGCCATTCAAGGATAGCCTGTACCTTCTCTGGGTCCATTTTTAGACCTTCTGCTAAAACTACAAATCCCAAATACACTAACTCTTTCTTCACAAAACTGCACTTCTTCAAATTAATCAACAATTTCTCTTCTCTCAACTTCTCAAATACCATACGAATATGCATCATATGCTCATCCAATGTCTTACTAAAGATCAAAATATCATCTAGGTAAACAATGACAAACTTACCCAGAAATTCTTTCAGAACCTCGTTCATGAGCCGCATGAAAGTGCTCGGTGCATTGGTTAGCCCAAAAGGCATGACTAACCACTCATACAGTCCTTCCTTTGTCTTGAAGGTAGTCTTCCATTCATCCCCTTCTCTGAGCTGAATCTGGTGATATCCACTCTTTAGATCTATCTTTGAGAAATACACAGCTCCACTCAAACAGTCCATAATATCATCCATTCGTGGCAATGGAAACCTATACTTGATTGTGATCTTGTTTATTGCTCTGGAATCTGTACACATCTTCCATTCTCCATTCTTCTTTGGTGCTAATACCGTTGGTACAGCACAGGGACTCAGACTCTCACGGATCAATCCTTTCTGTAACAGTTCATGTACTTGTCTGTTCAACTCTTCACTTTCTGCAGGTGTCATTTTGTGTGCTGCCTTATTTGGAAAACTTGCTCCTAGGATCAAGTCCATCTAATGAATGATCTTCCTGACTGGTGGTAATCCATCAGGCACGTTATCGGATACAATATCCTGAAACTCATTCAACAAATCTACAACTTCTACAGGGACATCTTCTACTTCCTCTTTACCAGCTTTTGGAATTAAAGCAAAACATACATGGTCATGCCTCATACCATTTAGGAAATTTCTTCCATCAACAAAAGTTATCCGTGCATTACCACATACCTTTTCTTCAGTCTCCTTCAATGGTTTGATCTTATGCCGCACTCCATCCTTTGTCAGGGAATAGGTATTCGCACGACCATCATGTACAACACATCTGTCAAACTACCATGGTCTACCCAACAACATATGACATGCATCCATAGATATGATATCACACAATACCTCATCTTGGTATCCGCCAATCTTGAACTTCACCAGGCATTGTTCATTAACCATGACCTTGTGGTCACCGTGTACCCAGGCAATCCGATATGGATGTGGGTGTTTCTGTCTCTTGAGCTTCAACTTTGTCACCATCTCTTCTGACACCAAATTGTCAGTGCTTCCACTATCAATGATCACATCACAACATTTACCTTCACACTTGCACCTGGTGCGAAACAGGCTCCTCCTTTGCTCAAGTTCATTCTCACCACTCAACAGGACTCTTCTGTTAATCAACGTTTCTCCTCTTTCAGCATCTTCAGAATTTGATGATCTGGCATCTTCATCTACATGTGCAACTCTGGCCTGGCCTTCATTTCTTCTGTTTGTTCTGCCTTGGCGCTGAGGACATTCAAATGCCCTATGACCTTCTTCTCCACAGTGAAAACATGTTCCACGGAAGCCTCCTCTTCCAGATCCTTGTCCTCTTCCTCTTCCTCTCTGATCTCTATTATTCTGATCTTGGAAGCGATTGAAATTATTTCCACGCTGATTCTGACTGCTACTGGCCTCATCCTTCTTTTTCAGATCTTCATTTCGGCCACCATATGACCGTCCACCAGATCATCCACCGCGACCTCTTCCATTTTGTCTGCTCTCGAACTTTTTGTTCAGCTTTTCCTCTACTTTTAGGGCAAATTGGTATGCCTCCTCAATACTGCTCATTCGAACTAGATTCAACTCCTCCTGAATGCTTGGCCTTAACCCATTAAGGTATCGGGCAACTTTCTCCTTATCAGCTTCTGCATGGCCTGTTCTGATGAGGAGTCGATAGAACTCCTCTGTATACTCCTGAACAGATCTTTCTGCTTGCTTCAAACTTTGCATTTTCTTTAGTAGATCAAGCTCATAATCAACAGGAATGAACTTTCGCTTCAATTTATCCACCATTCGATCCCATCTTGTGATTTTATCTTTCCCTCTTCTATTTCGCTCCAATTGAATTTCTTGCCACCAGATCTTCGCATGACGTTTCAGTCTGGCCTTCGCAAATTTGACCCTATCAGGATCCTCAACATCTTCATACTCAAAATATTCCTCACATTCATTGATCCAGTCGATCAATTCATTTGGGTTAAGATTTTTAGAAAATGTAAGAACCTCAATCTTAGGTCTTTTCCCAATCTTGGAAATCGCCCGAAAAAGTCTTTCTTCCTCCTTGTTCACAATTTCAGCTTCTCCTTCTTGATATTCTTCTTCGGCTTCATCCTCGCTTTCATCTTTAACATTAAGATTCATTCCTATACGAATCTCTTCTTGTAATGCTCGCACTTGTCTCTGCAGCTCTCTAACCTCAGGTGTTACAACGCCAGCTCTTCCGCCACGTTCCCTTCGTGGAGGCATTTTGGCGATGCGCATTGAAACCCTAGCCACGGTCCTGGTGCAAACTGCCTCACAGTCGGTGATCTGTTTACACACTCAAGAACCTAGCTTTGATACCACCTGATGAAAGGTGCTCCCCTTAATACCACAAACACAGAACAGAAATAAAGAAACAACAACAATATGCAAGAATAGAAAATTGGCTTCTTATTATCTCCACAAATGTGGAATTACAAACTTTCAGAATTACAATATGCAAAGCCACATGGGCATACCCTTACAATATTCTTTAGGACAAAGCCTCGAATCAATACCCAGATCTACTACCCAGAACTATTCTGAACTGCCTAAGACAATAATACAGCCTTCCTTATATAGGCAATTTTCCTTCGCCTGGGAAGGTTCCAGAATTTTAGCCAATAAGGCCGACCAACTTAGAATTATTTTATTTTACATTTTATTACATCATAGTCGGCTCAATATAACCTTTGAAACCCGAACAGAAATTTTGAAGAAAATTATTTTTCGCCATTTCAGGTGGCCCAACTTCCGAAGACCATAAGTCATCACCAGTTGACCCGCTCGGCTATTATAACCCCATTTCGGAAATGCCACGAAGCGTTCTATAAGATTGACCGGCACAGGCGCTTGTCACCTAAATTTTTGACCTCATCCGGGGCCTCTAAAGCCTTCAAAACTAAGTTCAAAGTTTCTGTACCCTACTGCCAATACCGAAAATCTTCAATATCTTCCAGTATACACTTGATCTGGCAATGAAACTTTACTGGCAGACTTATATGACCAAAATGAACCTCCAAGAAAGAAATAAGATCATTCTGAGCACATACGAAAATTACCAAAAATAGTAACTTTCCATAAATAGCAGCTCTGCACAAAATAGCCCTTATTGAATACAAAAATAGAAATATTTTTGGGTGATGCAAGATTGCTCTTACACGCAGGATGCTCCTGCATCAGACACCCTGGGTAATTTGAGAAGTGACCCTGTCACGACTCAGGTGTGCAGAGGAAAACCAAGATGGCTAACCTCCTCCTTTGTCAGCCATGATGAATCTTCAATAGGTCATCCTTTCCATTTGACCAGATATTCTTCATATGTCATGTTCCTTGTGCTTCTACCAACATGACTGTCCAGTATATCTTCGATCTCCTTAGTGTCTAAACTAGTTGTTGGAATACTCCACTGTGCTGCTGTGATCTCATATTCAACACCTCCTTCATGATACTCTGTCAGATCTGAAATGTTAAACACTGGTGAAATATTTAGCTCAGTAGGTAATTCTACCTTATATGCATTTCCTGAATCATGTTTCTTCAGTATCCTACATGGTCCAAACTTCTTCATTTTCAGCTTGTTATATGTACCAACTGAAAACCGCTCCTTCCGCAAATGAACCATGACTTCATCACCAACCTGAAATTCCTTATACCTCCTTTTCTCATCTACCTTAGCCTTATACTGTGCATTCAGCTTGGTAATATGCTTCCTCACCTCCTCATGGATGTTCTTCAAGTGTTCTGCAAAATCCTCAGCTTCAGCACTACTTATTTCTCCTTTATCTATCTTCCTCAATTCAGATGCATTTCTTGGACTACTTCCATATACAATATGGAATGGTGATTTACTAGTGCTTCTATTGACAGAATTATTGTATGCAAATTCTGCCTATGATAAAATCAAATCCCATCCTGTTGGCTTATCTCCAACCAAACATCTCAGCAAATTTCCCAAGCTCCTATTCACCGCCTCTGTCTATCCATCAGTCTGTGAATGATGTGATGAACTAAACTTCAAATCTGTCTTCAACTTCTTCCACAATGTACGCTAGAAATATCCAACAAACTTAGTGTCCCAATCTGAAACTATGGTCTTTGGCAAACCATGAAGTCTCACTACTTCTCTGAAAAACAATTCTGCTACATGAACAGCATCATTAGTCTTCTTGCAGGGAATAAAATGCGCCATCTTCAAAAATCTGTCAACTACCACAAAAATTGAATCATGTCCCCGCTGAGTCCTCGGTAAACCAAGAACAAAGTCTCTGCTGATATCCTCCCAAGGCTCCTTTGGTACAGATAATGGTTGATACAACTCTGTATTCTGCTTCACTCCTTTTACCATCTGACATACTCTGCAACTCTGTACAAACTTCTTCACATCTTGCTGCAACTATGGCCAATAATAATTCTCACTAACCAAACCAATGGTTTTGTCATGACCAAAATGTCCAACCAATCCTCTGCTATGCTTCTCCTTGATGAGATTCTCCCTCATAGAACTTCATGGAATGCACAACTGACTCCCTCTTAATAGCGTATCATCTTGGATGATGAAATCCAACCATTTTGTCCTGTCTAGAGTAACAGGTTCTGTACAAGCTTTCCAAGCTTCACCAAAATTAGGATCCTCTGGATACAAATTCTTGAGTTCCTTGAACCCAACCACTTCAATCTGCATTTCTGTCAGCAATAGTTGCCTTCTCCTAAGAGCATCTGCAACCCTATTAGACTTTCCACTCCTGTGTTTCAAAATAAATGTATAACTCTACAAAAATTCAACCCATTTCAAATGCCTTTGATTCAATTTTCATTGACTATTCAAATATTGTAAAGCTTGATGATCAGTATACAAAACAAACTCCTTAGGAAGTAGATAATATCTCCACTTATTTAATGCCTGAACTATAGCATAAAATTCTTGATCATAAACAGAATATTTTCTCTTGGCATCATTTAACTTCTCACTGAAATAAGCAACAGGTTTACCTTCTTGGCTCATAACAGCTCCTATTGCAGTACCACTAGCATCACAATCTACTTGAAACACCTTATTAAAATCTGGAAGTGCTAAAACAGTTTGTTCTATAACTTTTTGTTTGAACAATTGAAAACTCTTTTCTGCCCCATTAGTCCACTTAAACTCTTTTCTATCCACTCTCATTGTTTCAGTCAAGAGTCCACAAATACTGCTAAAATTTCTAATAAACTTTATGTAAAAGCTAGCTAAACCATGAAAAGATCTTACCTCAGTACCACTCCTTGGAGTAGGCCATTCAAAGATAGCCTGTACCTTCTCTGGGTCCATTTTTAGACCTTCTGCTGAAACTACAAATTCCAAATACACTAACTCTTTCTTCACAAAACTGCACTTCTTCAAATTAATCAACAATTTCTCTTCTCTCAACTTCTCAATTACCATACGAATATGCATCATATGCTCATCCAATGTCTTACTAAAGATCAAAATATCATCTAGGTAAACAATGACAAACTTACCCAGAAATTCTTTCAGAACCTCGTTCATGAGCCACATGAAAGTGCTCGGTGCATTGGTTAGCCCAAAAGGCATGACTAACCACTCATACAGTCCTTCCTTTGTCTTGAAGGTAGTCTTCCATTCATCCCCTTCTCTGATCTGAATCTGGTGATATCCACTCTTTAGATCTATCTTTGAGAAATATAAAGCTCCACTCAAACAGTCCATAATATCATCCATTCGTGGCAATGGAAACCTATACTTGATTGTGATCTTGTTGATTGCTCTGGAATCTGTACACATCCTCCATTCTACATTCTTCTTTGGTGCTAATACCGCTGGTACAGCACAGGGACTCAGACTCTCACAGATCAATCCTTTCTGTAACAGTTCATGTACTTGTCTGTTCAACTCCTCACTTTCTGCAGGTTTCATTCTGTGTGCTGCCTTATTTGTCAAACTCGCTCCTGGGATCAAGTCCATCTGATGACTGATCTTCCTGACTAGTGGTAATCCATCAGGAACGTTATCGGATACAATATCCTGAAACTCATTCAACAAATCTACAACTTCTACAGGGACATCTTCTACTTCCTCTTTACCAGCTTTTAGAATTAAAGCAAAACATACATGCTCATGCCTCATACCATCTAAAAAATTTCTTCCATCAACAAAAGTTATCCGTGCATTACCACATACCTTTTCTTCAGTCTCCTTCAATGGTTTTAGCTTTGGCTGCACTCCATCCTTTGTCAGGGAATAGGTATTCGCACGACCATCATGTACAGCACATCTGTCAAACTGCCATGGTCTACCCAACAACATATGACATGCATCCATAGATATGATATCACACAATACCTCATCTTGGTATCCGCCAATCTTGAACTTCACCAGGCATTGTTCATTGACCATGACCTTGTGGTCATCCTGTACCCAGGCAATCCGATATGGATGTGGGTGTTTCTGTCTCTTGAGCTTCAACTTTGTCACCATCTTTTCTGACACCAAATTGTCAATGCTTCCACTATCAATGATCACATCACAACATTTACCTTCACACTTGCACCTGGTGCGAAACAGGCTCCTCCTTTGCTCAGGTTCATTGTCACCACTCAACAGGACTTTTCTGTTAATCAACGTTTCTCCTCTTTCAGCATCTTCAGAATTTGATGATCTGGCATCTTCATCTAGATGTGCAACTCTAGCCTGGCCTTCATTTCTTCTATCTGTTCTGCCTTGGCGCTGAGGACATTCAAATGCCCTATGACCTTCTTCTCCACAGTGAAAACATGTTCCACGGAAGCCTCCTCTTCCAGATCCTTGTCCTCTTCCTCTTCCTCTCTGATCTCTATTATTCTGATCTTGGAAGCGATTGGAATTATTTCCACGCTGATTCTGACTGCTACTGGCCTCATCCTTCTTTTTCAGATCTTCATTTCGGCCACCATATGACCGTCCACTAGATCATCCACCGTGACCTCTTCCGTTTTGTCTGCTCTCAAACTTCTTGTTCAGCTTTTCTTCTACTTTTAGGGAAAATTGGTATGCCTCCTCAATACTGCTCATTCGAACCAGATTCAACTCCTCCTGAATGCTTGGCCTTAACCCATTAAGGTATCGGGCAACTTTTTCCTTATCAGCTTCTGCATGGCCTGTTCTGATGAGGAGTCGATAGAACTCCTCTGTATACTCCTGAACAGATCTTCCTGCTTGCTTCAAACTTTGCATTTTCTTTAGTAGATCAAGCTCATAATCAACAGGAATGAACTGTCGCTTCAATTTATCCACCATCCGATCCCATCTAGTGATTTTATCTTTCCATCTTCTATTTCGCTCCAATTGAATTTCTTGCCACCAGATCTTCGCATGACCTTTCAGTCTGGCCTTCACAAATTTGACCCTATCAGGATCCTCAACATCTTCATACTCAAAATATTCCTCACATTCATTGATCCAGTCGATCAATTCTTCTGGGTTAAGATTTTCAAAAAATGTAGGAACCTCAATCTTAGGTCTTTTCCCAATCTTGAAAATCGCTTGAAAAAGTCTTTCTTCTTCCTGGTTCACAATTTCAGCTTCTCCTTCTTGATATTCTTCGTCGGCTTCATCCTCGCTTTCATCTCTAACATTAAGATCCATTCCTCTACGAATCTCTTCTTGTAATGCTCGCACTTGTCTCTGCAGCTCTTCCACCACGTTCCCTTCGTGGAGGCATTTTCACGATGCGCGCTGAAACCCTAGCCACGGTCCTGGTGCAAACTGCCTCACAGTCGGCGATCTGTTTACACAGTCAAGAACCTGGCTCTGATACCACCTGATGAAGGGTGCTCCCCTTAATACCACAAACACATAACAGAAATAGAGAAACAATAAAAATATGCAAGAACAGAAAATTGGCTTCTTATTATCTCCACAAATGTGGAATTACAAACTTTCAGAATTAAAATATGCAAAGCCACATGGGCATACCCTTACAATATTCTTTAGGACAAAGCCTCGAATCAATACCCAGATCTACTACCCAGAACTATTCTGAACTGCCTAAAACAATAATACAGCCTTCCTTATATAGGCAATTTTCCACCGCCTGGGAAGGTTCCAGAATTTTAGCCAATAAGGCCGACCAACTTAGAATTATTTTATTTTACATTTTATTACATCATAGTCAGCTCAATATAACCTTTGAAACCCGAACAGAAATTTTGAAGAAAATTATTTTTCGCCATTTCAGGTGGCCCAACTTCTGAAGACCATAAGTCATCACTAGTTGACCCGCTCGGCTATTATAACCCCATTTCAGAAACGCCACGAAGTGCTCTAAAAGCTTGACTGGCGCAAGCGCCTGGCACCCAAATTTTTGACCTCATCCGGGGCCTCTAAAGCCTTCAAAACTAAGTTCAAAGTTTCTGTACCCTGCTGCCAATACCAAAAATCTTCAATATCTTCCAGTATACACTTGATCTGGCAATGAAACTTTACTAGCAGACTTATATGACCAAAATGAACCTCCAAGAAAGAAATAAGATCATTCTGAGCACATAAAAAAATTACCAAAAATAGTAACTTTCCATAAATAGCAGCTCTGCACAAAATAGCCCTTATTGAATACAAAAATAGAAATATTTTTGGGTGATGCAAGATTGCTCTTACACGCAGGATGCTCCTGCATCAGACACCAGGGGTAATTTGAGAAGTGACCCTGTCACGACTCAGGTGTGCAGAGGAAAATCAAGATGGCTAACCTCCTCCTTTGTCAAACATGATGAATCTTCAATAGGTCATCCTTTTCATTTGACCAGATATTTTTCATATGTCATGTTCCTTGTGCTTCTACCAACACGACTGTCCAGTATATCTTCGATCTCCTTAGTGTCTAAACTAGTTGCTGGAATACTCCACTGTGCTGCTGTGATCTCATGTTCAACACCTCCTTCATGATACTCTGTCAGATCTGAAATGTTAAACACTGGCAAAATATTTAGCTCAGTAGGTAATTCTACCTCATATGCGTTTCCTGAATCATGTTTCTTCAATATCCTACATGGTCCAAACTTCTTCATTTTTAGCTTGTTATATGTACCAACTGGAAACCGCTCCTTCCGCAAATGAACCATGACTTCATCACCAACCTGAAATTCCTTATACCTCCTTTTCTCATTTACCTTAGCCTTATACTGTGCATTCATCTTGGTAATATGCTTCCTCACCTCCTCATGGATGTTCTTCAAGTGTTCTGCAAAATCCTCAGCTTCAGCACTACTTATTTCTCCTTTATCTATCTTCCTCAATTCAGATGCATTTCTTGGACTACTTCCATATACAATATGGAATGGTGATTTACCAGTGCTTCTATTGACAGAATTATTGTATGCAAATTCCGCTTGTGATAAAATCAAATCCGATCCCGTTGGCTTATCTCCAACCAAACATCTCAGCAAATTTCCCAAGCTCCTATTCACCACCTCTGTCTGTCCATCAGTCTGTGGATGATGTGATGAACTAAACTTCAAATCTGTCTTCAACTTCTTCCACAATGTACACCAGAAATATCTAACAAACTTAGTGTCCCGATCTGAAACTATGATCTTTGGCAAACCATGAAGTCTCACTACTTCTCTGAAAAATAATTCTGCTACATGAACAGCATCATTAGTCTTCTTGCAGGGAATAAAATGTGCCATCTTCAAAAATCTGTCAACTACCACAAAAATTGAATCATGTCCCCGCTAAGTCCTCGGTAAACCAAGAACAAAGTCTATGCTGATATCCTCCCAAAGCTTCTCTGGTACAGATAATGGCTAATAAAACCCTATATTCTGCTTCACTCCTTTTGCCATCTGACATACTCTACAACTCTGTACAAACTTCTTCACATCTTGCTGCAACTGTGGCAAATAATAATTCTCACTAACCAAACCAAGGGTTTTGTCATGACCAAAATGTCCAGCCAATCCTCCGCTATGCTTCTCCTTGATGAGATTCTCCCTCATAGAACTTCGTGGAATGCACAACTGACTCCCTCTGAATAGCATATCATCCTGGATGATGAAATCCAACCATTTCATCTTGTCTAGAGTAATAGGTTCTGTACAAGCTTTCCAAGCTTCACCAAAATCAGGATCCTCTGGATACAAATTCTTGAGTTCCTTGAACCCAACCACTTCAATCTGCATTTCTGTCAGCAATAGTTGCCTTCTGCTAAGAGCATCTGCAACCCTATTAGACTTTCCACTCGTGTGTTTCAAAACAAATGTATAACTCTGCAAAAACTCAACCCATTTCAAATGCCTTTGATTCAATTTTCATTGATTATTCAAATATTGAAAAGCTTGATGATCAGTATACAAAACAAACTCCTTAGGAAGTAGATAATGTCTCCACTTCTTTAATGCCTGAACTATAGCATAAAATTCTTGATCATAAACAGAATATTTCCTCTTGGCATCATTTAACTTCTCACTGAAATAAGCAACAGGTTTACCTTCTTGGCTCATAACAGCTCCTATTGCAGTACCACTAGCATCACAATCTACTTGAAACAACTTATTAAAATTTGGAAGTGCTAAAACAGGTTGTTCTGTAACTTTTTGTTTGAACAATTAAAAATTCTTTTCTGCCCCATTAGTCCACTTAAACTCTTTTCTATCCCCTCTCATTGTTTCAGTCAAGGGTCCACAAATACTGCTAAAATTTCTGATAAACTTTATGTAAAAGCTAGCTAAACCATGAAAAGATCTTACCTCAGTACCACTCCTTGGAGTAGGCCATTCAAGGATAGCCTGTACCTTCTCTGGGTCCATTTTTAAACCTTCTGCTGAAACTACAAATCCCAAATACACTAACTCTTTCTTCACAAAACTGTACTTCTTCAAATTAATCAACAATTTCTCTTCTCTCAACTTCTCAAATACCATACGAATATGCATCATATGCTCATCCAATGTCTTACTAAAGATCAAAATATCATCTAGGTAAACAATGACAAACTTACCTAGAAATTCTTTCAGAACCTCGTTCATGAGCCACATGAAAGTGCTCGGTGCATTGGTTAGCCCAAAAGACATGACTAACCACTCATACAGTCCTTCTTTTGTCTTGAAGGCAGTCTTCCATTCATCCCCTTCTCTGATCCGAATCTGGTGATATCCACTCTTTAGATCTATCTTTGAGAAATACACAGCTCCACTCAAACAGTCCATAATATCATCCATTCGTGGCAATGGAAACCTATACTTGATTGTGATCTTGTTTATTGCTCTGGAATCTATACACATCCTCCATTCTCCATTCTTCTTTGGTGCTAATACCGCTGGTACAGCACAGGGACTCAGACTCTCATGGATCAATCCTTTTTGTAACAGTTCATGTACTTGTCTATTCAACTCCTCACTTTCTGCTGGTGTCATTCTGTGTGTTGCCTTATTTGGCAAATTCGCTCCTGGGATCAAGTCCATCTGATGAATGATCTTCCTGACTGGTGGTAATCCACCAGGTACGTTATCAGATATAATATCCTGAAACTCATTCAACAAATCTACAACTTCTACAGGGACATCTTCTACTTCCTCTTTACCATCTTTTAGAATTAAAGCAAAACATACATGCTCATGCCTCATACCATCTAGGAAATTTCTTCCATCAACAAAAGTTAGTCGTGCATTACCACATACCTTTTCTTCAGTCTCCTTCAATGGTTTTAGCTTATGCCGCACTCCATCCTTTGTCAAGTAATAGGTATTCACACGACCATCATGTACAGCACATCTGTCAAACTACCATGGTCTACCCAACAACATATGACATGCATCCATAGATATGATATCACACAATACCTCATCTTGGTATCTGCCAATCTTGAACTTCACCAGGCATTGTTCATTGACCATGACCTTGTGGTCATCCTGTACCTAGGCAATCCGATATGGATGTGGGTGTTTCTATCTCTTGAGCTTCAACTTTGTCACCATCTCTTCTGACACCAAATTGTTAGTGCTTCCACTATCAATGATCACATCACAACATTTACCTTCACACTTGCACCTAGTGCGAAACAGGCTCCTCCTTTGCTCAGGTTCATTCTCACCACTCAACAGGACTCTTCTGTTAATCAACGTTTCTCCTTTTTCAGAATCTTCAAAATTTGATGATCTGGCATCTTCATCTACATGTGCAACTCTGGCCTGGCCTTCATTTCTTCTGTCTGTTCTGCCTTGGCCCTGAGGACATTCAAATGCCCTATGACCTTCTTCTCCACAGTGAAAACATGTTACACGGAAGCCTCCTCTTCCAGATCCTTGTCCTCTTCCTCTTCCTCTCTGATCTCTATTATTCTGATCTTGGAAGTGATTGGAATTATTTCCACGCTGATTCTGACTGCTACTGGCCTCATCCTTCTTTTTCAGATCTTCATTTCGGCCACCATATGACCATCCACCAGATCGTCCACCGCGACCTCTTCCGTTTTGTCTGCTCTCGAACTTCTTGTTCAGCTTTTCCTCTACTTTTAGGGAAAATTGGTATGCCTCCTCAATATTGCTCATTCGAACCAGATTCAACTCCTCCTGAATGCTTGGCCTTAACCCATTAAGGTATCGGGCAACTTTCTCCTTATCAGCTTCTGCATGGCCTGTTCTGATGAGGAGTCGATAGAACTCCTCTGTATACTCCTGAACAGATCTTCCTGCTTGCTTCAAACTTTGCATTTTCTTTAGTAGATCAAGCTCATAATCAACAGTAATGAACTGTCGCTTCAATTTATCCACCATCCGATCCCATCTTGTGATTTTATCTTTCCCTCTTCTATTTCGCTCCAATTGAATTTCTTGCCACCAGATCTTCGCATGACCTTTCTGTCTGGCCTTCGCAAATTTGACCCTATCAGGATCCTCAACATCTTCATACTCAAAATATTCCTCACATTCATTGATCCAGTCGATCAATTCTTCTGGGTTAAGATTTCTAGAAAATGTAGGAACCTCAATCTTAGGTCTTTTCCCAATCTTAGAAATCGCCCGAAAAAGTCTTTCTTCCTCCTCGTTCACAATTTCAGCTTCTCCTTCTTGATATTCTTCTTCGGCTTCATCCTCGCTTTCGTCTCTGACATTAAGATTCATTCCTCTATGAATCTCTTCTTGTAATGCTCGCACTTGTCTCTGCAGCTCTCTAACCTCAGGTGTTACAACGCCAGCTCTTCTGCCACGTTCCCTTCGTGGAGGCATTTTCGCGATGCGCGCTGAAACCCTAGCCACGGTCCTGGTGCAAACTGCCTCATAGTCGGCGATCTATTTACACACTCAAGAACCTGGCTCTGATACCACCTAATGAAGGGTGCTCCCCTTAATACCACAAACACAGAACAGAAATAGAGAAACAACAACAATATGCAAGAACAGAAAATTGGCTTCTTATTATCTCCACAAATGTGGAATTACAAACTTTCAGAATTACAATATGCAAAGCCACATGGGCATACCCTTACAATATTCTTTAGGACAAAGCCTCGAATCAATACCCAGATCTACTACCCAGAACTATTCTGAACTGCCTAAGACAATAATACAGCCTTCCTTATATAGGCAATTTTCCACCGCCTGGGAAGGTTCCATAATTTTAGCCAATAAGGCCGACCAACTTAGAATTATTTTATTTTACATTTTATTACATCATAGTCGGCTCAATATAACCTTTGAAACCCGAACAGAAATTTTGAAGAAAATTATTTTTCGCCATTTCAGGTGGCCCAACTTCTGAAGACCATAAGTCATCACCAGTTGACCCGCTCGGCTATTATAACCCCATTTCAGAAATGCCATGAAGCGCTCTACAGGCTTGATCTGTGCAAGCACCTGTCACCCAAATTTTTGACCTCATCCGGGGCCTCTAAAGCCTTCAAAACTAAGTTCAAACTTTCTGTACCCTGCTGCCAATACCGAAAATCTTCAATATCTTCCAATATACACTTGATCTGGCAATGAAACTTTACTGGCAGACTTATATGACCAAAATGAACCTCCAAGAAAGAAATAAGATCATTCTGAGCACATACAAAAATTATCAAAAATAGTAACTTTCCATAAATAGTAGCTCTGCACAAAATAGCCCTTATTGAATACAAAAATAGAAATATTTTTGGGTGATGCAAGATTGCTCTTACACCCAGGATGCTCCTGCATCAATAATCTAAATGTTTTACAATCAAGTTCATAGAATTTCAAAATACTTTGATAAGAAACATGCTTCAGCTATCCACACAAGCTTTATAATGATCACAAGATAATGTGTGGGTGTGTGTTGGGGGGAAGGGGGAGGGGGGCCTTGGGTTGAATGTTTTTTATTGAGAGATTGTTAATTTAGATTATTTGATAGATTCAAATGAATATCTTTTATACATTAACAATATGTCAAAGTGAAAATATTTATTAAATTTAATCTTCAACCAAAATATAAGATGCAATTAGTCTACTAATTAACTGAAATAAATTTTATAATTAAAATAACTATGATTATAATGGTAAGGACAACCTTGGGCCAATCGACAAGACTTTAGTGAAACAACTAGATTAGGTTTAATTTGATACGACTAAATTATGGATTGAATAATTAGCATAATCAAATACGTAATACAACTTGAATAGGATTATAAGCACATAGAAAAATGATGAGGGAAAAGCATAGGGCTAGGTCTTAGCGTAAATATAAACTACAATTACTCTGTTAGTTTTTCATACGTTACAACGGAGTTATATAAAACCATGCAGCATAGAGTGAATTATTATGAAAGCATTCAACTCTGATTTGTCATTTGGTTTGGAGCGGTCTTTTCTCTCCTCTGCGCCTGTGAGTATGCAGTGATTTTTGAAGCTGCAGTGTGTATGGAGTGAGTATGGATGTTGGAAGATCCTGTGAAGCGGTCATTGGTTTTCACTTATGAGAGCAATTATTGTGGTCGAGACAGGCGCTAGGGCACTTCCACTGAAAATCAGGGGAATCACGATAAATCAAATTACTCCTGGATTGAAGTCTAGTGATGGTAACGAAACCTAATTTGGCTTTTTGCAACCTAGACATAGGAAGGAAAAACTGAGCATGGATGTTTGATATCAAATGGTAAAATGACATTTTTTTTAGAGCGTTAAAAAGTGAAGAGGTTTATTAGAAATCATTAATTTTTGTTTTACCAAATAATTTGAAGCAGTCGACATTTGGAAGCTATTGAACTAAAATAAGAGTGTATTGATGATATTAGAGTTCATTATTAATTGATACTACTACTCATTTTCATGTGAAGAGTGTGCTTCAAAGGTAAGATTTATTATTGAAACTTCATTATTGGAAGTGAGAATTTTTGTCATTAGGACACAGTTTGACATCACTAAGGCTGGCTATGATGATCTTGCAATAGAACTTATAGTAAAATAAGAATGTTGGTGATCATGTACACCTCCTTTTTAATTGATTAATTCTATAATTGTAGACACTTAAATTTTTTTTCAAAATAAAAGTATTTTTATTTTTCAAAAACTTCTGATGACATCATCATTTGTTAATTAGTTATTTATTTATTTATTTAATTAATTATTATGCCATTAATTCATCTTGTCTTAATTAGAAACATTTAATTAAGGAATCCTCTCCAAAATGTTTAAATCTAATTAAACACCATTCCCCAAAAAAATTTATTAATTATTTAATAAATTGACCAAAATCTGTTAAATAAATAAAATATTTATTTAAATCTCTCAAAAACCTAAAAATGTTCTAGAAAGCCCTAACCTCTTCTAATCTTTCCTAAACCCATCCTAAACCTACTTGAAAGGTGATTCCTACCATTTTTAGTCTTAACCCTCAACCTTTGACTCTTTGGTCAAATCCCCTTATAAATGATCCTTACATCTTCATTAATGACTCTTACAAGTCATTAATGAAGCCTATGTCTTCTCTTCCACCCTTGTCCCCTAGTCACTCTTCCCTAGTGTTGCTCACACATCTGCAAGCAACCCTTAACCCTCATACTTCTAACCTTACTCTAGACTCTACCCCTAACTCTAACTCTGACCCTAACTCCTCTTCCTATCCCAAGCCCTTGGTTTGAATCCTATAAATATATTCACTTCCAAGAGCAATTAACCAATTTACCTTTCATTTCATAGTAATGTTATAATGCTAGTTTAATTCTAGATCATAGCTTTCAACATAAATTATTAGATTAAGTCTATTTTATGCTTTCTAAACACATCATAGATTAGCTTAATGGATTGAACATAGTTTAATTTGAAGCTTTTCTAATCATTTAGCATCATATCACACTTCATATTGGACTAAAATCAAATCTTAGCATAAGCATTTGTAGTATAATTAGTATTCTAGCATCATTAGGCTCCCTAAGGCTCTAGGGGCAAATTAGGTATTCTATACTTGATTCTATGCCACTATGGAGTTTCTTATGGTCCCTAAACCATCCCAATCGCTCCTAATATGACATTAGGGATATGCTCCATGTTTTTTTGAGAGTACACCCACATCTCTTCTATCAAAGAAAATCAAATAGTGCTTGGGTGTACCTATTTTGGCTCAATCTAAGGTGGCTTTATTTTATGTTTATATTTTAAACTGATATAAATGCCAGATTAATCTAACTATTCCCTTCTTTAAACCTATTTTGAATAGATATAGATAGTCTAGTCTACATTTTGGAAGGCCCGGTGGGACCCATGTCTTGATCATCTATTCCCAAAATGTCAAAACTCAAGATTTTTTCTTAAAAAACAAAAAAAATTGGGTCATCCTATTTCTTCCTCTATCTCACCTGTGCATTTGTTGTCCACAAATGTGCATTTGTAGAAATTTTTTTATACCTGTGCAACAGTTCACCAGACATGCGCATTTGTAACTTTCAGTTGCGCATCTATAAAATCCTGTTGCACATATGTTAAATCAAGCTGGGCATTTGTTAGGATGAAGTGCACTTTTATGTGGTGTCTGTAAAGTTACAATAATGCAACTTTCACAAAAAATAAAGCTACACATTTATCTATTTAAGTTGCACAAACATTGAGAAGGTGATGGTGCATTCACGGGACCCAAACGTGCATATGTAAGTATTGTTGTGCATTTGTTCAATATTGTTGCACATATATGTTTTACTATTTCACTTTTGTTTCTGTAGAGTTCACATATGTTCATTCTGTAATAGGGTAAAAAGAACGATAAACACTTCAAACTTGGGTTCTAAAAATCAACTTCAATGCTTTTTAAGCCTTCTACAGTAAAATAGGAACACTTCCTTTGGGTGTTAAATTGAATTGTAAAATACCAAATCTTGAGTGCATCTAAAAAATTGAACCAAAGTCCTAAGAGTCATTTCCTTTTGATTCTAAACAAGAAAACACACAAATCTTGAATGACTTAAAGAAAAAAAAAAACAAGTTCTTTCCATTTTAGAGTTCAAATTAAATTCCTAAGTGAAGCACAAAAACTCAATCTTGAATGCCCAAGTACAAAAATTTTCAAATCTCTCAAAAATTATTGTTTTCAAAAGGAAAAGAAAAACTCAAACTCTTAAACATTTGTGCTTGCAAGCTTTCAAATTCAACCACTTAATCAAAAATTGGGAAAGAATTCTTCATGATATTCTTCTAGGAGTTTCAATTCTGCATATCCACTTAATCTAAGTGATGCAAAATACTTGAACTTAGACAAGTTCATTTGTCTTACTTCTAGCGAAGCCTTTCCAAAGAGAAAAGTGCTTCCTCTTTGGAGAATTACTTCAAACTAGTACTTCCCTAGCTAGGATAGAAATAAATCATTAAGAAAACTCTCACTTCATCCCCTCAATATCGAGTGATGCATGTTGATGGTAGCCTGAGGTAGGTGAATATCCCTACTATTTTTGTATAGTGAACTAGGCTCTTAAGCGAGTCGCACATGTACAAACCAATTAAGAGGACTCCACTGATCAAAATATACATGTGATAAAATAAAAGCTAACTGATCTACACCTGAAGGTATCAGAATCTTTGTGCAAGTACCGATCCCTATCGTTTCCTAGATCACCTTGAGACACTCACCATATGTATCCCTTTTTAGGGGTATCAAGCTGTGGGAAAAGATTCTAATACTAGCCTTCCCATAGCTAGTTATGGTTGAAGTGTTTTTGAAGTTAAAAACTCATTAGAAACATTTGTCAACACATACACATCTTTCGAAAGCTCCATCAAATTCAATGGTCAGTCATTTGCTTGTATCCCACAAAGTTGCTTTGTTCTTTGTTAGAATTTATTTTAGAGTGTCTTGTGGAATTTGTCCTTTTTCTATTGGAGACATCAAACTGATCCAAAACTTGGCCAAAATCATTCAGACATCCTTGCAAAGAGATCCTTAAAAAATTAGACACCCAAAGCTTTGTTTCAATCCAATTACTAAATCTTCCCGAGCTATGTTAGATTTGACCAAACACAAGAAAGCTAGACTTCACAATTCCCAAGTTTATCAAGAGAAGAAACTTGCAAAGAGAAATCTCAAAGATCACCAACCTTCCCTAAAATAAACCCAAGAAGAAGAGAAGTATCAAGAGAAACTGGACAACGTTGAATATAATGCAAGATTAAAACAATTTGCATTCCGGTTCTATGTTAATCATCTCTATGTCAACCTAGAGAGAAAATACTAGCTTGGCCCATCGTATATCCACCATTCCTTCAGAATCCTACAATCCAATCTTGGCATCCCTTGCATCCTAAATCATCCCTAGTTACATCATTTCATCACCATCCATCTCTAGTTGCATCCTAAAGTCATCCTTAATTGCATTCTTTATCATCTTCCTAGTTGCATCATAGGTCATCCTTTTTAGCTGTGCATCTAGTTCATCCTCTTAGAAATAACATCATTTAGTCATCCTTCATCATCCATCGATCATCAATCCAAAATTAGAATCCCAAAATCCTTGATCCACATCTAGTATCCATCATCCAAGAAAGAGACCACCATCCCTGAACCAAATCCAATAATCCAAACTGTTGGAGATTTGTCAGCAAGCTAGATTGTTGACTGTATGTTTGTCATTGATGACAACATATGGTAAGTAGCATGTGTGCAAGCCTAATGGAGAGAGCTTTGAGCATATGTTGCATGGATATATTATCAGCATGATAATATAGATGTAGAGGTTGATTCTGAATAAAGATAGTAGTACAGTTGTGTATATCAGTGAATGTTTCTGATAGGTCCCAAGAATAGTTCTGTATATGATTTGTAGTACAGTTACAGTAGAGACTTACACATTTATATTTATGTTGTAGACATATGTATGATGTTATGTTCATAGATGCAGAATCAGATATGCAGTATAGGTTGAGTTATGAAGTCTCTAGTTGACAGTCACAGTTTCCCATTTTAGACATGAGTTTATGACCTAGTCCGTAAGATTTGACAAGGATTTTAGGCATTTTAGAGTCACATTTATGAACTATCTATGATTGAGACTCATCCTTGTATAACCATGCTAGTATAGCTTCTTCTTAGTCTGATTCTTACTTGGACACTTTTTCTATGATAAAACTTCCATTAAATATGATTTGGGATTCTTTATCTGTGGGTTTCACCTTGTTTGAAGGTTGTCCATAAGATTTTGGGGATGACGTGAGAGATGTGAGAGATAGGAATGGCTCCATATTATATTATCCCATGCCCATGTCTTTGATTTTGACTTCTTTAGAAATGTCTTCCATCTTGGATGTTGATGCAATATCTATTTGCTTGGGGAAAGACTCTCTATTATGGGGAACAATTTTGTCAGCACTTTCTTTCAAGGCATTGCAAGATCTAGATATGTCAGCTGGAATTGTCACCTCTACTCCATCATAAGGAAACTTCACACATTGGTAGTATTTTGATGGAATAGCTTGCATTTCATGTATCCAAGGTCTCCCTAGAAGAACTTTTTAAGCCAAAGGAAGATCTAGAACTTGATAGGTGATGTCTTTGATAACTAGTCCTATTCTGATAGGTAGGACAATTGTTCCTTTAGAAGATCTTTCTTGCTCATCATATGCTTTTATGGAAATCTTCTTTTTAGGATCAATAGCATCTTCTAATAGTCCTAGTTGTGTGATCAATTTGTAAGAAAAGATATTTAGACCAGCACCTCCATCTATCAACGCATGTTTGACACGATGGTTTTGGATCAAGACTTCAATGTGTAAGGGTTGGTTATGTGGATGACTCAACGAATTGTCATCTTCCTCTGAAAAGGAGATATACTGGGGTGATGTTAGATCACCAACCATAGTCTAGAATCTTTCTAGATCAAGATTGTCAGGAACATTGGAACCGAGTAGGGCTTTGTCTAGAATAGCTCTATGAGCGGGAGATATTTGAAGCAACTCAAAAATGGATATTTTTGCATTGGTATGCTGGATTTATTGGACAATACTATATGATATTTCTCTAGTCTCTTTAGGATTTTATTTTGATGGGGCCCTCTATTTAGAAGCAGATGAAATATTTAAAGGCACCTTAGGGGCATTTGATGAGCCTAAGTTTTGTCCTTGTAGGTGTACCCAAGCTTGTAATAGAGTTATTGCATTTGCTGATTGATTATTTCTATCCTTTCTCACAATAGTGATGATATTACAATGTTCAGATAGGCATGGTTCAACCGTGTTGATGACATCATTGTTTCTATAGTAGGCGTAATTGACCTTAGCATGCATGTTAGGCTTAGAAGATGAATCTCCTTGATTATGTTTCCTAAAAGGTTCTGTGAATGTTGTATGATCATTGTTGGTTTTATGATTGTTAATTACAATTTCTCCTTCATAAATTTGGTCTTGAATTAGGTGTTTTAAGCGCATGCATTTATTGGTTTATGACCTTTGTTTCGATGGAAGTCACATAAATCGGTCTATTTCCACCATTTAGGTTTAACTTCAGGATCATATGGTTTTATCTCAGGCAATGTGATGATTTTTTTTGCCAATAGCATTTTCATGGCAGATTCTAAGGACTCACCCAAAGGAGTGAACTTGCACTTTGGTTTTGTAACCCATGGTTTATAGTCATTATAATCTTTAGTAGATTTAGATGCATTTTGTTTGGAAGCTTTTATGGCTTGAGTGCCCATGGTGAGATTAAATGCGGGTGCCTTTGATGGAGCACTCATGTGATTGACAACACCATCTAGTACAACATTTTTATTCTTGTTTCCGAATTTCACTTTGTCTTTGTTGTTGGAACTACAACCAGATTGATACTTCCTATCTTTGTTAATCAACATGTCTCCCTTACGAGAAAGCACATTTTCAATTTTTATGGCATTTTCCACCATTTTCTCAATAGAAGTATGATTTTGCATTTACAGATGATAATTGAGTTTCAGGATCAGATTGTTGATAAAGATTTCAAGTTTTTCAATTTCCAAAATAGATTGAGCATAGAGTGAAAAATTCTTCCTCCATCATTTGAGGAAAGTCAGGAAGGGTTTTCTTGTCTTTTGTTTTAGATTGTAGATATCGATATCGATGACGGTGATTAGATGTTGAATATTGTAGGAGTATTGTTGGTAGAACAGTTTGATCAACCCCTCAAAATTTTTGATTCTTTGAGGCATTTTAGAGAACCAATGAATGGCTGACCCTCCCAAAGATCAAGGGAAAATATGCATTAGGTAGGTTGGTTCATGCATAAACTCCATGGATTGAGTACTGAATTCTCTAACATGATCTTGCGGATCATATTTTCGATCATAGTTATCATATTTTGGTATCTCCACTCTTTTTGGGAATGGTAGCATGTACAAGTTTTTATCATATGGAAAGGGGCATAGAGCCTCCATAGAAAATTATTTAGGTTCTTTCTCTTTTTCCATCTTGTTTAACTTGACTTGCATAGCATGCATCTATTTCATCATGGCTATGACAGGAGTTTCTTCCTCTTGAGTGACAATATCTTCAGCATTATAATTCAGAGGAATTTTGGCTCCTTGTCGAGCTAGTTCTAAGAAGTAGGCTTCTTTCTCTTCTTGTAAGAAATGTTTCATCATTTTTCGAAAGTCATCATCATTTCTATAATGCTCAATTTTAGATGGTGTTGGTTCTGAATCTCCACCATGATTAGACTAATGACCTTGAGAACCTTGGTTTCCTCCTTCATGAGACATCGTGTTGTTGTGAGGACTACCAGGGATTTATTGATGTGGAGTTTGTTGATGACCTCCGTGAACTGATACAAGAGGATTTTTGTATCTGCCTTTCAAGTAAATATTGCCAAGGGCATCTTCTCTAAATAGATTGGTTTTATAAGGTTGATCAAATATTTGATTAATCACAAGAGATGCTACTAAAGAGAATTTGGGTTGTTCTCCTTGTTTTCTTTGTGAGGAAGCTCTAGTTTCCACTATTAACCTCGGGTGAAGCAAAAGAGAAAGATTAAAAGATGACTGAAGATTGACTTGATTCAAGAAGATCGAATGATGTAACCTTGTCAAGATTGGATTGATTGAAGATTGATTTGGACATAAATGAATGATACCAAGCCCTAAATGTATGGGTACATGCCCAAAAGATAGCAGACACAAGCTCACAACACTTAGCCATCTTTGTTGAAGACTGAATTAGAAGATGGTTTGACAAGGTTTTGACACAAGATGAACATGATTCAAATCAATAAATCAAAAGATTGGATCAAACTCAAGAGACCACTTTTGGAAAATTGCTTGGATTCTTCTAGTTTCTACTATGTTCCTGACACAGTGAATTTTCTGACAGAATTTAGAAGTTGGCTATAAAAATTGGATTTATAACAAATTTTGAAGGTTTCTGGCAACTTGGAAAATTTTTGATATGAGTTTCTCTAGGCTTGTACGAGTCTGGGTTATCTCTAGCATGATAGTTGACAAGACTCCTACAATAGTATACAGTCTCCCGTACAATAATCTGGGGAATCTGGCATGACAATTGGGAAAACAAGTTTGACTTTTGTAGTTTCAAGATGACTTTTGACACCAGAAATGATTTTCACTCCAGATTTTGCAATTTTTCAGTTTTCAGTATCAGGTTGTTCATGAAATTTTCTCTCCAGGTTTGAAGATTTGTGTAGTAGTTTGTATCGGGTTTTTTTGTTTGTAATAACCAAAAAAATATCAGGCACACAAAACTGCAATCAAGGGAACAAGCAATCATCTTCAAACAACGAGCAAGGGACAACTAAACCTTGCACATGAACAAGAATAGTGACTTATTGTTCTAATCCCTATGAATACTACTTATGTATGTTCTAAAATGTTTTTGTAATCATGCACATAGTCCTAGAAAATAAAATTTTTGCCACACTAGGGTTTTTAATAATGGTCTGACTCTACAACTTTTGTAATCTCAAGAGGGTGAAATCGAATCCAGGTGCACCGGGGTTTTGACATAGTCCAAGAATTTAACAAATTAGGAGCTGCTGAGGAGATCTGACAACCCAACAAGAGACTACACCTGTGGAGATTTCTTCCATGAGGAAATTTATATAGCGGCTACTGCTACCACAGTGAAAATGGCTATTACCGCTTGAGGTTTTGTCCATGTGGTTGACCCAATAAAAGGAATGTCCACTATGGTTAACCCTCTCTGAAAGGAGACTAACAAAAAGGATCACAGGGGGACTTAGCTGATTCAAGGATCTGAGTTTTTGATAGTACCTAAAAAGGGAGTAGGGCATAATCCTCTAGGCTCTTCACTTCACCAAAACATAGAAAATAGATGAATTGACATGCTAAGACTGAAACTACCTCACCAAGGTTCATGATGTCAACAACAATGTATACTGAGCTCTCTAAGTGGGACCAAGATAGAACATACCAATCAAAGTTGAGGACTAAACCAAGTGAAACTATGAGATAATAACAGTATCCTCCCTACCTACAAGGGGATCTATCTTCAAGAAGAGCTTCACATGTAAAACAAGTGAATGAAGATCACTCCCTCAAGAACTCCACAAATAGTGTCCATAGGGCCTAATTACTATGTGTAACAGATGTGCAGAAAACAAATCTATGTTCTTTTTAGAGGCCAAAATGAACATGTGATTTATGAAAGTAAGAGACACTCAAGCTAAACATGTGAGAGGTTAGTTTTATGTCCCAAATTGAAATCTTATCAGATGTAGCAAAATACCTCAATTCTCACGCAATGCGCTTAGTAGATTTTACCTAATTTTTAATTTTGTTGCACTTTTCCATGAGCCAAAACAACAATTACCAATTAGAAACATCATATATCAATTTTTAGGGTTAGATGTCAGTCCAAATCCAAAAAACAAATCTGAAAGACAACCTAGAAATCCGGTATGACAATTGAAATTATGGAGTGAAAACTCGTACGACAATGTGCTACCTCCCATATGACAATCCAGGCACAAAATGCTAGTGGGTCTGTACGTACACAAAAAAGTAACTACCAAATGACAATACCAAAAAATCAGAATGATTCTCAAAATTTCCAACTATCGTACAATAATCAGTGGGTCCTGGTACAATAATTTGTCAAATGTCGTACGAAAATTGTATGAACATAAAATAAAAATTGTAGTTTTGAGAGAAATTGATATAAAATTGATAGAAAAAAATGGAAACCCATTTCAAGGCCCCATGGTGGGTGCCAAAAATGTATGTGTGAATTTTGTACCTAGCTCGAGACACAACACTTAAGTAAAACATTAGAGGTTAGCAAATTAAGAAATCTGCAAATAAGAATATAGATAACCAAGTGATTTACTGCCTTCTAGTAGGTGTGAGTATGGCATTCTCATATTTAGACCAAGATTAGTGACAATGCAAGACCTAAATGAAGGATTCAATGCAAAAGATGGATGAAAGATGATTGTAGATTAATCTATTTTTTTGGATTTTGTGTGCAATAATATAAAAAACTGATATGAAACTAATCTAGAATGGATTGAAAGGATATGAAAATTGATCTAACAATGATATGCTATGATATGAAAATGAATGAATTGAAAACAAAGATCTCACAAATCACCTATTTCGCAAAAGCTTGATTCTTCAGATGCAAATTGGCTAGAGTTCAAGTATGCAAATTCAGGGGCGGGGGGTAGATGAAGGACTGAGACTCAATTATATAGAAATCCATGGCTTGAGGATGCATTAAGAAAATCCATAAATCGCTCTTGATAAACTCAGGTTGATCTTTGAGTTAACAAGAAATCAGGAAAATATCAACTCATAAAATCATGCAAAAGCAACTTTTAACTTGAAATAGAGTTTAGTTCACTTTTTCAACTCATAATCACATGTTTAGTTTGGAAAGTTAACAAATTGAAATTGATAATTGATTTTAAGTTGACTTCTTTTCTAATTGTGCATGATTTAATATGAATTAATTACAAATAAAGTGATTTATTCTCAACTTAACTAATTTTGAGTTAAAAATAACTAATTTATGGGTTAATCAATTATTAAATCAAACTTTAATTCCAAACTATATCATTAAATATTGACAGCTAGATTTAATTAATTAAATAATAATTTAATCAGTTATTAGTAGGATTATTGATTTAGTGTCAAAATTAAATAATATAAATTAGAAATAAATGTGATAAATTAGGAATATTCAAGGAATATTCCTTGATACAAAATTAGGATAAAATTAATTAGGGTTTTGATGAACTAATGTGCTGATGTGCCTTAGGTTAGGACTTCGATGTTGATTTCATTTGATTTGTTGATGTAGGAGGTTAATGAGCCTATGGCCCATTTTTGGGGCATTACACTTACAACTTCTCCTTGCTCATTCATCTTGTTACTGAATACCCATTTAGTTCCTATAACATTTTATCTTTGGGTCTAGGGACCAATTCCCAAGTTTTTTTCTTTTCAATTTGATCTAGTTCTTCCTTCATAGCTTTAGTCCAATTTTCATATTCAGAGGCTTCACTAGTAGATTTAGGTTCAATTTGATGAATTAAACACAATTATTCTTGTACCTTATTTCATGTCAGAACTCCTTTATCTATGCTTCCAATAATCTGCTCAATAGGATGATTTCTTTTTAGTTTCCTATTAGGTTTCACTATCTTAGTTCTTGCTTGAGCTATAGGTTCTTCTATGATTTCCTCAATGTAGATTTCATTCTGCAATTCATTGTCCATTTCATAGAATAATTTAGCATTTTCTTAATTAGTTCTAGGATGAGTTCCTTCATCTGATTCATAATCAAGCACTCTTTCCTGAATTTTGAACTTCTTGTCAACTTTAACATTTGTGCTCTCAACAATAGTTTTAGTCCTATCATTGAAACATGTATAAGATTTTCTTTTCAATGAATAACCAAGAAATATACCTTCATCACTTCTAGGGTCAAACTTTCCAATGTCATGATTTGTCTTAATATAACATTTACTTCCAAAAATTATGAAATACTTAACTGATGGTGCATGTCCAAACCATAATTCATAAGGTGTCTTGTATGTGTCTTCTCTGATCTGTACTATGTTGATTGTTGATTGTATATACTGATGTATTCACTACTTCTCTCTATTAGGAATGGGAACACTAAGGGGGGGGGGGGGGGGGGGGGGGGGGTGAATCGGTGTTCACTGTGTATTTATCTTTTTACTTAATCTTTAAACTGAACTTAAATGCTTAAGTATTGAAATGAATATCCACATAAACATAAAACATGAAATCAACACATAACACCAATATGGTTACTAGGAAACCCAAATAGGTAAAAACCCTAGTGGGAATTGACACCCACTAATATTTTGTACTAGTGTTTTGTGATCCTTGTTAGAAGATCCTTAACCGTATTAAGAGTTGCTATAAAATGCATTAAGTATAGTAGACCTTGTTAAGGGTCAGACCTTGTTAGGTGTCTTTTATAATACTCCCTGTTAGGGGAGTCAATGCACTATCCTAGAGCTCACAGCTCAAGTGGTGAAGGCTACAACCTTCTGATCTTAGCTACACACTATATCTACTACATGAAATGTCATTGTGACACTGCTTGTTAGATCAGTTCCTTTGATGCGCTGATGCTTTGACCTATTGCAAAGCTCTAAACTTCTTATAGTCTCTTTTCGCACTTCTGCTATGCTAATCACAACTCTATATTATCTTTCATGTCATTTAAAATGGGTGCATCTCATATTTATATGCGCATACAAAATAAACAACTAGGTCAGCCCTTAAACCTATTACATACAACACTTCCAAATGAATTGTCTCAAGTGTGTTTAAAAAAAAACATATATACATGTCGACAACCTTATTACAATAGGTGCATATCCTTTACATCATTATAATATAACCAAAACTCAAAATGATAACAGTCGATTGCTTACTCTGTTCTTCACTGGCACACATTGGCTATGTAACTTCAACTGTCTATATCTTTCTCATACTTGCATATCTGATCACGTGCTCATAGAATAAGCATGAATATAGTCTAACCAACTTAAATTCTAGGTCACACACCATAACTCTATCATACACACATGTTCTGATGCTCTGAGCTTTAGGAACTCTTTTACACTATCCAGTCTTCAACACTTAGCCAATTTCTGATCTTTACATCAAGTGCGTTGACTCCAAACTTCTATATGACTTTGTGGCCATAATGAAAACACTATATTAATTCATATACACTAGTATAGCCAACTTTCCAATAATCTCCCCCTTTGTCATTGATGGCAACAAAGGAATATGGCCAAGTTGCTAACTGTCCTTAATACAATTTTTTTTTGTCTCCCTATACATATCTTTCTATCTTATATCTCCTTATACATATCTATTATCCATATTCTCTACATAATCCCCCTTTGACATTAATGACAAAGGTGTGTCAAAAAATGAATCTACAAAAGCTTACTATGATAGTACATCTGGATATGCAATCTATAGATTTTGGATCTCCTTCTTCCAAAATGTGATCAGTGAATTTACAATCTATACATGGGTGCATAAAGCATACTAAAGCTTCTCCATCTTCTTCAATTCAGTTCTAGGACCTTGATCATATGTCACCATGGTGGCATTGATATTCTGATTTAGTATGTCTAGTGAGGGCATAAGAGTATTCCTTAGTTGAGTTTGTCTTCCCCTTATCTTAGTCATCTCTTTTTCTGCCTTTTTCAATTTTATCAATCTAACCTTGGTAGACATTATTGCAGAAGTTCACATCCACTGATGGATATTCCACTTATTTTCTTATGTTGTCTCTTATAGCTTTAGCCTCTTGAATCTTCTTGTATAGCTCACCAGTCAGCTTGTCCTAGTTCATATAGTCCGCAATGATTTTCCTGCCTTTTGCTACAAACTCCTTCAAAGATGCTTGACCAGACTTTAGTGAGCTTAGGCCAAGTGTATAATTGCTAACCAATTCAATCAATCACTTCTTCAAGTACTTCTCCTCTGCAACTAAGGATGTAGATTCTTCCAGGCTAGAGAAATTGCTTTTGAATTGTGAAATGACTGAACTTACATCATCAACAAAGTGTACTTTGGATACTTTCTTGTTTGCAGGTAACAAATAGTTTAGGATGTTCACTGACTCTACAAGGAGGGGATTCCTCATCACTTGTTTCTCCTTGGCCTTCTCCATAGCTAGGATGATGGACTTAATCAACTCTTCTTCACCCCATGAGTCTAAAATAGTTATGTCAGGTGTCAAACTTGACAACAATGCTGCTGAAGGAGTGATGGGAGTGCTATCCATCACTTCTTGTTTCACCTTGATCAATTCTACTGATGTTTCATCCTTTTTCTCACTTTATTTTACCTCTTCTCCCTTTTATTTTTAGCTTGTTTTCATTTTCCTTCTTCTTTCTTTTCTTCCATCTTTTCTTCTTCTTTCTCATTTGTTATATCCTCAATCAATATTTCTTCTTGATGAGTAGGAGTGTTACTGCATAAGTTTTCTACCTTTGTTTGTGTTTTCTTCATAGGCGCTAAATCCTGTGGACCTGTCACTGATGCATTTGTGGGCTCTACCATCTTGACTTCTTTTATGGGTACTTGTGCTATGGGTACAGTGGCTGGATACATGTGCCTATTCATGAATACTTTCTCAAATGCCTTTTTTGTTTCCTTAGCAACAAGATCATAGTTCTTGTCCATAATGTGCAAAGTCCTTGACTTTGTTCTAAGATGTGGCTTCACTAAGTCTAACAACAAAGACTTCTCCTCTAGAGAACATATAGGAAGGGTATCATCTAGAATCCTTTTCCTTATCCATAGCTCTTCTTCAATAGCCCATCTCATTTGGAATTATAGGATGTCCCACACATTATCAGGGATCATAGTCTTAAGTTCCAAGATTGTCTTCTTGAACTTTGGCAATGACTATCCTAACATGTATCTCAGATTTGTCTATTTCAATATATTTTTCATAAAACTTCCCTACATGATCAATTCTTCCATTATCAATTATTCTACCACTTAGCACACTGAGACTAGGTTTGAAACTTACTTCAGAAGGAGCTTGGGAGTTCTTTCTATTCCTTGTGACTCTTGAGGAAGGATGACTAGTGCTGATCTCTTTCTTCCTCTTCGGCATTGCCTTATACTTAGGAGTATTAGTAAGGTCAATGGTTACTTTAGGTGCAGAGGGAGTATCATCTACTTTACCCTTCTGTTCATCAGATTTTTCTATCTTCACCTTCTTTAACATGGAATCATTTGATTATGCCTTTGCTGCATCTGTGCTCTCTAATTCCAAAGAAATATTTTGTTTCCTTGCTTTGTTTAGGTATTCTTGAGGCACTCCATAAATTCTCAAGATTTCTATGGTAACCTTAGCAACTTTTATTTTTATTATTGCGTTGTTCAAGACTACATCAATTTCTCTTGTCTTCTCCTTATAGGTTCCCCATCTTGGCTTAGTAGGGTCAGTAGGAGCTAAAAGCAGTACTTGAGCATATGCTTCTAAAACTTGTTCATCTACTTCATAACCTAGTGGATGAATCCACTTTGTTCTAGGTTCAACTGCCTCCATGCATTTTGTGTCTGTTTCAACCATGAAGAAAATAGTATCCTTATACTTTTCCACTATCTTCTCTAGTATCCTATACATCATCAGCATCTTAGCCCTAAATGTCTTTAGCTCCAATGTCATGTAATCCTTCAAGGTGCTCTCAATACATGCCTTGAGAGATATCTGAGGCATTGTGGGAATGGATTTGGCTAGATACAAATAAGATACTTTTCCAATAATGTGAAAGTACATATAGATGATCAAAGACCCAAATCTGAATATTTTGGTCTTATCATGCTTGATTTCCTTAATGTTATCAATCAGCTGTGTGCACAAGATTTCACATAGGTTGAACTCTCCATTTTTATTAACAATTCTTATGGTTGCAAGAATTGTGGCCGCATACACACTGTTCACCCTGCCAGTGTGTTGAAATATGTATCCAAGTATCATAGACACAAATTTGATGTCATTTTTCTCAATAGGCTCTATGGTCATTCCGCACCTCTCACTCCTTGACTTGCAAGCCTGTTCAATAATCTTCCTCACATCTTTACCCACTAGAAGAATGATGCCTATCATTGAGAGCCATGTCATTTCATGAATTAGGTCACTAGTAATTTTGACGGGCACTTCACCTATTCAAAATAGGTCATAATGAATCCCGCTTAAAAGAATCTTGATCCATTCTGATTCATAGAGCTCATACGCCATAGCATACTCCACTATCGGGTGATTATCCCACCATGCATACTCATCCAAGAAGGTTTTGTTTGGTTTTAACATGGTTTCCATTTGCGCCCTTAATCTGTCTAATCCTATTAGTTCTTTCTTATAGTAGATGTATGCCCTAATGTCCTTGACATGCATAACACCCATAGGCATGAGGGAGAATGCCCCTTCTAGGACATCTAGTGTAGACTTAAATGGATGCCTCTTAAAAACATATCTTTTCTTCTTTGCAAGATCAAATACTATGGGAGTAGCCATCACTTACTTGTGAAACTCTTTTACAAAGTTTTCCAAGAGATTCTGAATCAGTGCAATGAACAAGGGTTTCTGCAACCAATCAAATGCACAAAAAATCACTTGATGAATCAAATTATAATCCTCTCAATCAACTGCTAAGACTCTTTTTCTCTTCAATTTCTCTTAATTCAAATGCAATGAGAGATCTTCTAACTTATGTGTACTTTAAAGTGGAATTTCTACCATTAATGCTTGTCATGTAAACCAGGTTGTCACTTGGAAATTTCTATCTTCCATTCTACAAACAATTAGCTAGTACACTCTTGTATGAAGGTTGCTATAGTCTCCAAAAGCTTAAGTCCAAAGGTGCATACTCTGAGAGTGAGTATACTAGCCACGTAGGGGTATAGATTTAAATTAGCTCCCCCTATGACCCTGAGGGCCATTCATCCAGATGTAGAGGGTACGTCCACTATGGAAGCATCCAATACATACTCATCAACCTTATCCTTCTTTTCTTATAACCAAATCATGCTCGCATTCTCTGAGGCTTTCACAAACATGACTTCTTCTGGATCTAGTACTAGTTCTTCGATCTTTTTAGGGCTTTCCTAACCTTGTCTCCTTGATCTATAGAACCTTGAGATGTGTCCATCCTTGTTACAAGAGTGACAAATGATTGGAGGCCCTATATTCCTCGACACATTGACATGAGTCACCATCTTACATTGTTTAGCCAAGTGAACATTATAGTTACATATTTGACATGTAACATTCTGAGAAGTTCTTACATTTGATTGATTCTGATTTCTTTGATTATGAGTCCTATTCTTTTGGCTTGTCTTGCAATTCATAGCTCTATGACCAAATTTTTTGCATGAATAACAGTAATTATTGAAAGGTCTTACCTTTTTACAGTTCCTTTCTATGTGTCCCTGCTTGTTACAAGCATAACAAGTGTGGTCTATAGGCTTGCACTTATTCTTAGGTGGTTCACCGTTATCTTTGGTTTGATCTTCAGTCTTCTTAGTATCAGTAGAGTTTTTTGTGCATTCATTCTTTCTTGCATTTTGTCAATCTTATTTTTTGCTTCATTGTATCCAATGTAGCTAGTATCTCCTTTAGCTCTTCTTGCATACAACTGAGATTCTATTAAATTAGAACTGATGTGTAATTTATCAATGTGATTCTTAGCCTCTTTTAATTTAGATTCCAAGCTTTCCTTTTTGTGTCTTAGTTCTAAGATTTCCATGTTTTCTTGCCTCAATTCTTCATTGAGTTGAATGTTCTCTTTGACCTGTTCATCATAGACTTCCTGATTGTTAGTCAACTTATCATCAAATTCTTCAAGTTGTTCTTTCAAGGATTTATTTTCTTCATTTAGCTTCTTGACCATTGTCCTTAGATCACTAGTAGAAAATTATTTCAAATCTTTCCTTAGCCTTTTGATGACTAATTGAGCATCACTAATTTTTTCCCTTAGTTCTTTAATTTCTCTTTCAGATTTGTCCAGGTCTTCAAGAGCAGCTTCCATATTTCTTTTCATATGTTTCATTTCTATTTTGTCCATGATCTCCCCAAGTGGTTAAACTTCTTTTCTAAGGACAAGAGCTCTGATACAAATTGGTAGGAATGGGAACACTAAGAGGGTGGGGGTGAATCAGTGTTCACTATGTATTTATCTTTTTACTTAATCTTTAAACTGAACTTAAATGCTTAAGTACTAAAATGAGTATCCACATAAACATTAAAGATGAAATCAACACATAACACCAATATGGTTATCGGGAAACCCAAATAGGAAAAAACCTTGGTGGAAATTGACACCCACTAATATTTTGTACTAATGTTTTGTGATCCTTGTTAGAAGATCCTTAACCCTATTAGGAGTTTCTTTACAATAGATTAAGTACAGTAAACCTTGTTAAGGGTCAGACCCTGTTAGGAGTCTTTTACAATAGTCCCTATTAGGGGAGTGGATGCACTATCCTAGAGCTCACAACTCAAGTGGTGAAGGCTACAACCTTCTAATCTCAGATACACACTATATCTGCTGGATGAACTATCACTATGACATTGCTTGTCAGATCAGTTCCTTCGATGTGTTGATGCTTTGACCTCTTGAAAAGATCTAATACATCTTATAGTCTCTTTGCACACTTCTGCTCTGCTAATCACAAGTTTATATCATCTCCCTTGTAATTTACAATGGGTGCATCTCATATTTATATGCATATACAAAATAAATAACTAGGTCAGCCGTTAAACCTATTACATAAAATGCTTCAAAATAATACCTTTCACCATAGAATCTTCTAGTCCTTGTGGGAGCGCTCAAGTTTGTATGAAAAATTTCCAACTTCTCTGTAGTTGTGAACTTCTTGATAGGAAATGAGCTTCTATTTTGTTTAGCCATAACACATTCCTTGCAAATCATGTTAGTAGGCTTCATAATTTTAGGCAAATATCTTACTCCAAGTGTAGTACTCACTTTCACAATGTTATCAAAGGTTATATGACAAAATCTTCTATGCCATAACCAACTATCATCAATCTTAGTAATCAAGCATGTCATCTCAGTAGGATTCAACTAAAATATATTACCTCTAGTTCTTGATCAAGTTCCAATCAAATTCCTATCCTTATCTTTGATTACACAAGTTTTCACAATAAACCAAACTTGATATCCCTTATCAACTAGTTGTCCAACACTCAAAAGATTATGTTTCAATCCATCCACAAAATATACATCATCAATGTTAGTCTTTCCATCAAGAGTAATAGAGCATATTCCTTTTATCAAACAAGGTGCATTGTTTCCAACTCTAGCAATTCCTCCATCATAATTGTTTAACTTTATGAATTTCTTCATATCTCTAGTCATATGATGTGAACAACCAATATCTATAATCCAATCAAATTTCTTTTCTACTTGAGAAACTAAATTCCTTAACTTCTATTTCAAGGTTTTCTTCTTTGATTGCTACAAATCCTATATCATCATTCTCATTATCACTTTCACTTAGATTTTTTTCCATACTAGCTTCAAATTCTTCATCATTAGCATAATAACATTATTTAGATCTTCTAGGTTTAAAGTTATTTCTATACTTATTTACTCTCTTAGGGTATTTAGATGCAAAATGATCATATTCTTGACAAGTTCAACATTTAAAAATGTTTTGACCGTCTGGTTCTCTTTTCACAAGCAAGGTAATTCCTTCTTCAATCTTCTTATCTTCTTCATTCCTGGATCTTCTACTACTAGCATAATCTCTGCTTACACTAATGCTTCTTGAAAAAGTAGGGAAAATACTAAGTGCATTGAATGTTGTCTCCATTCTAGGTAGATTTCCTGATTGTCTCAAATTCATCTCTGCTACTTCCAGTCTTCAAAGAAGAGTTTCTGTGGTGAAATTATCAGTACATGGTAAAAAATTTTGAATCATCTCTGTTATCTACTTAAATACAAGATTCAATGTCCTTAGAATTTTCCATATCACTTCATTCTCTATCTTGATTCCTTCACAAGAATTTATACGTGCAAAAATTTATGACATTCTAGCAATATAGCTTCTAATAGATTCATCTTCCATCATTCTTATATCTTCAAATGCACATATCCAATTATGTAATATGACTTTGTTTTCATTTTCATCACCTTCAAAAGTAGATTATAAAGCCAACCAAATTTCATGAGATCTTTTTAGATAGTTTACCTGACTCTAGTCATTTTCTAGAAGGGCTGGCAAGAGTGCTTCTCTAGCATGAATGTTACACATAAATAGATCTCTCTCCTCATTGGTACATTCTTCAATTTTGTCTTCATCAATGATAGTCTTCTTGTTCTTTGTGATTAACCAATATCTTAGTCCTAAACAAAGAAAATATGTCTTCATCTTTTCTTTCCAGCTATCAAAATTTACTCCATCAAACTTAGGGGTTGGTTTCTTTCCTAAAATGATTCACCATGGATCTCCTTAAGTTGTTAAACTTTTCCTTCAAGGATTTGCTGCTCTGATACCAATTGCTAGAAAGTAAAGTCCAGCAAGATAACTTAGAGTTGGGGGGGTGGGGGGGGGGGGGGGGGGGGGGGGCAGGGGGTGAATCAGTTATCAGATAAATATATTTTTTATCTCCTTTAATAGATTTCAACCATTTAAGCAATGTAATCAACAACCATAGAAATATATACATACACAACAACACAATAACACAAGATATGTTAACTAGGGAACATCTTGATCAAAGAGTAAACCTTGGTGGAAATGATGCCCACAAAAGATGGATGTATATGAAAGTTCCTTGTGAGAGGATGGAATCTATTAGGAGCCTTGTGAAATACATTCATTACATATGAATCTCTATTAGGAGACTTTGAATCCTAATTACAAGATTCTAACCCTGTTACGAGTTATGGAAGATAGGAGGACCCACTGTCCAAACAACTTCAAGGGAAAGATCACTGAACACACTATCCAACTAATCTCTATATTAATCAAAAAAATAATAACAAAAGATTACTGATCTAAACAACTTATCACTTCTCCTCTGACTGTGCCAAACCCCACCAACCACTTCATTAGATCTCAATACCAGATCTCTACACTTCACATATCCTCTTACAACAATTATTGCTCAAATCTGCAATTCACTTTCACATACTATTACAAGGTTTTTTACTAAATTACAATAAGGAAAATAATCCTTCCTTTATACCACACTTCAATAATTAAAATTGAGTCAGCATACAATTACAAAATAAAATCTTCCACACATTATACAATATTTCACAATTACATAAAACTATCAGCTTCCAATTAAGATAATTCTTCACTCCTATGACCTCTGACCTTTTTTTCATGTCCATGTCACAATCATCATGTCTTCATCATTTTTGCAACCTCACATGCTCAAATTCTATCCCAATTAGGAGATATCATCTGATTTCCACAAACCACTTCTCACAAAAACTACCTAAATACTACTTCCACTAAATTAGATGTAACCGTCATAAATAGATGAATTTCTATATGCGCTCTTAACCACAATCTTATGAAACATCATAGATTAATTCATCATCTCCACATATCTTGACCTTCAATATCTCATGTGTGCTAATACAAACATTATTTTCTTCTCTGCTAATCTTCAATAGATCACTATGTTGACATCAATGACAATCACATTCATGAATGCAATAACAACTACTAAAGAATGGCTGCAAATACTCCCCCATAGGATATATTCAGTATTCATTCCTAACTATATGTAATTAGTTTTAGGTCAACTTGGTGAATATTTTTGGTTGCACCTATTTATAAGACATGTGCTTTTTTATTAGAGCATAATATGCATAGTGAAGATGAAATAAGCATAGCAGAAGTATGAAAAGAGAAGTAAGAATGAGATAGAGATTTACAATAGGCTAAATCATCTATGCACCAAAGGAATTGATTAGACAAGAAGTGTCACAGTAGTAGTTCACCCTACAGATATAGTATGTATCTGATATCTAGGAGGTTGTAGCCTTCTCTATTGAGTAGTGAGCTCTTGCAGGGAGCCAACCACCCCTAACAAGGTTTGTTATTGAAGACTCCAAACAAGGTCTGACCCTTGACAAGGTCATTGTACTTAAGCATTGTAATGACAACTCCTAACATGGCTAAGGAACATTAATAGGTTTGTAATACACAAGTACAATTATTAGTGCATACTAATTGCCACGAGGGTTTTTTCCTTTAACCAGGTTTTCCTCGTAATCATATCTAGTGTTATGTGTTGATTACTTTACATGCTTCATAATCAATTCAACAATAAATTTCTTGAGTTAAGTTTTTGTTATACACTAAGTTTCCACCCTTGGTTCAAGCTCTCTTGGTCTTGATAACCTAGTATAACATGGGAATCATCTCTAGGTTGTGAGACCTATGCTAACTAAGATGAGACCTCTAGATTCTAGGTTGATCTGTCGGTGTTCTTTTTCCCCAAAGGTCAGCTTGGCATTAGGATTGACAGGGCTAGTGTCACATTCACTCAACACTCCAAATCTGATAGGAAAAAGGGCCAACTGATAAGGATCAAAGAGAGATCCTTCTACACTTTGAGCTCCACATCACTCAGGTGGATGTACCTCATCTACACACTCATAAAATTTGTGTCACACTATAGGCCTACAGGTAACTGACTGTGGAATGATTTTCAAACCCTTATAGGTATCCTGTACCTCAAATGAAACCAATATCTCATGCAATAGCCCTACTTGCATGGAGTGAGTATGAAAACCAAAGACCTACACTAACAACATGAAAGGGAAAGAGTGGAACTAAAAGGAAATGATTTGAATGGATTGAAAGGACCCCTGAGATGCCCTAAGTCTCTGATAGACTAGTGCCCTATCTAATGGGCCACAGAGTCAAATACCCTATTGCAAATGACAGCTATGAAAAAAGAAAATAATATACCCAATATGTTGATGCCTTACATCAATCACACACCATGACCAAACCTCAACTTAACACCCACCTATGCATTCAAGCATATTATTATCCATTTAAAGGATTTTAACCCTCGCCTTGGAAGAGACCTATGAATCAGACAATACATTTACCAGCATCCACCGGAAGACAAGCATGACATATCCTTGATATTTTAGCCCATACATACATGAACACTAACCTTGAACTAGTTATCTCTGTGAAGACAACTCCACTTGCAAACACATAAGCAATACAAGTAGAAAAATCAAACACCCTTAATATATGATCAATGAATTCAAAGCTCAAATGGAGATAGCTTGGTAACAGTAAGAATATATTAACTTCTCACACATAAGACAAATCACTTGCAATATGCATTATGTTCTCAGAACTAGCAAGGAAAGAAGAACATTCTATATACAGAGAGAAGGGGAAAAATCTATAGGAAAAGGATCCTTCAGCATGGAACCAATTCTCCTCAAAAATTTGCAGAAGAAGGAACCCTTACAAAATCGAACAACCTACAATTTATACCACTGGCTACCTTGGAATCTCAAATAGTAGGATGCAACAAGCAACGGGTAACCAGGGTAAAATTAAGTCTACAACAGCCACTAAGTACAACAAGAAATGAGAATTTGGAGAAAAGCCTGGAAACCTGGGAAGAAATTAGGTGTACAATTGCATTGGTTTCCTCACCATAAGCTAACTGCGACCACAAGTAGAAGTAATTTCTTGCTATAGGAAGAACAACTTCAATGCCAGAGCTAGTCTAAAGACTTCACACATACAAAACATAGAGATCTCTGGCATCAATCAAAACCTTAGCCACCCGCGCCAAAACAATAGTCCACTGTATTCAAATCGGCAAGACATCCCAGGCAGCAAAATTGGATTAGGATGGCTGCATAGATCTTCCTCATCATTATCGCAACTACCACCGAGCTGTAGAATTCAAATTTCAAGCTACCACACATGTCACAAATAGCTCACTGTGAAAACACTAGCAAGAAACCCTGCAATCACATTTGAAATCAGGTGCCAATGGCTAGCTGGTTGATAGCCAATTAGAATCTAGCATGTCAGTACCACTACTACCATGGACCCACTTAACTCCACAACAATGACATCAAATAGTTGTTGCATGATTACATAGCTAGGAAATGGGCTATGCGAACATGCGACACACTGCAATCCTCTACCTCCGCATAATCACCGATGCTGAGAGTCAATGCAAAATGTCAGTCGCATGATCACATAGCCTTGAAAAAGGCTATGAAAACATGTGACTAACCACCAACAATCACCACCACTATCGCCATGCTGACCAATCAGGAACTGCCATGACACCACCTGCCAACGGGAGCACCAAACAGCTACAAACAGGCTCCAGCACATGTGGCACCCTTGTCACATGATTGCAAGCCATGGAAATGGCCCTTGTGATCATGTGACAAGGCCATAAGACCACCACATCAACCAATCAGAAATAAGCACAGGGACAGTTGACCCATCCTCAAATAGGCCCTCAAAATTGAATGGCGGGTGCATGATCGCATGGGCTTGAAACCTCACATGAGATCATGCGCCAACCACAAGATCTACCATGTCACCCTTCTTTCTGGATCTCCTGGGCCCACCAATGAAATGCCACCTCACTGCCACAGACATGTGTCAACCAGTCACGTGATCACATAGCCAAAAACTGGGCTATGTGATCATGCGATAGCCAACCAAAGGCCGCACATGACTACCAATGGGACCACCAGCCAAGGAAAGAGCCTTGTTGCATGGTCACATGTCAAAAAAATTTGACATGTGATCATGCGAAAACTAGTTAAATCTAAGCTTTGAAAACCCAGACCCACCATTATGTGACCGCGTGCCTAAGGTGAAGAAAACTACAAGCCATGCGACAACCAATCAGGAAGAGCCTACAGACCTAGACCCACCATCCATTGCACTTGCACGGTAAGGACCAACAAATAAGGAGTGTCGACAAAAGGGATAAATGTGAGGTCAAAAACATCCAGGGTTTTCAGTAAAAGATCGAAAACACATAGAGTTTTCAACATTGACACAAAGGTAAACAAGGATGCAAAAACATCGAGGGTTTTCATGTAGGCCAAAAAGGTCGAAAACATCATGGATTTTCAAAAAACACTGTGGGTTTTCAACACTGTGGCAGATTTTAAAATTTGTTTCCTACAGATCTTAGAACTTGAATAACTCCTTGGGTTTTGTGATTCAGGAGATGCAATTTGGACTAGAGCAAGGTGACAACATGAAGAACACAGGGTGGGATACTTCAAGAAAACTTGCAAGGAAGTAAGCCATTTTCAAAAGATTTTTTCTATGACAAGAAAATGGACTAACAGGTTCCTCTTGGATAATCACCTTAATTTTCTCTTCTTGACATGAAAGTAAACTCTTGAAGGAAAAAGAATAGGAGGAATGCATGAAAGGGAAATGACTAAAATCAAACTATCCTACTAGGTGATACGCTGAAAAAATGATATGAATTGCAGTATAGAGGATGAAATCAATGCACGAACTTAGGTCTAAGAGATTAGAACTCACTAAATAGGTTTGCATAAATATTTCATAGAAGGGTCTGAAATAGAAAGAGGCTATTCAGGGAAAGAGAGAATTTCACAAACAATAGCATTCCTAAGAATTTAGACACAATCTATAACCTGGAAACAAACATTCACCTCTGCAACTAGGTATAGGAATGAGATAGATTGTTAGGGGGTTGAAGTATACCCACAAGATCATTCAAATCAAATCATCCATAGGAATACACATGAATTGTAGAAAAAAAGAGGGATTAGGAACCCTAAGATATTACTAAAAACATACATATACTTAATCCATTAAGAGAAAATTTAGACAAGGCATAGGGATAGAAAGAATGTCACAAAATACCTTTGCAATATCTAAACCCCAACGAAAGGTTACAAAATGTAGAAGCCAGAGGGCAAAAAGAATGCCTTAGATAAATCCTAAGAAAGAAAACCTATCTTTTACAATTGTAAAAATTTGAGCTCTAAAAGCTCCAAAACACTATTATATACATCTTGTTCACTACACACAAGTAGGAGCAAAAAATCAATTAGGGTTACATAGATTTTCATAGAATAATGAAAACCCTAATTCTATCATTTCTTCTCATAAATGTATCCTTGAAAATATCCTAGCTGATCAGATATCTATTTGCATGTCCATTTCATTACTATATCTACCTGTAGACAAGTCGCCATGACCTATCTACCTCTTTGCAACTCAGGCTCACCATAACTGTTCAAATCTAGTACTTCTTAGATATTTGAATTTAAAAATATAAATGGTCACAGGTGGCACCAAGCTTTTCTTTATCAATGGCTGGTATTTAAACTTGATCTATCTTTAAAACATAGCCATTAGATCCTTCCAGTTTACACAGGCACCGTATCTTTTCTTAACCCTAACTCTACTACATTCACCTTTGGTTCTCTTTTTCCTTTAGTCGCTAAGTCTCCTGACCTTTTTATTAACCTTGGCTTTGTCTAGCGATCACATGACAAGCATTGATCTTACTATAATTTGATGATGGTCACTTTATCTCCTAATTTCTTCAACATATTACTTCTTGTCAGGAGATTTCCTGACTAAAGGAAATCTCGCAATCACCAGATAGAAAGAATATTCTCTTTTTCATTGAGCGAACACCCAACTAAGTTACAAACCTGGGCCCATCCTGCCACTTGTCATCATACTACTAGCCTTTTACTGACATATACCTTAGATCTATCTGACACAGGACCCACTTGACATGAGTGCTGAGTTGGAGAGAGGATCGATGGCTGTCGCAATGTCGAGAAGATTAACCGTCAAGCACATTTTCTCTACGATATTACAAAAACCATAGATCATTATCAAAATTTAATTGCTTTGGAGTTGAGACCACTAGACAAAACATAACCGCTTGCCAAATCATTGAAGGCTAAGGCCTTGACCACTAGGAATGAGAGATCTTGTGAACACATAGTCACTCAGTCGCCGAATAAAAATTTAACCATCCCAAAAATTGGAGACCTAGCGATTGCATCTTTAAAGAACTGGGCCCACCCTACCAAGTGTCACTACATCATTTTCTTTCGACTGCCTCCTTAGCTCTGACAACTACCAACTATTCTGACATTGGCCCACCTTATCTCAACCATAGGAGATCTGGAGATTGGGTGACTGTGTATTCACTAGTCCACTAAAAGATTTTCTTAACTTTAGTCAAGTCTAGAGATCACACGAACACTCTATTTGTGAGGTCACTAGATAAAAGCCTAACCTTGAGTTATGTCTAGAGATTAGGTGATAGCCATTGATCTTTTTTCATCTTATGGTCCTTGTTGAGTCACTTGATCTTTTATAACTTAGCCGTTGCATTATGAGATTAAGAGATAACCGTGTCATTGAATCTTTGAATGTTTGGAACATAACCACCAGGATCAAGAGATTATGAGAACACATAGTCACTGGATCACCAAATGTGGAACATGACTACTAGGTTCTAACATGATGTCAACCTTTAATTTAACCTAGCCATAGCTAGAGATTGCGTGACTGTATAAAATTTCAAGTCTTGTGAACTTTTGCTAACCTTGGGATTGATCATGAGACTCCTCGACTGAAGGAAATCTAACCCAAATTTAACCTCTACCTTTAATCAAGCAATCAAATGACTATGCCTTCGATCTCCAAGTCACCTAATCATTTGGAATATTCTCTTTTAGTTACGAGATCACCCAACTATGTAAGTCTCATTATCGCTCGATAGAAAAGAATATTCTCCATGGGTCTCGTGACTGAGAGACTAAGCCTATAGAGCCTAGGCCCACTAGAGACACATGGTATCTTATCATTTGTCATTATCTTTACCTTAAGCTGACTATCCTTTGACCATGATTATATCTAGAGACATCCCTATTGAAGAAAACTTGAAGTCTCATGAACTTTCAATTGACCACGGTTAACTCTCATGACTTCCCAACTGAAGGAAATATTTAACTTGGGGCCCACATGAGTTAACTACAGTAAGGAAAATCACTTAGTCACCAGATCTCTGAAATAATTTATAACCTTTGGTTTCATTAAGAGATCACTCAACTGAAGGGGCCATCGCCAAGTCACTGAATGAAAAGGGGATTTGCCTTCTGATCGGGAGATTAAGAGATAAAAGGAAGTCGCGGGGTCGGGAGATTGAAAACAATATTATTTAGAGCCTTAGAGATCTCATGAGTAACCCTAACATGAACAAGTGCACATGGAGAAAAGGAGACTTAAGTGGCCGAAAAAGTAAAAGCAAATAGAAAGGCCATTGGGTTTTTTTTAGGGTTTTTACCTCCAAAGGTCACATGTTCAAATTGAATGATCTCCAAACCAGACAACTAAATAATTGCAGAGACTAGAGGAAAAGTTCCAAACCTATGAAAATTTCTCAGGGTGTTCAATAGGATTTAAGAATGAAGACCTTTGGATGGAGCCTAGCCTGTGGCAAAAATTGTATGGAATCAAGAAATTTTGGGTAACATTTTGGCAATTTCTGCTGGATGTCAGCCTGCTAGACATTAGATCAGTAGCCTTAGATGTAATTCATTGGGAATAAGAGTCATCTTTTCAACATAGAAAACCTCTAGCAAAGAGACAGACCTGGAACTAGGAGGAACAAAAATGTGCACGCACACTTCTTGGAAAATAGGAAAAACTAACGTAGAAAGGAGGGATAGAAAATAAAGGAAACATATTTATAGAGATTTACAAGGAAGGATTGACCTCAAAACAAGGCTTCAAGTGGAATCCATTAACTAATATAGGCAAGGCATCTCCTTCAAGAGTTGATAGCTGAAAAGCATTAGGCCCCTTGCATTTTGTAGTAACAAATGGCCCACTCTAGAAGGAATCAAACTTTGTATGTCTCCCAGGCTTTGATCTAAACTCATCCCACTTGAGGACTATATCTCCAATCTTGAAATTTCTAGCCCTGGCTCTTTTATCAAAAATTTCCTTTGTTTGTATTTGATGGAACTCCATATCTTTCATGGATTTATCTCTGAGTTCTTCTAACTCTATCAGCTGAGAATATCTGATTTGTAAGGGATCTCCTTCTTCAAATAGGACATATTGAGTGGCCAAGTCCAAAGCTAGAAATTTAGTTGAAATGGACAACTTAGCTTCTCTTCCATATACTAACACATATTCCCAATGATCTTCTTTGGGGTAATCTTATCCAACCATACGGCATATTTCAATTTAGCATGCCAATTCCTTTGGTTATCCTACAGAGTTTTCTTGATTATCCCAATCAAGTTCTTATTAGTTGATTCTGCCAAACCATTGCCCTGAGGGTAGTAATTTGAACCTATATTTAGATAAATGCCATTTTTGATTGCCCATTCTGAGACTTTAAGGCCTATGAATGCCAATGCATTATCTGATATTATGGAGTCTAGAGTGTCGAATCTATGAATTATATCATCATAAAAACTTAAGACATCACTCTCATTTGATTCTCTCAAGGAAACTACCTCTGGCAATCTAGTAAAATAATCTATTGCAGTGATTATCCACTTGTGGCCTATAATAGATGGAGGATTAATCATGCCAATAAAGTCTATGCCCCATCTCATGAAAGGTTGTTTTGTTCTGATTGGCTGAAGGGGCAAATCTGCAAGCCTTTCTTTTCCTGCAAGCATGGCACATTTGATACATTTCCTCACATAATCATGACTATCCTTGAAGATAGATGGCCAATAGTATCCAATGCTCATGATTTTAAAAGCAATAGTCCTAGGAGAAAAATGACCTCCAAAAGGTCTATCATGAAATTCAAATAGGACATCAGCTATCTTTTCTAAATCAATACATCTCAAAAGGACACCATTGTGATCCTTTCTAAAAAGAAATTCATCTATCAGCACAAAGGGAACATATTGTAATCTATAATATCTTCTTTTTGCTATATCTAGGTCTATAGGACATTGTCCTATCTTCAAGTAATGAATCATGTTAGGCAACCAACCTGCTACCTTGGCATATTCTTCTATAGAATGCACAATTAGAGATGTATCTATTTTCTTTGATTTCTTTGAACTTTCATCCTCTACCAAATGCTCACAAAGACCTCTTCCTCTAATCAGCATTCTTTGACACTTGGATGATTAACCTTCAAGTGTACCTTGCTATGGGTCAATAAATATCTAAACTTTTTAAGACTTTTTACCATAGTAAGTACATGTTTTTCCACAAAAGAGTATCTTTGTTCATAATCTTCTAAACCTTTGCTAAAGAAAGCAATAGGCTACTCCAATCCATCTGAATTTTCTTGAGTCAGGATTGTAGATATAGCCTCATGACCTCCATAAGTATAAAGGATAAAATCCTTACTAAAATTTTGGTTTAATAGAGTAGGAGCTTTTATCAAGGCTTCTTTGATAGATTGGAAATTGGCTTTCCTTTCTTTAGTCTAGTTGAAGGTTGAACCCTTTTTTAACATGGTTGTCAAAGGCTTCAGTACATTTGCAATATTAGGCAAGAAATGCCTAAAAAAATTAATCCTTCCTATGAAAGATTGAAGGCCTTTTTTATGATGTGGCAAGGGTAGCTTTAGGATGGCTACAATCCTTTCAGGGTCTCCTATGATTCCTTCCTTGGACACTATGTATCCTAGCAATTTCCCCTCATGAACTACAAATACACATTTCTTGGGATTAAGAGATATCCCAAATTCTCTACACCTTTCAAAGATCTTCCTCAGATGTTTGATATGATTTGCTGCATGTTTAGAATAGAATGTTATGTCATCTAAGTAGACTAGTAAAAACTTGTACATGAGGCTTTTAAAGGCCATATCCATTGCCTTTTAAAAAGTAGCACCTACATTTGACAAACCAAAGGGCATCTTTTGATAAGCCATAGTTCCCCACTTAGTTGTAAATGTAGTCTTATATTGATTCTCCTCATTAACTAGGATCTGATTGTATCTTGAATAGCCATCCAATAATGAAAATCTCTTGGATCTAGAGACACATTGTAATATTTTTTCCATAGAGGTTAATGGATGGCGGTCTTTTAAAGAGGCTCTGTTGAGATCCCTAAAGTCAACACATAACCTAAATTCCCCATTCTTCTTCCTTATAGGAACAAGGTTGGAAACCCAACTGGTATGCTTGATGGGGTAGCTGATACCACTTTCTATCAATTTGAGCACTTCTCTATGCATAAGTGGCTCAAGCTTGGGATTAACAGGCCTTTGTTTTTTCCTTACTAGCTTGGCATTAGGCTCTAATTCAATAGTGTGCTAAGAAAGTGCTGGATTAAAACCTTTAAGGTCTTCATATTGCCACACAAATATATCACTGAACTCTTTGAATAATTGGGTATAAGCCTACTTTTCCAAATTAGTATTTACTTTTCTAAATCGTAAGCTTTTACCTGGTTCTAACTCTAATTCAACACAATGGTCTTGTTGAACTACCAGGCCAGCTTTGTTCTTCTTAACTTGATCATCCTTGTTGAAGATAGTTTCTAAGGTGAGAAGACCTCTAGGTATCTTATTAGATTTAAGTCATATCACTTGGTCACCATAGTTCTGCAATAGTCTATCTTGGTTATGTTCTGAGAAGACATCCTCTTCAAACAAGAACTGGACAATTTGCTCATCATTGTCAAACACTTGCCAATTGACATTGTTATTAGGGATAGAACGTCTGATAATTACTTTGATATGCTGTTGGGTCTCTTCCTTTGAAATACTATTAGGAATGTCATACTGAGATCCAACAACAACTAAGCTATCTGCATTTTGATTTAGCTTCCTAGGGATGTCAACAATATTGAAAGCACAAAAGTCTTCAATTGCATCCCAAACTCTATGTTTGTATGCTTTCATGGTGTCATTTTTGGTTGCACTTATCCCTCTCACTTGGATGACTACTAACTCACTATCACCATAAATTTTTAAGGCTTTGAGCTCTCTTTTTCTAGCCCACTCCAGTCCATTCACTAGACTTTCATACTCTGTAGTGTTGCTAGTGCAAGAGAAACTGAATCTAAAAGTTGTATAGTATCATTCTCCTTTTGGGGATACTAGCATAGCACCACCACCAGAGCCATGTCTACTTCTAGCTCCATCAAAAAATAATTCCAAAACCTGATTACTCTAATTCTCTGAATCAGTGTCCTCTTTGAGAAGGTTTGGCTCTATGGATCCACTTTCTTGTATCAAATAGCTTCCCAAACCAACATCCCAAATAACATTTTCTTGGGCTTCTAAATCCTTTTCTGATTCTAGTTCATCTAATAAAATATCAGGGATATTTTCTATCTTAGTGTTTGCTTCTCTGATAATTGGGAAGTCATTGTTATCAAATGCAAGGCATCTTGCATTGATGGTGTTGGACACATATGGTTCTATATGGTGAGATGCCAATGATTTAGATTTGATGGTGACCTTGGTACCATATCTTGTGTGGAAGAGCATGTGAGATAAGTTAGAAGAAAGGTAGCCTCCTATCTTGGTTGTAAACTCCCTTGACAGACATATGGCAAATAAAGCAGGAAGATCTATGATATATATATCAAGTAGGATGGATAAATTAGGACTTGCATGAAAGATTAGACTAGTATCCTTGGCTACACCTATAGAGTTAAATAAGGGTCTGTCAAGTTGTGTAACCTTCTTTTGGAAGGGTTCATATTCAAGTCCTACTTGATCAACCACCTTTTTGGGCATTATAGTACTAGTAGCTCCACTATCTACCATAAAATTATGTACTAAGGATTTTCTAATAATTAAAGATACATAAAAGGGACGGAGTTTTGAGTTCCTACCTTGAATGGTATTGGTTTTAGAATTGCAACTTGGAGCCTCATTTTCTTGATTAGTGTTGACCAACACTAGCTTTGCAGTCTCTTTTGCAGGCTGAGGAGTTTTTACTTCAGTCATGACTTTATTCAAAATCTTAGATTGTCCTGGAATAGCCAAAGGGTCCTATTGGGAGTATTCTTAATTTTTTGAGGTTTTTGTCTAAACGTTGGTTTAGTCCTCTAGTCTGTAAAGTTTCCTAGGTGTAGGTGTCGGAAGTTCTTCAAAAATTTGTCATAACCCACTTCAAAAATCTTTACCCTAGGTCTTGTCCTTGAAAAATGTTGAATTCATGCAAAAGTCCTCATGATTAGCCCTTATTCTTCTTTTTCATTGTTACCTTTTTAAGTCACTTAAGTAGATTAAATCATGCACGTGTTAAAATTTTTGTGTTCGCTAAATCGAAAAAGGTCATAGTGTGTCTCATATATTATTCGGTGATTCAGAGAACAAGTCAATCTTATGCTAAGTGTCAGTGTAGTCGCGTCGTCTCTAAATATCCTGGTTAACACCTCAACCATTCAGTGAATTGCAGAATATGTTAAAAATGTTAATTGTTGTCTTTGTTCACCTAGTCTCCAAATATCTGGCGGTTATCAGAAAACATCTGGCGATTTGGTGAATGCATTATCTCCAATTCACATATTCCTTGGCTGTTCTTCACAAATATTTCAGGGACTTGGTGAAAATGGTTATCGCTCATTCTCTGAATCTAGTGGTTCAGGGAAAACTAACCTAGTGACTTGGCAAATACCGTAGATCATTTTCAGGATCGATGGTTGTGGTTTAATCTCAGGTATTATTGGGTCCTACATGTTTCATTTGGTGAATAAGTGAATGTGTAAAGACTTCTAAGTTTGGCGGCCCTGACAGTTTGGTACGAAGAATTTGGTGGAATGGGTGTTTTAAGTGTTCACTTGTTCTTGGAATAAATTAGTAAGAAGCTAAATAATTTAGCGATTTAGCGAGTCATGTGGTCGCGGGTTCTCTAAAAAGAAAAGGTAAAGGGTATAATATTTGGTGAATGCATGAATAAAAGGATTGGCTAAGTTTTGAGTCTTCAGTCGCTTAACCGTGGGTTGAAATACTCAGTGTTTAATATGATTTGGTGATTCAGTGAACCCTTTTTTTGCTAAATCTCATAATCAAATGACCAAGGATCAAATATTTTAGTGAACTAGCGATAGCCGTAGATCATCAACAAGATCAACGGTTCATTCAGAATCTCAGAGTAAAGATGATGGTTAAGAAAGATTCAGCAATTCAGAGAGTAAAGGCTTCGCCAGTTCTCCAAGTAATTTAGTGGTTAAGTGATCCATTAAGTGAATGTGCGAACCCTTTTTTTGCTAAATCTCCAAAAGATTTAACAGTTAGCCATGACATTAAGAGAATATGAGATGGCTTTGTTCGCTGGTTCACCAAATAATAACCGTAGTCAAGTGCTTGAAGGGTGTTACTATGTTCTCTAATTCATGAAAAGTATCATGAGTTAAGGGTTGCATTTCAAGAACTAGCAAAGGCTTTGGTCGCTAGTTCTCTGAATATATGCTTGGGTTAACATTGCATTCAGTGATCATGAAAAGCTTTCAGTCATGGATTTGCTAAATGGGCCCAATTAGAAAAGGTAATAAAAGAAAAGAAAAGGGAATGTTGCCTGCATGGATAAAGTATAGTATCAAGCTAGAAAGTAAACTAATGAGCCATCCAATCAGTTTCAAAGGAAGATTGCATGACGTAAATAGGTTTAAAGTGTAGGATTTAATCATTTGCCTCTTTGCCTTGTTTTCAAGTTTTTTAAAATCTATCTGTCAACATCTGTACATCGGCTAGCTCCATTTTGAAAACTGGTGACATGCAAAATTGAATGCGAGAGCAATTAAGGAGATTTACAATGATTGTGGTAGTTGTACATACTTGATCTGTGTTGATAAATAAGTTAAGCTCATTGTTTCCTATGTCCAAAATCATTCAAAGAGAATTGTGTCATTCTGAAGCAATTTTTGAGTGCCAAGTGAATCCATTTTGCAGAGACTGAAGATAATTCTGAAGCCAAGATGAGTCAACCTGAGAGAAGCACATCATCTTCCAGGAATGAAGTAAAGGCTAAAAGTGGTGAAGATAAGGGCAAGCCTAATTATTCAGATGAGTTTTTGAAATTGCTACCTGGTTCCAGTCAAAACAAAAGAGCTCCTGATGATGTTTTTGAAGATGTTCTAGGGTTTTGCAGAGATCCTATCACACCAAATACCACAGGTTATACTATCTTCAACTTCTTTTATAAAAATAGAGATAGTCATATCCCTATATGTAATGGTTGGGCTTTGGGGTTAGGGAAATTAGTAGTGCCTGATGTATTCCTGGATGCAGATTTAATTGTTTCTCTAGCTAGGTGTTACGAACCTATTTCTACGACTATTAGGAAAGAGGACTAGTAAGCTTTGGTTACTCTTGATAGGGGTTCATTCATGAAGGCTTTTAATGTTTATACATCCACTTCTACTGAAATTGACTTGAGCAAAGAAAAAGAGAGGTATAAGAAGATATAGGGATAGTGAAGGACCAAATAATGAAGCATATCCCAAAATAGGATAAGTATATAGCTCCCCTCCCTACTCACATGAATGCCCCTTACCAATTTAAGTCCCTTCAGCATTACATGAAGCAAACTTGTTATGGGTTGTGTAGGGTTTTGGGAATTGATGGGGATGCAAAGTTTTTACCAGCTGATCTTTTGATGATTATCCTGGACATCCATAATTCTTTGGTTAACACTGACTATGATTACAACTAGTACGTCATTGATAGAATGCATGAGAGTTTGATTTCTATCAAGGATAGTAAGAGCCCAATTAAGTTCATGCATTATTCTTTGCTAATGCACTTAATTTTGTTCTTCAATATTAATAGTTTTGATTTGAACATGCTGAAGCCAAGGTTCAACTTTGAAGGCTAGTACAATTTGGTGCAATTATGGGTGAGGATGTGGAATTCTACTTCCAATGAGGGGAATTTTTGTCTCTTTCATAATTTCATTGTGTATCCTCTCATAAGGATGTTAGGTATCAACACTACAAGGATATCCCCAAGGGTCCTCAAGCTCCTACGACTAGTACAGTTTGTGAACAAATGGGAGGGAGATCACAATTACAGTGATTTTTACTGGGGGGAGAATGCTACAATTTTGAGAGTCTACAGTTGCCCCCAACCCCCACATCTGTTACCAAAATTTGTGCCTTCAAGGGTTGCTTGTTTGGAATTTGTGTGGTAGTTGATGTGGATAGACAGGGAAATTCTAGCCCCTCACAGGAAGGGTACATTCACACCTAGGCAATTCAAGATAGGTGACTTCCTGGTAGGAAAGAGGGCATTTCCTTAGATTACTACATGGTTAAATCAGTTCAAAATGGCTACTGGTGCTTGTAGACATGTAGATCCTGAGGGCTTTATCAAAACTGCCAGGATGCTATACATCCCAAACATTGGTGTGAACAAAGAACATGAAGGCTAGGATGAGGAAGATGTAGTCATAAATATCATTGATGATGATGAGGTCAAGAGGAGATGGAACAGGTACTTTGATTTGATAGACTTGTCAAAACAAGTGATGGCAACCTAGCTTCCTTTTGAGGGTTTCTTCCCTGACCTTCCCTATTTAAAAAGAATTGACAAGATGATAGAGATGCATGACACTCTATCAAATCAGTTGGAGAAGTTGATTGACTAGAGTCAACCAAAGAAAATGAAAGATTATTCATCTTCTGATCAAGAGGAGTTTTTTGATGAATCAAAGGAAGGGAACAACCCGCCACAAATGGAAGATGTACAAAGTGTTAGGCCTTTTGAAGACCAACCAAAAATAGGGGATACTCCAGAGCCACCCTTGAAGAAATAGAGGCTTGAGGTGGGAGAGCCTTCAAGGAAGGAAAAACAAAGGAGAACAATTGATAGAGCATCTACTCTAGTGCCAGGTGATAGGGTTTACCATCACCAATTGAGAAAAGCAATAAGAGAAGGAAAGAAAGTGGCCACTGATGAAGCAGATAAGGAATAGTCCTTATGGTCAGAAAGGGATATCAGAGAGGTCTATCAAGAGGAATTTTTGAGTGATGACCAGTTTATTAAAATTGATGAATTCAAGAGTTTCCTTGTTTGGAATAAGCAGCAAGAAGTGAGGAAACTTCTGCCTGAAGGTATGGAACCAAGTGAAGAGACATTGAGAGCCTTAAATTCCTATGATCCTAGCCTTGATCCCATAACTACAGATGAGGCTAGACAACTGGTCAATTCAAGTGGAATGCTATTGACTCCAGGATGGGATCTGACCTCTGCTTTCATCATAGATCAAATAAGAAGGCAACCGCTGGGCAGCCTGTCATATGAGGTTCACATTGGTGATATGATAAGAGGAAGTGGCTATGACCCTAAGTCTCAAGCTATTGCAATGTGGTCCATGGCCCCTAGGACTCAAAAGCCATCCCTATTGAGTATAAAAGATAAAATGGAAGGGAATTAGATTATTTGGACTGTGCAGAATATAACTGACCTTGAAGTTTCTAAGGCAGTGACTCATTGAGCTAACCTGAATGAGGCAAAAATAGTTCAATTATCTGAAAGGTATTCAAAGTTGTTTGAAAGTGCAAACCAGGTGGCCAAGGACAAAGATTTAAAATTGATGAAGATCAAGCAACTAGAAGATGAATTGGCAGAGATAAAAGTTAAGCTGGAAGAAGCTCTGAAGGTGGTTTTTGTCCCCCCTATGCAGATTGAGGTCCCAATTCAAATTGATGAAGAAGTACTTGAGGGACCTCATGAAGATTTAGATAAAATAAGGATAGAGGCATCTTTGGACACCATGTCAAAGATTATGCAATACAGGTGAGATAAGATAATAGAGAAAATGGATACAGTTTATCAATCAGTCATCCAATTACACCAGACAAATAGAAAAATAAATGAATCATTGGCTACTTTGGAGCCACTTCATAGTGTTTGGTTTGGAAGAAGTTTGTTGTTTGATAAACTTGATAGCCTACAAGAGCATAAGTCTGAGATCCCTTGAGTAGTTACAGAAGTTTTTGAGAATATTGGCTTAATCAATGCTATTTCAAAGTTTTTTAAAGGTAAGTCCAACCAGGTGAGGGTTAAGTTGTTTATGTTTGATAAATATTATAGCAAGTATCTACCTATGGTATGTAATGATAGTGGAAACCTGATCAAGTTGGAGGAATGGAAGCTGTCAATGGATCAGTTGGTGATTACACAAGATGCTTTCCTTAATAATGACAATACTTTGGATTTTGAGAGGTGTAATAACATCATTGACAGTCTATTTAAAATTGAAAATGATTGCAAATAATTTGTGGCAGAAGCCAAAAATATAACTGATTCTATGTGGGACAAGAAAGTCAGCTTGTTACAAGAATTACAGACTTACAACTAGCCATTAGATGATGAAGTAGTCACTTGGGAGAAGCTAACAATAAAGAAGAAAAAGAGGCCAGTTGTCCAACTTATAGAGGAGGAAGAATAGAGTTGTAGATGGCACCTGATCCAAAAATTGAGGGAGAGCAAATTTTAAACAAAGGATGATGTAAATTATCCAGATGGCGGTCATCATTCATGCAGCGAATTCAGCAACTGCTTTGAAATATCTTTAGACAAAGATGCCACCTGCAGAATTATTGAGAAAAGATCTCTGTAATGTGTTGTTACAATCTGTTTGTCAGTTTGTAATCTTGTCCCTAGTATAGGATCTTTTCTAGCCATCCCAAGCTTGTTGCATCCTTTCGAGGATTCCAAGATGGCTATGTTATATATAGTAAGTTTTACTCTTTTGAAAAGAGGTTGAAAAATATACTATAGAGGCTTGGCTCCATTGTTGAAATCTTAGAATATTTTATCAGATTTTGAAATGTATTAATAGAGTGAAATTTTATTGGAATACAATAGAATTCCCTTGCATGATTTCAATTGTCTTCTTGTTTGAATTATGTGGCTTTTGTATATTGAATCTATAAGGTAGTTTTGATATACGATTTACAAGGTATCCGTGATTTTAATCTCTAGCTCCTTTCAAGGAAAGGGTAATGTCTTTAGGTTAATTTCTGAGAGCTTAGGAATTTGGCAAGAATTTGATGATCAAATGTGTTTCAGAGAGGATGAATTGTAAGGCATTTCATCTGGGATTTGTTTGTGTTTCATTTAGAAGATTTCTATAAGTATATGTTTCACTGTTTGACTCTATACCCGAAGATAAGGCACTGGTCTATCTTTGATTTGCAAAGATCTCACCCTCAACAAAACTTAAATAATAATTTACTTTCGTGTAAGTTTGAACGACTAAGAAGATAAAGTTTGTATCAAGGATATAAACTAGTGTTGTGATCCTTTCAAGAAGTAGATCTGACATGGGTTAATCTGCCTGAGTTCAAAGCTCGAAAAGGAGTTTATCCTTGTCACACTTGCCATTTTTCTGCAATGAGTGTTTACTTCTGTTAATATCATTGTGAAGTAGTGAGTTTGAAGATAGGTACACCCGCCTGGGTTTGTGGAGCCCAAAGTAGAAGGACTTGGTCCTTATCAATTAGCCTTTTTCCTGTAAGAATCTAGAGTTGAGAACCCGAGAGTCAAGTTTGAAAACTATATTGGCAATTCTACATGAAAAAGAGCTAACAGGTCCCACATAGACATGGTAACATTCACCTTCTTCATGTTGTCTACAATGTTGAAAGGTGTCACAATATGTACTCTTTGTTGTGCTTTTACTATGATAGGCTCTACTTCTTTGGAAAGTTGTCCTTCTTTGCTTGTAATAATAGGATCCTTCTTCAATATGATGGGAGTAGCTTGTTGTAGTGGTTCTATAGATGTAGTAGCTTTAGTCTAAGAATCTGCTCGCTCCATGTCTTGAGCTCTTCTCTTTGATCTTGTGTTAGCAGCAATGGAAAATTCACCATTGACTCCATTGAAGTCTTACTGCTCCCAATTGAAAAGAGAAGTCTCATCAACTTTTGATTCTTGTTGAGGAATTGATCCACTGGAAGAGGCCTCTAATTGGGCATGTGAGGCATTCCGAACAATTAGTGCTTGATTCATCCATCCATTTGAACATGTAGCCTGATTGTGAGGTTGATTACAAGGGAAACACCATTCATTATCCAAGGCCATATTATTTTGACTAGGAACAACACCCCTAACTAGATTTGCAGAATTAAGAGGTGCAGGGTTATATGGTTGGAATGGTCTTTAATTAAAATTTTGTCTTTGGTAAGCTCCTTGATAACCTCCTTGGTATGGTGGCCTATTTTGTTGATAAGGTTGTCCTTGATTTTGATATTGTTGATTAGGACCTTGGCCTTGTTGTTGAAAGGGGGGTCTGATTCCTTTCCCTTGCTTCTTTAGGTTTGTCACCTCTTTAGTTAAAGTGTGCAGCAAATTTTCCATTTCTTACTAACTACTTTGCTGACTATTCTTCATCTCTTGTATTTCTTGAGAGAAACTTGCCTTCAACTCCTCACCACTAGTACTAGCCTGAGGTGCTAATATGGTGAGAATAGGGGTAAAAGGAGGTATTTGTAGATGTGTAGTGGGCTAAAGGCTAGGAAAGATGGGCATGGGTGGCCTTCTTGCTATCATGCCTACTTGGATTAAACAATTTTCAGCTCTGATAGCTATGTCAAAAGCTTGGGGTAGAGAGGTACCACCCATAGATTGGATCATGATACAGATCTGACTATTCAAGCTTTGCAAGAAGTATAGGAAAGCATGATCAGTTGATGGCCTTATTGAGACTGGAATTCTATTCCATGTCTTGAGGATTATATTGTTATAATCTATCATTAATTCTTGAAGGTCTATTTTAATGGTTGTCAACAACTCTGTTGGTACTCAAAAATACAACATGGGTTTTGAGTAGCATGTTAAAATTTTGCAATTTGAAATCCTTTAAATGCTTTTCATGCATATGTACCCTTGTATCATTTTGAAGCTTATGAGGTGTTATAATTGTTTAAAACACTTCATTCAATATATGCATGCATTCTATGATGTTACTCTATCATCCTGAATCATTCGGTGAAGTCCCATTTTGAGCAAGTGTCAAATTGCACAATTATGTTTAAATGCCAAATCACTATCAGAGGCCCTGTTCGGTTGATTGTATCTTTCTCCTAGATATTGATCATAATGTGCTAGTGGTTGCATCATATTTTAGACATGGGAATGAGTCATGATGCCAATTTTTAGCTCCCCATGTGCCCATTTACTCATTTTGCCAGAGCCATTCCATTTGCAGATTGTCAATGTTCTCTAAGTGTGCATTGTTCAGATTTCCAATCACGTTTTTTATCATAACTCAAAAAATAAAAAATGGGTCGAGCTAAATTTTACATATGTTTGAGATGGCTATGTGTGTATTGTATAGACATTTTTTTAGAGAAATTTAGTTTAAAAATCAGAATTTATGGTTCTCTGAGTGCCGACAGCCATAAAAAATCAGCATTTTCTTCATAAAGTTTTATCCCACATTGCTACCAATTTCAAAATTTGAATTGTTTATATGGAATACCACAAACATATAAAGTAAATCAAATGAAGAAGGCTATGCTTGTCCATGCTTGTGCATCCACATTGGTTTCCATGATAGTGGGCCGAGAAAATTTTTCATAAAAAAATGCTGGCGAAAAATGCTAGTCTCCAAATCTCCAAATGCTAGTGGTTAAGTCACTAACATTCAGAGATCTAGAGACTAGTTAGTATCCAAATATCATAATGCTAGCAGTTAAGTCACTAACATTCAGAGATCTAAAGACTAACTAGTCTGCAAGTCTTTGAATGCTAGTGGTTAAGTCACTAACATTCAAAGATCTAGAGACTAACTAGTCTCCAAGTCTTTGAATGCTAGGTTTAAGTCACTAACATTCAGAGATCTAGAGACTAACTAGTCTAAAAATCTTCAAGTCTCCAATTTTCTAAATAAATTTAGTCTCCAAATCTCACAAAGAAAAGAATTCATTATGAGACTTGGAGACTAGTCTCCAAATCTCCAAGTCTCCAAATCTCACACAGAAGAAAGTACATTATGAGATTTGGAGACTAGTCTCCAAATCTCCAAGTTTCTAAATCTCTAGATAATTATTCAGAGATCTAGAGACTAAAGTTAGTCTCCAAATCTCATAATGAAAAAAAGTGATTATGAGATCTAGAAACTAGTCTCCAAATCTCCAAATAGCTATTCTGAGATCTAGAGACTATAGTTAGTATCCAGATCTCATAAAGAAAAGTAGAACGAGAAATTGATTATGAGATCTAGAGACTAAAGAGATTTCTCCAAGTCTCTAAATGAAACCATGGTTAAGGAAATTATTCAAAGACTAAGAGATTAATGTAGTCTCTAGATCTCCAAATGGACTGAGGTTAAAGATGGGTTAGTCCAAGCAGCGAATGAGAAGATGATAAGTGACAAGTTCTGGTGGCATGTGCAGATTTTAAAGAAATAAAAAATTTAAAAAGTCATAAAGTTAAAACATTTGAGAAATTTTAAAATTTTTTAATGACAGAGCTGTTCACGGAAAAATGTCTGGTAGATTCATTTTTTATCAGAATATGGCAGTATAATATGTTTTCAGAAATGCCAAAAGATAATGGATGCAATGATGATAGTTAGAACTAGATCAGATCAAGTTGCTGAGAGCAGTAAGGGCTTTTAAATCTGTGACCAGATTTTGGGGAGATTTTTCTTCTTCCAAAATTGATTGATTTTGCAAATCCGGGGGGAAAAATGATTCAGATTTTCAGTGGATGAAAAGATCAGAGGGTACAGAGGATTAAATTTCAAGGAAGAGTAAAGGATAAACAAATCAGATTTCCAGTAGATGAGCAGATTTTATGGAAAAGGACAAATTTATCAGATTTTGAAGATGCCCGGGAAGATCAAATTTTTAGAGAAGACAAGAGATTAGATTGCAGAATGGACAAGTGTTGGTCAAGTACAGATTTTAGGGTTTTTTCTTCTTTTTTTCTCTTCTCTTCTCAGTTGTAAGGGTTCTTGGTTCCTATTCTTTTTGGGTTCCATTTTCTTGTGGCTGCTCTGTTGTGAGCAGGCCCCTAAATGATGAAATTTGAAATTCTTTGTATAACAAATTTCTAGTTTTGTGTCTAAATTCCTAAAATTTCAAGCTCTTTATGTATTGAGACGGACTCATTTTCAATAAGATATAGTGCAATTTCTATCTTACATGATTATTGTCTGTTTACTTTGTGTTCTGTTCTTGTATGTTTTATTTTTAAGGCATCTGAAAACATACCAACTACAAGGTAGTTTGTTTAATTATTTGTGAGTTTCTCTCAAGGAGAGGATTAAATTTTATAAATAGTTTCAAAGAGTAGACATATGTGTTAGGATTTGATGATAACACCATAAGATTGACATGATAGTTTGTAAGGCATCCTATCCAGATTGCATGTAGTTTGTAAGACATTCTACTGTATTTCCTTGAAATCTTTTTGTGGATTTATATTCAAACTCTTTTGCCCAATTGAATAGGCACTGGTTGGATGGTTGTTATACAGTCATCTTTCTATCATCAAACACAAAATAATCATTACCAGTTCTTTTCATTTTCTTTAGTTCATGCATATTGTGAAAGGACTATATCCTGGTGATACAGTTCAAATTGTTGATTCCTTGGAGAGAGAATGAAAGGTTAACCTTCATCGAGTTGTACTCACAAAAAGAAGAAGGATTCACATCCTTATCCCATTGTCTATACTATCACATTTTTAGTTTCTATTGTCAAGCTCTGTATCAAGAGATTCTCAACTATCTACAAAGTGATCTTTTGTTGAAATAATTTGAAGACTAGATAGCATTACAGGGAAGACCAAATCCTCAAATTAAAAGCTAACTTGAAATATAGTAACATATTTATAGGCAATACCTACTTGAGTCTTGTGGAGCTCGAAGCAGAAGGAGAATCTTATCCAATCCTCATCAATTATGCTTTTCTTCCAAGCTTGGAGTCCTTTTAAATTGAGAATCAAGCCCATAATTTGACAAGTTTGATCCTACAAGAAAAATTTCTAACAAATTGGCAACTCTACTGGGGATATGTTAGAATGAAGATAGAATAACACGGGTACAAGTAGAGCTAGATTCCTAACTGGCTTTTTCATTTATCCAGTGGTCTCCATTGATGTATGTAAAAGTCAGTTTTCAGAATTTGCAAATCATCTCACCAAGTTGTGAGTGACGACTCTGAAGTTCTTTGTTTGTTCAGTGCATAATGACACATTTTCAGTATTGATAAACAACATGTGTACCATGTTGAAATTGATGTGTTGGTGGAGAAAGAGATCTTAGTTTATGGCAGATCTTTTCTTCTGTAGAGAGGTGGCGGCTCTACAAAGTTCTTGAAGGTGATTTGGAGGTGGCTTCAAGATCAAAAAATATTTTTCAGCTCCCCCAATACATCTAGGTATTTTAAAGTTTTAAATGCTTTCCTTATCAAGTGATCAAAGCCCTAAGGAAAAAGGAAATAAGGTGTCAAAAAAAGTTTGCATGTTTCAAAGATTTTAATTGCATTTCTACAAAACCTGAAGTGAAATATGTACCAGAAAGATAGAGGTAGTTTATAGTTTCTCTACCTGCTAAGATGGCACAACTATTTAAAAATAGGTTGTTTGGGGCAATAAAGTTTGAAGGTATCCTTGGATACCCAAATCATATTCTTGAAGTGGTTTGAGATTGCTTACCAAAATTCACTAGTTTTGGTGAGTAATCAGCTGAAGATCATTTGCAAAAGTTTGCTAACCTGATAGATGATCACAATATCACACATGAGGATGTATTGATGAAACTTTTTGAAATATCTCTAATTGAGGTTGCAAGGGACTGGTTTAGAGAACTACCTCATGGCTCAATAGGATCTATGGAAGCATTAGAGGATTGTTTTATTAGAAAGTATGTTGATATTGAGCAATATGATGATATGGAAGATAATAATGAACAAGACATATCTAAATCAAAGGAGCTTGTACCAAAGCTTGATGTTCTTCAAGTAGAAACATAAATGTTAACACAAAGGTTGCAAGAAAAGGTGGTGTTACATTTACAAGAAAGCATGAGCAAAGAGGAGGGTGAATCACAACATGTTTTCTTCCAAAGGTTCACTGATAAGATCAAGGAGTTTGACATTCCTTTTTGTCCTTAGAATTTTGTATGGGCAAATTTATTTGTTAATCTTTGTTTTCCTCATGCACTTGATTTGCCAATCCCTCAGAGGGTAGAATGTATTTGGTAAACTATGAAATGGATGGAACATATAGATAAATTTTCTTCCAAAGATGTGCCTGAGGCTGATTACAGTGATGTTGAATCTAAAAATCTTGAATATGCCAATGTTGAAAATGATAATGAATATGAATCTAGTTATGTTGATGAATCTGATTTTAGTGATTATTTTAATGAGTCCACTTGTCCTAAACATTTTGCTGATGATAATGTTGATAATGAACTTTGTGAGCAGCAAGACAATGGAAATGTTTTGTGTGGATAGCAAGATGACAACTATGATGCAAATGTGAGTGTTTGTAATGATCTCTTTACACAAGATGATATTATCTAAGAAATCTCACTCCATGATTCTAATGAGGAAGAAGTTTTCTACATCAAGCAAGAAGAAAATTGGGATGAATTAGAATGTCAATCCTTGTTAGGTAGTGAGAAGATTTCAAATTTTCAGAATGAAGATTTTGATTGTGAAAGTGCATTAGAGATGAGTATGAATAATGATAGTTGTTCACTTCATAGTGAGAAAGTTTTAGATTTGTTATCCTATGAGTATCTCAGAGTTTCAGGGAAAGAAAGATTAGAAACTCAACACTTCACACATATTCAGTTTGACAAGGAAGATATATCAGATGGTCAAAGTTTTGACACTTATATTTCTAATTTTTCCTCTCTTCCCATATCACTAGATGAGAATTAGATTGAGCATGATTTATCAGATGATGAGGTCACCGGTGTTGTTTCAGATTCAATGGATGTGGAGACTCTAGACATCATGTTGAGTATTGACTGGGATAGTATTGTGGATTTTGAATCATGTTCAGACTCTGAATTTTCCATTCAACCATTAAAATATGATCTCTTAATGGCTCAAGTTTCATGTGTAGATAATGAATACACTAGTATTTTCCCTCCCACCCACCAACAAGCTCTGGATTTGTATCATGTTAATACTTTGCAGGAAGATATTGAAGATTATTCAGATAATGTCCCTGACTCTTTGCAGTCAGATTTTTGTTTAGAGACATTCTATTTTAGTTTGCAAACTGATGTAAATGAAGCTTTTATTTTGCTACAAACTAGTGTTCATCAGATGTTTTATTTCAGCTTTGAGAGAGAGTTGGAATATTTTCTCATTCAGCAAGTCAGTAACAAGGAAAGATATGATGATGTGATGTCAAACAATGACATTATGTTCAATCAAACATGTGCAAGCAAAAAATTTTGTTTACCACTATTATATGGAGATGAAAACCAAATGTATGACAGAGGTAAAGATTGATTTTAGTTTTGGGGCTTTGGGCCTTTGTAAATAAGATTTGTGTTTGTATAGTTGCTTTGCTTTCAGTTGTGTGTTTACTTTCAATTGGGTTCTCATTTTTTGAGAAGTGTCAGGAAGGAAGGGTGAAAAGAAGAGAAGTGGAAATTTTGGATTTGATTTTTATAGAGTGGTCTACTTCTACCATGAGATTATGAGGTTCTCTACATGCCCATATGGGGCATGCGTCCACAATCAGAGCCACTATTGGTACTCAAAAAACCAGCATGGGTTTTGACTACCATGTTAAAATTTTGCAATTTGAAATCCTTTAAATGTTTTTTATGCATATGTACCTAACTGTCATTTTGAAGCTTATGAGGTGTTATAGGTGTTTAAAACACTTCATTTAGTATATGCATGCATTTTATGATGTTACTCTATCATCTCGAATCATTCGGTGAAGTCCCATTTTGAGCAAGTGTCAAATTGCACAATTCTGTTTAAATGTCAAATCACTGTCAGAGGCCCTATTCAGTTGATTGTATCTTTCTCCCAGAGATTCATCATAATGTTCTAGTGGTTGCATCATATTTTTGACATGGGAATGAGTTATCATGTCAATTTTTAGCTCCCCATGTGCCTGTTTAGTCACTTTTCTGGAGCCATTCCATTTGTAGATTGTCAATGTTCTCTGAGTGTGCATTGTTCAGATTTGTAGTCACATTTTTTATCATAACTCAAAAAATAAAAACTGGTTCAGGCTAAATTTTACATATGTTTGAGATGGTTATGTGTGTATTGTACAACAAAATTTCTAGAAAAAATTGGTTTGAAAATCAAAAGTTACGGTTCTCTCAGTACCAGTAGCCATAAAAAATTAGTATTTTCTTCACAATGTTTCATCTCACATTGCTCCCAATTTTGAAATTTGAAGTGTTTATATGGAATACCACAAACATATGAAGTAAATCAAATGGAGAAGGCTATGCTTGTCCATGCTTGTACATCCACTTTGGTTTTCATGCTAGTGGGCCCAAAAATTTTTTTGTAGAAAATTGCTGACGAAAAATGCTAGTCTCCAAATCTCCAAATTCTAGTGGTTAAGTCACTAGCATTCAGAGATCTAGAGACTAGTTAGTCTCCAAATCTGATAATGTTAGCAGTTAAGTAACTAACATTCAGAGATCTAAAAACTAACTAGTCTCCAAGTCTTTGAATGCTAGTGGTTATGTCACTAACATTTAGAGATCTAGAGACTAACTAGTCTCCAAGTCTCTGAATGCTATTGGTTAAGTCACTAACATTCAGAGATCTAGAGACTAACTAGTCTCCAAATCTCCATGTCTCTAGATCTCCATATAAAGTTAGTCTCCAAATCTCACAAAGAAAAAAGTTCATTATAAGACTTGGAGACTAGTCTCCAAATCTCCAAGTCTCCAAATCTCTCAAAGAAGAAAGTACATTATGAGTACTATTGGTACTCAAAAATGCAACATAAGTTTTGAGTAGCATTTTAAAATTTTGCAATTTAAAATCTTTTAAATTCTTTTCATGCATATGTACCCGGCTATCATTTTGAAGCTTATGAGGTGTTGTAGGTGTTTAACACACTTCATTTAGTATATGAATTCATTCTATGATGTTACTCTATCATCCTGAATCATTCAATGAAGTCTCATTTTGAGCAAGTGTCAAATTGCACAATTCTGTTTAAATGCCAAATCACTGTCGGAGGCCCTGTTCGGTTGATTGTATCTTTCTCCTAGAGATTGATCATAATGTGCTAGTGGTTGCATCATACTTTAAACATGGAAATGAGTCATCATGCCAATTTTTAGCTCCACAAGTTCCGGTTTAGTCACTTTGCCGGAGCCATTCCTTTTACAGATTGTCAATGTTCTCTTAGTGTGCATTGTTCAGATTTCCAGTCATATTTTTGATCATAACTCAAAAAAAAAAAATTGGATCAGGCTAAATTTTACATATGTTTGATATGGCTATGTGTGTATTGTAAAACAAAAATTTTAGAAAAACTTAGTTTGAAAATTAAAAGTTATGGTTCTCTAAGTACCGGCAGCCATAAAAAATCAGCATTTTTTTCATAAAGTTTTATCCCGCATTGCTCCCAATTTCAAAATTTAAAGTGTTTATATGGAATACCACAAACATATGAAATAAATAAAATGGAGAAGACTATGTGTGTCCATGCTTTTGCATCCACCTTGGTTTCCATGCCAATGGGCCTAAAACAAATTTTGTAGAAAAATGCTGGCGAAAAATGCTAGTCTCCAAATCTCCAAATGCTAGTGGTTAAGTCACTAACATTCAGAGATCTAGAGACTAGTTAGTCTCCAAATCTCATAATGCAGTGGTTAAGTCACTAACATTCAGAGATCTAGAGACTAACTAGTCTCCAAATCTCTGAATGCTAGTGGTTAAGTCACTAACATTCAGAGATCTAGAGACTAACTAGTCTCCAAATATCCAAGTCTCTAGATCTACAAATAAAGTTAGTCATCAAATCTCACAAATAAAAGAGTTCATTATGAGACTTGGAGAATAGTCTCCAAATCTCCAAGTCTTCAAATCTCACAAAGAAGAAAGTACATTATGAGATTAGTCTCCAAATCTTCAAGTCTCCAAATCTCTAGATAATTATTCAGAGATCTAGAGACTAAAGTTGGTCTCTAAATCTCATAATGAGAAAAAGTGATTATGAGATCTAGAGAGTAGTCTCCAAATCTCCAAATAGCTATTCAGAGATCTAGAGACTAAAGTTAGTCTCAGAATCTTGTAAAAAAAAGTAGAGAGAGAAAATGATTATGAGATCTAGAGATTAAAAGGATTTCTCCAAGTCTCTAAATGAAACCATGGTTAAGAAAATTATTCAGAGACTAAGAGATTAATGTAGTCTCGAGATCTTCAGATGGGCTGAGGTTAAAGATGGGTTAGTCTAAGTAGCGAATGAAAAGATGACAAGTGGAAAGTTTTGGTGGCATGTGAAAATTTTAAAGAAATAAAAGATTGAAAAAGTCATAAAGTTGAAACATTTGAGAAATTTTGAAATTTTTTAATGACAGAGCTGTTCATAGAAAAATGTCTGAGAGATTCATTTTTTATCAGAATATGGCAATACAATATGTTTTTAGAAATGCCAGAAGATGACGGACGAAATGATGGCAATTAAAACTAGATCAAATCAAGTTGCTGAGAATAGTAATGGCTTTTAAATCCATTACCAGATTTTGGAGAGATTTTTCTTCTTCCAAAACTGATTGATTTTGCAAATTCGGAGGGAAAAATGATTCAGATTTTCAGTGGATGAAAAGATCAGAGGGTATAGAGGATTAAATTTCAAGAAAGAGTAAAGGACAAAAAAATTAGATTTCCAGTAGATGAGTAAATTTTATGAAAAAAAAGACAAATTTATAAGATTTTGAAGATGCCCGAGAAGATCAAATTTTCAGAAAAGACAAGAGATTAGATTATAGAATGGACAAGTGTTGGTCAAGTATAGATTTTAGGGTTACTTTTTCTTTTTTTGTTTCTCTTCTCTTCTCAGTTGTAAGGGTTCTTGGTTCCTGTTCTTTTCGAGTTCCATTTTCCTGTGGCTGCTCTGTTGTGAGTAGGCCCCTAAATGATGAAATTTGAAATTCTTTGTATAACAGATTTCTAGTTTTGTGTCTAAATTCCTAAAATATTAAGCTTTGTATGTATTGAGACAAGCTCATTTTCAATAAGATACAGTACAATTTCTATATTACATGGTTATGGTCTCTTTACTTTGTGTTCTGCTCTTGTATGTTTTATTTGTAAGACATCTGAAAACATACCAACTACAAGGTAGTTTGTTTAATTATTTGTGAGTTTCTCTCAAGGAGAGGATTAAATTTCATAAATAGTTTCATAGAGTAGACATATGTGTTAGGATTTGATGATAACACCATAAGATTGACATGATAGTTTGTAAGGCATCCTATCTAGATTGCATGTAGTTTGTAAGGCATTCTACTGTATTTCCTTGAAATCTTCCTATGGATTTATATTCAGACTCTTTTGCCCAATGGAATAGGCACTGGCTGGATGTTTGTTATACAGTCATCTTTTTATCATCAAACACAAAATAATCATTACCACTTCTTTTCATTTTCTTTAGTTCATGCATATTGTGAAAGGACTATATCCTAGTGATACAGTTCAGATTGTTGATTCCTTGGAGAGAGAATCAGAGGTTAACCTTGCTCGAGTTGTACTCACAAAAAGAAGGATTCACATCCTTATCCCATTGCCTACAGTATCACATTTTTAGTTTTTATTGTCAAGCTTTGTATCAGGAGATTCTCAGCTGTCTACAAAGTGATCTTTTGTTGAAATAATTTGAAGCCTAGATAGCATGGCAGTGAAGACCAAATCCATAAATCAAAAGCTTACTTGAAATATAGTAACATATTTATAGGAAATACCCACCTAAGTCCTGTGGAGCTCGAAGAGGAAGGACGATCCTCTCCAATCCTCATCAATTAGGATTTTTTTGCAAGCTTGGAGTCCTTTTAAGCTAAGAATCAAGCCCATAATTTGCCAAGTTTGATCCTACAAGAAAAATTCCTAACAAATTGGTGACTCTACTAGAGATATGTTACAATGAAGATAGAATAACGTGGGTACAAGTAGAGATAGACTCCTCATTGGCTTATTCATTTATCCAGTGGTCTCCATTGATGTATGTAAGAGTCAGTTATCAGAATTTTCAAATCATCTCACCAAGTGGTGAATGGTGGCTCTGAAGTTATTTGTTTGATCAGTGCATAATGAAACATTTTCAGTCCTGATAAACAACATGTGTACCATGTTGAAGTTGATGTGTTGGTGGAGAAAGAGATCTCATTTTATGGTAGATCTTTTCTTCTACAGAGAGGTGGCGGCTCTACAAAGTTCTTGAAGGTGATTTGGAGGTGGCTTCAAAATCACAAAATATTTTGTAGCTCACCCAATACATCCAGGTATTTTAAAGTTTTAAATGCTTTCCATACAAGTGATCAAAGCACTAAGGCAAAAGGAAATAAGGTGTGAAAAGAGGTTTGCATGTTTCAAAGATTTTAATTGCATTTCTACAAAATCTGAAGTTAAATATGTACTAGAAAGATAGAGGCAGTTTATAGTTTCTCTACCTGCTAAGATGGCACACCTATTTAAAAAAAGGTTGTTTGGGACAATAAATTTTGAAGGTATCCCTAGATACCCAAATCATATTCCAGAAGTGGTTAGAGATTGCTTACCAAAATTCACTGGTTTTGGTGAGCAATCAGCTGAAGATCATTTGAAAAAGTTTTCTAACCTAATAGATGACCACAATATGACACATGAGGATGTATTAATGAAACTCTTTGTAATATCTCTGATTGAGGTTATAAGGGACTGGTTTAGAGAACTACCTCATGGCTCAATAGGATCTATGGAAGCATTAGAGGATTTTTTTATTAGAAAGTATGCTGATATTGAGCAATATGATGATATGGAACATAATAATGAACAAGACATATCTGAATCAAAGGATCTTGTACCAGAGCTTGCAGTTCTTCAAGCAGAAACATAAATGTTAACACAAAGGTTGCAAGAAAAGGTGGTGTTACATTTACAAGAAAGCATGAGCAGAGAGGAGGGTGAATCACATGTTTTCCTCCAAAGGTTCACTGATAAGATCAAGGAGTTTGACAATCCTTTTTGTCCTCAGGATTTTGTATGGGAAAATTTATTTGTTAGTCTTTGTTTTCCTCATGCACTTGATTTGCCAATCCCTCACAGGGTAGAATGTATTCAAAAAACTATGCAATGGATGGAACATATAGAGAAATTTTCTTCCAAAGATGTGCCCGAGGCTGAATACAGTGATGTTGAATCTGAAAATCCTGAATATGTCAATGTTGAAAATGATAATGAATATGAATCTAGTTATGCTAATGAATCTGATTTTAGTGATTATGACGATGAGTCCACATTTTGCTAATGATAATGTTGATAATGAACTTTGTGAACAGCAAGACAATGAAAATATTTTGTGTGGACAACAAGATGACAACTATGACGTGGATGTGAGTGTTTGTAATGATCTCTTTATACAAGATGATATACTCCAAGAAATCTCACTCCACGATTCTAATAAGGAAGAAGTTTTCTGCATCAAGAAAGAAGACAATTGGGATGAATCAGAATGTCAATCCTTGCCAAGCAGTGAGAAGATTTCAAATTTTCAGAATGAAGATTTTGATTGTGAAAGTGCATCAGAGAGGAGCATGAATGATGATAGTTGTTCACTTCATAGTGAGCAAGTTTCAAATTTGTTATCCTACGAGTATCTCAGAGTTTCAGGAAAAGAAAGATTAGAAACTCAACACTTCACACATATTCAGTTTGACAAGGAAGATATATCAGATGGTCAAATTTTTTATACTTATATTTTTAATTTTTCCTATCTTCCCATATCACTAGACCATAATCAAATTGAGTATAATTTATTAGATGATGAGGTCATCAGTGTTGTTTCAGATTCAATGGATGTGGAGACTCCAAACATCTTGTTGAGTATTGACTGGGATAGTAGTGTGGATTTTGAATCCTATTCGGACTCTGAATTTTCCATTCAACTATTAAACTATGATCCCTCAATGGCTCAAGTTTCATGTGCAGATAATGAATATACTGGTATTTTCCCTTCCACCCACCAACAAGCTCTGGATTTGTATCATTCTAATACTTTGCAGGAAGATATTGAAGATGATCCAGATAATGTCCCTGACTCTTTGCAATCAAATTTTTGTTTAGAGACATTCTATTTTAGTTTGCAAACTGATGTAAATGAAGCTTGTATTTTGCTGCAAACTAGTGTTCATCATAAGTTTTATTTCAGCTTTGAGAGAGAGCTAGAATGTTTTCTCATTTAGCAAGTCAGTAATAAGGAAGGATATGATGATGTGATGTCACACAATGATCATCATTCACATTATTTTGGTGACTTTGTTTTGCTAAGTGATGGTGAGTTCACTGATTGTTTGTTGTTTGATGTGATGAAGGAAAATGATAGTATGTTCAATCAAACACGTGCAAGCAAAAATTTTAGTTTACCACTATTATATGGAGATGAAAACCAAATGTATGACAGAGGTAAAGATTGATTTCAATTTTGGGGCTTTGGGCCTGTGTAAATAAGCTTTGTGTTTGTACAGTTGCTTTGCTTTCAGTTGGGTTCCTATTTTTTGAGAACTGTCAGGAAGGGTGAAAAGAAGAAAAGTGGAAAATCTGGATTTGATTTTTATAGGGTGGTCTGCTTCTACCATGAGATTCTGAGGTTTTCTACATGCCCACATGGGTCATGCATCCATAATCAAAGCCACTGTTGGTACTAAAAAATGCAACATGGGTTTTGAGTAGCATGTTAAAATTTTGCAATTTGAAATCCTTTAAATGCTTTTCATGCATATGTACCTGACTGTCATTTTGAAGCTTATGAGGTGTTATATGTGTTTAAAACACTTCATTTAGTATATGCATGCATTCTATGATGTTACTCTATCATCCCAAATCATTCAGTGAAGTCCCATTTTGATCAAGTGTCAAATTGCACAATTTTGTTTAAATGCCAAATCACTATCAGAGGCCCTATTCAGTTGATTGTATCTTTCTCCCAGAGATTGATCATAATGTGCTAGTGGTTGCATCATATTTTAGATATGAGAATGCATCATCATACCAAATTTTAGCTCCCCATGTGCTCGTTTAGTCACTTTTCTGGAGCCATTCCGTTTGCAGATTGTCAATGTTCTCTAAATCTGCATTGTTCAAATTTTCAGTCATGTTTTTTTATCATAACTCAAAAGATAAAAACTGGGTTAGGCTAAATTTTACATATGTTTGAGATGACTATATGTGCATTGTAAAAATTTTTTTTTGGAAAAACCCAATTTGAAAATTAAAATTTATGGTTCTCTGAGTACCGACAGCCATAAAAAAATTAACATTTTCTTCATAAAGTTTTATCCCACATTGCTCCCAATTTCAAAATTTGAAGTGTTTATATGGAATACCACAAACATATGAAGTAAATCAAATGGAGAAGGATATGCTTTTCCATGCTTATGCATCCACCTTGGTTTCTGTGCCAGTGGGCCCAAAAGAAATTTTGTAAAAAAATTCTAGTCTCCAAATCTCCAAATGCTAGTGGTTAAGTCACTAACATTCAGAGATCTAGAGACTAGTTAGTCTCCAAATCTCATAATGCTAGTAGTTAAGTCACTAACATTCAAAGATATAGAGACTAACTAGTCTCCAAGTCTCTGAATGCTAGTGGTTAAGTCACTAATATTTAGAGATCTAGAGACTAACTAGTCTCCAAGTCTCTGAATGGTAATGGTTAAGTCACTAACATTCAGAGATCTAGAGACTAACTAGTCTCTAAATCTCCAAGTCTCCAGATCTTCAAATAAACTTTGTCTTTAAATCTCACAAAAAAAAAAGTTCATTATGAGACTTGGAGACTAGTCGCCAAATCTCCAAGTCTCCAAATCTCACCAAGAAGAAAGTATATTATGAGATTTGGAGACTAGTCTCCAAATCTCCAAGTCTCCAAATCTCTAGATAATTATTCAGAGATCTAGAGACTAAAGTTAGTCTCCAAATCTCATAATGAGAAAAAGTGATTATGAGATCAAGAGACTAGTCTCCAAATCTCCAAATAGCTATTCAAGATCTAGAGACTAAAGTTAGTCTCCAAATCTCATAAAGAAAAGTAGAGAGAGAAAATGATTATGAGATCTAGAGACTAAAGGGATTTCTCGAAGTCTCTAAATAAAACCATGGTTAAGGAAATTATTCAAAGACTAAGAGATTAATGTAGTCTCTAGATCTCCAGATGGGCTGAGGTTAAAGATGGGTTAGTCCAAGCAACGAATGAGAAGATGACAAGTGGCAAGTTTTGGTGGCATGTGTAGATTTTAAAGAAATAAAAGATTTAAAAAGTCATAAAGTTGAAACATTTGAGAAATTTCAAAATTATTTAATGATAGAGTTGTTCACGAAAAATGTCTGGGAGATTCATTTTTTATCAAAATATGTTAGTATAATATGTTTTCAGAAAGGCCAGAAGATGATGGATGCAACGATGGTAGTTAAAGCTAGATCAGATCAATTTGCTGAGAGTAGTAAGGGATTTTAAATCTGCGACCAGATTTTGAGGAGATTTTTCTTATTCCAAAATTTATTGATTTTGCATATCTGGCTGGAAAAATAATTCAGATTTTCAGTGGATGAAAAGATCAGAGGGTATAGAGGATTAAATTTGAAGGAAGAGTAAAGGACAAAGAAATCAGATTTCCAGTAGATGAGTAGATTTTATCGAAAAAATGACAAATTTATCAAATTTTGATGATGCCCGGGAAGATCAAATTTTCAAAGAAGACAAGAGATTAGATTGCAGAATGGACAAGTGTTGGTTAAGTATAGATTTTAAGGTTTCTTTTTTTTTTTTTTTCTCTTCTCTTCTTAGTTGTAAGGGTTCTTGGTTCCTGTTCTTTTTGGGTTCCATTTTCCTGTGGCTGCTCCGTTGTGAGCAGGCCCCTAAATGATGAAATTTAAAAATTTTTGTATAACAGATTTCTAGTTTTGTGTCTAAATTCCTAAAATTTCAAGCTTTGTATGTATTGAGACATGCTCATTTTCAATAAGATACAGTGTAATTTCTATCTTACATGGTTATTGTCTCTTTACTTTGTGTTCTGCTCTTGTATGTTTTATTTGTAAGGCATCTGAAAAAAATACCAACTACAATGTAGTTTGTTTAATTATTTGTGAGTTTCTCTCAAGGAGAGGATTAAATTTCATAAATAGTTTCAGAGAGTAGACATATGTGTTAGGATTTGATGATAACACCATAATATTGATAGGATAGTTTGTAAGGCATCCTATCCAGATTGCATGTATTTTGTAAGGCATGCTACTCTATTTCCTTGAAATCTTCCTATGGATTTATATTTAGACTCTTTTGTCCAATGGAATAGGCACTAGCTGGATGTTTGTTATACAGTCATCTTTCTGTCATCAAACACAAAATAATCATTACCAGTTCTTTTAATTTTCTTTAGTTCATGCATATTGTGAAAGGACTATATCCTGGTGATATAGTTCAGATTGTTGATTCCTTGGAGAGAGAATCAAAGGTTAACCTTCCTTGAGTTGTACTCACAAAAAGAAGAAGGATTCACATCCTTATCCCATTATCTATGCTATGACATTTTTAGTTTCTATTGTTAAGCTCTGTATCAAGAGATTCTTAGCTGTCTACAGAGTGATCTTTTGTTGAAATAATTTGAAGCCTAGATAGCATGACAGTGAAGACCAAATCCACAAATCAAAAGCTTACTTGAAATATAGTAACATATTTATAGGCAATACCCGTCTGAGTCTTGTGGAGCTCAAAGCAGAAGGAGGATCTTATCTAGTCCTCATCAATTAGGCTTTTCTTGCAAGCTTGGAGTCCTTTTAAACTGAGAATCAAGCCCATAATTTTCCAAGTTTGATCCTACAAGAAAAATCCCTAACATGCTGAACCAAAGACAAGTTGTCTGGTTTATCCTCAAAGTGTCTACTCAACGCATCTCCTAATCAATCCCAAGAATTAATGAAACCAACAACTAGAGTTCTAAACCATTCAAGAGCCTTACCCTTGAGAGAGGCTGCTAATAACTTAGTGGCCACATTTTCTTGAGTTATATTATGTATGTTGTAGATAGTGGTCACATCTCTAATGTGTTCAAAAATTGTACCTTGTGCTTCGCTTGTGAAATCAGGTAAGCTCTTCAATGCCACCAAGGGCACATCATGATGTTGAGGAAAAATCAATGGACTTCCCTGGTTGAAAGGTGCAAAATAAAATGGCCTAGCCATTGTAGGAGCTAGAACTTGCTGAGTAGCAACTGTGTAAGCTATATTGGATGTTGGATTTGAATCTTCTTCTAGATCTCTAGTCAAATATATTCCTCTTCTTCTGAGATGAAATGGAAAAAGTTTCCTTTCCAAAGTATCAACTGGTGTAGACTATACTCTCCTTACAAGGGATGTTCTCTGGGTTGATCTACCTTTGTAGCTTCTTTTTAAGGGAAACTCTAAAAATTTAGTTGGCTTTGAGCTCCTAGTCTTAATCTTTCTCATAAACTTTGAACAAGGTTAGCCTGAATGTGTGAAATCAGTGGAGTCACCAGATATACTTGATATAAAAACTTTTAAAAGTCTGTATTATGCAATCAGTATATCAGAGATAACATAATCTTTCAAAGATAAACTTTTTTTGATGTCCCACCAGGTGTGCCAGAAATGTTATACACTAAATTTTCACCTTTGGTTCAAGCTCTCTTGATCTTGATAACCTAGTATAACATGGGAATCATCTCCAGGTTGTGGGGCCTATGCTAACTAAGATGAGACCTCCAGATTCTAGGTTGGTTCCTCTTGGATAATCACCTTAATTTTCTCTTCTTGACATGAAAGTAAACTCTTGAGGGAAAATGGATAGGAAGAATGCATGAAAGGGAAATGACTGAAAGAAAACTATCCTACTAGGTGATACACCAAAAAAATGATATGAATTGTAGTATAGAGGATGAAATCAGTGCACCAACTTAGGTCTAGGAGATCACAACTCACTAAATAGGTTTGCATCAATATTTTATAGAAGGGTCTACAATAGAAAGAGGCTATTCAGGGAAAGAGAAAATTTCACAAACAATAGCATTCCTAAGAATTTAGACACAATCTATAACCTACAAACAAACATTCACCTCTGCAACTAGGTATAGGAATGAGATAGATTTTTAAGGGGTTGAATTATACCCACAAGATCATTCAAATCAAATTATCCACAAGAATACACATGAATTGCAGAAAAAAAAAAAAGAGACCAGGAAGCCTAAGATATTAGTGAAAACATACATATACTTAATCCATTAAGAGAAAATTTAGACAAGAAGGCATAGGGACAGAAAGAATGTCACAAAATACCTTTGTAATATTTAAACCCCAATAAAAGGTTACAAACTACAGAAGATAGAGGGCAGAAAGAATGCCTCAAATAACTCCTAAGAAAGAAAACCTCTCTTTTAAAATTGTAAAACTTTGAGCTCTAAAAGCTCCAAAAAACTATTATATACATCTCCTTTATTGCACGCAGGTAGGAGCAAAAAATCAATTAGGGTTAAATAGATTTTCATAGAATAATGGAAACCCTAATTTTGTCATTTTTTATCATAAATGCATCCTTGAAAATATCCTAGCCAATTAGATATCTATTTGTGTGTCCATTTCATTACTATATCTACCTGCAGACAAGCATCCTTAACCCATCTACCTCTCTGCAACTCTGGCTCGCCATAACTATTCAAATCTGGTACTTATCAGATATTTGAATTTAAAAATATAAGCAATCACAGGTGGTGCCAAGCTTTTCTTTATCAATGACTAGTATTTAAACGTGATCTATCTTTAAAACGTAGCCATCAAATCCTTCCTATTTACATAGGCACTGTATCTATTCTTAAACCTAACTCTACATTCACCTCAGGTTCTCTTTTTCCTTTAGTCATTGAGTTTCTTGACCTTTTTATTAACCATGGCTTTGTCTAGCAATCACACAACAAGTGTTGAGCTTACTATATTTTGATGGTGGTCACTTTATCTCCTGATGTCTTTAGCATATTCCTTCTTATCAGGAGATTACCCGACTGAAGGCAATCTCGCAGTTGCCAGATAGAAAAAATATTCTCTTTCTCATTGGGCGATCACCTGATTGAGCTGCAAACCTAGGCCCATCCTTCCACTTGTCATCATAGTACTAGCCTTTTATTGATAGGCACCTCAGATCTATTTGGCACAAGACCCACCTAACAGGAGTGCTAAGATGGAGAGAGGATCGATGACTATCACAATGTCAAGAAGATTAACCCTTGAGCACCTTTTCTATGTGGTATTGCGACAACCATAGATCATGCTCAAACTTTAATTGCTTTGGAGTTGAGACTGCTAGACAAAACATAATGGCTTGCTAGATTGCTATAGGCTAAGGCCTTGACCACTAGGAATGAGAGATCTCATGAACACATAGTTGCTTAGTCACCAAATTAAAATTTAATCATCCCAAAAACTGGAGACCTAGCGACTGCGTCTTTGAAGAACTAGGCCCACCCTTCCAAGTGTCACTACATCATTTTCTTTCGACTGCCTCCTCAGCTCTGACAACCACCAACTATTTTGACATTGGCCCACCTTATCTCAACCATAGGAGATCTGGAGATTGGGTGACTTTGTATTTGCTAGTCCACTGAAAGATTTTTTTAACCTCAGTCAAGTCTGGAGATCACATGAACAATGTATTCGTGAGGTCACCAAATAAAAGCCTAACCTTGAGTTATGTCTAGAGATCAGGTGACAACCGTTGATCTTCTTTCATCTTATGGTCCTCGCTAAGTCACTTGATCTTTTATAACTTAGCCACTACATTACAAGATTAAGAGATAACCATGTCGTTGAATCTCTGAATGTTTGGAACATAACCGCTAGGATCAAGAGATTATGAGAACACATAGTTTTTGGATAGCCAAATGTGGAACATGACCACTAGGTTCTAACATGATGTCAACCTTTAATTTAACCTAGGCATATCTGGAGATTGTGCGACTATATAAAATTTCAAGTCTTGTGAACTTTTTCTAATCCTGGGTTTGATCATGAGACTCCCTGACTGAAGGAAATCTAACCTAGCTTTAACCTCTACCTTTAATCAAGTGATCACATGACTATGCCTTCAATCTCCAAGTTGCATAATCATTTGGAATATTCTCTCTGTGTTATGAGATCACCCAACTATGTAAGTCTCATTATCGCTCGATAGAAAAAAATATTCTCCATGGGTCTCATGACTGAGAGACTAAGCCTATAGAGCCTGGGCCCGCCAGAGATACGTGGCACCTCATCATTTTTCATTGTCTTTACCTTGAGCCAACCATCCTTTAACCATGATTATATCTAGCTACCTCCTGACTGAAGAAAACTTGAAGTCTCGTGAACTTTTGATTGACCACGGTTAACTCTCATGACTTCCTGACTGAAGGAAATCTTTAACTTGGGGCCCACACGAGTTAAGTGCAGTAAGGAAAATCACTTAGTTGCCAGATCTCTAGAAGAATTTTTGACCTTGGGTTTCATTAAGAGATCACTTGACTGAAGGGGCCATCGCCAAGTCACTGAATGAAAAGGGAATATGCCTTCCGATCAGGAGATTAAGAGATAAAAGGGTGTCATGGGGTCGGGAGATTGAAAAGAATATTCTTTCGAGCCTTAGCGATCTTGTGACTAACCCTAACATGGAAAAGAGAACATGGAGAAAAGGAGACTTAAGTGGCTGAATAAGTAACAGCAAATAGAAAGGCCATAGGTTTTTTTTTAGGGTTTTTACCTCCAACTATCACATTTTCAAGTTGAATGATCTCCAAACCAGAGAGATAAATAATTGTAGAGATCAGAGGAAAAGGTGCAAACCTATGAAAATTTCTTAGGGTGTTCAATAGGATCTAAGAATGAAGACGTCTAGATGGAGCTCAGCCTGTGGCCAAAATTGTATGGAATCAGGAAATTTTGGGTAATAGTTTCAAGTATTAGAAAGTAATTATATAGAACACTAATTCACCCCCGCTCCCCCCTCTTAGTGTTCCCATTCCTAACAATTGGTTTTAGAGATTTGGTCCTCTAAGAGAAGTTTAAACACTTGAGGAGATCATGGATAGAGGAGAAGTGAAACATCTTAAGAAGAATCTTGAAGTAGCTCTTGAAGACCTTGAGAGATTAGAAAAAGAAATTGAAGAACATAAATTAAAATTTAGTGGTTCTAAAGTATTCATCAAGAAACTATGAAAAGATTTGAAAGATTGTTCTACAAGTGATTTAGGAAAAATGGTCAAAAAGCTAAATGAGGAAAACACATCTCTAAAGGATTAGATTGAAGAGATGGATGAAAAACTATTTAATAATCAGGAAGCCTATGAAGAACAGGTTAAAGAAAAGAAGCAGTTAGATGAAGAAATGAGGCAAGAAAACATGAAAATCTTGGAGTTAGAGAATATTAAGAAATAGATGGAATCTGAATTGGCTGAAGCAAAGAATCATATTGACAAGTTTCACACAAGAAAGGATCTAGTAGAGTCATAGTTATATGCTTAGAGATTAAAAGGAGATACCACTGGTATTGGATACAATGAAGCCCAAGTTCAGATTAATGCTATGTGAGAAAGAATGAATGTTCCTAAAGAACCTATAGAATCTAAGAAGACTAGAAATTATACTGAAGATAAACTAGAAACATCTAAGGATGAGTGCAAGCCAATAAAAAAAACTTGTTATGTCTATAACAAGCATGGACATAGAGAAAAAGATCATAAAGAGGTAAGACCTTTCAATGGTTATTATTACTCATGCAATAAGTTTGGTCATAGAGCTATGAATTGTAGATCAAATCAAAGAAGTTAGACTTAGCATAATTAGAGAAATCATCCTCACCAAAATGTTAAAAGTCCTCAAAACATTACATGTCAGCTATGTAATTATAATGATCATATAGCTAGACAGTGCAGTATGGTAGCTCACATCAATGCGCTCAGGAATATAAGGCCTTTAGTTATTTGTCACACTTGTAAAAAGGTTGGACACATCTCAAAGTTTTTCAATCATAAGTGCTAAGAAAAGAAAGACCTAATGAGTCACAAAAGTCAATTTTGGATGAATCTGGAGAAGTCAAGTTTGTGAAAGCCTCAGAAGATGCGAGAATGATTTGGACAGAAGTAAAGAAGGATAATGTTTATGAGTATGTATTGGATGCATCTGTAATGGATGCACCCTCTACTTTTGGATGAATGAACCTCATGGTCATAGGGGGAGCTAGATTAGATCTAGACCCCCACGCAACTGGTATACTCACCCTTAGAGTATGCATCTTTGGTTATAGAAATTTAGTATGCAAGAGCGTACTGCCTGATTGATAGTAGAGATGAAGAAAAAAATTCTTTGTAGTATTTTGTGTTTACGCAACAAGCATTAATTGTGGAAAGTTATTTTAAAGTCACCGAAGATAGATTAATCACACATTTTAATTTGAGTTCAAACCTTTGCAGAGCACAAGATATCATAGTAGTTTGTGTTGAAAGATTGATGTTGGTTTATCAATGAAGAAGTATGAAAGTTTTTGTAGAACCCTAGTTCAGTCTTGATGATTCAAAAATCCTTGGAAACATATTTGAGAGATTTACCAAGTAAGTAATGGCCACTCCATTTGTGTTTGATATTGTTGAAAGGAAAGATACATATTTAAGAAGCATCCTTTCAAGTCAGTCTTAGATGACTTAGAAGGAGCATTCTCTAGGACTTTGATAGGAGTGATGCACGTAGAAGACATATGCGCATACATTTATTGCAAGAAGGAACCAATAGGTTTGGATAGAATAAGGTCACACATGGAAACACTAATGAAACTAGATAGAACATTCATGGATGAGTTTGTACACCTAGAAAATAGCCATGTTATTGAGTATGCTACATCATATGAGGTCTATGAATTAGAATGGATTAATATTTTTTTGAGAAGAATACATGATGACCTATTCTAGATAGGAGAAGTCCCTATTAGAATAACTACTAATCTCATTTATGAGATGACTGGACTTCCTAAGACTGGCGTTGTTCTTCCCACTAGAAAGGAAGTCAGGAAACTGATAGAACATGCTTGCAAATCCTAGAGTGATAAGCGCAACATCACCATAGATCCAATTGAAGAAAATTATATCAAACTTATGGAAATGATATTTGGTTATAAGTTTCAAGATGCAAATAGGGTAAATAGTGTGTCTGTAGCCACTATTTTAGAAACTATCAAAATTGTGAAGAAAAATGGAGAGTTCAACTTGTGTGCAATCTTTCGCACATAGTTGATGGACAATATAAGGGCTATCAAACATGACAAGAGAAAAATATTTAGGTTTGGGTCACTGATCATTTATATGTACTTCCATGTTGTAGGAAAAGTATCAGATCTCTATCTAGACAAGAGTGTTAGAAAGTAAAGTCCACCAAGATAACTGAGAGGGGGGGGTGAATCAGTTATCAAATGACTATAAATTTTATCAACTTCAACAACATTAAACCATGTAAGAAATATAATTACCAACCATAGAAAGATATTCATACATAATCACACAATGACACAAGATATGTTGACTAGGGAACCTCTTGATCAAAGAGTAAACCCCGGTGGGAATGATTCCCACAAAAGATGCACTAATATGAATATTCCTTATGAAAGGATGGACTCTATTAGGAGTCTTATGGAATACATTCAGTACATATGACTCCCTATTAAAATATTCTAACCCTGTTAAGAGTTATGGAAGACATAAGGACCCACTATCCAAAAAGCTTTAGGGTAAGATCATTGAACACACTGTCCAACTAATCTTTGTATTAATCAAAGAATAATATGTTACCTCTTCTCTGACTATGCCAAACTGCACTCTATATTACACCAGATCTCAATTTTAGATCTCTGTACCTCGCATGTCTTCCTTCACAAATTCACTTTCACAATTATCTCTTTTCTTTACTTCATGTGTACATCAACACATCCAACCATTACAACCATATTCAACCATATTACAACAAGGAAAAACATTCCTTCCTTTATACCACACTCAAGTAATTACAAATGAGTCAGCATACAATTACAAATTAAAAGTTTCCACCCAATACATCAAAATTACACAAAACTATTGGCTTCCAACTATGATAATTCTTCACTCGTGTGACCTCAAATTTTGCATTGTCATCCACATCACTATCAATGTGTCTTCAACTTCTCTTTAACTGGGAAAAACTAGATTCCATCCCAATTAGGAGATATCATCCGATTTCCACAAACTGCTACTTAGGAACATTGCCTGAATACTACTTCCATCAAAATACTCATAACTTCCATGAATAAATGAATTATTATCTATGCTCTTAACCATAAACATATAACATATCAATGAATATATCCTCAACATCACATAGCTCCAACTGCAATATCCCACGTGCGCTAATCCAAACTATGTCTGCTTCTCTGCAAGTCTCTGGTAAATCACTGTGTTGACATCAATGACAATCATAGTCATGAATGCAACAACAACTGCTATAGAATGGCTGCCAAACATTTAGCATTCATTCTTAACAATATCCCCCATTGGCATTGATGGAAACATAGATGAAAAAACATCCAATGTTCCAAAAATCCAATACTGCAACACTGTTGCTTCAAATCCTCTTCATCAATCAAATCTTGCTTCATTTTCCTGTTTAGATAGTACAAATAGTTTTTTAATGTAAACTTCTCTTCCATTGACATCAATGACCAAAATCTCATCATTATGTCAACAACAACTCCAATGTCAAAAGACACTATTCAGAAAATACATTCACTAGAGTCCTCATGACTAAACTCAGATACACAAACTCCCCCATAGAGGAAGTACCAACATCCAGTTGACAAGAAAGATAAGGCTCATATACCACTAGATGGATGCAACCAATAGCATCACTTCTCAAAAGTAGGCTGGGGCATAACACTAAGCATACCTCTTAAATACTCAAATGTATCCTTAGGGAAAGGCTTTGTAAATATATCTAATATCTTCTCCTTTGTACTTATGTAATCAAGTCTGACTTCTTTCTCAACAACTTTCTCTCTTACATCATGATACTTAATCTGTATATGTTTTGTCTTAGAGTGTAATACAGGGTTCTTAGACATACTAACTATGCTAGTGTTGTGACAATGTATGACAACAGGTTCAAAAAACTTTATTCCAATATCCTTCAGCATTTTCTTCATCCAAATTATCTGGTTATAATTGTTTTCTTCTTCTACATATTCTTCTTATGTTGTGCTGTGTGAGATACAATCTTGCTTCTTGCTTAGCTAGGAAAGCAATCTTCCTCCAAGGAAAAATGCTCCACCACTGGTTCTCTTCTTATCATCAACACTGCCTCCCCAATCAACATCTGTATATGCACATAGGGTAAAATCATCAGATTTTTCATACCACAATCCATAGTCCATTGTGCCTCTTAAATATCTCAATATCCTCTTTACTACTGCATAATGTGATTCTCTAGGTTCAGCTTTAAATATTGCTACAATTCCAACTAAATGTGCTATATCAGGTCTTGTATGAGTCAAGTATTGCAATCCTCCAAGCATAGATCTTTATTTCTTCTGTTCAACTACAGGAGTCTCATCTGTGCTAGATAATTTATGTCCACTTACCATAGGTGTTCCAACTAGTTTACAGTTCTCCATTCCAAATCTTAACAACAAGTCATAAAGGTACTTTGTCTAACTTACAAAGATACCATCATTGTTCTATGTTATCTATAATCCCAAAAAGTATTTCATTTCACCAATCATACTCATTTCAAATTCAGTCTTCATTTCATCAGCAAATTTATCACTAGCTTCATCTTCTCCTTGAAAAATAATGTCATCAACAAAAATAACTATAACCAACAAACTATTTTGAATTTCTTTTGTGTACAGATTGCTATCAGTTGTTCCTTTTGTAAATCCCAACTTTAACAAATACTTGTCCAATATTGCATACCAACTTCTAGGTGCTTGCTTTAGTCCATGTAAGGCTTCCTTCAATTTACATACCATGTCTCCTTCTTGAGTCAAATGAAAACCTTTAGGCTGCTCAATGTAGACTTCTTCTTCCAATTCTCCATTCAGAAATGTTGGCTTCACATGCATCTGATATACTTTGAATTTCTTGTAAGTTGCATATCCAAAAACATTCTTACTGCTTCAATTCTTGCAATAGGTGGAAAGGTTTCTTCATAGTCAATTCCTTCTTGCTATGAGTATCCCTTACATACCAATCTTGCTTTGTTTCTTACTACTTCTCCTTGTTCATTCATCTTGTTTCTGAATACCCATTTAGTTCCAATAACATTCTTATCTTTAGGTCTAGGGACCAATTCCCATGTCTTGTCCTTTTCAATCTAATCTAGTTCTTCTTTTATAGCATTAGTCCAACTTTCATCTTCACAAGCTTCACTAGTAGTTTTAGGTTCAATTTGAGAAATCAAACATAACTATTCTTGTACCTTATTCAGAGTTAGAACTCCTCTTTTGACACTTCCAATAATTTTCCCAATAGGATGATTTCTTGATAAACTCTTGTTAGGTGTCACTATCTCAGATCTCACTTTAGGTGTAGGTTCTTCAATGACTTCACTATGGCTTTCATTCAACAAATCACTGTCAATCTCATAAAATAATTTTTTAGATCCAGTGTTAGGTTTAGGATGAGCTTCTTCATCTGATTCATAATCAAGCATTCTTTCCTAAATTTTGAACTTTTCATCAACTTTAACATTTGCACTCTCAACAGTAGTCTTAGTTCTTTTATTATAACATCTATAGGCTTTTTTTTTCAAATAATATCAAAGAAATATACCTTCATCACTTCTAGGATCAAACTTTCCAATATCATCATGTCTCTTTATATAACATTTGCTTACAAAAATTTTAAAATACTTAACTGAGGGTGCGTGTCCAAACCATAATTCATAGGGTGTCTTGTATGTGTCTGCTCTGATTTTTTTTTATTCATTTTATACACTGGTGTGTTCACTACTTCACTCCAAAATATGTTCTTTAAATCATTCTCAAATAACATAGCTCTTGCTACTTTAGTCATTGATTTGTTTCTTCCTTTTGCAATACCATTTTGTTCAGGTGTTCTAGGGGCTAAAAACTATCTCCTAATGTCATTTTCTTCACAAAAGGTGTTAAACTCTCTAGAAGTAAATTTTCCACCTCTATCAGATCTCAAACATTTAATCTTCATTCCAAATTCATTCTAAACTTTATTCTTAATGATCTTAAACTTATCAAATGCTTTAGACTTTTCTTTAAGAAATGCAATCCACATCATTCTTGTAAAATCATCAACAAGAATCATAAAATACATTTCTCCGTAGAATCCTCTAGTCCTAGTACAATCGCTCAAATTTGTATGAACAATCTCCAGGTTTTCTGTAGATGTAAACTTCTTCCTAGGAAAAGAACTTCTCTTCTATTTAGCCATCACACATTCTTTGCAAACCATGTTATTAGGCGTCATAATTTTAGGCAAATCCCTTACTACAAGTGTAGTACTTACTTTCACAATGTTGTCAAAGTTTATATGACAAAACCTTCTATGCCATAACCAACTGTAATCAATTTGAGTAATCAAACATGTCATCTTCGTAGGATTCAACTAAAATACATTACCTCTAGTTCTAGATCCAGTATTAATCAGATTTCCATCTTTATCCTTAATCACACAAGTTTTCTCACTAAACCAAACTTGATATCCCTTATCAACTAACTAGCCAACACTTAAAAGATTATGTTTCAATCCATCCATAAAATAAACATTATCAGTATTAGTCTTTCCATCAAGAGTAATAGATCCTATACCTTTAATCAATCAAGGTGCAGTGTTTCCAACTCTAACAACTCCTCCATCATAATCATTAAACTTTATGAACTTTTTCATGTCTATAGTCATATGATGTGAACATCCACTATCTATAATCCAATCAGATTTATTTTCAACTTGAGAAACTAAGGCTTTTTCTTCCTTAACATCAGTTTCAAGATTATCTTCTTTAATTGCTACAAATCCTATGTCATCATTATTTTCATTATCACTTTCACTCAAAGTTCTCTCTATACTAGTTTCAAGATCTTCATCATTAGTATAATAACATTCCTTAGATCTTCTAGGTTTGAAATTTTTTCTATACTTTTTAACTCTCTTAGGACACTTACATGCAAAATGACCATATTCTTGACAAGTCCAACATTTAAAAATTTTCTTACCTTCTGGTTCTCTCTTCACAAGAAAGGCAATACCTTCTTTAATCTTCTTCTCTTCTTCATTTCTAGATCTATTGCTGCTATCATAATCTCCACTCACACTAATGCTTCTTAACAAAGTAGGGTGAACACTAAGAGTACTGAATGTTGTCTCCATTCTAGGTATGTCTCCTAATAATCTCAGGTTCATCTCTGATGCTTCCAATCTTCCAAGAAGAGTCTCTCTTGTAAAGTTTGTAGTATAAGGTATAACTTGTTCAATCATCTCTGTTGTCTTCTTAAATAAAGGAGTCAATGTCCTCAGAATTTTCCATATCACTTCATTCTCTATCTTTGTTCCGCCATAAGATTTTATGCCTATGAAAATTTCTGACATTCTACCAATATAGATTCTAACATATTCATCTTCCAACATTCTTATATCTTCAAATGCACATATCTACATATGTAATCTAACTCTTTTTGCATGTTCATCACCTTCAAAAGTAGAGTGTAAAGCTTTCCAAATTTCATAAGATTTTTTCAAACATTTTAGGTAACTGTACTCATTCTCTGGAAGGGTTGTCAAAAGTGCTTCTCTTCCAAGTATGTTACACATGAATAGATCTCTCTCATCGACAGTACATGTTTCAAGATTGTCCTCTTTAATGATATTCTTATCATTCTTTGTAATCAACCAATAACCTAGTCATAAATATAGTAGATGTGTCTTCATCTTTTCTTTCTAGCTGTCAAAATTTAGTCCATAAAACTTAGGGCTTTCTTTTCTAAAATTCACCATGGATCTCCTTAACATGTTAAACTTCTTTTTCAAGAACCTGTTGCTCTGATACCAATTGTTAGAAAGTAAAGTCCAACAAGATAACTGGGAGAGGGGAGGGTGAATTAGTTATTAGATGATTATAACTTTTATCAAATTCAACAATATTAAACCATGTAAGAAATATAATTTCCAACCATGGAAAGATATTCATACACAATAACACAATGACACAAGATATGTTGACTGGGGAACCTCTTGATCAAAGAGTAAACCCCGCTAGGAATGATGAACACAAAAGATGCACTAATATCAATATTCCTTGTGAAAGGACGGACTCTGTTAGGAGTCTTATGAAATAAATTTAGTACATATGAATCCCTGTTAGGAGATTTTGAATCCGTGTTAAAAGATTCTAACCCTGTTAAGAGTTATGGAAGATAGAAGGACCCACTGCCCAAACAACTTCAGGATAAGATCACTGAACACATTGTTCAATTGATCTTTGTATTACTCAATAGAATAATATGTTACCTCTTCTTTGACTAGCCAAACCACACTCACTATTACATGAGATCTCAATTTTAGATCTCTATACAGGTCGCATGTCTTCCTTCACAAATTCACTTTCACAATTAGCTCTTTTCTTCACTTCACGCATACATCAACACATCCAACCATTACAACCATCTTAAACCATATTAAAAAAAGGAAAAACATTCATTCCTTTATGCCACACTCAAGTAATTACAAATGAGTCGGCATATAATTACAAAATAAAAGTTTCCACATGCTACATCAAAATTACACAAAACTGTCAGCTTCCAACAACAATAATTCTTCACTTGTGAGACCTCAAATTTTTCCCTATCATCCAATCACTATCAATGTGTCTTCAACTTCTCTTTAACTGCACACAACTAGATTCAATCCTGATTAGGAGATATCATCAGATTTCCACAAATTGCTACCCAGGAACACTACCTAAATACTGCTTCCACCAAAATGCTCATAACTTCCATGAATAAATGAATTACTATCTACACTCTTAACCATAAACATATAACATATCAATTAATATATCCTCAACATCACATAGCTCCAACTACAATATCCCACATGCGCTAATCCAAACTCTATCTGCTTCTCTACAAGTCTCTGGTAAATCACTATGTTGACATCAATGACAATCATAGTCATGAATGCAACAAGAACTGCTACAAAATGGCTGCCAAACATTTAGCATTCATTCCTAACAATCTCCCCAATTGGCATTGATGGCAACATAGATGAAAAAACATCCAATGTTTCAAAAATCCAATACTGCAACACTGCTGGTTCAAATCCTCTTTATCAATCAAATCTTGCTTCATTTTCCTGTTCAGATAGTACAAGTAGTTTTTTCATGTACACTTCTCCCCCACTGACATCAATGACAAAAATCTCATCATTATGTCAACAAAAAATCCTATGTCAAAAGACACTATTCAGAAAATACATTCACTAGAGTCCTCATGACACTGTCTTCTTCTCTACAAGTCTCTGGTAAATCACTATGTTGACATCAATAAAAATCATAGTCATGAATGCAACAACAATTGCTACAGAATGGCTGAAAAAAATTTTGTATTCATTCCTAACAAAGAGAACACCTACTATTCCACAAATTTCATTAAAGGCATCATCTGAGAGAACCTTGAAAGACTACATGGAATTAGAGATAAAGACATTTAGAATAAATATGGAGAGAAGGTATAGGATACCTGAGAGCATAGTGGAAAAGTATAATTATAGCATCTGTTTCATGGTGGAGACATATATTACTTGCATGGAAGGACTGGAACCTAGAACTAAGTGGATTCATCCACTTGGTTATGAAGTGGAAGAACACATCCTAGAAGCTTATGCACAAGTTCTTTTATCTGCACCAAAATACCTTAATGAGCCTAGATGAGGTACCTATGAGGAGAAGACAAGACAAGTATATTCAATCTTGTATAGTGTAGATACAAAGAGAAAAGCATCAAAGATCACCTCTGAGATACTTAAAATCCATGGTGTAACACAAGAAGACCTAGATAAGGCAAGGGAAGCCAAGAATAAAATGCAAATTGAGAGAACACCCTCTTCTAAAGTGAAAATTGAGAAATCAAAAGATCCTAAGGAAAAGAAAAGTAAAACTAATGATAACACTCCTATGCCCACAAATACTATTGATCTCGAGTCCACTCGAGCACCTTCTAAGCCTAGTAGGGTGCCTAAGAGGAAGAAATAGTCTGAAACAAGTCATCCATCAGCAAGATGAACAAGAAGCCAAGGTAGAAAACCTCAAGCACCTCTTGAGGTAGGATTTAGACCAAATCTTGAAGTATTGAGAACAAGAGTGGTATATGAAGGAAGAATTGATCAAATTGCTAAGTTTTATGATAAATATCATGAGATAGACAAATATGAGATCCATAGCATGGTAATCAGACATATGATTAAGTTCAAGAACTCAGTCTTCAAACTTAAGATAGTAGTTCCTAACCATGTATGGAATATACTTGATTCATTCAAGAGACAAGAAATAGAAGAAGGCTTTTGAATAAGGGAAAATACCTTACATGATAACCTTCTAGCATGTTCAGTTGAGGAGAAAACATTATTCCTAGAATTTGTGAAGCCTCACCTTATAACCAAGCTAAGAACCTTGTAGAACATGAATAAAGAATATGAGTTTGTTGCCAAGGAAACTAAAAAAGCATTTGAGAAAGTATTTTTGGAACAATGCATGCACCCATCATTTGCACCTGCAACTCAAGTTCCCCTAGTGTAATACCCTCTCCTATGGTGATACTTGGACTTTCTGATTTGCACATTCTATTATGATGCCTAGAGCTATACATTTACATTTATGTTTTGTAGATGATGATATGTTTATCAGATAATTGATATGCTCATTTATGGTTATCATTTATATGTTTATAAAATGAGAAAACCATCTATCTATATATGTTTTATGGAGCTAACCCAAGGATTTGAATCTAACCACTATTAGCTATGATGTTTTATATTTCATTTATATATGTGTCTGATGTTTTTTCATGACTTGGGATGAAGTCATAGTTACTCACTTAGTTGAGGTCCACACGATGTATTGATCCTAGTCATATATTTGTATATGTCTGATTAGTATGTATATCTATATATGAAAATGTATCTCTTCTTGGTGATGTAGGATTGCAAGTATTGGGTATCATCTTCACCTGGCCTTAGAGGTCTAAGCGATCCCTCAAAATCCTCAATCATTATTGTTGTTACACAGATATCACCAGGTTCTGTAAGAAGGAATCCTACCCCTGACCTTTTCTCTTCCTTAGGATGGGGAGTTCTTGAGTCTGTCCTTGTGTTGATGAAATACTATGGTGTCAACTTGTTTCTTGCTTCATGCATTTATTGATTAGGTGATGTTGTGAATGGTAACTCTAGTTCCTTTGTATAGAATATTCTATCATTTGTTAGAAGTTACCTTATATGGATTATCCTATCTTGTATGAAGTATGATCTAGTGCATGATTAAATAAATGTATTTATATGTCAATAGTAGTCATATGTTCTATAATATTGATAATAATGTGATGGTGATATTAATAATAACAATATGCTTGTTGCATAATACATGTGATTGATGGAATATGGATGAAGCGACTGAGAGGGGGGGGGTGAATCAGTCGACCATAAAACACTTCACAATTAATTCTTTGCAGATCCCTTAGGATATCTTAACAATGTTATCTATTATAGCACTCGGTAAATAGATTGCAGTAACTTTGAAGATGCAGAAAGTATTAGCAATATTATCTTTAGATATTCATCAGCACATGTATATGATTGAGAAAGCAATTAAGAACACAAGAGACACAAGATTTAACATGGAAACCCAATATGGGAAAAACCACCAATGTATCTAGATACTGATTTTCACTTTTCTGAAGTGATGCCCGGTTAGAAGCCAACCCGGTAAAAGGTTACAAAACACACTGTTAGGTGTGACCTTGTTAGAGGATTTAAAAACACCCTGCAAGGAGTGGCTTGGTAAGAGGTCTTGAAAACAATTCAATGGAATTGTCACCTTGTTAGAGGATTTACATTATGGTTGTTAAACCAACTCGGTTAAGAGATTTAGAATTCACTGTTACAATGATAAGAAGGTAACAATGAAAAAAGTGACCTGTATAATAATGCAACTGTCTTGCTGATTACAGATCTCTGTTCTGCATAATTCTGATCCTTTCTGATCGAATAAATCTCTGCTACTCCTCAAGGATATCTGAACATCCTTGACCAATTCAAATATACCTTTCCTTCTTTTCTTCTGTAAATTTTCTGCTGTATATATTTTTCACATTTGACTTTTTATTTATATGATTTTGGATTTGTCAAATCGACATTATTTAGTATAACAGTCAGCTGAATTAAGCAAACTCTATTTGCAAAAGTCCTTCAAGGGCCGACAGTGCTCGGTGACCATAACTTTCTATAATCTTTCGGTGACCGAGGGAACTCGGTAAACACCGACAATCCTTTACCTTTGATAACCGAGTGAACTCAGTAAACACTAACTTTTCTTCGATGACCGAGTGAACTCGGTAAACACTAACTTTTCTTCGATGACCGAGTGAACTCGGTAAACACTAACTTTTCTTCGATGACCGAGTGAACTCGGTAAACACTATCTTTTCTTTGATAACTGACTGAACTCGGTAAACACTAATCTTTTCTTCGATAACCGACTGAACTCGGTAAACACTAATATTCCTGTCTGGCAGACCGACTGAGCTCGGTAGGAACTGATTGCTGCGGACTATGACATAGTGTGACATCAAAGACAATACATAATTGAGTAGCAATTTCCTTCAGACAATTATATCCAACAATCTCCCTCTTTGGCATTGATGGCAACACAATATGTCATAGCATAAGAAATTTGAAAGAGTTAGCTCGGTTCAGATTCAAATCTCCCTCTGTCAGAAAACTTCCTATATTCTGAAAATTCTTCCTTCTGACTATTGAAAATTTCTTGAAAATAATAGCAAAGACATAGCAAACACTCCCTCTTTGACAACACATGCCAAAGACAATTCACATAATACTGGTGAAAATTAATGTACCTCAAGTACTGATTCATATGCAATGATTCCTTTAATATGCTGCATCAACAAGTTGATTTTCAGTCATGTTCTGGTTGATGCATCATTAAAACTGTATTTAGTGAGCCTCGGATAGGGGAATGACCCCTAACTTACCTCTTAGATACACAAATGCATCCTTAGGTAATGGTTTGTAAAAATGTCTGCAATCTGTTCTTTTGTATGAATATATTCTAATCTGATTTCCTTGTCCTACACCAATTCTCTGACAAAGTGATATTTAATAGCAATGTGCTTGGTTTTGGAATGCATCACTGGATTTTTAGAAATGTTTATTGCACTGGTATTGTCACAAAATATAACAACTGGTTCTTTGATTTCAACCTTCATACCTTCTAATAGCTGTTTAAACCAAACAATATTTGAACAGTTTATTGCAGCAGCAACATATTCTGCTTCAGTTGTGGATTGAGATGTACAATTCTTCTTTTTACTAGTCCAGGATACCAGTCTTTTTCCAAGAAAAAATGCTCCACCACTTGTACTTTTTCTGTCATCAATGTTTCCTGCCCAATCAGCATCAGTAAATAGTTTCAAGTCTAGATTGCCTCCAAATTTATACCACAAACCATATTCTTCAGTTCCTCTTAAGTATCTTAAGATTCTTTTGATTGCCATCATGTGATTTTCCTTAGGTTTTGCTGAGAATCTAGCTACTATACTGACTGCTAAGGCAATATCAGGTCTTGTATGTACTACATACTACAATTTTCCAATCATAGATCGGTATAGGGTCTGATCAACTTCTTTTGAATCATCATTTTTGGTAAGTTTCAGTCCAGTACACATGGGTGTACCAACTGGTTTTGAATCTTCCATACCAAACTTCTTAAGTATCTCCTTAATGTATTTGGATTGAGTAATGTATATACCATTCTTGCTTTGCTGAATTTGAAGACCAACAAAGAATTTTATTAAACCAAACATAGACATTTCAAATTCTCTGTTCATTTTCTTTGAAAATTCTTTGCACTGATCCTCATTTCCTGTAAATATAGTATCATCCACAAATATTTCTGCCAATACAATTTTGTCATCCAGTCCTTCTTTAATATACAGATTGCTGTTATCATTAGCTCTTTTGAAATTAATCTGAATCAAATAGTTATGGAGTCTTTCATACCATTCTCTAGGAGCTTGTTTTAAACCATACAACACTTTGTGTAACTTGCAGACCATGTCCCTTTTATCTGGATCAACAAAACCTTCAGGTTGTTCAATGTAGACTTCTTCATCAAGAATTCCATTGAGAAATGCAGATTTTATATCCATCTGATATACCTTAAATCCTTTGTGTGCTGCATAAGCAAGTAGAGTTCTTACAGCTTCTAATCTTGCAACAGGAGCAAAAGTTTCTCCATAATCTATACGTTCTTCTTGAGAGTAACCTTTACATACCAGTCTAGCTTTGTTTCTAGATACTTGACCATCTTCATTCAGCTTATTTCTGAATACCCATTTTGTTCCAATTACATTCTTATCTTTAGGTCTAGGTACAAGAGTCCAAGTTTTGTTCTTTTGTATTTGTTCTAATTCTTCATTCATTGCTTCAATCCAACTTTCATTCTCCAATGCATCTTTGATATTTCTAGGTTCAAAATCAGTAAGCAGACATGTACCTTTTAGCTTGCTTCTTGTCATAGTACCATCTGATTTGTTCCCAATGATTTGGTCTGGTGTATGATGTCTTCTGACATATTTGGCTAGTATAGGTTCCTTGCCTTTTGAATGATTCATGCTGTTGTCTTCTAGGATCTCTTCTTCAGGTTGCTCGGGCTTGGTAGATATTTGCTCAGTAACTTCAGGCTGAGACTCAGTCTGAATTTCTTCCTGTGACTTGGTTTGAACTTCTTCCTGTGACTCGGTTTGTGACTCGGTAACTGTGCTCAGCTCGGTAGATGTAGCTTCCTTATTGATAGTTGTGTCTGCCAATGTTTCAGGTTCAATGTAAATGAATCTTCTGTAGTTCTCAGGTTCCCTTTTGCTTTCTTCCTCAGTCTTTTCTGCAAACTCATCAAATTTATTTCTTCTGGATTCTTTTAAGATATAACACTTGCTACCAAATATTTTCATGTAACTTACATTAGGTTTATAGCCATACCATAATTCATAAGGAGTTTTGAATGTGTCTTTCTTCAATTGTACTCGGTTCAAGGTATGAACTGCAGTGCTGATAGCTTCCTTCCAGTACTTTATAGCAATGTTCTTTTCTATCATTAGAGTCCTTGCACAATCCATAATAGATCTGTTTCTTCTTTCTACTATTCCATTCTACTCAGGAGTTCTAGGAGCTGATACCTGTCTTTTGATTCCTCTTTCAATGCAGAAGTTGTTAAAATCATGGGAGATGAATTCACCACCTCTGTCTGATCTTAAGCATTTCAATCTTTTCCCTGTTTCTTTTTCTACTCTTGCAAAGTACCATTTGAACTTTTCAAATGCTTCTAATTTTTCTCTTAACTACATAATAGTCATCATTCTAGAATAATCATCAACGAAAAGAATAAAGAATTTATCTCCAGTATAGCTTTGTATTCCAATAGGTCCACATAAATCAGTATGCACAATTTCCAAAATTTCTTTAGACTGATAGTTCTTACTTTTGAAACTAGTTTTACTCATTTTGCCAATCTGATAATTCTTACATAGACCAGTATCAGGTTTCTTCAAAGTAGGAATGCCTCTAACCTTCTTGAATTTGCTTATTTTTATCATGTTATCAAAATTCACATGACATAACCTTTTGTGCCATAGCCAACTTTCTTCTATTTGAGCAATAAAGCATGAATATTCATCAAGATAAAATAAGTTACCTTTTGTTTGTTTGCCTGATCCAATGAGTTTTCCTTTTCCATCCAGCAGTCTTGCTTGACCATTCATGAATTCAACCTTGAAACCAGTGTTGATTAGCTGTGCTACACTTAAAAGATTATGTTTTAGTCCTTCAACCCAATAAGCATTATCACATATGAGTTCTTTGGTTAAAGAGATTCTTCCTTTTCCTTTTATACAACAAGGTTCATTGTTTCCAAATCTTACATTACCACTATCACAGTCTTCTAGATATTCAAATTTTGTCTTGTCACCAGTCATGTGGTGTGAACATCCGCTGTCTATTATCCATATATCATCTTTGCTTATATGAGAAATAAGTGCCATCTTATCTTCATCATCATCAGATTCATCTTTTATAGCAATAAAGACAATTTCTTCTTCACTATCATCAGAATCTTTAGCCATAAAACATTATTTCTTACCTTTATCCTTGTATGATTTGAAATTCTTTTTGCCATAGTACTTGTGACTTCTCTTTTCTTCTTTGACTTGCTTGATTGGGCACCTAGCTGCAATATGTCCAATTTCTTCACATGAAAAACAGATTAAAGGAGTTTTACCTTTATATTTACCTTTCCCTCTAGAGTACTTCTTTGCAAGTAATGCTTCTACAATTTCAAGATCACTATCAGAACTTTCTTCTGATTCTTCTTCACTTTCTGACTGAACTTCTTTAATTTTCTTGTTCTTCTTTAGTGAAACCTTGGCCTCAAAAGCTGATTCAATATTTTTGGAACTAAGAACATAGTTGTCATAGTTGTCTAATTCAAAAGTTGTCAATCTTCCAACTAAAGCATCCAAAGTTATATTGTGGTTTGTTTCACATCTTCTTTCTTGAATAGCTGATCCTCTTATTGCATAGATAGGGAGTAGTGTTCTGAGTACCTTACTTATAACAGTCTCATCTGAGATTGTTCCTCCAGAAGCTCTAATTGCACTTACACTTGCTTTGATTCTTTCAACATATTTTGCAATGTTTTCATCTTCCTTCATGTTCATCTTGTCAAACTGTCCTCTTAGGCTTTTTGCTTTGGCTCTTTTCACATTTGCATCACCACCATATATTTTCTTCAGTGCCACCCACATTTCATATGCAGTAGTGCAGTCTTTAATATCATCAAATTCTTCATAGCTGAGAGCAGATGCAATGTCTATCATCATGGTGTTGTGAGTCTTTTTATCTACAATGTCTTCAACAGTTAATGTGCCATTAGGAATTGTGTATTCTTCATCAATGTATTTGCATCCTGAATCACCAATGGAAGCCAGATGAAGTCGCATGAGACCTTGCCATGCTGAAAAGTTATCTCTGTTGAGCTTTGGAATTTCCCTCTTGTAAGACATCCTGATCTTTAGCTTAGGTCCTTGAAACCCTTCCTGCGAGCACCAAAAGCTCTGATACCAATTGATGGAATATGGATGAAGTGACTGAGAGGGGGGGGGGTGAATCAATCGACCATAAAACACTTCACAATTAATTCTTTGCAGATCCCTTAGGATATCTTAACAATGTTATCTATTATAGCACTCGGTAAATAGATTGCAGTAACTTTGAAGATGCAGAAAGTATTAGCAATATTATCTTTAGATATTCATCAGCACATGTATATGATTGAGAAAGCAATTAAGAACATAAGAGACACAAGATTTAACGTGGAAACCCAATATGGGAAAAACCACCAATGTATCTAGATACTGATTTTCACTTTTCTGAAGTGATGCCCGGTTAGAAGCCAACCCGGTAAAAGGTTACAAACCACACTGTTAGGTGTGACCTTGTTAGAGGATTTAAAAACACCCTGCAAGGAGTGGCCTGGTAAGAGGTCTTGAAAACAATTCAATGGAATTGTCACCTTGTTAGAGGATTTACATTATGGTTGTTAAACCAACTCGGTTAAGAGATTTAGAATTCACTGTTACAATGATAAGAAGGTAACAATGAAAAAAGTGACCTGTATAATAATGCAACTGTCTTGCTGATTACAGATCTCTGTTCTGCATAATTCTGATCCTTTCTGATCGAATAAATCTCTACTGCTCCTCAAGGATATCTGAACATCCTTCACCAATTCGCATATACCTTTCCTTCTTTTCTTCTGTAAATTTTCTGCTGTATATATTTTTCACATTTGACCTTTTATTTATATGATTTTGGATTTGTCAAATCGACATTATTTAGTATAACAGTCGGCTGAATTAAGAAAACTCTATTTGCAAAAGTCCTTCAAGGGCCGATAGTGCTCGGTGACCATAACTTTCTATAATCTTTCGGTGACCGAGGGAACTCGGTAAACACTGACAATCCTTTACCTTTGATAACCGACTGAACTCGGTAAACACTAACTTTTCTTCAATGACCGAGTGAACTCGGTAAACACTAACTTTTCTTCGATGACCGAGTGAACTCGGTAAACACTAACTTTTCTTCGATGACCGAGTGAACTCGGTAAACACTATCTTTTCTTTGATAACTGACTAAACTCGGTAAACACTAATCTTTTCTTCGATAACCGACTGAACTCGGTAAACACTAATATTCCTGTCTGGCAGACCGACTGAGCTCGGTAGGAACTGATTGCTGCGGACTATGACATAGTGTGACATCAAAGACAATACATAATTGAGTAGCAATTTCCTTCAGACAATTATATCCAACAGTGATGGTATATGTACACATAGGCATATGGGTGCACATGTATGCATATGGATAAATATATTTATAATTATTTGTGAAATATGAATTATTGTATTAAATTATATTTATAGATATATTTGTTTTTGGATAATAAATTGTTACATTAATAGATAATAAGTAATATTATCTATATGGAATAGAAATTAAATAAATAGTCAGTATGTTTAAAAATAGAAATTACTATTGGTTTTCCTTAAATAAAGGATATATGAGAGGAAATTATTAATATTATTATAAATATCTCTTTCCAGGAATGGTTATTTTTATTGGATAAATTAATCAAAAACTATTAACCAACCATTAGTTTTGAATGGTTACATCGGTTGGATTTTTCCCATGCAACCACTTCCTTAGTTTATTAATAGGAAGAATCCCTGTGAGAAAGGGAATTGGGAGTTGGCTATAATGATTTCTTAGGAACCTTTATTATAGTTTTAGGATATCATATTGAGATTTTAGGTGGCTGGAGATTTTTCTCAAAGAATTTTATCATAGTTTTAGGAAGGATATGATCATTGAAATCATAGTATTGCTAGGGGAGACTTGAGTCTACATCTAGAAGGAATTTGGAGGAGTGTTTGGATTTGGAAGAAAATAGATCTTTGAGGAGGCTTCAGAATTGTCTTGGTGATAGGATATTGCATTTTAGGGAATCTATAGTTTTATAGCAGAAGCTTGTATTTGCATTTGGAAGGAGTTTGGAGAAGTGCGTGAGGAAGGCTAAGACAGTTGGATCCACCTTCATCAATGGTATCTCCATAGGAAACCATGTAGGATCTATCTTGGGAGATGATCCTTCATTTGAGTGTTTCCATATTTGACTACTATTATGTTTATCTACTCATTTTCCTAGACAAATCTACAAGTTAGTGCATGGTTATTTTATTGTACTATGTATGCATTATTGAGAAATAACATTAGGAGAGAGGAAAATATTGATATAGTGTTTCATAAATAAGTGTATATTCCCTATGTGTGTTGATTTTACTTTTTTATTTTCTTGTTGGATGAAGGTAGAATAGGAAATTAGATTTGGATCATGCTATTATTGTTTTTGTAATGGAATAGTTGGGATTTGAATGTTTATAGATGCATTATTGCGATCAAAAGAATATATAATCAATTAAGAGTCTGTTGGTTTTCATTTTTAAATTGGATGAAGTCTGATAACTTCCTAAGATCCTTGTGACATTCTCCCATATGTCTTAGGGGTCTCTAGGAACTACCAGATCTTGAGATTGTTCAAGTGACATTCATAGTTTTATGTTTATCATAGGAACCTAGTTTCTTTCTCCAATTCTAGAGTAGGTTTAGATGGCTGGTAATCCTTGTTGGACAGCCCTTTTTGTATGGAAACTAGGAGATATCAAATGGGTCTTTCCCAGATTTGGCATCCACAGTCCCTATAATACCCAGTTTTACCCCCAAGTGGGATTGTCAGTCATTTTTTTAATTTTCTGGCATTTTGTAAAAATGCGCAGTTACCTTAAACACATGCATAGTTACCTAAGTTAAATGTGTAGTAATCTTAAATAGATGCACAACTCTATAAAACAATAGCACATTAACCTAAATCAAATGCATAGTTACCTTAAAACCAATGCACAGTTGCCTTACATCAATGCGCAATTACCTTACACAAATGCATAGTTACCTTGCACAAATGCATAGTTACCTTGCACAAATGTCTAGTTAGCTTACAAAAATGCATATTTAGCTTAAACAAATGCATAGGTAGCTTAAACAAATACACAATTTTATCCCATGTTAGGTTTTATACAGGATTTATACAAATATAACATTTAAGTATAAGTTTGATTTATTTAATTTCTTATACTTTAAGTTATATTTGTATAAATTATAAAACATATATACTTTAGGATGTTCAGATAGGTTTCAACTTCATAGGAGTTAAGATGTAGATTCTAGATTTTGGAAATTGCTAAAAATTCAGACTTAGCCAAATTTCAGGCACCTGAGGTTTCCATAGATGGAGCATTATTTCTTGCATATGGAATTTTATATAAACTATATATGTTCATTTATTTTTTCATGGAGGTTATATTGTGTATTTTGATGCTTTAATAAGGTTTATTATGTGTTTAGGAAGAACGATTAGGGTTTAGGATTGTTTGAAGGATCAAGACTATTATAGGTCTCCCTAACGCTCCTAATTTTCCTAAACGTCCCTAAAATATCCAATTCATTTCTATTCTTTGATGAAAGTTCTTAAATGTGTTTATGATGTGTATGTGATTTTTGGGTTAAGGGTAGAAAACCTAAGAATACTAAGTGAGTGGCTCTCAGTGTGGGGTCGAGGCCCTAAGTGGGTAGCACAAGGATAACTGACTGAAGAGTTGTTTTAACAAGTCATAATTTAATTAAAACTTATGGGAATGGATTCAAACACTAAAAATATTAATGTATGCATCACCCATGCCATTAGTGCTAGTAAAGGCTATGGATGGGAGTGGGAGAAGGAACCTATGCATATGTACGATCGAATGATGCTTGTTTGTATGAAAGGCATTCGGTTCCACATGTGCCTACTTGGGGGTTGGGGCCCAGAGTGGCTACTACAAGGACAACCCAAGGGGTGAGGGCTCTATGATGAGACTCACTTAGGTTGTTTCTTAGAGTTTCTACCAAGCCTTAGAACCTTTGGGAAAATATTTATACTTTGATCTTCTTTTCATTTTCTTTTTTGGGAAAGGTTACCCAACCCTATGTATGGCCTAGCTATCCCTCCTTTGTGGACCTTGGTGTTTATCTCCTAGCATGGAGGAGTAGGCCTTTTTGTATCCACATGGTTGGGTGGTAAATATTTTCATCAAGGTATCTTTTGTGAATGCAATGCTTAAGGATCCATGCTTCCTTATGTTCAATTTTTTGAAGAATGAAGACTTGTATTTATCTTTCAAGATGTAAAATTATTGTTACCTCCCAAAGGGAGATTAATGTAATGTAATCATTGATGCATTTCAAAATCATGTATTTGGAATGGGTAGATTTAGGAAAAAATAAAAGGGAAAGCATGAACTTTATGTATATCATGTATGTTGGAAAAGAAAAGGATTTTGTAACATTTCAAGTAATGTAGTATATTTCTCATTATTGATGAATAATGGAAAAGCTAGTAAAACAAATGTAATATTTGTAATGTTTCAAATGTTTAGACAATTCTATTATATAGTATTAATTATTCTAAATGTTATATTGTTCATAAAGGATACTTAGGAATATAGATGGATTTTAATGGTGAATTGAAATTAAAGTACTTTGTATTTATTTAAGAAAGAATCTACAAATGTTGTGATGTATTTTTCTTAAGAAGTAAATCATGTCGCTTGTACACTAGATGGACTTAAATGAATTATGCATTAAATTTAAGGGAACCTTGGAGGAATCTAAGTTAACCATGTTTTGTTTATGTGACTCTTTTAAAAATTCAAAATTTTTCATAAATCATTACTTAGGTTTTCTTTTACAAATAGAATCTTCACTCTCTTCCCCTATTCCGTTACAGGGCATGACATCTTTGGTATTAGATCACTAAGTTGCTTCACTGGGGTCCAAGAAATTTGGCCCATGCTTCTTAAACTTCTTATTCATCTTAGGAAAACTTAAAATTGAAATCAAACTAGGACCCTTAAACTTATTCTCCTTTTTACCTATGGTAGGATGCCTTGTAGAACCCATGGTAAAAAGGGAGGCACCCAAAAAATCCCTCCTAGATCTCAACATGAAATTTCTCAACAAGAAGAACAAAATGAGGGAAGAGGGGATCAATCTAGTAACCAATCTGGAGGTTCTCATGGGGCTCAAGTATAAGAACTCCTACAATGGATACTACAAAGGTTAAATGTAGGGCAGGATAGAGGTCACCATGGGGATATTAACACTCACCATGGGGAGAGGGAAGCGAGTCTTAGGAGGAGAGATCAGGTAGTGGAAGAAGTTTATTTGTGTGCTTCTCACATGCGAGACCTCCTTAGGAATAAGACTAACCCATTTAAGGGAACTCAAGGTGGATCTACCACTGAAACTTGGTTGTTAGACTTAGAAAGGCTTTTCTCCATGTATCCTTACAAAAGCAATACCAAAGCCTAGTTTTCAATCATTCACCTTAGAGACTTTGCATCCACTTGGTGGGAAATAGAGAAAGAGAAACTTCACATAGATATCACCACTCTTTCATGGGAACTATTCCTACAACTCTTTTGAGCCAAATTTCTTTTTGATCACTAGAGACAGGAGATAGCCAAATAGTTTCACAACTTAAGGTACTTAAATATGTTAGTTGATGACTATGAGTGGAAGTTCTTTGAACTCAAGCCATACTCTAGATATAAGGAGGATGAACCCATGTTGACTCAACACTTCCTTAGAGTACTCAACGGTCTCTTTGCCGATAGCGTATGAATGTTTGAAACTTAGACAGTTAATGATGTAGTCATCAAGGCTCATCTTGTGGAACAAAATGTAGCCTTGTGGTTATAAGGTCAGATAGGTGGCCAAGGGGGAAATGCCTTTCAGGCCAGGTCAGGTTTCAAAGGAAGTCAATCTCTAGGAATAACTGGTCCTAATAACTACTCGTCTTCACCAAAAGGAAGTCAGAATCATCACAAAAGGAAATTTCAAAATAAAGACAAAAACAACCACTACAATATAGATGGGGGTTCCCAACTAGAATATTCATGCAATTGGAAGCATGCTAAGCAATTTTTGAACCCTCAACTAGCACAGAGTATGCCTCAAAATTCTAGTCGGAGAAGCTATCATCAATCTAGTGCACCCTGAATAGGGAGGAATTTTTCTAGGAATATAGGATGTTACTCTTGTGGTCAACATGGGCACATTGTAGTTTATTGTCCTCAGAAGTCTACCCCAAAAGATAGCTATAGACAGGCCACTTCAAAACCCACCATAGGTGATGCAGGTAGATCTCATCAGGAATTTTCCACTTTAGACCTCAGGCAGGTCGAACATTAGGGAGCATTCATCAAAACCCCAAGAAGCAGACGGGCAGCAAAATTTAGAGCCAGTACGCATTTTGCAAATGTAGACATTGACCCTCAAGGTTCGTACCATAGATCAGGCAAGGGTCGAATGAGACCCTAATGATGATTCCTCTGCTACATGGGAGGATGATGCTAGACTTAGAGACACTTATCCATATCTATTTGTAGGTTTCCAGGAGTGAGCCTAACTCTAGGTGGGAGGATGTAATACCCTCTCCTATGGGGATACTTGGACTTTCTGATTTGGACACCCTATTATGATGGTTAGAGATATACATTTACATTTATGGTTATCATTTATATGGTTATGAAATGGGAAAACCATCTTCTTTATATATTTTATGGAGCTTACCCAAGGATTTTAATCTAACCATTATTAGCTATGATGTTTTATATTTCATGTATATATGTTTCTGATGTGTTTTCATGACTCAAGATGAAGTCATAGTTACTCAATCAGTTGAGGTCCACATGATGTATTGATCCTAGTCATCTATTTGCATATGTCTGATTAGTATGTATATCTATATGTTCACATGTATCTCTTCTCGGTGATGCACGTTTGTAGGTAATGGGTATCTTCTCCACCTGACCTCACAGGTCTGAGCTATCCCTCAAAATCCTTGATCATTGTTGTTATTATAGAGATATCACCAAGTTCTGTAAGAAAGATTCCTACCCCTCACCTTTTCTATTTCTTAGGATGGGGAGTTCTTGAGTTATTCCTTTTGTTGATGATATACTATGGTGTCATCTTGTTGCTTGCTTCATGCATTTATTGATTAGGTGATGTTGTGAATGGTAACTCTAGTTCCTTTGTATAGAATATTCTATTGTTTGTTAGAAGTTACCTTATATGGATTATCATATCTTGTATGAATAATGATCTAGTGCACAATTAAATAAATGTATTTATATGTAAATAGTAGTCATATGATCTATAATATTGATAATAATGTGATGATGATATTAATAATAACAATATACTTGTTGTATAGCACATGTGATGGTATATGTACACATAGGCATATGGGTACACACATATGCATATGGATACTATATGTTAGGAATGAATTATGGATGTTGGAAGTCATACTGTAGTAGTTTTTGTTGCATTCGTGACTATGATTGTCATTGATGTCAACATAGTGATCTTCTGGAGACTAGCAGAGAAGCAGACAATGTTTTAATTAGCGCACATGGGATATTGTAGTTGGAGCTATGAGATGTTGAGGTTATACTCTTTGATATTTTATATGTCTATGGTTAGGAGCATAGATAGTAATTCATTGATTCATGAAAGTTATGAGCATTTTGGTAAAAGCAGTATTCAAGCAGTGTTCCTAAGTAGCAGTTTGTGGAAATCGGATGATATCTCCTAATTGGGATGGAATCTAGTTTTGTGTAGGTAAAGGGAAGTTTGAGACACATTGATGGTGATGTGGTTCATAGTGAAAACTTTGAGGTCACACAAGTGAAGAGATATTGCATTTGGAAGCTGACAGTTTTGTGTAATTTTGATGTAGCGTATGGAAACTTTTATTTTGTAATTGTGTGCCCACTCATTTGTAATTATTTGAGTGTGGTATAAAGGAAGGAATTTTTTTCCTTATTGTGTGTAGTTTAAATGTGAAAGAAGTGTGAGCATGGTTTGGTTGCATGTGAATGTAAGCATGAAGTGAAGAAAAGAGCCTAAGAGATTGTGAAAGTGAAATTGTGAAGGAAGACATGCGAAGTACAAAGATCTGGAATTTAGATCTGGTGTAGCAATGAGTGCAATTTGGCTTAGTAAGAAGGTAACATATTTCATATTATTCTGCTGAATAATGTAGACACCTAAAAATCCTTTAGAAAATAAAGTATTTTTATTTTCTAAAAAATCCCTGATGACATCATCATTTATTAATTAATTAATTATTTAATTAATTAATTTATTTTTATGTCATTAAATCCCTTTTTCTTAATTAAAAATATTTAATTAAGAAATCCCTCCCAAAAATATTTAAATCTTATTTAAACATTAATCCCCTATTTATTAATTATTTTAATTAATAAATTGACCAAAAATCCCACAAAAAAATAATTAATTTATTTTTTGACCAAAACTTGGCCAATTTTCTTAAGACCACTAACCTCTTCCAAAATCTTCTAATCCCTTCTTAATTTTGATTAAAAGGCTAATCCCATCTTTTCTAACCCTAATCTCAACTCAAAATATTTAATTAAGATTAAATATTTAATTTTCATATTTATTGAAAATATTTCAATAAATTTTCCCAAACTTAAGCTTTTGGAATGAATAAACTTTTATTCCATAAAACCTAGGAGAATTCTAGACTCTTCTAGAAACTTCTCAACCCAACCTCTTCACCCATCCTAATCCTAAAATCCCCTAATCCTAATCCTAATCCCCTTTCTAATCTTGTCACATTCCATTAGCAAAAGGTTTACCAAAACTTATGCTAACCTCCTCTTAGTCATCCTCCTTAGTCAACAAAGATGGCCACCTCTTGGCCACCTCTTGCAAATGCATTTAAGGATGCATTTAAGCCTTCCTTATCTTTCTTACATGCATTCATTATGCATTTAAGACCTTCTTATCCCTTCCTTGCCACCTCTTGGCCTTGGGCACATTTACCAAATTGTGCACATGCCCTCAAACTTTCAACTCAATCCTCCCTTGACACTTGTCAGGACACTTGTCCTTGACTCAACCCTAACCTTAGCCCTAACTCTGACTCATCCTTTTTAACCAAGCCCTTCCCTTTTCCTATAAATACCCTCACTTCCTAAGGCAAATCATCTTTCAACTCTCAAACTCAATAGCAAAGTTATAATGCCATTTTCATTCTAGCATAAGCATAAACTCATCATTTTAGATTATTTTCAAGCTTTAATCACATTTAAATTAGCTTAATTGGATTAACATAGATTCATTTCTTGTTTAATCAATCTTAGTTCATCTTTTAGCTTTGCATATTTGTGTGTTCTTGAGGCCTTTGAGGCAAAATAGGTTCCTCATACCTATTTTGTGTCATTTTGGGTCTTCTTGATCCTCAAATCATCCTATTTGCATGCTCCAAGTGCTTGAGTTTGCACACCCACATCCATTTATATCCAAGCATATCAAATGGTGCATGGGCACATCCGTTTTAGGCTTAAACTGAGGTGGCTTTGATTTTAGTTTGTTTACCATTAAATTTGATTTGATAATATGCTATGACGTTTGTTTGTCTTTGGCCTTCAAAACAGGTTTAGGTGCACGCTCAAATCCTAGTCTACATTCTGGCACGCCCGGTGGGACCCACTTCACGGGTTCTTTGCAAACATTCTGATGAGTTTTAGACCATTTTCAAATTTTTCAAAGCTTATAGGTGGACGTAGCACTTAGATCCATTCTTCTTCTTCTTGTCTATATTCTTCTTCCTCTTCTTGTCTATATTCTTCTTCTATTCCGTCTCTTTTCTTCTTCTTCTTCTAGCAAGGAGGTCATGGCCATTTTTTTTCAAAAATAATAATAAAATCCATAAGGAAGCAAAATCATACACACCTTATTTTAGTGCTTAAAATGAACCCCCAAATCATTCTTGAATGCATTAAGGACTAAAATTTGCAAAATTTGTTCTAACAAACAAAACAAAAAAATTAATCAAGGCATTTGTATCCTTGCAACATCAAGGATTTTTAACAATGCATTCATGCAAAGTAGGAATGATCATATCTTTTTGGGCATAAAAAGAACATCAAATCTGCATTCAAACGAGTCAAAACAAAATCTTGAATGAAGCTAAAAGGAAGAACTTAGGTCCTAAAGCATCATTTTCCATTTGAAAAGCAAACACAATCTTGAATGCCTTAAAGATCAAAACAAAGATTTTTTTTTAAAAAAAAAGTTCTTAATCAACACGCACACTCAATCTTGAATGCCCAAGTCAAAAAACTTGCAAACACTTGATTTACTTTTTGGAGAAAGGAACAAATCAAAATCTAATCACGAGTGTCTTCATTTCAAAGTTCAAACATCACTTAATCAAATTTGGGAAAATGAACAAAATCTGCTTGATGTGCATGTAGGAGTTTTTCAATTCTTGCATAATCCTTGTTAGAGTAAGCAACGTGGAACATTTGAACTTGGACAAGTTCACCTATTCTACTTTTAGTGAGGCCTGTCCAAGGAGAAGCGCTTCCTCCTCGGAGAACGACCTCAAACCGGTATCCCCTCCGGCCGGTATACAAAAAAGTGAAGTCCAAAAGAATCACTTATATCTCCTAATCGCCGGGCGTTCGTGCCAAACACGTGTCTGGGGATGGTAAACATTCCTCTCCCCTAGCATTATTGGCAAGGCTCTTAAGTGAGTCACGGATGATCAGCAAAACCGGGTATGGAGACACCACGGAACTATTAAAAACCTGATAAAATAGAGGCTACCCTATCTACATCCGAAAGTATCAAAATCCTTGTGCAAGGACCGATTCCAAGGGGTTTACCGGGTCGCTTCAAGATTACTCACCATTTGTATTCCCTTCTGGGAGATACCAAGTTGTGGGCAAGCGATTTTGATGCTCACCTTCCTTAGGTAGATCTTTTTGAAGTGCTTGATAGTCAAAGACTCCGTGAAAACACTTGTTGAAACATACACTTTCAAAGCTTTGTCAGAGTCAGTTGTCTTTGTTTGTATCCCGCAGGGTTTCTTTGTCCCTTGCGGAGATTGCTTTGACTTTAACTTTTGCCATTGGAAAGCTTTGCCTCAAAATCAGAAGCCTCTTTTCCAAAGTGATGCCCAGCAAGAGCAAACATCCTAAAGTGAAGTTGCCCAAATCCCAAGCCTATCAAGAGTGAAAAGTTGCCAAGAAGAACACCAAGACCTATCAATCCATTATCCAAGCAACCCAAGCAGAGGAAAAATCCCAAGCCAGACTTGAGAAAATTGCCTATAATGCCCGCATCAAACAGTTCACCTTCCATTTCCGAGTTAACCATCACTTTGTCAACCTTGAGCCAGAAGATTAGCCAAATCCTTGTTCATGTCTTGTTCCATCTTCAGATCTTGAAATCTTGTCTCAAACAGCCTTGCATCTTAGTTTCATTCTAGCTTTCATCTTTACATCATTAATCAAAACCTTAGTTGCATTTGCATTCATCCTCCTACCAGCATTTTAGAATCAGTCCTTGTCATTTGCACTTGAATCATCCTTCTAGAGCATTGTCCCTTCACCCTTCAAAACCTTTTCCACCAGCATTCCCCCCATCAGCTTTCCATATCTTTCGAGCAGATCCATCATCTTTTGTTCCAAATCTAGAGATCCACCAACACTTAGTGTTCTACCTTTTGAGTTGTTCCTATCCTATATCTAAGATCAGAGACCATCATCCTCTTTTTTGACACAACGTGTTGTCATAAAGAAATCAAACCTTGTCCTTGCATAGCCATCATCTCGAGCAAGAGATTGGAGTGCATTGATAAGAAACTTGTTTACCAAAGATCATCAGTCTATCTTAGGTTGACCCCATCATATCTCTGATCCTAAATTTGGGAAAAATAGCAGCTCATTTGTTGACCGCTCAGTAATCTTTCACCAGCTTTCGACCAGCAACCTATCTTTCCTCCACCGTCTTGATCCATATCCGTTCCATCCAGCTTCCATCATCGCCATCTTGATCCCTATCTTTGCATTTGCATCTTAGAAGTCATCATCTTTAGAAGTTCATCAACTTTGCATCCATCAACATCTTTTAGCCAAACATCTTGCATACATTTAGCACTTGCATCTCCATGCCTGTTGAGACCAGATCTCGGAAAAGAAGAAGCATGAATCCTTATCCACCAACAACCTCATCCAATCCCAAACTTTTCACCAATGCCATGATGACCTACAATCCCCACATCCAAGCTAGTAACCCATGTGAAGATCCAAACATCCCTTCATCCCCCTTGGCAAACCAAGCATTTGTAAATCTTCCAGAAATCCCACCAGCGACCAATGCCCTTGTACCGCAACATCAGCAAAGCACATTTGCCCACTATCTCCCAGAAAGTACCTCCATCCCACCATCTCTCTATCCACGTATCCCCATCAAAACTATCCAAGTTCTAGCACAAGCGTATTCTCCGTTTGTCCAATCATTTCCCGATCCTATCATGCAAACACCCCAAGAGCTTTCCACCATTCCCCTTTTCTTGCAAGGAAGCCTCGCCAGTCCCACAACACAAGCTGCAGCACCATCCGCTCCATCTCCTACCCCTTTTGCTTCATCATCTGCTATGGCTGCCAAAGCCCAAATCCAAACCCAAAGTCAGCTTCCACCTCTCACACAAGCTTTTACACCACCGCCATCCACAAGTCAAGCAACACCTTTCACCATCAAAGGAGCACCGTAACCCTTCACCCCCCAAGCACCCGTACCTTCTTCTTTGGGGTTAGCGCAATCGCTTCCCATTCCAACCTCATCTTTCTCTTGGGTGTTTCCTTCATTTTCCTCCTCACAAGCATCCGCTCAACCACAACCTCAACAATCTCCTTTCTCTCAAACATCATTCGTGTCCCAAGCTCACGTTGCTCCTACCATTCCATCATCCGCTGCAGTGCACCCTAACACAAGCTCTCAGTGGGGCCTTACACAAGAAGAAATGAAGGCATGGGGGATCCCATCTCAATCCCCTACATCTGTGGTTGCAAGTCAACAAACCGCCTTCGCCCAAGCAGCACAGCAGCAACTACCCCAACCACCGCCGGCTTCAAGCTATTCTTCCCAAATCCCAAATACCTTCCAGCAAGTTCCACCACCTCAATAGCCAACTTTCCCCAGCTATCTTACCCCATCACCCTTTGCTTCTAGCTTCCCCACATCTATTCCACCTCTAAGTAACACAGGCATGCACCCAGCTTATATCAGCCAAACCCAAAGCCAACCTCAGCAACTACCACCATCATACCCGCAAGCAGCATCATTCCAACAGCCTCCCCCACAGCAACCACATGTCCCCTTTCAGCAAACAACCATCATTCCTCAACAACAGCAAGTCCCTTCCTATCAGCCTCAGCAACAAAACCCTATCATCCCCTAGCAACAACAAGTTCCCACCCATCAGTTACAACAGCAAGTTCCAAATGTCCAATATCAGCAAGCAGTCCCACAATAACTGCCAGTTCAACAACAGCAAGCAGCCCAACAACATCAAGTGGTTCCATATCATTTACCATAATATCCCCCTATGCCACACCAGCAATATCCCCAGCAACCATTGCCCCAAAATCGGTTCCAACCCATTTATCCACAGCAAGCGCCATATCCAATTCCACAACTTCCATCACAAGCAGAAGTCCCAGTTCCCTCACCACTCAATGCTGAGTGGGAAGAAATGAAAAATGCTCTAAAGGAGCTACAAAGTGGAACAGAGAATAAAAAATACAAGTTCGAAGAGGTGTGCTCATATCCCTTCGATCGGTCCATAGCAACTATCCCTTTCCCCAAGCATTTTGAGATGCCCAAGTTTGACAAGTATCGGGGGAAAGGAGATCTAGTAAATCATATCAAAGAGTTCTACATGGCATGCCAAGAAGTGGCTTACAGTGATAACTATCTCCTGCGCCTGTTTCCCAAGAGCTTGGGAGGAACTGCTGTTGAGTGGTTTTACAAAATACCACATGGGACAATAAAAACCTTTGCTAAACTCTCTGAGAAGTTCATCACACACTATGCCCATAATGTGGAGAATGAGTTGTCCTTGCTAGACCTATGCAACTCAAAGCAAAAAGATGGAGAAAGCCTTGCAGAATACTTGCAAAGATGGCAGAATCTTACAATCAGGTTATCATATCAGCCGCCAGAGAAGCATCTAACAAAGATCTTCATTGATAACCTGCATCCAAAGCTATCCCATCACATGCAAATGAACTGTCTCCAGACATACCAAGACATCAAGAGCAAAGGCATAAGCATCGAGAAAGCTCTCCTAGATGAAGGCACTATTCGTCACTTCAAGGATGATTCCAAGAACAAACCCAACAATGATAAATCCCGTTACTGGAATCGTAACAAGAATGTTGTTATAGATGGAGCCACTGACACTAAGAATGTACAATTCATTGTGGCTAGTCCTACACCAGATCAAACATACCAACCGCCACAAGCGCCCATCTATCAGCAACCACCAGCTCCCGCATATCAAGCACCTATTTATCAGCAGCCTCCTCAAGCTCATCAGCCACCTGTGCAACAGTATCAGCAGCAATACCAACAGCAACAACCAGCACATCAAGGCAATCTTGTTAACACAGTTAACGTTGCCCCAAGGCAGAACAAGCCCAACAATCAGAACAATCCAAAGAGGACTTTCACACCTTTGGGTGAGCCTCTGGATCAGATCTTTTATCGGCTAGCCAAAGCAAATATGATCACATATCCGCCCATCCCACAGAAGGATGACAACGCACCAAAGTCTGATTGGTATAAAGAAAATGAATACTGTGATTACCATCGTGTGAAGGGGCACACAACATTGAAGTGCATGCGGCTTAAGAACTACATCTAGGATCTCATTGATCGCAAGGAGATCTAGGTCGATGCACCAGCTCAAGCTTCACCCAACGCCAGTTTGCAAATATATCAAAATGTGTTCCCTCAACACGATGCCGGGAAGAATCAAGCCAGCGCCAATCAGCCCCAAAATCATGGCAAAGGCAAGCAAGAAGATCACATAGTAGCCTACATCAAGTATGTCAGATGCATAACTCAAGTTGAGCCCATCCAAGATGAGCCCACCATCAATACCATCCACGTCAGAGGGCCGGATCGACAATGTGCTGCAACTACCCGCAGTGGTAGGATAACTGTTGCCGGTGCTCCTCTGAGATCAGCTGCTCCTCCAAGGCCAACGTCTACTGCATCCACAGCATAGTCTAACACTAGGCCAGCATCAAATGCACACGCAACACAGCATAATGCACCAAGTGCACAATACAATATCATAGAGCATCTTGGGAACATGCCAGCCCAAATATCTATCTTGGATTTGCTCCGCACATCACCCATCCATCAGGAGATCCTAGACAAAGCTCTAAAAGAAGGCCATGTCCCCATGGACATTAACACAACTCAGTTTGAAACTCTTGTGGGACACCTATCAGCAGCATGTGCCTTATCCTTCAAAGAATCTGATATACCAGATGTCACTCCTAACCATACTCTCCCTCTCCGCACTGCCGTCATGGTCAGAGACTTTGCCATCAAACGGGTTTTAATAGATAATGGCTCAGCCCTCAACTTGTGCACATTAAAATTCATCAAGAAGATCGGGTTCACGGAGGCTGACATACAACATGAGATGATCACCATCAAAGCATATGATAACTTGGAGCGTACCTCTGAAGGTACTATCACCTTGCCTATCCAGCTAGGCCCAGCAATGCAAGATACTATCTGCCACGTTGTTGATCTCGACCTACCATTTAATATTCTTCTCGGCCGCCCATGGATCCATTCCATTAGGGCTGTACCATCTACTTACCATCAGTGCATCAAGTTTCCACATCAAGGCACTGAGGTTACCATCCACGCTGATCCTAACCTCTTCGCATACTGCCGTGTGATGGAAGCATCTTTCCCTCATTCTACTCATTGTCCTGGAACCGATATTGGTACTTCTATTGCTAGTTCATCCCGATCCCATCGCGATCCAGAGACCATCCTCTCTTCCACCTTATCATCCATCAAGATCAACAACCAGGGTTGTGGCGAATACAGCCTCAGTGATGCATTTACTGTAGGGGCTCTTCCACGTGATCCACATACTCAAGGATGCCCAAGTTGTCAAAACAAGCCTTTTGAGGAACATTATAAGCTCAAGCAAATCGGAAACATGACTTTTGAGTCTCATGGTACCATCAACAGCAAAGAGATAGATCCAGATATTAACAAATGGTTATACAAAGATCCCCCATCACGTGACACACAACTTCTTGAGTACTTCAAAGAGAAATATCCAATCCCCTACAAGAATGTCACAGAACAATATAACTATCAAGGTGGTGGTCTAGGACCACAAGAGGACGGAAATTTGTTTCCTATCATACCATCCCAGAATCTAGAACAGCAAGGACTTGGCTTTAATACCCCTCACCTACTTGAACAAGAGCCCAATACCACAATTGCGGGCACTAACATGACCAACGTGAACTTTTCGAATAGCTAGGATGACCTTGTGAAAATTGAAGACATCCCCGAAGAGAAAGACATCCGATCCTACGACGATATCTTTGCTGACGACACCCTCCTGGGGACTTCTGTTCTCCAACAACTCTCCATTAACCTCATTGATCTTCCCCTCACAAACCCCGACCTCATAGATTGGGACCAACCAAGAATCACACACATCGATGAGTTCCAAAGCGCACAAGCACTCCTAGAATTCATGGGGGCATCAGATCCAGCAAGCAAACAGGATCCAACATCAACCTCTGTCTATCAACTTCACCCAGAAGGATATTTTGGGGAAGAGGCAAGCTTTAGTCACAAAAATGAAATAGCAAGAGAACATCATGAGTCTTTATGTGAAAACCCCCTTGGGGCACATTCTGATTCCAAAATAGTAAAAATAAAGGGCGTATCTTCTAGTGAAAACTTGGCAATTCAGGCGCTAGAAGATGAAGCCTTGCCTCTTCCCCCTATCCAAGATTATAGACCAGAGCAATCGCCGATCATCATAGAGGAAACCAAGCCAATCAACTTGGGAACAGAAGAATGTCCAAAGATCACCTACATTGCAGTCAACCTAACAGAAGGAGAAGAAATGGCTCTCAGTGCCTTGCTCAAGGAATCCATCATCAACTTTGCATGGTCATACGCCCACATGCCTGGGCTTGATCCAAACCTTGTTGTTCATCATCTATCAGTAGATCCAAACATCAATCCAGTGAAGCAGAAGCTAAGGAAAATGCATCCAAAGGTAGCATTGCTCATCAAAGCAGAGCTTGAGAAGCTCCTCCAATCTAAGATCATCAGAGCAATAGATTATTCAGAGTGGATCTCTAACATGGTGCCAGTCACAAAGCCTTCTGGCGACATCAGAATCTGTACTGATTTCAAGGACTTGAACAAGGCATGCCCTAAGGATGACTTCCCATTGCCAAACATAGACATGCTTGTAGACCTCACAGCGAGTCATGAGATGTTATCATTAATGGATGGCTTTTCAGGCTACAACCAAATTCATATAGCGGAAGCAGATCAACATAAAATAGCATTCACAACCCCATGGGGTACCTTTTGCTACAACATGATGGCATTTGGGCTAAAGAATGCAGGAGAAACATATCAGCGAGCAATGACAGCCATTTTCCATGACATGATCCACAAGATCCTTGAGGACTATGTGGACGATATCCTTGCAAAATCCAAAACAAGAGACGAGCACCTCAACATCCTAGAGCGTGTATTTGATCATCTGAATCATTATGGCTTAAAGCTTAATCCTAAGAAATGTGTCTTTGGTGTTACATCTGGCAAGCTTCTAGGTTTCATCGTCTCTAGATGAGGCATAGAGATCGATCCTAAAAAGGTACAAGCAATAACGGAGATGCCTCCACCAAGAAATCTCAAATAGCTCAGAAGCCTACAGGGCAAGCTTCAATCAGTTTGGCGATTCATCTCTCAACTAGCAGACAAGTGCCAACCCTTCTCACATCTCTTATGCAAAGACACCAACTTCAAGTGGGATCCCATATGTCAAAGAAGCTTTGATAAGCTCAAAGAGTATCTAGCTAACGCTCTGATCCTTGTACCACCAGTTCCAGGATGCCCACTCATCCTTTACATCTCAACAACAGCTACAGCACTAGGGGCACTCCTAGCACAGCATGATGATGAAAACAGAGAACGAGCTGTCTACTACATCAGTCGCACTCTTGTGGGCTATGAGCTTAACTATTCACCCATGGAGAAATCATGCCTAGCAGTGGTCTTTGCCACTCAAAAACTTAGACATTACATGCTTAGCCACACAATCAAGCTCATATCAAAGGTGGACCCTCTTAAGTATCTGTTATCAAGGACAACCCTCACAGGCCGTATGGCAAAATGGGTCATGTTACTCAGTGAATTTGACATTCAGTATGTAGATCACAAAGCAATCAAAGGGCAAGTCATTGCCGATCAACTAGCAGAAGCACCACTGGTGGATGCCTATCCACTAATCATGGAATTCCCCGATGAACATCTGTGCATGATTGAAGAGCAGCCCATGTGGAAACTATACTTTGATGGTTCCAACACATCCCATAGCTCTGGGGCAGGAATCCTATTCGTCACACCTCAAGGTGACTATATTCCAAAATCATTCAAGTTGGGATTCCCCTGTACCAACAACATTGCAAAATATGAGGCACTCGTCTTAGGTCTCAAAATAGCTATCCAATGGAACATCACAGAACTACAAGTCTTTGGAGATTCACAGCTCATTATCAAGTAAGTCCTTGATGAGTATCAGACAAAGGATGACAAATTGCTACCCTACAAGCAACTGGTGGATAAACTGAAAGAGCATTTCCTACATCTACAATTCAATCAGATCCCAAGGCTTCAAAACAAAGCAGCAGATGCAATGGCAACCATCAGATCCTTATTGGAAATCCCACATGACGCAACACAATATGAATTTCTAGTCGAGCAGCTACACTTGCCAGCTTATGAGAACACCGATGCAAACATGGTGTGTGTCTTGGTTGGTCCCCAATCCCCATGGTACCATGACATCCATGCATATCTAAAAAATGGTATCATATCTCCCCATCTCACCAATAACCAACGCCAAAACCTTATTCGCAGAGCTTCCCACTACACTCTTGTAGCCAACACCCTATATCGTCGCGGGTATCACAATGTCCTATCTAGATGTTTAGATTCAAACGAGGCCGTCCTGGCCTTACAAGAAGTTCACGCTGGAATTTGCGGTGCCCACATGAGTGGCATGGTTCTAGCAAAGCAGCTGCTTAGAGTTGGATATTATTGGCCAACAATGGAACATGATGCATGTGAATTTGTCAAGAAATGTCTCCCATGTCAACAGCATGCCAATTTGATACATGCACCAGCACAGGATCTACAGCCTATTGCACCACCATGGCCTTTTTCATGTTGGGGCCTCGACCTCGTTGGCTTGATCACCCCCCTCTCTTTGGATGGACACAAGTATATCATAACAGCCACAGAGTACTTTACCAAATGGGTTGAAGCAATTCCGCTCACCCTTACTACTGGCATCCAAATATCCAAGTTCATCCGCTACCATATCATTTACCGCTTTGGCATACCATCTACCATTTTCACAGACCATGGCACACCTTTTGAAAACCAGCATGTGGATGATCTGTGTGCCAGGCTCCACATCCATCACTGTTTCTCTAGTCCATATCTCCCTCAAGGAAACGGCCAAGCTGAGGCAACCAACAAAACTATCTTAAAAATCCTCAAGAAGGTTGTCAATGATTCTGGTCATGACTGGCACCTCCAAATCAATCCTTCCCTTTGGGCCTACCGCACTTCTTATCGCACTCCCACAGGCACCACCCCATACTCTCTTGTATATGGTGCTGAAGCCGTTCTACCGATTGAGGTTGAGCTCCCATCCTTGCGCGTCTCCATGAAGAACTATACAATTGATGAAGACTATCATGTGGCCCGGCTCACACAGCTAGATCTGCTAGATGAAAAGAGACAGCAAGCTTACGATCACCTGGTGGCATACCAAAATCGACTGAAAAGGAGTTATAACAAAAAGGTCCATCCTAGACAATTCCAGGTCGGTGACATGGTCCTTAAAGAAAATCAGAAGGTCCTAGCAAATAGAGAAAAGAAAGGCAAGTTTGAGCCTACTTGGTTGGGCCCCTATGTTGTCACCGCATCCTTCGGCTCAGGAGCCTATCAGCTATCAACACCAGAAGGTGAGCCCTTAAATGATCCTATCAACATCATCCATCTAAAGAGGTTCTATGCCTGAACCTGATCCTGCATATATCAGAAAATCCAAAAACATTCAAAAAAGCAAAAAAAGAAAAAAAAAAGCAAAAAAGTAAAAAAGAAAAGAGAAAGAGAAAATAATCGTCCAAACAGTGAAAACTTGGAAATTCAAGCGCCTTGGACAAGTATGTTGGTGAATACCTAGTAAATAGGTGCCAACATAGTAAACTGGGCTATTTATCTATTCAGTTGTCCTTTCAGCTACCGTCCTCTTCCTCCATCCATAACAGATCTCCCAGCAGTTCCATCTCCCCTATCCTCCAAGCATTCGGCTTCCATCTTCCTCCAACCCATCTGCAATCCATATCCTATTCCAAAGCTTTGTACCATATCTTGTACCATATCCCTTTCCCTTTCCTGTACAATGCTTTCCTTCCTGTATTTATCCTTCTTATCTCCGTCCTAGTGAGATTCCCGCCGAGTGTGATCTTCCTATCCCCAATCCTGAGCTTCTGTACATATCCCTTGTGCATATCGTTCCTCCTTGTTGTACATAACCTTTGTCCATCTTGCAGCAGCATTTGATCAAATATCTTGTCCCATCCCCAGCCTCAGAAAATTTGTGGTCCCACTCAGGCCTTGTGCTTCAGCAACATCAATTGATGACTTATCCTTGCTCATCCTGATTATTCCTTGAACTTCAGCTTTTTGCCAGCGAACAACTACACTTATTCTCTCACCAACCCATGGGTCCTTGAGGATATATCATTCCTCCTGTCTGACCTAATCTTCCATCCTGGTCCTTGAGGATATATCGTTCCTCCTGTCCGACCAATCTTCCCACCATCAATCAAACCTAATCTCTCTCCTTGGCAAAGGATGTCTTTTTGGAGTTATCATTTTGATCTTGGATTTTTTTGTCCTTTGGGTCTTGTTAATCGTTTTGGCTTCTCTTTATCCCACCAGGGTCACCACGATTCTTTATATCACGGTGTGCTGCGTGTGCGGATAATCTAGGGCAAGGTCTTTTGATCTTTCGCTTCTGCCTGTGAGTCAGTTGTGCGTTTGTGGTTCCTTCAGCATCGGATCTGCCATGTCGCCTCTGCGCTTCATGTGTGATGTTGGGGCAACCCTGTGTGTTTGTTTAGCGTCAGTCCTCGTCAGTCCTCTACGACGTTGTTGACAGGCCTCGTGATCCCAGTATCTTTGGCAGGTCTCTAACATAGCTATATTAAATCTAGGTTGTGCACTCCCGTTTGCACTTGGAGCTATCTGGTCCCTTGCATTTATCATATAGATTAATCTTGCATCTTTACATATAGCTACATCTTGCATCTTGCATTTCCATCTCATCTTGCATTCACCCATCTTTTCTCTTGGAAGCTTGGTAATTTATCTCCCCTGCTTCCTCAGTCATTCCTTCTCTGTTTCCTTTCGAGAAAATTCCACAATGTTTACTCCTTGCGTTATTTTCTCGAGGGGGCACAATCCCTTATTCCTCTAAATTCTAGCCTGGGGCATCTTATTTTCTTGTCTTTGAAGCCATGCCACTTGCGGCATCGCATCAAAGAGGGGCAAAATGTAGACACCTAAAAATCCTTTAGAAAATAAAGTATTTTTATTTTCTGAAAAATCCCTGATGACATCATCATTTATTAATTAATTAATTATTTAATTAATTAATTTATTTTTATGTCATTAAATCCCTTTTTCTTAATTAAAAATATTTAATTAAGAAATCCCTCCCAAAAATGTTTAAATCTTATTTAAACATTAATCCCCTATTTATTAATTATTTTAATTAATAAATTGACCAAAAATCCCCCAAAAAAATAATTAATTTATTTTTTGACCAAAACTTGGCCAATTTTCTTAAGACCACTAACCTCTTCCAAAATCTTCTAATCCCTTCTTAATTTCGATTAAAAGGCTAATCCCATCTTTTCTAACCCTAATCTCAACTCAAAATATTTAATTAAGATTAAATATTTAATTTTCATATTTATTGAAAATATTTCAATAAATTTTCCCAAACTTAAGCTTTTGGAATGAATAAACTTTTATTCCATAAAACCTAGGAGAATTCTAGACTCTTCTAGAAACTTCTCAACCCAACCTCTTCACCCATCCTAATCCTAAAATCCCCTAATCCTAATCCTAATCCCCTTTCTAATCTTGTCACATTCCATTAGCAAAAGGTTTACCAAAACTTATGCTAACCTCCTCTTAGTCATCCTCCTTAGTCAACAAAGATGGCCACCTCTTGGCCACCTCTTGCAAATGCATTTAAGGATGCATTTAAGCCTTCCTTATCTTTCTTACATGCATTCATTATGCATTTAAGACCTTCTTATCCCTTCCTTGCCACCTCTTGGCCTTGGGCACATTTACCAAATTGTGCACATGCCCTCAAACTTTCAACTCAATCCTCCCTTGACACTTGTCAGGACACTTGTCCTTGACTCAACCCTAACCTTAGCCCTAACTCTGACTCATCCTTTTTAACCAAGCCCTTCCCTTTTCCTATAAATACCCTCACTTCCTAAGGCAAATCATCTTTCAACTCTCAAACTCAATAGCAAAGTTATAATGCCATTTTCATTCTAGCATAAGCATAAACTCATCATTTTAGATTATTTTCAAGCTTTAATCACATTTAAATTAGCTTAATTGGATTAACATAGATTCATTTCTTGTTTAATCAATCTTAGTTCATCTTTTAGCTTTGCATATTTGTGTGTTCTTGAGGCCTTTGAGGCAAAATAGGTTCCTCATACCTATTTTGTGTCATTTTGGGTCTTCTTGATCCTCAAATCATCCTATTTGCATGCTCCAAGTGCTTGAGTTTGCACACCCACATCCATTTATATCCAAGCATATCAAACGGTGCATGGGCGCATCCGTTTTAGGCTTAAACTGAGGTGGCTTTGATTTTAGTTTGTTTACCATTAAATTTGATTTGATAATATGCTATGACGTTTGTTTGTCTTTGGCCTTCAAAATAGGTTTAGGTGCACGCTCAAATCCTAGTCTACAAATAATATTAAGGTTATTTGGATAGTGTGTTCAGTGATCTTACCCTGAACCTATTTGGGCAATGGGTCCTTCTATCTTCCATAACTCTTAACAGGGTTAGAATCTTTTAACAGGGATTCAAAATCTCCTAATAGGGATTTATATGTACTGAATGTATTTCATAAGACTCCTAACAAAGTCCATCCTCTCATAATGAATATTCATATTAGTGCATCTTTTGTGGGCATCATTCCCACCGGGGTTTACTCTTTGATCAAGAGGTTCCCTAGTCAACATATCTTGTGTTATTGTATCATTGTGTCTAAATATCTTTGTATGGTTAGTAATTGCATTTCTTACATGGTTAAATGTTGTTGAAGATGTTAAAAGTTATAATTATCTGATAACTAATTCACCCCCCCCCCACCCTCTTAGTTATCTTGGTGGACCTTACTTTCTAACAATTGGTATCAGAGCGGCAGGTCCTTGAAAGGAAAGTTTAATAGCTTAAGGAGATCCATGGCAAATTTTAGAAAAGAAAGCCCTAAGTTTGATGGAGTAAATTTTGATAGCTAGAAGGAAAAGATGAAGACACATCTATTGTGTTTAGGACTAGACTATTTGTTGATTACAAAGAATGATAGGACTATAATTGAAGAAGACAGTCTTGAAACAAGTTCTAAAGATGAGGTAGATCTATTCATGTGTAACATAATTGCAAGAGAAGCACTTTTGATAGCACTTCTGGAGAATGAATATAGTTAGGTAAAATGTTTTAAGAAATCTAATGAAATTTGGAAAGCTTTACACTCTACTTTTGAAGGTGATGAACATGCAAAAAGAGCTAGATTACATAATTGGATATCTGCATTTGAAGATATTAGAATGATGGAAGATGAATCTGTTAGAAGCTATATTGGTAGAATGTCAAAAATTATTGCAGGGATAAAATCTTGTGGAGGATCAAACATAGAGAATGAAGTGATATGGAAATTCTGAGGACATTGACTGCTGCGTTTAAGTAGACAACACAGATGATTGAACAAGTTATACCTTGTACTACAAACTTTACAAGAGAGACTCTTCTTGGAAGATTGGAAGTAGCAGAGATGAACCTGAGGTTATCAGGAGACTTACCTAGAATGGAGACATCATTCAGTGCTCATAGTATTCATCCTACTTTGTCAAGAAGTACCAATGTGAGTGGAGATTATGCCAGTAGCAGTAGATCTAGAAATGAAGAAGATAAGAATATTGAAGAAGGTATTGCCTTACTTGTGAAAAGAGAACCAGACAATAAGAAAAATTTTAAATGTTGGACTTGTCAAGATTATTGTCATTTTCCATCTAAATGTCCTAAGAGAGTTAAGAAGTACAGAAATAATTTCAAACCTAGAAGATCTAAGGAATGTTATTATGCTAATGATGAAGATCTTGAAGCTAGTATAGAAAGAACTTTGAGTGAAAGTGATATTGAGAATAATGATGAAATAGGATTTGTAGCAATTAAAGAATAAAATTCTGAATTTGATGTTAAAGAAGAAAAAGCATTAGTTTCCCAAGTTGAAAAGAAAGCTGATTGGATTATAGATAGTGATTGTTCACATCATATGACTGGAGATATGAAGAAGTTCATAAATTTTAACAATTATGATGGAGGAGTTGTTAGAGTTGGTAACAATGCACCTTGTTTGATTAAAGGTATTGGATCTATTACTCTTGATGGAAACACTAATACTGATGATGTTTACTTTGTTGATGGATTGAAACATAATGTTTTGAGTGTTGGATAGTTAGTGGATAAGGGATATCAAGTTTGGTTTACTGAGAAAACTTGTGTTATAAAGGATAAAGATGGAAATCTAATTGGAACTAGATCTAGAACCAGAGGTAATGTATTTCAGTTGAATCCTACTGAGATGACATGCTTGATTACTAAAATTGATGACAATTGGTTATGGCATAGAAGGTTCTGTCATATAAACTTTGATAACATTGTGAAAGTGAATACTACACTTGTAGTAAGGGATTTGCCTAAAATTATGAAGCCTACTAACATGATTTGAAAATAATGTGTGATCTCTAAGTAGAAGAGAAGTTCATTTCCTAGTAAGAAGTTGACATTGGTAGAGAAGTTTGAGATTGTTCATATAGACTTAAGCAGTCCTACCAAGACTAGAGGATTCTATGGAGAAAGGTATTTTATGATTCTTGTTGATGATTTTACAAGAATGATGTGGATTGAATTTCTGAAAGAAAAATTTCAAGCATTTGATAAGTTTAAGATCATTAAGAATAAAGTCAAGAATGAATCTGGAATGAAGATTAAATGTTTGATATTTGATAGAGGTGGAGAATTTACTTCTATAGAGTTTAACACCTTTTGTGAAGTGAATGGTATTAAGAGATAGTTTTCAGCCCCTAGAACACCTAAACATAAGGGTATTGCAGAAAGAAGAAACACATCAGTAACTGAAGCAGCAAGAGCTATGTTATTTGAGAATGACATGGTGAAGACATTTTGGAGAGAAGTAGTGAATACAATAGTATATAGAATAAATAGAGTACAAATTAGAGCAGACACAGATAAGACACCTTATGAATTATGGTTTGGACATGCACCCTCAGTTAAGTATTTTAGAATTTTTGGAAGAAAATGTTATATAAAGAGAGATGATGATATTGGATAGTTTGATCCTAGAAGTGAGGAAGGTATTTTTCTTGGATATCCTTTGAAGAACAAAGCATATAGATGTTACAATAAGAGAACTAAAACTATTGTTGAGAGTGTAAATGTTAAAGTTGATGAGAAGTTTAAAATTTAGGAAAGAATGCTTGATTATGAATCTGATGAAGAAGCTAATCCTCAGCCTAACATTGAAAGTACTGAATTATTCTATGAGACTGACAGTGAATTGTTGAATGAGAATCATACTGTAGAAGAAACCAGAGAAGAATCTAAAGAAGAATCTACAGTTGAAGCAAGATCTATGACTATGACACTGAACAGGTATCTATCTAGACATCATCCTATTGAACAAGTTATTGGAAGTTTGGACAGAGGAGTTATGACTAGAAATAAGGTACATTTATGTTTGATTTGTCAAATTGAACCTAAATCTACTAATGAAGCTTGTGAAGATGAACATTGGATTAATGCTATGAAAAAAGAACTAGATCAAATTGAAAAGAATGAGACATGGGAATTGGTTCCTACACCTAAAGACAAGAATGTGATTGGAACTAAATGGGTATTCAAAAACAAGATGAATGAATAAGGAGAAGTAGTAAGAAACAAAGAAAGATTAGTATGTAAGGGATACTTGTAGCAAGAAGGAATTAACTATGAAGAAACCTTTGCACCAGTAGCAAGACTTGAAGAAATAAGAATGTTTTTGGCTTATGTAGCTTTTAAGAAATTCAAAGTGTATCAGATGGATGTGAAGTCCGCATTTCTAAATGGTGAATTGGAAGAAGAAGTCTACATTGAGCAGCCTGAAGGTTTTCCTTTGACTGAAGAAGGAGATATGTAATGTAAACCGAAGAAAGCATTATATGGACTAAAGCAAGCACCTAGAACTGGGTATGCTAGATTGGATAAGTATTTTTTGAAATTGGGATTTACTAAAGGAATAATAGATAGTAATTTGTACACAAAAGGAACTGAAAATGGATTGTTTAGTTATAGTTATTTTTGTTGATGACATTATCTTTGGAGGAGAAGATGAAGCTAGTGAAAAATTTGCTAATGAAATGAAGACTGAATTTGAAATGAGCATGATTGGTGAGATGAAATACTTTTTGGGATTACAGATAACACAGAACAATGATGGTATCTTTGTTAGCCAGAAAACGTACTTGAATGATTTGCTGAAAAGATTTGGAATGGAGAATTGTAAACCAGTTGGAACACCTATGGTTACAGGACACAAACTATCAAGCAAAGATGAAACACTAGTAGTTGAGCAGAAGAAATATAGATCCATGATTGGAGGATTGCATTACTTAACACACACTAGACTAGATATACAACATTCAGTTGGAATGGTAGCAAGATGTCAATTTGAACCTAGAGAGTCACATTATGTAGCAGTAAAGAGGATATTGAGATATTTAAGAGGCACAATGGACTATGGATTATGGTATGAAAAATATGATGATTTCACCCTATGTGCATATATAGATGTTGATTGGGAGGTAGTGTTGATGATAAGAAAAGCACCAATGGTGGAGCCTTTTTTCTTGGAGGAAGATTGGTTTCCTAGTTGAGCAAGAAGCAGAATTGTATTCCACAGATTACAAAAGAAGTAGAATATGTAGCAACAACAAATAATTGTAACCAAATAATTTGGATGAAGTAGATGCTAAAGGATATTGGAATTAAGTTTGTTGAGCTTGTTGTCATACATTGTGGCAACACCAGCACAATCAGTATGTCTAAGAATCCTGTATTGCATTCTAAAAATAAGCATATAGAGATCAAGTATCATGTTGTAAGAGAGAAAGTTGTTGAGAAATAAGTTAGAATGGAGTACATAAGCACAAAAGAATAGATAGTAAACATATTTACAAAGCCTTTGCCTAAGGATACATTTGAGTATCTAAGAGGTATGCTTGGGGTTATGCCCCAGCCTACTTTTGAGTAATGATGCAGTTGATTGCATCCATCTAGTGGTATATGAGCCCTATCTTTTTTAGGATTGGATGTTGGTACTTCCTCTATGGGGGAGTATGTGTATCTGAGCTGAGTCATGAGGACTCTTGTGAATGTATTTTCTGAAACAGTGTCTTTTGACAATGAGTTGTTGTTGACATGTAGTGATGAAATTTCTATCATTGATGTCAATGGGGGTGAAGTGTACATGAAAAAACCTGTGTACCATCTATTGGAGAGAATTGTATAGGAAAACAAAGCAAGATCTAATTGATGAAGAGGATTTGAAGAATTTTCAGAGCATTAGTGCAACAGTTTTGCCGTATTGGATTTTTGGAACATTGGATGTTTTTCATCTATGTTGCCATCAATGCCAATGGGGAAGATTGCTAGGAATGAATGTTGGATGTTGGTAGTCATTCTGTAGCAGTTGTTGTTGCATTCATGACTATGATTGTCATTGATGTCAACACAGTGATCTTCTAGAGACTAGCAGAGAAGCAGAAAGTGTTTTGATTAGTGCACGTGGGATATTGTAGTTGGTGCTATGTGATTTTGAGGTTATACTCTTTGATATGTTATATGTCTATGTTTAAGAGTGTAGATAGTAATTCATTGATTCATGAAAGTTATGAGCATTTTGGTAAAAGTAGTATTCAGGCAGTGTTCCTGAGTAGCGGTTTGTGGAAATCAGATGATATCTCCTAATCGGGATGGAATCTAGTTTTGTGCAGTTAAAGGGAAGTTTGAGATAGATTTATGCTGACATGGTTCATAATGAAAACTTTGAGGTTGCATGAGTGAATAGATATTGCATTTGGAAGCCAATAGTTTTGTGTAATTTTGATGTAGCATATGGAAACTTTTATTTTGTAATTGTGTGCCAACTCATTTGTAATTATTTGAGTGTGGTGTAAAGGAAGGAATTTTTTTCTTATTGTGAGTAGTTGAAATGTGAAATAAGTGTGAGCATGGTTTGGTTGCATGTGAATGTAAGCATGAAGTGAAGAACAAAGCCTAAGAGATTGTGAAAGTGAAATTGTGAAGGAAGACATACAAAGTACAGAGATCTGGAATTGAGATCTGGTGTAGCAGTGAGTATAGTCTGGCATAGTAAGGAGGTACATATTTCATATTATTCTATTGAATAATATTAAGGTTATTTGGATAGTGTTTTTAGTGATCTTACCTTGAAGCTGTTTGGGTAGTGGGTCCTTCTATCTTCCATTACTCTTAACAGGGTTAGAATCTTTTAATAGGGATTCAAAATCTCCTAATAGGGATTTATATGTATTGAATGTATTTCATAAGACTCCTAACAAATTCCATCCTCTCACAAGGAATATTCATATTAATGCATCTTTTGTGGGCATCATTCCCACCAAGGTTTACTCTTTGATCAAGAGGTTCCCTAGTCAACATATCTTGTGTTATTCTGTCATTGTGTATGAATATCTTTGTATGTTTATTAATTGCATTGCTTACATGGTTAAATGTTGTTGAAGACATTTAAAAGTTATAATTATTTGATAACTGATTCACCCCCCAGCCTCTCTCAATTATCTTGGTGGACTTTACTTTCTAACAATATATTTATAATTATTTGTGAAATATGAATTATTATATTAAATTCTATATATATATATATATACATATATACATATATATATATATATAGATACATATATATATATATATATATATATATATATATATATATATATATATATATATATATATACATATATATATATATGTATCTATATATATATATGTATATATATACATATATATATATGTATATATATATATATATATATACACATATATATATATAGATACATATATATATATATGTATATATATACATATATATATATAGATACATATATATATACATATATATATATATATACATATATATATATATACATGTATATACATATATATATATATGTATATATATATATGTATATATATATATATATATATATATATATATATATATATATATATATATATATATATATATATATATATATATATATATATATATATATATACATATATTTGTTTCTGGATAATAAATCATTGCATTAATAGATAATAAGTAATATTATCTATATGGAATAGAAATTAAATAAATAGAAATTATGTTTAAAAATAGAAATTACTATTGGATTTCCTTAAATAAAGGATACATGAGAGGAAATTATTACTATTATTATGAATATCTCTTTTCAGGAATGGTTATTGTTATTGGATAAATTAATCCTAAACCATTAACCAACCATTAGTTTTGAATGGTTACATCAGTTGGATTTTTCCTACACAACCACTTGCTTAGTTTATTAACAGGAAGAATCCCTATGAGAAAGGGAGTTGGGAGTTGGCTGGAATGATTTCTCAGGAAGCTTTATTATAGTTTTAGGATATCATATTGAGATTTTAGGTGGCTGGAGGTTTTTGTCAAAGAATTTTACCATAGTTTTAGGAAGGATATCATCATTGAAATCATAGTATTTCTAGGGGAGACTTGAGTCTACATCCAGAAGGAATTTGGAGGAGTGTTTGGAGTTGGAAGAAAATAGTTCCTGGGGAGGCTTCATAATTGTCTTGGTGATATGATATTGCATTTTAGGGAATTTATAGTATTATAGAGGAAGCTTGTATTTGCATTTGGAAGGAGTCTGGAGAAGTGCATGAGAAAGATTGAGATAGCTGGATCCACCTTCATCAACGGTATCTCCGTAGCACACCAAGTAGGATCTATCTTGGGAGATGATCCTCCATTTGATTGTTGCCTTGTTTGAGTGCTATTATGTTTATCTACTTGTTTTCTTAGGTGAATCTACAAGTTAGTGAATGGTTATGTTATTGTACTATGTCTGCATTATTGTGAAATAAGATTAGGAGAGAGGATAGTATTGATATAGTGTTTCATAAATAAGTGTATATTCCCTGTGTGTGTTGATTTTAATTTGTTATTTTCTTGTTGGATGAAGGTAGAACAAAAAATTAGATTTGGATCATGCTATTATTGTTTGTGTAATGGAATAGTTGGGATTTGAATGTTTATAGATGCATTATTGTGATTAAAGGAATACATAATCAATTAGGATTTTGTTGGTTTTCATTTTAGAATTGGATGAAGTCTAGGAACTTCCTAACATCTTTGTGACATTCTCCCATATGTCTCAGGGGTCTCTAGGAACTACTAGACCTTGAGATTGTTCAAATGACCCTCATAGTTTTATGTCTACAGTAGGAACCTAATTTGTTTCTCCAATTATAGAGTAGGTTTAGATAGCTAGTAATCCTTGTTGGAGGGCTGTTCTTGTATGAAAACTAGGAGATCTCAAATGGGTCTTTCCTAGATTTGGCATCCGCAGTCCCTATAATGCCGAGTTTTACCAGCAAGTCGAATTGTTAGTCATTTTTTTATTTTTATTTTTTGGCATTTTTTACAAATGTGTGGTTAGCTTAAACACATGTGTAGTTACCTAAGTCAAATGTGTAGTAACCTTAAGAAGATGCACAACTCTATAAAATAATTGTGTAGTAACCTAAATCAAATGCATAGTTACCTTAAAACCAATGTGTAGTTACCTTACATCAATACACAGTTACCTTGAACAAATACACAGTTACATTGCACAAATGTACAATTAGCTTACACAAATGCACATTTAGCTTAAAAAAATGTGTAGTTAGCTTAAACAAACACTTTGTTGATCCCGGATTAGGGTTTAGACATGATTTATACAAATATAACATTTAAGTATAAGTTTGATTTATTTAATTTCTTATACTGTAAGTTATATTTGTATAAATTATAAAACATATATACTTTAGGATGTTGAGATAATTTTCAGCTTCATAGGAGTTAAGATGAAGATTCTAGATTTTGGAAATTTCTAAAAATTTAGACTTAGCCAAATTTCAAGCACATGAGGTTTCCACAAATGGAGCATTGTGTCATGCATATGGAATTTTGTATAAACTATATATGTTAATGTATTGTTTGGTGGAGGTTATATGGTGCATTTTGATGCTTTAATAAGGTTTAGGATGTGTTTAGGAAGAATGATTAGGGTTTAGGATTGTTTGGAGGATTAGGACTATTATAGGTCTCCCTAACGCTCCTAATTTTCCTAAACGTCCCTAAAATATCATATTTTTTTCTATTCTTTGATGAAAGTTCTCAAATGTGTTTATGAAGTGTATGTGATGTTTGGGTTAAGGGTAGAGAACCTTATAACACTAAGTAAGTGACTCTCAGTGCGGGGTCAGGGCCCTAACTGGCTAGTACCAGGATAACCGACTGAAGAGTTGTTTTAACAAGTCATAATTTAATTAAAACTTATGGAAATAGGTTCAAACACTAAAAAGATTAATGTATGCCTTGCCCATGCCATTAGTGCTAGTAAAGGCTATGGATGAGAGTGGGAGAAGGTACCTATCCATAGGTACGATTGAATGGTGCTTGTCTATATGAAAGGCATTCAGTTTCGCATGTGCCTACTTGAGGGTTAGGGCCCAGAGTGGCTAGTACCAGGACAACACAAGGGGTGAGGGCTATGTGATGACACTCACTTAGGTTGTTTCTTAGAGTTTCTACCAAGCCTTAGAACCTTTGGGAAAATATTTATACTTTGATCTTCTTTTCATTTGCTCTTTGGGAAAGGTTACCCAACCCTAGGTATGGCCTAGCTATCCCTTCTTTGTGGACCTTGGTGTTTATGTCCTAGCATGGGGGAGTGGGCCTTTTGGTAGCCATGTGGTTGGGTGGTAAATATTTTCATCGAGGTATCTTTTGCGGATGCAATGCTTAAGGATCCATGCTTGCTTAGGTTCTGGTTTTTGAAGAATGAAGACTTGTATTTATCTTTCATGATGTAAAATTATTTTTACCTCCCAAAGGGAGATGAATGTACTATAGTCATTGATGTATTTAAAAATGATGTATTTGGAATGGGTAGATTTAGGAGAAAGGAAAAGGGAAAGCATGAAATTTATGTATATGACGTATGTTGGAAAAGAAAAGGATTTTGTAGCATTTCAAGTAAAGTAGTATATTTCTCATTATTGATGAATAAAGGAAAAGATAGTAAAACAAATGTAATATTTACAATGTATCAAATGTTTAGATGATTCTATTATATAGCATTAATTCTTTTAAATGTTATATTGTTCATAAAGGATACTTAGGAATATAGATGGATTTTAGTGGCAAATTTAAATGAAAGTACTTTGTATTTCTTTAATAAAGAATCTACAAATGTTGTGATGTAGTTTTCTTAACAAGTAAATCATGTTGCTAGTACACTAAATGGATTTAAATGCATGATGCACTAAATTTAAGGGAACCTCTGAGGAATCTAAGTTAACTATGTTTTGTTTATGTGACTCATTTAAAAATTCAATTTTTTTCATAAATCATTACTTAGGTTTTCTTTTACCAAGAGAATCTTTTTTCTCTTCCCTAGTTTCATTGTGGGGCATGACACCGTGAGCAAGTAAAAGTAGTTGGGCTCCCAAATGCACCTATGATAGGTCCATAAGATTTTGTTCCTATGCTTGAAGCCAAGGAAGACACAATTATGATTGATAATGTGAAAATATAAATGGAGGCAACATATGAGGACTTAGACAAGTTTGAAGAAGCATTTGTGAGCACTAAGGAAGTAGAGATCTTATGCACTGAAGAAATTCCCAAGTAGCAAGAATAAGTTCACATGGAAGACATAACTGAACAAGAAGAAGAAGAGGAGAAAGAAGAAGAAGAGTCGGAAAATGAACCTGCAGATCAACCCTCTGTTGGAGTGCCTGTTAAGGTAAAAACTAAAGTTATGGATAACACACTTCTCACTCCTAAGTTATCAATGTCATTTTTGTCAATTTTGAGTCTTCACGCAACAAGTTTAGATTCACGGTGAGAAGAAAACCTGATAACAATCAATATAATAGAAATGGAGAAATAAAAGGAGAATCAAGTAATGAGAAATCCATTATTTGTTGAGTCAATAAGCATACTAAATAGTCTACTACCTATGGAAAAGATAGTACCAAATGTACTTTTAGTAGATGATGTCAGTGCCATCCTATCAAGTTTTAAAGAAAACTTCTCAAGCCAAGAAGAATCAACATCCAAGGTTACAAAAGAAAAATATCTTAGGAAGAGGCTAAGTGAATTGATAGGTAACTTCACACTTGACCTTAGTTCCTTAGAGGTTGGTCAAGCTTTGTTGAAAGACTTAGCAGCTAAAGGAAGAAAGATAATAGCTGATTGTACGGATAAGGACAAACTAACTAAATACCTATTAAAGAAGATTCAAGAAGTTAAATCAATGATGGAAGGAGTAAGGAAATCAATGGAAGATCCCACCATAGATGTAAACATGTGCAATAATGTCTATCAAGGTTAGTTAGAAGAAATTGAGAAGGAAGAAAAAGAAATGGCCAAGATAAGGGCTAGGCAAACTTAGTTACGGAATGCATTTGTACCTTCTTTGGATGTGATGAATCAGAATATCAAGGAGATTGATGCCATGATGGAGACATATGATCAAGGTCTAAGTTTAGATTTCGAGAAGATGGAGAAGTTAACTTATGCACTATGTTCCCATCTCCAAATAGTAGATGCACTAAAGGCATTTTGGCAGCAAGAAATTGCAAACCTTTAGAATGCAAACCTGAAAGAACTCACTGTGTAGGTACTTGTAGATGCATTTTTTGAGCACCTTTGTCATTAATTTCAAAGGGGGAGAAGAATAATAAGGACTATAGAAATATGAAGTATTTCATATGATGTAAAGGGGAGTAGAGTATTTAGTAGAAGGGATATATAAGATAGAGTATATGTTAGAAAGTTTTTGATGATGTTTAGTAACTTTTCCATACTCCTTTGTTGAATTTAATGAAATAGGGGGATGTTGGCACCTACAAATTTTCTTGGCTTTACCAGTTTTTCTTCTGGTCTCTGCAGTTGTTTTTCCCTATTTTTTGGCTAAAACCCTTGTTTGAAATTCAAGAATCTAGCCATTACATATAAAAACCCTAATTACACTTGGCCCTATTCTAATTTTATGTTACTTTTTTGGGCCAGTTAAAACCTCAAAATACCCATGTGCTTAAATGTTATACCACTTCGCATGTTGATCGGTTAGATTTTTTAACGTCGGGACCCCTTTTAATATTTCCTAAGTTCCTAAGTCTTTCAGCATTAATTTTTCCTATGTCCCCCACAGTAATATTTTCCTATGTCTCACCCATTAAAATATGTGGTTATCATTAATTCACAAGACTATTTGGTGTCAGAGGTCTCTGACATGTGAATTCATGATCGTGTGCCATCTTTCTTGGTGGGCCATGTCTTCCTTCCCTATTGACTTGTTAATGAGTGAGTAGAATCAATGATTGTCACTATACCACTGAGGGAAGATGCCCGGGTTTTAACATGATGCTTAAATGACAACCATTTGATGTGATGGTAGAAAAAATATGGGTTTGAAGTGACATGTAAGTACAAATGGTAGGCTTTGATTGGTCCATGGGTGAGTGACTAGATATGCTGTCAGTGGGACCTAGTTTTCGGCTTGTCAGAGGGTCCTAACCTTGTCAAAGAATCAATGAATGATGTAAGTTCTTATCAAATTTGTCAGAGGCTTGAGATTATGCGTCAGCTATTGATTTCATATCCTATTAGATGATTTTCAGGGCAGGGAGAGATTCTCCATCTAATGATGGGCATGTAATCTGATGGAATCTTGGAGGTCTATGCAAAGATGAGATGGCCATTGATCTTCTTGATGTAGGCCTAGTTAGTTTATCAGTCTTTTGGTGGTTCTGACAAATGGTTGCTTGGTGCACTGGTTCACATGATGTTTTAGCGAAAGGTCTAGTGACTTCACAATTTGACAAATAGTGTTTGTGTAGTAGCCAAATGATTTAGTGGTGCTCTCAAAGTTCTCTCAAATGGGTGAGGGTTTCTTTAGTCACGTGTTCGCCAAATCTATAAAAGCTTAAGGGTTAGATAGGGACAGTGGGACCGCATGATGATTCATCACTGAGTTGTCAATTTTTGATTGACTAAGCTAGAAGATGATGAGGAATACTACAAGGTGGGGCCATTGTTAGAGGAGTCAATGATGAGGACAAGATCTATGATTGGTGTAAGATCTTATGGGTTGTGTCAGAGCCATGAGATCTTGCACCCGCTGTCCGATTTCAAAGGCTTACTAAATGTGGGTCCTATGTTAGAGATGACTAAGCATGAGTAGAAAATAACATGGTGATAGGTGGCATAAAGCAGGCCCAAGTGGGGGTCTAGGGTCTACTGGTCTAGATAAATAATGTTAGCAGCTTGATGAATTTCATTTCTTTTTAGTTGTTTGCAAAATGAGATGGTGGTATTTTAAGTTGGCTGGCAATTCAGCAAAGGAAGGTCATGTGATCGTTAAATATTTTAGAAATGACTTAAAATGTTCTGTGAACTAGTGAAAACCTTTTGTCACCAGTTCGCCAAGTGTAACCGAGGTAAGTTTGTTTTCCTTCGGCCACTAAGTCACTAAGCTAGGTAGTGGGTTAAGATTTTATTACATGAATAGGAAAGGCTTTGTCACATGTTCGCTAAAGGTAAACCTAGGCTAGTAGTTGAGTTAGGGACATAAAGACCATGAAAAGGAGAGATCGAATGGTCACTATATAAAGATTGATCGATGTTTAAATTTTGACCACCGATTTGCTGCTGGCACCATGAATGTGACTGTTAAGGTTCAAATTCAAATTTCTAAGGGTTTCTAGGGACGGAAAGGACCAAAATTTATGGTTTTAGAGGAAGGATTTGATGAAGTTGTTGTATCGACTACTACAGGGTGCTCCAGAGGGTTTTATGATTTATTGTAGATGCTTATACCATCTTAAAATGGACATAGGTAAAGCTCGAGGTGTATTGTAGGTGTGAAAATAGATTGAAAAGGCATGGTGTTTGCATGATCTTCAATACAAATCAGAGCATTTTCATTGATGAAGATCAGTTTTGGGTCCGTTTGTCCAGGTTGCTTGGTTTTCTCCCCTAGAATTAATTGTTGATTGATATTGGTTGGTTTAGTGGGTGAAACCCTAACCCTAGCTATCTAAAGCATGTTGCATCCTAAGTTCTTTAAGGATTCCAAGATAGCTAGTGGTATAAGTAGTTAGAGTTCTAATTTTGTAAGGGTTCTGAAAACTTTTTGGGTCCCCTAGCTTTCTAGTTTTCCAATCTTTTGGTTCCTGGTTCTAGTCTTTGGCAATCCAAGGGATTCTATTCTTTGGTTCTATATTCTTAATGGTTGAATGCTGATAATACAAACTTTGTAGAGCAGATTGTTGATCCTATGATTTTGAGTAAAGAGTTTACTTGTATGTATTCATACACTTCCATAAAATACAATACAATTTCTACCTTGCTTCTATTATTATCTATTTGCTTTGTGTTTATTCTTGTATGTCTCTATTTGTAAGGCATTTAGAACATACTAGTTGTAAGGCAGTTAGCTAATTTTTGCATGAGTTTCTTTCAAGGAAAGAATTAAATTCTTATGTGCAATTTCAAAGAATGAATACATCTTTGGAAGATCTTGATGGTAGCAAACCTAGATTGAGAAGATAGTTCATAAGGAATTCTATCCAAGTTGTGTGTGCTTTATATGGCATGTCACTGTATTTCCTAGAAGTTCCTCTATTGATCTATGTTAGACTCTTTGCCCAAAGGATTAGGCACTAATCTGATCTCTGTCATTCAAACACCTTTCAGTCATCAAACACAAAATTCATCATTACCAATACCATTTCATTTCATGTTCATGTACCTAAGAAATAGGATTGTCCCTAATGTTCTATAGTCTAGAGTTGATGATACCTTGAAGAGTGAATCAAAGGTTAACCTTCCTTGAGTTTTACTCATAAAAAGAAGGACTCATCACCCTTATGCCACTGTTCATGTTATCATACTAGGAGTTTCATTAGTCACATTTTGGAACAGGTTGTTCTCAGCTATCTTTAGAATTATCTTCCACAAAAGTACCTCTAATAGACTCAATAGCATGGAAATGAAGACCTAATCCACCAATCCATTGTTTACTTGAAAGATAATAACCTATTTGTAGGAAATACCTACTTGAGTCCTGTGGAGCTCAAAGTAGGAGGATCTTATCCAATCCTCATCAATTAGGCTTTTCTTGCAAACTTGGAAACCTATCTACTAAGAATCTAGCCAATGTCCTTGCCAAGTTTGACCCACAAGAAAAATCCCTAACAGACTAGCGACTCTACTAGGGAGTTGTAAGAGATATTTTGCTAAGTTGTAGGGTTTAGTTGAGCTAGGGCTCCTACCCTATACAAACGTGCTGGTTACCATGGGTGCCAATATTTTAAAGAAGAATTCCCAATTTTTGGGTGGTGACTCTGACAATCTTTGTAGTAGTACTGGTTAGAAAATCATTCACAAGATGAGTTATAGAGCTACTAGGTCTCAAAGAAATAATCTTCCTGAGGATAGATTGGGAGAAGGTATTCCAAGTACTTCTAGGCCTAGTTAGACAAAGAGAGGAAGAAGAAATAGAAATATGTTTCATGCTTAGAAACATAGAGAAGATACTAGACAAGAGGAAGAAATTTAGTCTATTCAAATGAATCAAGGAAATACCTCTGAATATGAGGAGGTTGTTGATTTGGGCTCGAACCAGTATGAGGATGAGGTTCAAGTAGGAGATGCTAAATCTAAGACTACTCTCCCTAAATTAGAAGAAATTTTTGAAGAAGTCTATGAGTTGGAGAGGAGAGTCCAAGAACAGATCCATTTAAGATAGAAAAGAGACAAGGGAAAGGAGGAAAATATCAAACATGCTATGATTAGAGCTGAGCAATTGAAGAGAAAATTGTTGGATCTTGAGGCCATGAATTAGGATCATGTGATAGAACAAACAGAAGATCAACCTATTGTCCATAAGATCTATGAGACAAAAAATCCTAGGGACAAAGGTAAACAAAAGGCTATAGGAGTTTCAATAAATGAACCAAATCATGCAAAGAAGTCCATGGATCAAGCAGCAAGATTAGAGGCTCACTTGCAAGAAGCAAAAAGAAAACAAGAATTTCTAGCAAAAGAGTTAGAAAAGGTAGAGCTTGAAGCCACTACTAGTGAGATGAAAAGGAAGATTGACTTCCTTAGGTAATCTTCTGGACCTACTAATACCCTTTCCACTTCTCAAGCACAACGAGAAAATGTGTTCAACACTACAAATACTTCAGGTATGCCTAAGACTCCTAATGTTTCTAGTACTCAAACATCTACATCTTTAGGTGGTGGCCCATTTCAAGTAGGTCCCATTCATGAGAGGCATAAGCAATTGGTTTTTATTGGGATTCCTAGTTATCCAAATCCCATCCTTGATGAAATTAGAAAGAAGCTCCCAAAATTCACTGGAAGCAATGCAATTACTTGCGAAGAGAATTTGAAAAGTTTCATTGATGTGATAGATGACTACAATATTGAGCCTAATGATGTGATCATGAAGCTTTTTGTTCAGTCTCTAACTGAAGATGCTAGAGATTAGTTTAGAAATTTTCCACATGCTAGCATATGTTCATGGAATCAGTTTAGGTAGTCTTTCAAGGAAAAGTATGGTGATAAAACCAATGAAGGCTTCATGCTTAATGAGTTTAACAACATCAATAAAAATTCAAATGAGGGTGTTTTTGAATTCAATGTTAAATTTTAGAAGGCTATGCATAAGTTATTATAGGTTATCAGATTGGATGACAGAGTTTGTCTTGTCACATACTTGAATGCTTTTGATTCAAAAATGGGATATCTTTTGAGGGATAAGAATCCTAGGAATCTTGCAAAGGCTTATAAATTGGCTATTAATATAGAGAGCAATAGAAGGATATCAGGGAAGTTGGGAAGGAGAGAAGATTGTCAGCCATCAATCTCAAATAGAAGAGAGCTAGGGAAACCTAATGCAAAGCCAAAAGATGATGATAGTTTGAAACAAATCTTGAAAGCAATAAAGGATTTAAAGCCTAGTGAACCAAGAAATAGTAGAGTACAAGGAAATGAAAGGCCATCTTTCAATAACTTTAATAAGTTACCAAGAATGCAGAACTATCCCTATAATACTCAGTGGAAGGATGGGAAGTCAGTGCTTCTTGAAAGAAAGGATAAACCAAATGACAAGACCCCTAACCCTTTGTACAGAAATATAGTGAATATGAATGATGATGTTCCATGGTGTATTATTTTCCAATCACCTCATGATCCCTATTACTGTGCTATTGCTCAAAGTGTTTCTACAGATGGAGATCAAGGCAACGACAATGATGATACTTATGATGATCAAGGGTGTGGTATGACTTCTTCATACATATCTAATGAGTTAGATTCTACAAAGGAAAATGAAGATCAAGATGTTGGCAATTCCCAAGTTAGGAATAAGGTTTACCATCAGCAAGTGTTTTCTGATGAAGAAGATAATCACCTTGATGTAGTTTAATGCAATTTACTCTAAGAAGTGATGGGTTAGTAATGTTGAGAAGACCTTCTGATGAAGAAATTACAGAAATCATGATAGACATGGTGTCCCAAGTTAAAAGTAACTATAATTTGAGAAATAAGGTGGTAGGTTGTCCAAGTGGCACGACCGCTAGAATTTTCATCAAGAAAATGGAAAGGGATGAAAAACAAGCCCAAAATAAGCAAAAGGTTGCTGACACTACTGACAAAACCAAAGTGAAGAAAAATGTCAACTTCCCAAAGCCAATTGTAGCTTACAAGGTAAAAGCTAAACCTCTTGTGGATACTATTTCTCCTTTACAAGAGAAAGAAAAGGGTCAGAGCAAAGATAGTCCCAATGTGGTGACACATGAAGAAGATAAAGAGGTCACTGTCATTGGGCAAGATGTGGTTGACCCCAAGTATGTTCCCATTGACATGAGAAAATTATTGTCACAAATCACTATCAAGATCCCCTTATTAGAAATGATGAGGATAGAGGAGCATAAAGTTAAAGCTTTTAGTTGGGTAAAAGGAGACTTCTCTTTTGATACCCAAAGTTCCACAAAGGTTGATGGAATAGATATTGCAGCAAGTGATGCAATTGAGAACCAATGTGGGGAGACCATCTCTGAGATCCCTTAGATTTATTTGGATGCTAATATTGCAAATCTTGTGTTAGGAACAGTTGATCCTTTCTTTTTGTCCTTAATAGTGAATGGAAAGTTGTTAAAAAATTGTACGATTGATTCAGGAGCCTCTAATACTATTATGCCTATAGAAATAATGAGATCTGTGGGTCTGAAAGTAGATACACCTCATGGTAGGTGTCAATCTATGGATTCAAGAGAGGTCCCTATTATTGGTACTATAAAAGCACTTCCTTATAGGTTGACAACTTTCCTTGACAAGTTGCTAACAATGAGTGTTCTAGTGGTAGATATTTCCCCTCATTATGGGATGTTGTTGTCAAGGAAGTGGAGTGCTTAGATGGGAGGTAGTATCCAATGTGATCTATCCTTTGCAACTTTCAATATCAATGATGAAAATGTGAAAGTATCTAGAGAGGGTAGAACTCCACGCATGATTGAAATAAATGATGATCATTTAAATTGTTGTGTGGCTGTTGACATGGAGAATTTCAAGTTAGAAGAAACTGTCCCACCAGTGGAAGAGGTAGATCCACTAGTTGGAGAATTAAGGAAATAGCAAGATGGACTATGGCAGATGTATTTTGATGGAGCATGCTCAAAAGAAGGCTCAGGAGCTGAAGTCTTATTCATATCTCCATTAGGTACTGCTTTTAAGTATTCATTCTCATTGACTTTCCAATGCACAAACAATACTATTGAATATGAGGCATTGTCTTTGGGATTAAATATTGCTATCAAACATGGGATAAAATGTTTAAAGGTTTTTGGTGATTTTGAGCTTATGGTAGCACAAGTTCGATCCGAATATGCTGTCAAGAATGATAGTTTGAAATTGTATAAACATGTAATATGGGATTAGGTTGAAATGTTTGATGCTTTCAATATATGTTGGGTAGAAAGATCAAATAACATAATGGCTAATTTTTTGGCCAATGTTTCTCTAAAAGGGAATGATTCAACTTTGTTCAGAGTGTCAATTCTTGAAGTAAAAAGTAGACCAGTTGTTGCAGACAACATTTACAATTGGTAGGTTTTTGAGGATGATCATGACATCTTGAGATTTATTTAATGTCTTGACATATATGAGGATTAGCCTATAGACTGCAATACTTTGGTTGAGGAAATTGAAGGCAAGGACATGGTCATGGGAAGTGAGGTGATCTAGTTGAGTTCAAATAGTATTCCTAAAGGCTTAACTAAGTTAAAAGCATTGTATAGCAGCCAAAATGATCATATGTCAAAAATAAGTAATGCTAATGTAGAAGATTTGGAGGAAGTGAATTTGGGGTCACATAGTGCTCCTCAAATGGTCTATATTGGAAAAGGATTAACCCCTCAATTGAAAGATAATTTGATAAGGTTGTTGAGGAGGTACAAGCACATGTTTGCATGGTCTTATGATGACCTAAAATCCTATAGAGAGAACCTTTTCCAACATGAAATTCCATTAAAGCATGATGTCAAACCATTCAGGAAAAAACAAAGGCCCATCAACCCATTGTTAGCTCCTAAGATGCAACAGGAGCTAGTCAAGTTGAGTGATGTAGGAATAAGTCAACCTATAAGGCATTCAACTTGGGTGTCTAATTTAGCCCCAGTGAGAAAGAAGAATGGTGACATTAGGTTGTGTGTAAACTTTAGGAATTTGAATGTTGCATCATTGAAAGATAATTATTCACTGCCTAATATGGAGGCAATGTTGCACAAGGTCACTGGTTGTGAGTGATTGTCTATGATGGATGGTTTTTCTAGATATAACCAGGTGTTGGTGAAGGAATCTAAACAATTCAAAACTACATTCACAACACCTTGGGGAACCTATGTGTATGTTAGAATGCCATTTGGTCTCAGAAATGCTGGAGCAACTTTCCAAAGAGCCATGGATGTTGCTTTCAAAGAGTACATTGACCTGTTTATGGTTGTGTATCAGGATGACTTAACTGCTTATTCCAAGAAGGCTCATGATCATTGTTCACACCTAGAAAAGATTTTTGTCAAAGCTCTGGAGTATGGTGTGTCCCTGAATCCTAAAAATGTAATTTTGCAGTCAAAGAGGGAAAGCTTCTAGGACACATTATATCAAAAGATGGATTAAGAATTGATCTAGAGAGGGTTGAAGTAATCAGGAAGGTGTCTGCACCAAAAAATCTCAAAGGGGTGCAGTCCTTTCTAGGGAAGATCAATTTTGTTAGGAGATTCATTGCAAATTTTTTTGAAATTCTCAAGCCTATAGTAAAGTTGTTGAAGAAGGATGTGAAGTTTCAATGGACTATAGAGGCTCATGTTACATTTGAGAAAATTAAAGATGTGGTCCAACAAGCATCTGTGCTTAAGTCTCCTAACTATTCCAAGCCTTTTTCATTGTTTTCTTTTGCATCATTTCACACCATTGCTGCTATTTTATTGCAAAAGGACAAAGAAGGTTTTGAACATCCAATTGCATTTTTTAGCAAATCCTTCCAGGCTGTTGAGTTGAATGATGAGATGATGGAGAAGCAGGCATATGCATTGGTAAAAGCAGTCAAATATTTCAGGCCTTATTTGGCATGTGCAAAGGTTGTTGTATATGTCCCACATTCAGCATTAAAGGATGTTCTTACTCAATCTAAAGTCATTGGTAAGAGATGCAAGTGGATTACTAGAATTCAAGAGTTCAATTTGGAAATTCATATCACTAAGTTCGTAAGAGGACAAGGCCTGGAAAAATTGATGACTGAAGAAAATATGGACTTAGTCCAAGTAAATAATGAAGGAACTCCAGATATGAAAATGACAAGTATTGAATTGCAACCATAGTATGCTGATATTGTCTATTTCATAAAGAATGCTAGATGCCTAGATTATATGATAGATTAGCAAAAGAGGTCCTTGAAATTGCATGCTCAGAAGTATACATTGCTACAAGGAGACTTGTATTGGAAAAAGAGAGATGGAGTCTTGTTGTTTTGTCTTGACAGATATCAGGCAAAGAAGGTTTTAAATGAAATGCATGCTGGTGTTTGTGGGGGTCATTTTTCAGCAAGGACTACTACTCATAAGGTTTTAAGGGAAGGATATTATTGGCCTACATTGTTTAAGGATTCAATCCAATATGTTAGGAAATGTGAAGCTTGTTAGAGGTTTGCTTCAAAATTAAAGTACTCAGGAGCACTTTCATTAAACCCAATTGTTGCTGAAGCACCATTTGCCATGTGGGGCTTGGATTTCATAGGTGAGTTTGCTAAGAAATCTAGTGGAGGAAATAGTTATATACTTGTTGCAACTGACTATTTCACAAAATGGATAGAGGCTATTCCTACAAAGAGGGAAAAAAGTAAAGTGGTGATTGATTTCTTACTTGACAGTATTTTGACCAAATTTGGCATTCCTGTCAAGTTGATTATAGCTAATGCAATGTGTTTCAGATCAGATGAGTTTAAGTAGTTTTGCAAAGATAGTGGAATCATAACTTCCTATTCATCTCCTTATCATCCTCAAGAAAATGGATAGGCTAAGTCTAGCAATAAAAGTATCTTGACAATCCTGAAGAAGACACTTGAAAAGACTAAGAGAGCTTGGCATTCCAAGTTGAGATTGGCTTTATGGGAAGATAGGATTATGGTGAAAAGAGCCACTGCAAAGTCTCCCTTTGAGCTTGTGTATGGTTTACAATCAAGGTTACCTATAAATAATCTAATTCCAACTTATCAGTTTATTCAAGATGAGGAGTTGGATGTCACAGAGCCAATGCAGAATAGAATTATGTAGCTGACTGAATTAGATGAATAGAGAAAAGAGAGTCAAAAGAATAATATCAAGTTGTAGTAGAAGGTGAAGTACTTATTTGACAAAAGAGAAACTACCAAAAAATTCAAGGTTGATGATTTGGTACTTCAATGGAATGTGAGGGAAGAAGATAAAGGGAAGCATAAGAAATTTGAATCACTGTGGCTTGGTCCTTTTGTGATTCATGATAGTTTTGGGAAGGATTCCTACTTGTTGAAGAACATGGATGGTGAAGTTTTTGAATTGCCAGTGCATGGGCAATTCTTGAAGCCTTTCTTCAGTTAAGTTTTTGATTATCATGCATGTATAAATACATTGTAAATTTCTATATAGGTTGGTTTCCTTTCAAGTTGTGTATTTCTTTCCCTATTTTAGGTTAGTGTGGTTTTTGGTTTATGTCCCAGAGTCCTATGGTTCTGGTTAAAACTTTGATTTCAACATCCTCAAATAGAGCCACTATTGGCACCTACAAATTTTCTTGGCTTTACCAATTTTTCTTCTAGTCTCTACAGTTGTTTTTACCTATTTTTTGGCTAAAACCCTTGTTTGAAATTCAAGAATCTAGCCGTTGCATATAAAAACCCTAATTACCCTTGGCCCTGTTCTAATTTTATGTTACTTTTTTGGGCCACTTAAAACCTCAAAATACCCATGTGCTTAAATTTTATACCACTTCACATGTTGATCAGTTAGGTTTTTTAACGTTGGGACCCCTTTTAATATTTCCTAAGTTCTTAAGTCTTTCGGTATTAATTTTTCCTAGGTCCCCTGCAGTAATATTTTCCTATGCCTCACCCTTTAAAATATGTGGTTGTTGTTAATTCACAAGACTATTTGGTGTCAAAGGTCTTTGAAATGCAAATTCACGACCATGTGCCATCTGTCCTGATCGGCCCTATCTTCCTTCCCTGTTGACTTGTTAACAAGTGAGCAGAATCAATGATCGTCACTATACCACTGAGGGAAGATGCGCCAATTTTAACATGATGCTTTAACAACAACCATCTGATGTGATGGTAGACAAACTATGGATCTAAAGTGACATGTAAGTACAAATGGTAGGCTTTGATTGGTCCATGGGTGAGTGACTAGATATGCTATCAGTGGGACCTAGTTTTCAGCTTGTTAGAGGGTCCTGACCTTGTCAAAGAATCGATGAACAGCATAAGTTCTTATCAAATTTGTCAAAGGCTTGAGATTATGCATTGGCCATTGATTTCATATCCTGTCAAAGGGTTGTTAGAGCAGGAAGCGATTCTCCATCTGATGGTGGGCATGAAATCTGATGGAATCTTGGAGGTCTATGTGAAGATGAGACAGTCGTTGATCTTCTTGATGTGGGCCCAGTTAGTTTATCAGTCTTTTTTGTGGTTCTAACAAATGCTTGCTTGGTTCATTGGTTCACATGATGTTTTAGTGAAAGGTCTAGTGACTTAGCGATTTGGCGAACAATGTTCACGTAGTAGACAAATGATTTAGCGATGCTCTCAAAGTTCTCACGAATGGGTGAGGGTTTCTTTAGTCGCGTGTTCACCAAATGGATAGAAGATTAAGGGTTAGCCAGGGACAGTGGGACCGCATGATGATTCATCACTGAGGTGTCAGTTTTTGATTCACTGAGCTAGAAGATGATGAGGAATATTATAGGGTGGGGCCATTGTTAGAGGAGTTAGTGATGAGGACAAGATCTATAGTTGGCGTAAGATCTTATGGGTTGTGTCAGAGCCATGAGATCTTGTGCTCACCATTTGATTTCAAAGGCTTACTAAATGTGGGTCCTATGTCAGAGATGACTGAGCATGAGCAGAAAATAACATGGTCATAGGTGGCATAAAGTGGGCCTAGGTGGGGGTCTAGGGTCTAGCGGTTCGGATAAATAAGGTTAGCAGCTTGATGAATTTCATTTCTTTTTGCTCATTCATGAAATGAGATGGCAGTATTTTAAGTTGGCTGGTGATTCAGCGAAGGAAGGTCATGTGATCGCTAAATATTTTAGCGATGGCTTAAAATGTTCTAAAAACTAGTGAAAACCTTTTGTCACCAGTTCGCCAAGTGTAACTGAGGTAAGTTTGTTTTCCTTCAGCTGCTAAGTCAGTGAGTTAGGTGGTGGGTTAAGATTTTATTACATGAACAGGAAAGGATTTTTTGCATGTTTGCTAAAGGTAAACCTAGGCTAGCAGTTGAGTTAGGGACATAAATACCATGAAAAGGAGAGATCGAACAGTCATGATATAAATATTGATCGAGGTTTAAATTTTGAATGCCGATTTGCTACTGGCACCATGGATGTGACTATTAAGGTTGAAATTCAAGTTTCTGAGGGTTTCTAGGAATAGAAAGGACTAGAATTTATGGTTTTAGTGGTAGGATTTGATGAAGTTGTTGTGTCTACTACTGTAGGGTAGTCTAGAGGGTTTGATGATTGATTGCAGACACCTGTACCATCTTAAAATGGACATAGGTAAAGCTTGAGGTGTGTTGCAGTTGTGTAAATAGACTAGAAAGGCATGGTGTTTGCATGATCTTTGGTACAAATCACAAGATCTTCATTGATGAAGAACAATTTTGGGTCCCTTTGTCTAGGTTGCTTGGTTTTCTCCCCTGGAATTAATTACTGATTGATATTGGTTGGTTTAGTGGGTGAAACCATAATCCTAGCTATCTGAAGCTTTTTGCATCCTGAGTTCTTTGAGAATTCCAAGATAGCTAGTGGTATAAGTAGTTAGAGTTCTGATTTTGTAAGGGTTCCAAAAACTTTTTGGGTCTCCTAGATTTCTGGTTTTCCAATCTTTTCGTTCCTAGTTCCAATCTTTGGCAATCCAAGGGATTCTATTCTCCAGTTCGATATTCTTGATGGTTGAATGTTGATAATACAAACTTTGCAGAGCAGATTATTGATCCTATGATTTTGAGTAAAGAGTTTACTTGTATGTATTGATACACTTCCATGAAATACAATACAATTTCTACCTTGGCTCTATTATTGTCTCTTTGCTTTATGTTTATTCTTTTATGTCTCTATTTGTAAGGCATTTGGAACATACTAGTTGTAAGGTAGCTATCTAATTGTTGCATTAGTTTCTTTCAAGGAAAGAATTAAATTCTTATGTGAAATTTCAAAGAATGAATACATCTATGGAAGATCTTGATGGTAGAAAACCTAGATTGAGAAGATAGTTTGTAAGGCATTCTATCCAAGTTGTATGTGGTTTGTAAAGCATGTCACTATATTTCCTAGAAGTTCCTCTATTGATTTATGTTAGAATCTTTTCCCAAAGGATTAGGTACTAATCTGATCTTTGTCATTCAAACACCTTTTAGTCATCAAACAAAAAATTCATCATTACCAATACCATTTCATTTCATGTTCATGTACCTAAGAAATAGGACTGTCCCTGATGTTCTACAGTCCATAGTTGCTGATTCCTTGAAGAGTGAATCAAAGGTTAACCTTCCTTGAGTTTTAATCATAAAAATAAGGACTCATCACCCTTGTTCCACTATTCATGTTATCATACTAGGAGTTTCATTAGTCACATTCTAGAATAGGTTGTTCTTAGCTTTCTTCAAAATTATCTTCCACAAAAGTACCTCTAATAGACTCAATAGCATGACAATGAAGACCTAATCCACCAATCCATTGTTTACTTGAAATATAATAACCTATTTGTAGGCAATACCTACCTGAGTCCTATGGAGCTCAAAGTAGAAGGAGGATCTTATCCAATCCTCATCAATTAGGCTTTTCTTGCAAACTTGGAAACCTATCTATTGAGAATCTAGCCAATGTTCTTGCCAAGTTTGACCCACAAGAAAAATCCCTAGCAGGGGAGATTGCTGGAAAGTTGACTATACTAATGTATATGACTAATATTTGTGTTTTCACTATGGCAATAAAGTCATATTGAGTTTTGGAGTCAAGACACTTATTCATAAGATCATAATTTGGCTACTAATGGAAGACTAGATAGTCAGTGAAGTTGATGATGAATAGAGCATCAACATACATGTGTATGACTGAGTTTTCACATGCACCCTTGAAAATAAGATTTTGGATATGTCATTAAGCTATGGTTAAGAACTCATGATCAGATGAGTCAGTATGATGAAGTTACAATGAGTTGAAGTGACACAGATAGTAAGTAGTAGAACATAATAGACCATGGAGCCGATTGTTAGTATTTTGGTTAGCATGTATAATATTTTTTGTAAAGGCTATGCACCTATTATATTTATGTTATAGAAATTTTATTATCAGTGTATGTAAACACACTTGAGCCAACTCATTTGGAAGTGTTGTATGTAATAAGTTTTATGCTAACTTAGTGAATAGTCCTAGTTGCACCTATTTATAAGACACACACTTTTGTATTAGAGTGCAATATGGATAGCAAAGATGAAATAAGAAGAGAAGAAGTATGTGAAGAGAAGTAAGAATGAGATAGATCTTTACAAGAGACTAAAGCATCTGTTCACCAAAGGAACGGATCAGACAAGCAGTGTCACAATAGTAGTTCACCCTATAGATATAGTGTGTATCTGATATCCAGGAGGTTGTAGCCTTCTCTATTGAGAAGTCAACTCTGGAAGTCATCAAACCAAGCCTAACAAGGTTTGTTACTGAAGACTCCTAACAAGGTCCAACCCTTGACAAGGTCATTGTACTTAAGAATTGTAATGATAGCACCTAACAAGGCTAAGGAACATTAACAGGTTCATAATACACAAGTACAATTATTAGTGGGTATTAATTCCCACCGGGGATTTTCCTTTAACTAGGTTTCCCTGTAATCATATCTAGTGTTATATTTTATGTGTTGAATACTTTACATGATTAATATTTATTTTAGCAATTAAGTTATTTAGTTAAGTTTCAAGTATCAAAAAGTAATTATATAGAACACCGATTCACCCCCTCGCCCCCCTCCTAGTGTTCCCATTCCTAAAAAATACAACTTGGTGACTAGGGTTATTCAACTATGCTACACTCAATAGATTATAGTTAAGTCCTTTCACCCAATATGAATTCTCACATCTGATCCTATTATTCAACAATATAGATCATTTTCTTTTCACTAGACAAGGTGTATCGTTTCCCATTTTTCACAGATCCACAATTATAATGTTCAAGGTATTCAAATTTTTCTTCATCACTAGTCATATGATGTGCAATGACTATCAATAATTCAAGTATCTTTCTTTCTAACTATAGAAATAAGTGTTGCTTCTATTAGGAATGGGAACACTAAGAGGAAGGGGGTGAATCAGTGTTCTATAATATTAATTTTTGATCCTTTAAACTTAACTCAATAACTTAATTGTTGAACAAAATATTAAACCATGTAAATTAAACAAGCATAACACATAACACCAGATATGATTAGGAGGAAACCTTGGCCAAAGGAAAAACCCTAGTGGGAATTAATACCCACTAATAATTGTACTTGTGTATTATGAACCTGTTAATGTTCCTTTTCCATGTTAGGAGTATTCATTACAATGCATTAGTACAATGACCTTGTCAAGGGTCAGACCCTGTTAGGAGTCTTGAAGTAAAAAATCTTGTTAGGGGTGGAAGGCTCAATGTAGGAGCTCACTGCTCAATGAGGAAGGCTACAACCTCCTGAATATCAGATACATACTATATCTGCAATGGTGAACTGGTGTTGTGACATTACTTGTCTCATCAATTCCTTTTGTGCACTAATGCTTTAACCTCTTGTAAAGCTCTATATCATTACTACTCTTTGCATACTTCTTCTTCTTCTATTTCATCTTCACTCATCATGTCATACTCAAATATAAAAGCACATGTCTTATATATAGGTACAACCAGAACTAATTACTAAGTCAGCCTATAACCTATTACATACAACACTTCCAAATGAATTGGCTCAAGCATGTTTACATACAATGATCTTAGAAAGTCTACAAAATAAATACAATAGGAGCATAACCTTTACATAAAAAAATAATAACCGCTAATCAAAATACAGTCTGTCAGTTGCATGTTCTATTCTGTTCTACTGCTCACTAACGGTGTCACTTCAACTCACTATAATTTCTTCATACTAACTCATCTGATCATGCATTTTTAGACTTAGCATGATTATGTACTCAAAATCTTATCTTCAAGGGCACATGCCAAAACTTGGTCATACGCATGTGTGCTGATGCTCTGTTCATCAGGTACTTCAATGATTGTCTTATCTTCCATACTTGGCCAAATTTTGATCTTAAGAGTGAGTGTGCTGATACCAAAACTCTATATGACTTTTTTACCATAATGAAAACACTAATCTTACTCATATACACTATTATAGTAAACTTTCAAACAATCTCCCCCTTTTTCATTGATGGCAACAAAGGAATATGGCAAAGTTGATAAACTACATTTTTACACAAAAAACTTTCTATCTTTTATCTTTTTCTTTTTGTACATCATATATTATTCTATCTCCCTTTTTCTATATACTCTCCTCCCCTTTATATCATATACACAACTCCATATTTCTCTACTCCCCCTTTGACATTAATTACAAAGGTGCTAAAAAATGAAACTTCAAGTACTTACATAGTGAGTACATCTGGGTATGCAAATTTAAGGTTTTGGATCTCTTGGTGCCAAAAGGCCTCGAGTGCATCTACTATATGGAGATGGGCACACAGTGCATAAGTTAACTTATTAATCTTCTCTTAATTTGTACATGGGCCTTGATCATATGTCATAATAGTGGTGTCTATCTCTTCGATATTCTGATTGAGTACATCCAATGAGGGTGCAAGTACATGTCCTGAATGTGCTTTCCTAGCCCTTATCTTAGCCATTTCTTGCTCTTCCTTCTCAATCTTATCCAATTGTCCTTGGTAGACATTATTGCACATATTGATATCTTGGGAGGGGTCTTCCACTAATTTTCTCACATCTTCCATTAGGGATTCAACTTCCTGAATCTTCTTGGTAAGGTCTAAAGTGAGTTTATCTTTGTACATACAATCAACTATTATCTTCCTTCCTTTAGCTACTATCTCCTTTAACATAGCTTGCCCAAAATTAAGAGAATTGAGGTCAAGTGCAAAGTTACCTATCAATTCATTCAGCCTCTTCTTAAGATATTTATCCTCTACAATTTTGGATGTTGACTCCTCAAGACTTGAGAAGTTTTCTTTGAAGCATGTCAAGAGGGTGCTAACATCATCAAATGAATGTACACTTGATACTTTCTTGTCCTCAACAAGTAGGCTATTTAATATGCTTACTGATTCAAAAAATAATGGATTCCTCATTACTTGTTTCTCCTTTTCTTTCTCCATTGCTAACACACTTATTTTTATCAAGCCTTCTTCTCCCCATGAGTCTAAACTTGTTTTTTCAGGGGTCAAACTTGACAATAATGAAATTGAGGACTTGGGAGTGATGAGTGATGCCCATGATTTTAGTCTTTACCTTTAATAGAATTCCAACAAAGGGCTCTTCTTCTTTTCTATTTATGTCTTCAATCTGCACTTCTTCTTTCTACTTTGGAGATTCATCAATGCATAGAATCTCTACTTCCTTAGTTCTTACAAATGATTCCTCAATCTTCTCTAGATCCATATCTGATGCTGCCATGGATATTTCTACATTATCAATCATTATAATGTCCTCCTTAGCTTCAAGCATAGGCATAGAATCCTATGGACCTATCATTGGTGCATTAGGAATCTCAGCTTCTTTTTCTTGTTTAGAGGGAACTTGGGTTGCATGCGTCAAAGATGGATACATGTGTCTATCCAAGAATACCTTCTCAAATGATTTTTTTGTCTCCTCTGCAACCAGCTCATAGTCCTTATTCATAATCTCTAGGGTTATGAGCTTGGTTCTAAGGTGAGGCTTCACCAAATCCAACAACAATGTTTTTTCTTCAACTGAAAACATAGAGAGGTTATCATCTAGTGTCTTTTCCCTTATTCTAAAATTTTCTTCAATTGCTTGTCTCTTTAGAGAAATAAAGTATATTCCATACTTGGTTAAGAAAAATTGTCTTAAGTTCCAATACAATCTTCTTGAACTTAATCATATGTTTATTTATCATACTATGGATCTCTGATTTATCTATCTCATGATAGTTATCATAAAAATTTCCTATTTGATCAATCATGCCTTCATCTACAACTCTTGTTCTCAATACTCCAAGATTCCATTTGAATCCTACCTCAGGAGGTGCTTGAGATTTTTTTCCTTGGCTTCTTGTGGATCTTGAAGATGGATGGCTTGCGGTGATCTACTTCTTCCTTTTAGGAATCTTGCTAGGCTCAAGAGATGGAGTGGACTATAGATCAGTAGTAGGTGTGGGTGTAGGAGTATTTTCTTCCATCTTTATCTTCTTCTCCTTAGGATCATCAGTCTTCTCTATTTTCACTTCTAAAGATAGTGCACTCTCAATTTGCACTGCAATCTTGGCTTCCCTTACCTTGTCTAGGTCTTCTTGTGTGATACCATGGATTTTTAGTATGTTAGAGGTGATCTTTGATGAGTTTCTCTTTGTAGCTACACTATACAAGACTGAATCTACTTGTCTCATTTTCTCCTCATAGGTACCCCATATTGGCTCATTAGGATCTTTTAGCATAGATAAGAGAACTTGGGCATAAGATTCCAGAATGTGTTGCTTCACTTTATAACCAAGTGGATGAATCCACATAGTTCTTGTCTCTATAGCTTCCATGCATGTGATGTATGTCTCTACCATAAAACATATGCTATCCTTATAATTATCTACAATACTCTTAGGTATCCTATACCTTCTTTGCATCTTAATTCTGAATGTCTTGATCTTTAATTCCATGTAATCTTTCAAGGTTCTCTTAGAAGATGCCTTGAATGAAATTTGTGGAATTATAGGTAAAATATTATCAAGGTATAGATCAGAGACTTTACCAACTATATGAAAGTAAATGTAGATGATAAGTGACCCAAACTTGAATATCTTTCTCTTGTCGTGCTTAATAGCCCTTAAGTTATCCATCAACTACACGTGCAAGATCTCACACAAGTTGAACTCTCTATTTTCCTTCACTATTTTGATAGCTACCAAAATAGTGGTTGTGGACACACTATTCACTCTGTTTTCATGATAGAACTTATAACCAAGTATCATAGACATTAGCTTTATCTCCTTCTCCTTTATCTACTCAATTGTTGCACCGTACTTATCACTATGGGACTTAAAATCTTGCTCAACTAGTTTCATGACATCCTTACTAGTAGGAAGAATGGCACCCATCTTAGGTAGTCCTATCATCTCATGAATGAGATCATTAGTTATCCAAATAGGGACTTATCCAATCCAAAAACAAGCCATCATGTATTCTACTAAGGAATATCTTAATCCATTCAGATCCATAGAACTCATATGCAGTCACATACTCTATGATATGGTTGTTTTCTAAGTGTGTGAACTCATCCAGGAATGTCATGTCTAGTTTCATCATTGATTCTATGTGTGACCTAATCTTGTCCAATCCTAAAGGTTCCTTCTTGCAATATATATGTATGCATGCATGTCTTCTATGTGCATAACTCCCATCAGAGTCCTAGAGAATGCCCCTTCAAAATCATCTAAGGATGACTTAAAGGGATGCTTCTTGAAAATGTATCTATTCCTTTTAGAAACATGAAACAGAACTAGAGTCTCCATTACTTTTTTGATCAATCGCTCAAATAGGCTTCCAAAGGGTTTCTGAACTGTCATGACCAAACAAGGGTTTCATAACAATCTTAACTTCCTTCTACTGATGAAATCAATTACAATCCTTCAAATTAACTACTTGATCTCATGTTCTCTCCAAAGGCTCAAACATGAATGAAAATGTGAGAATAATATATCTTTGGTGGTTAATAAATCAAATTTCTACAAGTAATACTTTCGGCCATAACATGAAATGTAACAAAGAATTCCAATCTTCATTTCTTCTATCAATTAGGTAGTGCACTCTTACATACTACATCAACTAATATAAAAACTTTTATAACCAAAGGCACATACTCTGAGGGTGAGTATACTAGCCACATAGGGGTCTAGAGCTAAACTAGCTCCCCCTATGACCATGAGGATTATTCATCTAGAAGTAGAAGGTGTGTCCATTAAAGATGCATCCACTACATATTAATCAACATTATTTGTCTTTACTTATGTCCAAATCATGTTGACATCTTTTGAGGCTTTCACAAACTTGACTTCTCTAGATTCATGCAAAATTGATTTTTGAGACTTATTAGGTCTTTCTTATCTTTGTGCTTATGATCTAAAAAACCTTGAGATGTGTCCAACCTTTTTACAAGTGTGAAAAATAATTGAAGGCCTTATATTCCTCAGTGCATTGATGTGAGTTACCATACCACATTATCTAGCTATATGACCATTATAACTGCATATCTAACATGTAATGTTTTGAGGACTTCTAACATTTTGCTAAGGATGATTTCTTTGATTATGTTGAGTATGACTTCTTTGATTTGATCTACAATTCAAAGCTTGATGACCAAACTTATTGCATGAATAAAAATAACCATTGAAAGGTCTTACCTCTTTACAATATCTTTCTATGTGTCCATGCGTGTTACATGCATAACAAGTTTTGTTTACTGGCTTGCACTCATCCTTAGATGTTTCTACTTTATCTTCAGTCTTCTTGGCTTTTGTAGATTCTTTAGGAGCTTTCATTCTTTCTCGCATAACATCAATCCAAATTTGGGCTTCATTTTATACAATACTAGTGGTATCTCCTTTTAAATTCCAAGCATACAACTGTGACTTTATTAGATCCTTACTTGTGTGCAATTTGTCAATACGATTCTTCTCTTTAGTCAATTCAAATTCCATCTTTCTTCTTGATGTTTTCTAACTCTAAGATTTTCATATTCTCTTGCATAAGTTCTTCATGTAGCTCTTTGTTTTCTTTGACCTTCTCATCATAGGCTTCTTGATTATTGATTAAATTTTCATCCAACTCTTCAATCTGATCCTTTAGAGACATGTTTTCTTCATTCAGATTTTTGACAATTTTTCCCAAATAATTATTTGAATAATCCTTCAAGTCTTTTCTGAGTTTCTTGATGAATAATTTTGTGACACTGACCTTTAATTTTAGTTCTTCTATTTCCTTTTCAGATCTATCAAGATCTTCAAGAGTTGCTTCAAGATTCTTCTTCAGATGTTTCACTTCTCCTATATCTATAATCTCCTCAAGTGGTTAAACTTCTCTTCAGAGGACAAAATCTCTGATACCAATTATTAGGAATGGGAACGCTAAGAGGGGGGGTGAATTAGTGTTCTATAATAATAATTTTTGATCCTTGAAAATTAACTCAATAACTTAATTGATGAACTAAATATTAAAGCATGTAAGTAAAGAACCATAACACCTAACACTAGATATGATTATGAGGAAACCTTGGCCAAAGGAAAAAACCCTAATGGGAATTAATGTTAGGAATGAATGTTGAAGCCTTTGGCAGTCATTTTGTAGCAGTGGTTGTTGCATTCTTGACTATGATTGTAATTAATGTCAACACAGTGTTATTCTGGAGTTTAGCAGAGAAGCAAGCACAGTTTTGTTTTGCGCACATGTTATATTGCAAATTGAGCTATGTGAAATTGATGGTATTTTCTTTGGTGTGTTATTAGCTTATGGTTAAGACCACAAAAAGAAATTCATTTATTCATGAAAGTTATAAGCCTTTTGGTGGAAGCAGTATTCTGGCAGTATTCTCAGATAATTGATTCACCCCCCCCCCCCCCCCTCTTAGTTATCTTGGTGGTCTTTACTTTCTAAAAATTGGTATCAGAGTGGTAGGTCCTTAAAAGAGATGTTTAACAACTTAAGGAGATCCATGGAAAATTTTAGGAAAGAAAGCCCTGAGTTTGATGGAGTAAATTTTGATAGCTAGAAAGAAAAGATGAAGACACATCTCTTGTGTTTAGGACCAGGTTATTGGTTGATTATAAAGAATGAAAGGAATATAATTGAAGAAGACAATCTTGAAACAAGTACTAAAGATGAGGTAGATCTATTCATGTTTAACATACTTGCAAGAGAAGCACTTTTATCAGCACTTTCGAAGAATGAATATAGTTAGGTAAAAGGTTTAACTAGATCTCATGATATTTGGAAAGCTTTACATTCTACTTTTGAAGGTGATGAACATGCAAAGAAAGCTAGGTTACATAATTGGATTTGTGCATTTGAAGACATAAGAATGATGGAAGATGAATTTTTTAGAAGCTATATTGGTAGGATGTTAGAAATTGTTGCAGGAATAAAGTCTTGTGGAGGTGAAAAGATGTAGAATGAAGTAATATGGAAGATTTTGAGAATATTGACACCGGTATTCAGGCAGACTACACAAATGATTGAACACGTGATACCTTGTACACCAAAATTTTCAAGAGAGACTCTTCTTGGAAGATTGGAAGCAGCAAAGATGAATTTGAGATTACCAGGAGAACTACCTAGAGTGGAGACAACATTCAATGCTCTTAGCATCAAACCTACTTTGTCTAAAAGTATAAGTGTGAATGGAGATTATGCTAGCAGTAGTAGATCCAAATATGATGAAGATAAGAAGATTGAAGAAGGTATTTCCTTGCTTGTGAAAAGAGAACCAGATGGTAAGAAAATATTTAAATGTTGGACATGTCAAGAATATGGTCATTTTGCATCTAAGTGTCCTAAGAGAGTTAAGAAGTATAGAAACAATTTTAAGCCTATAAGATCTAAAGAATGTTATTATGCAAATGATGAAGAAATTAAAGTAGGAATTGAAAGACATTTGAGTGATAGTGATAATGATAACTTTGATGACATAGGATTTGTAGCAATTAAGGAAGAAAATTTTCAATCTAATGTTAAGGAAGAGAAAGCCTTAGTTTCCCAAGTTGAAAAGAAAGCTGATTGGATTATAGATAGTGGTTTTTCACATCATATGACTGGTGATAAAGGAAAGTTCATAAAGTTTAACAATTATGATGGAGGAGTTGTTGGAGTTGGTAAGAATGCACCTTATTTGATTAAAGGTATAGGATCTATTACTCTTGATGGAAAGCCTAATACTGATGATGTTTACTTTTTTTATGGATTGAAACATAATATTTTGAGTGTTGGATAGTTAGTGGATAAAGGATATCAAGTTTGGTTTATTGAGAAAACTTGTGTGATAAAGGATAAAGATGGAAATCTCATTGGAACTGGATCTAGAACCAGATGTAATGTATTTTAGTTGAACCCTACTAAGATGACATGTTTGATGACTAAGATTGATGATAGTTGGTTATGGCATAGAAGGTTCTATCATATAAACTTTGATAATATTGTGAAAGTAAGTTCTACACTTGTAGTAAGAGATTTACCTATGATTATGAAGCCTACTAACATGATTTGCAAGGAATGTGTGCTGGCTAAGCAGAAAAGGAGTCCATTTCCTAGCAAGAAGTTCAGATCTACAGAAAAGTTAGAGATTGTTCATACATACTTGAGCAGTCCTACTAGGAATAGATGATTCTATGGAGAAACGTATTTTATGATTCTTGTTGATGATTTTACAAGAATGATGTGGATTGCATTTTTGAAAGAAAAATGTGAGGCATTTGATAAGTTTAAGGTCATGAAGAATAAAGTTGAGAATGAATCAGGAATGAGGATTAAATGTTTGAGATTTGATAGAGGTGGAGAATTTACATCTAAAGAGTTTAACACCTTTTGTGAAGTAGATGGTATCTTTTTAAGTTAGACAAAGTACTTGAATGATTTGTTGAAAATATTTGGTATGGAGAATTGTAAACCAATTGGAACACCTATGGTTATAGGACATAAACTATCTAGTAAAGATGAGACACCAGTAGTTGAGAAAAAGAAATATAGATCCATGATTGGTGGATTGTAGTACTTGAAACATACTAGACTAGATATAAAAATTGTTATGGTGTTTTGGCAATCATTATGTAGCAGTTGTTGTTGCATTCATGACTTGGATTGTCATTGATGTCAACACAGTGATATTCTGGATATTAGTAGGAAAGTAGGTACAGTTTTATTTTGTGCACATGTTGTATTATAGATTGGCTTTTTCTTAGTTGATGATATGTTCTTTGGTGTGTTATTAACCTATGGTTAATAGCACAAAAAAAAATTCATTCATTTGTAAGAGTTATGAGCATTTTGGTGAAAGCAGTGTTTAGACAGTGTTTCTGTGTAGCGATGTTGAGAAATCAAAGGATATCTCTTAGCTGGGATGGAATCTGATTTTGTGTAGTTGAAGGGATGTTGGAGACTCATTAATGATGATGTGGTTCATAGAACAAACTTTGAGGATGTCTTTGGAGAAAGTTACAGTAACTGGAAGCTGACAGTTTTATTTGAATTATGTGTGTAGCGTGTAGAATTTATTATTTTGTAATTGAGGACTGACTCATTTGTAATTATTTGAGTTTGGTATATAAGAAGGAATTTTTTTCTTATTTTAATGTGTACTATGAATATTGTAATTCTAATATATGCATGAAGTGAAGAAAAGAGCTAATTCAATGATGAAGGAAGACTGGTGAGTACAGAGATCTGGAATTGTGATCTTGTGTAGTAGAGAGTGTAGTTTTGGCATAGTGTGAAGGAGGTAATATATTTCATATTATTCTATTGAATAATTCTAAGATCTTTTGGACAATGGGTTCAGAGATCTTGCCTTGAAGTTGTTTGGGTAGTGGGTCCTTTTGTCTTCCATAAACTCTTAACCGGGTTAGAATCTTTTAACAGGGATTCAAAATCTCCTAACAGGGATTTATATGTACTGAATGTATTTCATAAGACGCCTAACAGTGTCCATCCTCTAACAAGGAACTTTCATATTAGTGCATCATTTTGTGGGCATCATTCCCACTGGGGTTTACTCTTTTCAAGAGGTTCCCTAGTTAACATATCTTGTGTTATTGTGCAATTGTGTATGATTATCTTTCTATGGTTGATCAGTACATTGATTATATTGTTTAAAGCTATTGAATGGATTAATTATCTGATAACTGATTCACCCCCCCTCTCAATTATCTTGGGGATCTTTACTTTCTAACAATTGGTGTCAGAGGAGCAGGTCCTTGAAAGAAAAGTTTAACAACTTAAGGAGATACATGACCAATTTCAAAAAAGAAAGCTCTAAGTTTGATGGAGTAAATTTTGATAGCTGGAAAGAAAAGATGAAGACACATCTATTGTGTTTAGGACCAAGTTATTGGTTGATTACAAAGAATGAGAAGACTATCATTGAGGAAGACAATCTAGAGGTAGGAACTAAAGATGAACTAGATCTATTCATGTGTAACATACTTGCAAGAGAAGCACTTTTGTCAGCACTACCAGAGAATGAATATAGTTAGGTAGGATGTTTGAAAACATCTCATGCAATTTGGAAAGCTTTACATTCTACTTTTGAAGGTGATGAACATGCAAAGAAGGCTAGATTAAATAATTGGATTTGTGCATTTCAAGATATCAGAATGATGGAAGATGAATCTATTAGAAGCTATATTGGTAGGATGTCTAAGATTGTGACAGGAATAAAGTCTCATGGAGGTGATAAGACAGAGAATGAAGTGATATGGAAAATTCTAAGAACTTTGACACTAGTATTCAAGTAGACAATGTAGATGATTGAATAAGTGATACCTTGTACATTAAACTTTTCAAGAGAGACTCTTCTTGGAAGATTAGAAATAGCAGAGATGAACTTGAGATTATCAGGAGAGCTACCTAGAATGGAAACAACATTCAGTGCTCTTAGCATTAGACCTACAAGAAGTACTAGTGTGAATGGAGATTATGCCAGCAGTAGCAGATTTGAGGAAGATAAGAAGATTGAAGAAGGTATTGCATTACTTGTAAAAAGAGAACTAGATGGTAAGAAAATCTTTAAATGTTTGACTTGTCAAGAATATGGTCATTTTGCATCTAAATGTCCTAAAAGAGTTAAGAAGTATAGAAGCAACTTTAAACCTAGGAGATCTAAAGAATGTTATTATGCAAATGATGAAGATTTTGAAGCAGGAATTGAAAAACACTTAAGTGACAGTGATAATGATAACTTTGAGGAAATAGGATTTTTAGCAATTAAAGAAGAAAGTTCTGAATCTGATAAAAGGGAAGAAAAAGCATTAGTTTCAAAAGTTGAAAAGAAATCTAATTGGATTATAGAAAGTGGTTGTTCACATCATATGACTGGAGATAAAAGAAAGTTTGTTAGGTTAGATAATTATGATGGAGGAATTGTTAGGGTTGGTAACAATGCACCTTGTTTGATTAAGGGTATAGGATCTATTACTCTTGATGGAAAGACTAACACTGATGATTTTTACTTTGTTGATGGACTAAGACATAATCTACTAAGCGTTGGACAATTGGATGATAAGGGTTATCAAGTTTGGTTTTCTGAGAAAACTTGTGTGATAAAAGATAAAGATGGAAATTTGATTGGAAAAGGATCCAGAACCAGAGGTAATGTATTTCAGTTGAATCCTACTGAGATGACATGTTTGATAACTAGGATTGATGATAGTTGGTTATGGCATAAAATTTTTTGTCATATAAACTTTGATAATATTGTCAAGGTGAGCACTACACATGCAGTAAGAGATTTACCTAGAATTATGAAACCTATTAACATGATTTGCAAAGAATGTATGATGGCAAAGTAGAAAAGGAGTTCATTTCCCAATAAGAAGTTCACATCAGCAAAGAAGTTGGAGATTGTTCATACAGACTTGAGTGGTCCTACTAGGACTAGAGGATTCTATGGTGAAACGTATTTTATGATTCTTGTTGATGATTTTACAAGAATGATGTGGATTGAATTTTTGATAGAAAAATCTGAAGCATTTGATAAGTTTAAGATCATGAAAAGCAAAATTTAGAGTGAATCTGGAATGAAGATTAAGTGTCTAAGATCTGATAGAGGTGGTGAATTTACATCTAGAGAGTTTAACACTTTTTGTGAAATGAATGGCATTAAGAGACAACTTTCAGCCCCTAGAACACTAGAAAAAAATGGTATTGCAGAAAGAAGAAACAAGTCAATAACTTAAGCAACAAGAGCTATGTTGTTTGAAAATAATTTGGCTAAAACTTTTTGGAGAGAAGCAGTGAACACAACAGTATACACTATGAATAGAGTACAAATCAGAGTAGATACAAACAAGACACTTATGAATTATGGTTTGGACATACACCCTCAGTTAAGTATTTAAAAATTTTTGGAAGTAAATGTTATATAAAGAGAGATGATGATATAGGAAAGTTTGATCCTAGAAGTGATGAAGGAATATTTCTTGGATATTATTTAAAAAGAAAAGCATATAGATGTTATAACAAAAGAACTAAGACCATTGTTGAAAGTGCAAAAGTAAAAGTTGATGAGAAGTTTAAAATTCAGGAAAGAATGTTTGATTATGAATCTGATGGAGAAGCACAACCTCAGCCTAACATTGAAAATGCAAAATTCTTTTTTGAAACTAACAGTGATTTTCTGAATGAAAGTCATACTGAAGAAGACAAAGAAGAAAATAGAGAAGAAAACAAATAAGAAAGAAGAGAAGAATCTACAGTCAGAACAAGATCAGTAACTATGACACCTAAAAGGTATACTTCAAGACATCACCCTATTGAGCAAGTTATTGGAAGTTTAGATAGAGGAGTTTTGACTTGGAATAAGGTACATTTATGTTTGGTTTCTCAAATTGAACCTAAGACTACTAATGAAGCTTGTGAAGATGAACATTGGATCAATGCTATGAAAGAAGAACTAGAGTAGGTTGAAAAAAACAAGACATGGGAATTGGTCCCTAGACCTGAAGACAAGAATGTGATTGGAACAAAGTGGGTATTTAGAAACAAGATGAATGAACAAGGAGAAGTGATAAGAAACAAAGAAAGATTGGTATGTAAAGGATATTCATGACAAGAAGGAATTGACTATGAAGAAACTTTTGCACCTGTGGCCAGACTTGAAGCAGTGAGAATGTTTCTAGCATATGAAACTTACAAGAAATTTAGAGTGTATCAGATGGATGTGAAGTCAACATTTTTGAATGGTGAATTGGAAGAAGTCTACATTGAGCAGCCTTAAGGTTTTCCTTTGACACAAGAAGGAGATATGGTATGTAAGTTAAAGAAATCTTTATATGGATTAAAACAAGCACCTAGAACCTGGTATGCAAGATTGGATAAGTATTTATTGAAATTGGGATTTATAAAAGGAACAATAGATAGTAACTCATACACAAAAGAAATTGAGAATGGTTTGTTGGTTATAGTTATATTTGTTGATGATATTATCTTTGGAGGAGAAGATGAGGCTAGTGACAAATTTGTAGATGAAATGAAGACTAAATTTGAGATGAGCATGATTGGAGAAATGAAATACTTTTTGGGATTACAGATAACACAAAGCAAGGAAGGTATATTTGTAAGTCAGACCAAGTATTTAAATGAATTATTCAAAATATTTTGAATGGAAGATTCTAAACCTATTGGAACACCTATGGTAACTGGACATAAGTTATCTAGCAAAGATGAGACACTAGCAGTTGAGCAAAAAAAGTACAAATCTATGATTGGAGGATTGCAGTACTTGACACATACAAGACTTGATATAGCACATTCAGTGGGGATTGTAGAAAGATTTCAAGTAGAACCTAGAGAATCACATTATGCAGCAGTAAAGAGGATACTAAGATATCTGAAAGGAACAATGGATTATGGATTATGGTATGAGAATTCTAATGACTTTACCTTATGTGCCTATACTGATGTAGATTGAGGAGGCAACATTGATGACAAGAAAAGCACTAGTGGTGGAGCATTTTTTCTGGAGGTAAATTGGTCTCTTGGCTAAGTAAGAAGCAAAATTGTACTTTACAAAGCACAGCAGAAGCAGAATATGTTGCAACAGCAAATAATTGTAATCAGATTATTTGGATGAAGTAGATGTTGAAGGTATTGGAATAAAGTTTGATGAGCCTATTGTTATACATTGTGATAACACCAGTATAGTGAGTATGTCAAAAAATCCTATTTTACATTCTAAGACTAAACATATTGAGATCAAGTATCATGTTGTAAGAGAGAAAGTTGTAGAAAAAGAAGTAAGATTGGAGTACATAAGTACAAAGGAGCAGATAGTAGATATATTTACAAAGCCTTTACCTAATGGTACATTTGTGTATCTAAGAGGTATGCTTGGGGTTATGCCCCAACCTATTTTTGAGAATTGATGTAGATGATTGCATCCGTCCAGTGGTATATGAGCCCTATCTTTCTTCTGGATTGGATGTTGGAACTTCCTCTATGGGGGAGTTTATGAGTTGAGTCATGAGGACTCTTGTTATTGTATTTTTCTGAAAAGTGTCTTTTGACATTAAGTTTTTGTTGACTTAGTGATAGAATTTATATCATTGATGTCAATGGGGGAGAGATATACATGAAAAACATTGTGGATTGTATGAGAGAGTTGAATAGGAAAATGAAGCAAGATTTGATTTGATATTTTGCAGTGATGTTGTAGTATTCAATTTTTGGAACATTGGATGTTTTTCATCAATGTTTCCATTAATGCCAATGGGGAAGATTGTTAGGAATGAATGAAAAGTGTTTTGGCAGTCATTCTGTAGCAGTTGTTGTTGCATTCATGACTTGGATTGTCATTGATGTCAACATAATGATATTTTGGATATTAGCAGGAAAGTAGGTACAATTTTGTTTTGCACACATGTTGTATTATAGATTGGATTTTGTACAATTGATGGTATGTTATTTGGTGTGTTATTAACCTATGGTTAATAGCACAAAAAGAAATTCATTCATTTGTAAGAGTTATGACCATTTTGGTGAAAGCAGTGTTTAGACAGTGTTTCTATGTAGCGATGTTCAGAAATCAGAGGATATCTCTTAGCTGGAATGGAATCTGATTTTGTACAGTTAAAGGGATGTTGGAGACTCATTAATGATGATGTGGTTCATAGCAAAAACTTTGAGGATATATTTGGAGAAAGTTACAGTAAGTGGAAGCCGATAGTTTTATGTGAATTCTGTGTGTAGCGTGTAGAATTTATTATTTTGTAATTGAGGACTGACTCATTTGTAATTATTTGAGTTTTGTATATAAGAAGGAATTTTTTCATTATTGTAATGTGTACTATAAGATTATAATGCAAATATATGCATGAAGTGAAGAAAAGAGCTAATTCAGTGATGAAGGAAGACTTGTGAGTACAGAGATCTGGAATTGTGATCTTGTGTAGCAGAGAGTGCAGTTTTGGCACAGTGTGAAGGAGGTAATATATTTCATATTATTCTATTGAATAATTCTAAGATCTTTTGGATAGTGGGTTCAAAGATCTTGCCTTGAAGCTGTTTGGGCAGTGGGTCCTTCTGTCTTCCATAAACTCTTAACCGGGTTAGAATCTTTTAACAGGGATTCAAAATCTCCTAACAGGGATTTATATGTACTGAATGTATTTCATAAGACTCCTAACAGGGTCCATCCTCTAACAAGGAACTTTCATATTAGTGCATTATTTTTTGGGCATCATTCCCACCGGGGTTTACTCTTTTCAAGAGGTTCCCTAGTTAACATATCTTGTGTTATTGTGCAATTGTGTATGATTATCTTTCTATGGTTGATTAGTACATTGATTATATTGTTTAAAGCTGTTGCATGGATTAATTATCTGATAACTAATTCACCCCCCCTCTTAGTTATCTTGGGGATCTTTACTTTATAACAATACAACATTCAGTTGGAATGGTAGCAAGATTTCAAGCTGAACCTAGAGAGTCACATTATGTAGCAGTAAAGAGGATATTGAGATATCTTAAAGGCACAATGGACTACGGATTGTGGTATGAAACTTCTGATGATTTTACCGTATGTGCATATACTGATGCTGATTGGGGAGGCATCATTGATGATAAGAAAAGCACCAGTGATGGAGCCTTTTTTCTTGGATGAAGATTAGTTTCTTGGTTGAGCAAAAAGAAGAATTGTATTTCACAGAGTATAGCAGAAGAAGAATATGTAGCAGAAACAAAAAATTGTAATCAAATAATTTGGATGAAGCAGATGTTGATGGACATTAGAATCAAGTTTATTGAGCCTATTTTCATACATTGTGACCATACAAGTACAGTTAGTATGTCTAAGAATCCTGTATTACATTCTAAAACAAAGCATATAGAGATCAAGTGTCATGTTGTAAGAGAGAAAGTTGTTGAGAAAGAAGTAAGACTGGAGTACATAAGCACAAAGGAACAGATAGAAAATATATTTACAAAGCCTTTGCCTAAGGATACATTTGAGTATCTGAGAGGTATGCTTGGGGTTATGACCTGACCTAATTTTGATTAATGATGTAGTTGGTTGCATCCATCTAGTGGAATATGGCCCTATCTATTTTTTGGATTGGATGTTGGTACTTCCTCTATGGGGGAGTATGTGTATTTGAGCTGAGTCATTGATGACTCTAGTGAATGTGTTTTTTGTTTTTTTTTCAACAGTGTCTTTTGACATTGAGCTATTGTTTGACATAGTGATAGAATTTCTATCATTGATGTCAATGGGGGAGAGAATCATGAAAAACATTGAGAGAGAAGATTGAATAGGAAAATGAAGAAAGATTTGATTAATGAAGAGCAGAAGAGTAGTTGAGTAGCAGTGATTGGATTTTTGGAACAATGGATGTTTTTCATCTATGTTTCCATCAATGCCAATAGGGGAGATTGTTAGGAATGAATTTTGAAGCCTTTGGCAGACATTCTATAGCAATGGTTGTTGCATTCAAGACTATGATTGTCATTGATGTCAACACAATGTTATTCTGGAGTTTAGCAGAGAAGTAGGCACAATTTTGTTTTGTGCACATGTTATATTACAAATTGAGCTATGTACAGTTGATGGTATGTTCTTTGGTGTGTTATTAGCCTATGGTTAAGAGTGCAAAAAGAAATTCATTTATTCATGAAAGTTATAAGCATTTTGGTGGAAGTTGAATGTGTGTAGTTAAAGGGAAGTTTCAGACTCATTGGTGGTGACATGGTTCATAGAAAAAACTTTGAGGTCACATGATTGGAACTTATTATATCTAGAAGGCAACAATTTTTATGTAATTTTGATGTAGCATGTTGAAATTATTATTTTGTTTTTGGATGCCAACTCATTTGTAATTATTTGAGTGTGGTATAAAGGAAGGAATGTTTTCCTTGTTATGAGGGGATTTTAATAGTTATGATATGAAATTGTGAAATTTGTGATGCAAATGTATGCATGAAGTGATGAAAAGAGCTAATTCACTAATGAAGGAAGACCTATAAAGTACAAAGATCTAGATTTGTGATCTTGTGTAGTAAAGAGTGCAGTTTTGGCATAGTGTGAAGGAGGTAACATATTTCATATTATTCTATTGAATAATCCTAAGATCTATTGGACAGTGAGTTCAAAGATCTTGCCTTGAAGCTGTTTGGGCAGTGGGTCCTTCTATCTTCCATAACTCCTAACAGGGTCAGAATCTTTTAAAGGGATTCAAAATCTCCTAACAGAGATTCATATGTACTCAATGTATTTTAGAAGACTCCTAATAGGGTCCATCCTTTCACAAGGAACTTTCATATTAGTGCATCATTTTGTGGGCATCATTCCCACCGGGGTTTACTCTTTGATCAAGAGGTTCCCTAGTTAACATATCTTGTGTTATTGTGTCATTGTGTATGGTTATCTTTCTATGGTTGGTTAACGCATTGATTATATGGTTTAAAGATGTTGAATTTGATATTGAAGTTGATAAATGGTTTAATTATTAGATAACTAATTCACCCCCCCTACTCTCAGTTATCTTGGTGGTCTTTACTTTCTAACAATTAATACCCACTAATAATTTTACTTATGTATTATGAACCTATTAATGTTCCTTTTCCCTGTTAGGAGAACTCATTACAATGCATTAGTACAATTACCTTGTCAAGGGTCAAACCCTATTAGGAGTATTGAAGTAAAAAACCCTATTATGGGTGGAAGGCTCAATGTTATAGCTCACTACTCAATGAGGAAGGCTATAAGCTCCTAAATATCAGATACACACTATATCTGCAATGGTGAACTATTTCTATGACACTACTATTGGAGATTTTCCCAGAGGCCAGTACTGACTGATTATTTGTCATTGATGACAACATATGGAAAGTAGCATGCGTGGAAGTCTTATGTAGTAAGATTTTAGTATATGTATCATGGACATGATATCAACATGATATCATGGGCACAGAGGTTAACTATTAGTACAAACAGTTATATAGCAACTATTGTCAGTAGTGTTCCTGACAAAATAATAGATAGTGTTTTGTGTATGGTTGTTTGTACAATTATCATGGAACCTTGAGCCCTTGGATATATATTGAAGAAATGTTAGTGATGTTTTAGTTATGGACACATAGTCTGTTGAAGAGTAGAAGTGAATTTATGCAGTCGCTATTCACCAACAACTATTTGTTCAGAAGAGCTGACAAAGATTTTATTGGTTCTTGAGTTGCACCTATCTTGAGGGTATGCACCCTTAGAATTAAGCTTGGAGAATTGTTATTGATGTTTGGTTAAGAGTGCATGAGTTAATTCATCTTACATAGAAAGTTCTAATTGTTTTGGAAGAGCTGATAGTGTGTAGTGTGTGTCTATAATTATCTTATTGGATAGGTCCCAAAATGTGTTGCGTGCATAGGAGAGCCAACAAAATGTTTATTAGAGTTTTTTATGGTTTCTCTAATATGATTTCAAGGTGGTTCAAATAGGTTGACTTGATTATATCATTTGGAAGAAAGATACTTATAGGCAGTCATTTGTGATTGCATGAGTGTGGTTCATGGTTGATTAAGCAAAGCAGAGTAGAGTGTGTGAAGTGTTGAGCTATCAAAAGAAGGTCTATGTGACCAAGTAAAGTACTTGTGCTATTCATATGAACTGATCCAGATAGCATGTCAAAGCACAGTTCACCAAGATTTATATATAGTGTGTATTTGTTATTCAGAAGGTTGTAGCCTTCGCCCATTTGACCAGTGAGCTCTTGAACAATGCATCCTCTCCCCTAATAGGGACAATTATAAAAGAATCCTAATAGGGTCTAACCATTGACTAGGTCTACTATACTTAATATATTTTAAAGCTACTCCTAACAGGGTAAAGGATCTTCTAACAAGGATCATTATACACTAGTACAAAATATTAGTCAGTATCAAGTCCCACGGGGGTTTTTACCTATTTGGGTTTCCCCATAACCAAAATATTGGTGTTGTGTTCATGTTTTCTTTCATTGTGTTTATGCTATATGTTTAAGTATACTTAATTGGATAAAGACTTGAATCTTGTAGATAACTGATTCAACCTAGCCTCTTAGTTATCTCTTGAGACTATTCCTAACAATTGGTATTAGAGCCAAGTGCCTTGGAGAGAAATTTTAATAGCTTGAGGTTGATCAGATGGCATACTTTAGGAAAGAAAGTCCTAATTTTGATGGAGAGAATTATCTTGATTGAAAGAACAAGATGGTGACTCATTTGCAGTGCATTTCCTTTGAAGTTATTAATGTAATAGTTAAAGCAGCAAAGATTCCTACTTTAGAAGATGTTGCAAAAGATGATGCTACTAACACACAAAAGGAATTGTTTCATCAAAATGCTATTGCTAAAGAATCCCTTATCAGTGCCCTATCTGATGGTGAATTTTTAGAAGTAAAAAAGATAGATACAACCCACAAAATATGGAAGCACCTAGAAGACATATTTGAAGGAGACAAACAAGCAAAGGATGCATGTAGAAAGACATGGAAGAAAAGATACAATGCATTAGATATGTTGCCTAAGGAAAATATCAGAGCTTACAATCAAAGAATAAATGAAGCAGTTGTTGGAATCAGGAGCAATGGTGGAGTGATTTAAGATGAGGACATTCTAGGTAAGTTAATGACTACTCTTACTCTAGAATATGAAAGCAAGATCAAAATCCTTGATGAGACCATGCAACTTACATATAATTTCAAGAGAGAAACCTTGATCAGAAAAATATCATCTTTTGAGATTTCAAGATTGAAGACATAACCAAAGAGTGAGACAACTTTCAAAGCAACAGTTCATGGTAAGAAATCTACAAACACTTCTAGTAATTTTGATGATGATGATGAAGGGAAAACATTAGATGATTTTATTTCTATGATTGCCAAAATAGAAAAGAAAGTAAAAAGAAAATATGAAGGTCAATTACCATTTAAGTTCTTTTCATGTAATAAGATCGGTCACTTTGCATCTAAGTGTCCCACTAGAGCTAGAAAGTTCAAAAAGGATTACAAGCCTAAGTATTCTAAAGAATGCTACTATGCTAGAGATGGAGTTTTAGATGAATCTAGTGAAGAAGAAATTGGATTCATTCCTATTATAGACAAGATGAATAACAAGACATTTCATGAAGATAAGGAAGAGAATCAAGAGCTAGCATTGATTTCACAAGTTGACATAAGGACATACTGGATTATAGACAGTGGTTGTTCACATCACATGAGAGGTGATAAAGGAAGGTTTGTTCATTTGGACAAATACAATGGTGGATGGTCATATTTGGAGACAACACTCCTAAACCTATAGTTGGTAGAGGAGCCATCACTTTGGATGGAAAGAATAGTACTAATGATATTCTTTATGTTGATGGTTTGAAACATAACCTTCTCAGTGTGGGACAGTCACTTGGAAAAGGATATCAGTTAGAGTTCAAAGATGAAAAATGCATCATTAATGAAAAAGATGGTGTTATGATTACATCAGGCTCAAAGACAAGAGGTAATATTTTTCAACTCAATTCTGAAGCAAGTTGTTTTGTTGCTAAAGTTGATGACAGTTGGTTGTGGCATAAAAACTATGTCATATCAATTTTGATAACATAGTAAATACAAGTAATGTTAAGGCAGTAAGAGATATACCTAGCATAGAAAAGCCAGTTGCTACTATATGCAGGCAATGTGTGATGGGGAAGCATGTGACAAAATTCATTCAAGAGAAAGTAGAATTCAGTAGAGAACAATTTGGATCTGATTCATACAGACCTATGTGGTACAACTCAAACAAGATCATACTATGGTGAAAGGTATTTCATTTTTTGTGTTGATGATTATACTAGGATGATGTGGGTTTTGATCTTGAAAGAAAAGTCAGAAGCTTTTGAGAAGTTCAAAATATTCAAAGCTAAGGTTGAGAATGAATTTGGACTAAAGATAAAATGTTTGAGATTGGATAGAGGAGGAGAATTCACCTCTAGTAAATTCTATGAGTAATGAAAAGAACATGGCATTAAGACACAGTTAAGTGTACCTAGAACCCCTCAGCATAATGGAATTACAAAGAGAATAAATAGGATCATTATTGATACAGTGCACACCATTATCATAGAAGGAAAAGTTGCACACACCTATTGGAGAGATGTAGTCAATACAATAGTCTACAGCATCAATAGATTTCAATTGAGGCTAGGCACTGACAAAACACCTTATGAGCTATGGTTTTGTAATGTCCCCATAGTAAAATATTGTAGAAACTTTGGAAGCAAGTGCTACATCAAGAGGGATGAAGCAGTAGGCAAGTTTGATGCAAGAAGTGATGAAGGTATTTTTCTTGGTTACTCTACTAAAAGTAAAGCTTATAGATGTTTCAATTTAAGATTGAAAAAGATCATTGAAAGTGCTTATGTAAAGATTGATGAAAAGTTTACTGCTCAAGAAAGATATCATGATTAGTCACCCATGATTGAAGAACCTAGACCCTCCACTAGTGAGATAGTTATCGAAGAAATTTTTGATAGTATTGATGTGTTATTCAATGACCCTGAGATAAGTGAAGAAAATACTCCCAAGGATGATGAGTCAGCATCACCTAAAGTTGCAAATTTTACATCAAGAAATCATTCCAAGTCAGACATCATTGGAGATTAGAGCGGTAAAGTCTTAACAAGATCACAAGAAAAAAACTTAGCTAGCAATGAAGCGGTATGATTACTATCTTAGATTGAACCTTTAAGTGTTGAAGATGCTTGTAATGATTTAGATTGGCATGATGCTATGAAAGAAGAGGTTGATCAGATTATTAAGAATCACACTTGGGAACTGGTTCCAAGACCTAGTGATAAGAATGTGATTGGAACTAAGTGGATATTAAAAAATAAGATGAATGAAGATGGTACATTAGTAAGAAATAAAGCAAGATTAGTATGTAAGGGATATGCACAAAGAGAAGGCATTGATTATTTAGACACATTTTCACCTATGAGAGATTAGAAGCTATTAAGTTGTGTTTAGCCTATGCTATAGTCAAAAACTTCAAAGTTTATTAGATGGATGTCAAATCAGCATTCTTGAATGCAAATTTGAAAGAAGAAGTATACATTGAGTAGCCAGAAGGATTCACCTTATCAGACAAACCTGATATGGTATGCAAATTGAAGAAGGCCCTCTATGGACTTAAGCAAGCCCCTAGAGCATGGTATGAGAGACTAGATGGATACTTAAAAAAGATTGGATTCAAGAAAGGAGTAGCAGATTGTAATCTATTCATTAGAGAGACATCTGAAGGTTTACTACTTGTAGCTATATTTATTGATGACATTATCTTTGGAGGTAATGAAAAACTCAGTGTTGAATTTAAAAAAGAAATGTAGAATGAGTTTGAGATGAGTATGATTGGTCCTATGAAGTAATTTTTGGGACTAAATGTACAACAGTCAGAAAAAGGAATTTTCATTAATCAATCAAAGTATGTGAAAGAGATACTAAAGAAATTCAAGATGGATGATTGCAAGCTAGTAGGAACCCCTATGATCACTGGATGCAAGATTAAAAAAGAAAATGACTCACCAATAGTAGATATAACATTGTATAAGTCTATGATTGGTAAACTCATATATCTTACTCAGACTAGACCTGATATTTCCAATGCAGTTGGCATAGGTGGAAGATTTTCATGAAAGCCTAAACAAAGTCACCTGATGGCCGTAAAAAGAATATTCAGATACTTGCAGGGCACTATAGATTATGGTCTATGGTATCCTAATTTAGAAAATGTTGAGCTTCATGTGTACACTGATGAAGATTGGGCAGGATGTGTTGATGACAAAAAGAGTACTTTAGGTGGAGCAGTGTTTCTTGGTGATAGACTTGTCACTTGGATATAGCAAGAAAAAAAATTGTATTTCTCAATCAACAACAGAAGCAGAGTATGTTGTAGTAGCCTTGAATTTTTCTACAATTGTTTGGATCAAGCAGATGATAAAAGATTTTGGAATTCAGATTTATTATCCTATTTTTATTCACTATGATAACACTAGCACTATCAATATGTCAAAGAACCCCGTGATGCATGCAAAGAAAAAGCACATTGAGGTCAAGTATCACTTCCTAAGAGAGAAAGTGGCAAAAAAAGAAGTCAAGTTGGACTATATGAGTACTAAAGATCAGTTGGAAGATATATTCACAAAGCCCTTGCCTAAGGATACTTTTGAGTATCTTAGGGAGAAGTTGGGAGTCATTGCCTTCCCTAACTCTACTTAGAAGAAAGAAGGAAAGGCATCAGTCCTCAGGGACTCGAGGAAGGTTGACTACTCTACCTCAGGAGTAGTACTGGTGCTTAAAATGAATGGCTCCCTTTTCTATTGATGTCAAAGGGGGAGTATATATAGAGTCATGAAAAATAGAAGTAAAAAGAGAAGTAATATATTAAGGGGGAGCAGCATTAGGTTATGATAGTAATACAGTTGAGGAAATGGAGAATATTATAAAATATTGCAATAGATGGAGGATACATCTTTCGGGGAGTTTTGAAGAGGAAATGGAAAATTTTATAAAATAAATGTTCATTTGGGTTGGTGGTATTTTTTCATTCCACATGTTGCCATCAATGCCAAAGGGGGAGATTGTTGGAGATTTGACAGCAAGCCAGTATTGACTATATGTTTGTCATTGATGACAACATGTTGAAAGTAGCATGCATGGAAATCTTATGCAGTAAGCTTTTAGTATATGTAGCATGGACATGATATCAACATGATATCATGGGCGTAGAGGTTAACTATTAGTATAGATAGTTATATGACAGCTATTGTCAACAGTGTTCCCGATAGAGTTACACACAATGTTCTGTGTATGGTTGTCCGTAGAGTTATCATGGATCCTTGCGCACTTGGATATATGTTGAAGACATGTTAGTGATGTTCTAGTTATGGATGCATATTTTGTTGATGAGTAGAAGTGAATTTATGTAGTTTCTATTCACCAACAGTAGTTTCATGTGTTTGTTTAGAAGAGCCGATAGAGATTTTATTGGTTCTTGAGTTGCACCTATCTTGAGGATATGCACCCATAGATTTAAGCTTGGAGAAGTTTTATTGATGTTCGGTTAAGAATGCATGAGTTAATTCAGCTTACAGAGAAAGTTCAAGTTGTTTTGGTAGAGTTGACAATGTGTAGAATGCGTCTACAATTATCTTATTAGTGAGGTCCCAGAATGTGTTGCGTGCATTGTAGAGCTGAAAGAATGTTTATTAGATTTTTTTATGGTTTCTTTAATATGATTGCAAGGTGGTTCTAATAGGCTGACTTGATTATATCATTTGGAGGAAAGATACTTATAGGCAGTCATTTGTGATTGCTTCAGTGTGGTTCATGATTGATTAAGTAGAGCGGAGTAGAGTGTGCGAAGTGTTGAGCCATCAGAAGAAGGTCTATGTGACCAAGTAAAGTAATTTTTCTATTCATTGGAACTGATCTGGATAGTAGGTCAAAGTGTAGTTCACCAAGATTTAGATATAGTTTGTATCTTTTATTCAGAAGGTTGTAGCCTTCACCCATTTGAGCAGTGAGCTTTTAGACAGTGCGTCCTCTCCCCTAACAGGGTTCAACCCTTGACTAGGTCTACTACACTTAATATATTGTAAAGCTACTCCTAATAGGGTAAAGGATCTTCTAACAAGGATCATTATACACTAGTATAGAATATTAGTGGGTATCAAGTCCCACTGAGACTTTTACCTATTTGGGTTTCCCTGTAACCAAAATATTAGTGTTGTGTTCATGTGTTCTTTTTTTTTTTTTATGCTTTATGTTAAAGTATACCTAATTGGATAAAGAATTGAATCTTGTAGATAATTAATTCACCCCCCATCTCATTTATCTCTTAGGACTATTCCTAACAACTTCTTGTCTGATCAGTTCCTTTTGTGCATCGATGCTTTAACCTCTTGTAAATCTCTATATCATTCTTATTGCTCTTCACATACTTCTACTTCTGCTATTTCATCTTTTCTCATCATGTCATACTCAAATACAAAAGAGAATGTCTTATATATAGGCGCAACCAAAACTAATTACTAAGTCAGCCTATAGCCTATTACATACAATGCTTCCAAATGAATTGGCTCAAGCATGTTTACATGAAACTATATTAACAAGTCTACAACATAAATAAAATAGGTGCATATCCTTTACAAAACAAAATAATAATCGCTAATCAAAATATTTTCTTTCAGTTCCATGCTCTGTTTTGTTCTACCACTCTCTAACTATGTCACTTCAACTCAATGTAACTTCTTCATACTAGCCCATCTGATCATGTGTTCTTAGAATTAGAATGATTACATACTCAAAAGCTTATCTTCAAGGGAAAATGTCAAAACTCTATCATACACACATGCGTTGATGCTCTGTTCATTGGGTACTTCATTGACTATCATGTCTTCCATACATAGCCAAATTTTGATCTTATGAGTGAGTGTGCTAACACCAAAACTCTATATGAATTTATTGCCATAATGAAAACACTAATCTTAGTCATATACACTAGTATAGTCAACTTGCCAACATTTTCAACATACCTTTCTTCTTCTTCAAAATATTTTTTCAATTCCACAAATACCACTTCTATGTCATCATCAGTCTCGGTCTTAGTGTCATAATCTTTGTCTTTAGGTAGGTAACAAGCCTTCTTGCCTTTATCTTTGTAGTCTCAGTTGTCTCTATTTCCATACTATCAGTTACATCTATGATCTTGATAATCTCTTCTATCATTCTTCCTTTCATTATATCTTTCACTTGTTTTCTCATCTTCTTTCCTATCAGAACATCTTGTAGCAATATGATCAATCAATTTGTATTTAAAACATGCCAATGGTAGTTTACCTCTATATCTTCCCTTACCTTTTTTTAATCTTTTATCAATTAGTACTTTAATTTCATCAAGTTCATCCTCTTCACTTTCACTTTCACTTTCATTTTTTATCTTATGTCTACTACTTGATCTTCATATTTTCACAAACAACATACATGGAGATTTTACCGTAGGTACAATACTATTTTCATAATTGTTAAACTCAAATGCAGTCAATCTACCAATCAAACTATTAAGTGAGATATTATTACCAAGAGTTTATCTCATTTCATTAATTATAGAGACTCTAGTAGGATAGGTAGGTAGCAATGTTATGTTAATTTTACTTATCGTAGTGTCTTCACCAATGGCTCCACTTTCTCCTCAGATAGCATTCACAACTTCCTTGCTTTGGTTTCTCTACTGAGTGATGTTTTCACCATCTTTCATCTTCGTGTCATCAAAATTACCTCTTAGACTTTCAATTTTTTCCCTTAGCACATTCACATCTCCTTCATGAACTAGAGTAAGCTTGTCCCAAATCTTCTTTGTAGATGTATATGTCTTAATGTCTTCAAATTCAACATTTGATAAAAAAGAAGCAATATCAATCATCATAGCATTGTGTTCTTCTCTTTCTTTCATCGGTGTTATAGTCAAAGGACTATTGGGTATAATAAATGTTGGAAATTTGGCTATATTGATGGATATGAATTAATATAGTGTTGTCATTATGGAAAAGAATTCATCTATTATTTTGGAGTTAGCGCACTTGATGAAAAGATCAAAAATCGGTTAAGTGTTGAAGACTAGATAGTGTACAGAGTTCTGTAGCTTAGAGCATCAGCACACGTGCATACAGCCTAGTTATGGTGTGCACCCTAGAAGTTAATTTAGTTAAACTATATTCACACTTAGTCTATGAGTGCATAATCATATATGGAAGGATGAGAAAGATATAGTCAATTGAAGTTGCATAGTGAGTGTGTGCCAGTGAAGAACAGAGTAAGCAGCTGGTAGTTATCATTTTGAGTTACAACTATATTCTAATGATGTAAGGGCTATACACCTATTGTAATTAAGTTTCCAACATATATATATGTTTTATTGTAAAAATTCTTAAGCCAATTCATTTGGAAGCATTGTATGTGATAGGTTTAAGGGCTGACCTAGTTGTTTATTTTGTATACACCTATAAATATAAGATGTGCCCATTGTATTCAGTATGGAAGTTGATAGAGAGTTGTTTTAAGTAGAGAAAAAGTATGTGAAGAGTCAATAAGATGTATTAGAACTTTTCAATAGGTCAAAGCATCATCGCATCAAATGAATTGATTTGACAAGCAGTGTCACAGTGATAGTTCACCCAATAGATATAGTGTGTATCTGAGATCAGAAGGTTGTAGCCTTCACCACTTGAGTAGTGAGCTCTAGGATAGTGCATCCTCTCCCCTAATAGGGACTATTGTAAAAGAATCCTAACAGGGTCCAACCCTTAACAAGGTCTACTATACTTAATGCATTCTAAAGAAACTCCTAACAGGGTTAAGGATCTTCTAACAAGGATCACAAAACACTAGTGCAGAATATTAGTGGGTGTCAATTCCCACTAGGGTTTTTACCTATTTGAATTTCCTCGTAACCATATTGGTTTCATGTGTTGATTTCATGTTTCATGTTTATGTGAATGCTTATTTCAGTTCTTAAGCATTCAAGTTCAGTTTAAAGATTAAAGTAGAAAGATAAAATATAGTGAACATTGATTCACCCCCTCTCTCAGTGTTGCCATTCCTAATAGTTGGTATCAAAGCTCTAGTCCTCAGCAAAGAAGTTTAACCACTTGAGGAGATCATGGACAAAGAAGAAATGAAACATTCAAAAATAAATCTTGAATTTGCTCTTGAAGATTTGGACAAATTAGAAATAGAAATTGAAGAACTAAAGGAAAAGGTCAGTGATGCATAATTAGTTATCAAAAGGATAAGAAAGGATTTGAAAGAATGCTCTAACAGTGATCTAGGCACAAAGGTCAAGAAGCTAAATGAAGAAAATGCATCTTTAAAAGAACTACTTGAAGAATTTGATGATAAGTTGATCAACAATCAAGAAGTCTATAATGACCAAGTCAAAGAGAACCTTCAACTCAATGAGGAATTAAGGCAAGCTAACTTTGAAATATTGGAACTAAGGAATAGCAAAGAAAGCTTGGAGTCTGAATTGAGAGAAGAAAAGAATCATATTAACAAATTAGACACTAGTTCTAATTTGATAGAATCTCAGTTGTATGCAAGAAGAGCCAAAGGAGACACTAGTTGTATTGGATATAATGAAGTAAAAAATCAGATTGACAACATGTGAGCAAGAAAGGATACACAAAAAGACTCTACTGATACTAAGAATACTAAAGATCAAACCAAATATAATGGTGGACTAGCTAAAAATGAGCACAAGCAAGTAGAACACACTTGTTTTGCATGTAAAAAGCATGGAAACATTGCGAGGAACTATATAGAGGTAAGACCTTTTAATTTTTATTGCTATACATGCAATATATTTGGTCATAGAGCTATGAATTGCAAGACTAGTAAGAAGAACAGGATTCAGCATGATCAAAGAAATTAGAACAAGACAAATGTAAGAAACTCTCAGAATGTTACATGTCAGATATGTAACTATAATGGTCACTCAGTGAGACAATGAAAATGGTGACTCATGTCAATGTGCTAAGGAATATAAGACCTCTAGTCATTTTTCACTCTTGTAACAAGGCTAGACATATCTCAAAGTTTTATACATCAAGGATGCAAGGTCAGGAAAGCCCTAAAAAGTCTAAAGAACTAGTTTTGGATTCTAAAGGAGAAGTCAAGTTTGGGAAAGCCTCATTGGATGTGAGCTTGATTTGGTCAGAAGGAAAGAAGGACAAAGATGATGAGAATGTATTGGATGCATCCATAATGGATGCACCCTCTACATCTGGATAAATGGTCCTCAAGGTCATAAGGGGAGCTAATTTAGCTCTAGACCCCTGTGTGGCTAGTATACTCACTCTTAGAGTATGCACCTTTGAAATTAAGCTTTTGGAGTTTAAAGGAACCTTCGTGCAAGAGTGCACATACTGATTGTTAGTAGAACTCAAGTTGGAAATTTTGAAGTAAGAGCCTGGTTTACACGACAAGCATTAATGGTGGAATTTTCACTTTAAGTACACAATTTTTTTTTTGATTACTCATTGCATTTGAATTTAGAGTGATTGAAGAGTAGAAAGAGCCTTAGAAGTTATTGTGAAGACTTGGAGATTGATCTATCAATGATTAGAAGCACAATTGATCAGTTGTAGAAACCCTGGCTCACCATACTAATTTAGAAGTCTTCAGATTTTCTTAGTGAACTCCTGGAAAGTGATAAATCAAGTAAGTGATGGCCACTACCATAGTATTTGATGTTGCAAAAAAGAAAAGATATGTGTTTAAAAAGAATCCATTTAAGTCTACCCTAGATGACTTAAAGGGAGCATTCTCCTGCATGCCTATGGGTGTTATGCATGTGGAAGACATTAGGGCTTACATCTACTATAAGAAGGAACTAGTAGGGTTGGACAAGTTAAGGGCGCACATGGAAACAATGTTAAAACCATACAAAACCTTCCAGGATGAATATGTGAAGTGGAATGATCACGCCATAGTAGAGTATGCTATGACATATGAATTCTATGAGACATAATGGATTAAAATACTTTTGAGCAAAATTCATGATGACCTATTTTGGATAGGTGATGTGCCAGTCATATTTTCTAGTGACCTAATATATGAAATGATAGGGCTCCCAAAGACAGACGCCATCCTTCTAGTAGGCAAGGATGTCAGGAAAACTATTGAGAAAACATGTATGTCAAGGAGTGATAGGTGCGAGATGAAAATTGAGCCTATTGAGAAAGTTGACATCAAATTTATGTCTATGATACTTGGATACAAGTTTCATCACACTATAAGGGTGAAGAGTGTGTCTGGGGGCACAATTCTAGTAGCCATTAGACTTGTGAAGGAAGATGGGCATTTCAATCTTTGTGAGATTTTGTGTGCACAGTTGATTAACAACATCAAGGCAATCAAGCATGATAAGACAAATATATTTAGGTTTGGGTCTTTGATCATTTACATGTACGTACATATAGTTGGAAAAGTATCAGATTCATATTTGGACAAATCCATTCCAACCATGCCACATATATCTTATAAGGAAACTGCTAAAAGTACATTGAGAGATTATGTAACATTGGAATTGAAGACCTTTTGGGTCAAGATGAAAATGAGGTACATAATTCAAGAAAACATAGTTGAGAAATACAAGGGTACTATTTTTTTAATGGTTGAAACAGATACAACATGCATGGAGGTAGTTATAGCTAGAACAAAGTGGATTCATCCACTTCGATATCAAGTAGAGGAACAAGTTTTAGAAGCATATGCTCAAGTATTGCTTTCAGCTCCTACTTACCCTAATGAGCCAAGATGGGGAACTTATCAGGAGAAGACAAGAGGGATAGATGCTAAACTAAACAACACAACAATTAAGAGGAAAGCCTCTAAGATTACATCTAAGATACTTAGAATTCATGGAGTAAGACAAGCAGACCCAGATAAAGAAAGGGAAGAAAATATTTCTTTGGAAATTAAGAGTGCATCCATAGTGGAAGCTAAGTCTAATGATCCCAAGATGAAAAAGGTAAAGATTGAGAAGAGTAATGATCCAAAGGATAAACAGGGTAAAATTGATGATATTAGTCCTGCACCCACTATTACAGCTGATATTGAGTCCATAGATGCATCCTAAGATGCCCAAGAGGAGAAAACAAACTACTACAAGTCACCTTTCAACTAGAGCCACAAGAAGCAAATTAAAAAATGTACAGCCACCTCCGGAAGTAGGATTCATACCTAGTCTTCAAGTGTTAAGGACTAGAGTAGTTGAAGAAGGAAGGCTAGATCAGATAGCCAAGTTTTATGATAAATATCATGAAATTGAAAAGTTAGAGATTCATGAGATGCTGATCAAACACATGATAAAATTCAAGAAGATAGTTCTTGAATTGAGGACAGCTATCCCAGATAAGGTATGGGAGATTATGGATACCTTGAAGAGACAAGCCATTGAAGAAGACTTCAAAATCAAGGAACAAACACTTGATTCCAATCTTCCAGTATGTTTTGTTGAAGAAAAGACATTGTTATTGAATTTGGTGAAGTTGTACTTAAGGACAAAGATGCTAAAACTACACATTATGAATAAAGACTATGAGTAGATAACTAAGGTAATAGATAAGGCCTTTGAGAAGGTATTCTTAGAGTAGCACATGAAACCTAAGTTTGCACCCATCACTCAAGCACCTAGTGAGAAAGACAAAGAAGTAGAGACCACCAATATATCATTTATAGGTCCTTAGGATTCAACACCTGTAGTAGAAACTCAAACAAAGGCAGATAAGTCTATGCCCATGATAGATACACAAAAAGATGATACAATCTTCATTGACAATGTAGATATTGCAATGAGGGTCACATACAATGACTTGGATAAGTTTGAGGAAGATTTTGTGAGCATAGAAGAAGTTGAAATGTTATATAGCAACACACCTCACACTCATCAATAATAAGTATTGATTCATGATGACAAAGAAGAAGAAAAGATGGAAGAAAAAGAAATAGAAAAAGAAGAAAGAGAAAAAGAGAAAGAGAAGATAAAAGAAAGTGAGTAAAATGATGAAATGTCAATGAAGGTGAAACAAGAAGTGATGGACAACGCTCCCATCACTCCTTTAGCAATATTGTTGTCAAGTTTGACACCTGACATATCTAGTTTTGACTCATGGAGAGAAGAAGACCTGATTAAGTTCTATGTCTTAGATATGGAGAAAGCCAAAGAAAAGAAAGTGATGAGGAATCTTGTCCTGGTAGAATTAGTAAAAATTTTGAACAATTTGTTGCCAGAGGATAAGAAAGTGTCAAAGATAAAATTTGTTGATGATGGGAGTACAATCATCTCACATTTTAAAAGTAATTTCTCAAGCCTTGAAGAATCTGCATCCCTACTTGCAGAAGAAAAATACCTAAAGAAGATATTGAATGAATTGGTGAACAAATTTGCACTTGACCTTAGCTCACTCAAGACTGGTCAAGCATCCTTGAAAGAATTTGTAGATCAAGGAAGAAAAATCATTGCAGAATGCATGGATCAGGATAATCTTATTGATGCCCACAACAAGAAAATAAAAGAGGCAGGAGCTATGATTAAGCAAGTGAAGAGATAAGTGAAAGACATATCCACATATGTAAAAATGTGTAATAATGTATACCAATGACAAATAGAAAAGATTGAGCAGGAAGAAAAAGAAATGTCAAAGATCAGGGCAAGGCAACAATAGCTCAAAAATCCTCTTGCACCCTCATTGGATATACTCAATTAGAACATCAAGGACATAGATGCAACAATGGTAACATATGATCAAGGTCAGTGGAGTTATCTTCACAGAGGTAACTGGTTCAGGGTTAGTGTTTATGCATGTATGAGCTAAGATATCAAGGATAGGTCATGCTTGTCTTCCAGTGGATGCTAGTTAATGTATTGTCTGATTCATAGGTCTCTTCTAAGGGGAGGATTAAAATCCTTTGAATGGATAATAACATGTTTGAATGCACAGGTGGGTGTTAAGTTGAGGTTTGGTCATGGTGTGTGATTGATGTCAGGCATCAACACATTGGGTATATTATTTTCTTGTTTCATAGCTATCTCTTACAATAGGGTATTTGACTCTATAGCCCATTGGATAAGGCACTAGTCTATCAGAGACTTGGGGTACCTCAGTGGTCCTTTCAATCCTTTTAGAATCATTTCCATTCAGTCCCACCTTTTCCCTTTCTTGTTGTTAGGATAGGTCTCTGGTTTTCATACTCACTCCATGCAAGTAGGGCTATTGCATGAGATATTGGCTTCATTGAGGTACAGGATACCTAGGAGTTTGGGAACCATTCCATAGTCAATGACCTATAGGCCTATAGTGTGACATAAGTTGTATGAGTGTGTAGATGAGGTACACCCACCTGAGTGATGTGGAGCTCAAAGTGTAGAAGGATCTATCTTTGATCCTTGTCAGTTGGCCCTTTTTCCTATCAGATTTGGAGTGTTGAATGAATGTGACACTAGCCCTGTCAATCCTGATGTCAAGCTAACCTTTAGGGAAAAAGAACACCAACAAGATGGTGACTCTACTAGGGAGAAACAAAAATCCTTGTTAAGGAAATCATAATCTCTGGTTGCCATTGGAAAGAGTCAGATAGAAAAAATTAGCATTTGCTGATATCTTCTCACCTAGTTGTGAGTGGCGGCTATAACTTTCTCTATTTGATCAGTGTTCCTCCTGATAAATAGTGTGTATACCTGGTGTATGTTTGTGCTGGTTGGAAGAAGAAATAGTGAAACATTTTCCTCTCAAGGAGGTGGTGGCTCTGCATGACAAAGTTATCTGATGCAGCTTCAAAGTGAGCTCAAGATCTACCCTACCTTCCAGCCAAAGGTCTTCTACTGCAAGATCTTCCCAGGTATTTTTCAAGTTTTAAATGTTCCTTATAAAGTGATCAAGCACTAAAAGAATGATAAGGTGTGAGTAGAGGCTAGCATACTTCAAGTTTTTAGTTGTAGCTTTGGCAAAATTATGTGGAAGTATTGCATTAAGTTTAATGGATAAGTTGAATAAGGAGCTGTCTTTCCTTGAGGAGGGCATCCTTAGAGATTGCATGAGATTAGTAAGATTAAAAGTGGAAAGTAGAAAGGATTTAGCCATATCCTTGTTCTATGATAGATTTTGTGAAGTATATGATGAGCTTCCTGAGGATGTTGAGTTTCCTAAATTTGACTTCATTGGTTTATTCCTAGAGCTTTGTTTTCCTAAGTCAACCAGTTGGTCAGATGCCTTGTGGGAGGAGCATTATGTATGTGTTAGGGATTGGGTACTTGGTGATCATAGTCTTGAACTTGAGGATGCACTTGGGGCTTTGATCAGTAGTCCTAATATTGAGAATGATGAAATTTATGAAGGAGATGTGTCAGGTGTTGACACTCTTTCTTGCAGTCATGAAAGTGATGCCTTTTATCAGTATGGGACAGAAGGTTTATGCAATCAGTCAGATCAGGAAAAGGATTAGATAGATGAAGGTACTATTGATGATTGTATGGTAGAAGATGATGTTCTTAAGGATAGCTGTTCACTTCACAGTGAACAAATTTCAGATTTATTGTCTTGTAAATATCTCAGGTATTCAGGGGGTGATGGCTTTGGGTTCTCACATCTAGCACACATTCATTTTGACTAGGAAAATGAGTCAATAGGATTTGACTTTGACATGTGTGCCTCTAATTCTTTTTCTTCCCCAGAACTACTAGATGGAAACTAGGTATAGTATGATATATCAAATGATAAAGTCATCAGTGTTTGTTCATCTTCAAGTAATGCAAAGGTCCCTGATATTATTTTGAGTACTGATTGGAAGAGTTGTGTGGATTCTGAATCCTTTTCTGATTTTGAATCTTTTGCTAAGCCATGGAAGAATGGCCTTTCAGCTACTCAATCTTCACCATCTCATAGACAGGTTGATGTTTCTCTCCCCACCTATCAACAATTTTTGGTTTTGTCAAATGATGACATGATGTAGAGTGCTCCTATGTTTAATGATGATGTCCCATGTGATGAGTTCCCTCAGTGTTTGCATGAAGATCGACGTATCTTCTCCTTGGAGGTGCAAGTTTTTGGTATGAATGGATCTAGTAGCAATTGCAATGACAATTTGATAAAGCTAGAGTGTTTTTCTTTCTATGGGGACAACAGAATTCCTGGGTTTGTTGACAGGATTGAGGCTGGTTCATCTTGTGGCTCCTTCAACATTTTCCTTTTTGACTACAACATGCATGTGCCATAGCATTTTTAGAATTGGTATGATTACCTTTCTAGCTCTCAGGAGGAATATGCTAGCAATCTTTGTCTTAAGCTTTTGAAAGGTGGATATAATTATGTTCTATCACATGGAAGAAGAATTTTCAGTTTGTCTCTGATTTGGGGAGATGAAAATTTATTGTTCGATAGAGGTAAACTATTGATCATAGTTTTGGGGCCTTGAGCCCTTTGTAAATATTGTAAATCTTTGTATAGTTTCCTTTTCCCATTGTGTGTTTCTTTTCCTAGTTTGGTTGCCAATTTTTGAGTTCCCTATTTTTGTCCTGTGGGTGCTCTGCTCTCCTAGAAATCCTGAATTCTCGCATCGGCACAAGTTACCCATCATCCCTAGACTGAGCCACTATTAGTCCATTTTCCAGTTATTACAAAATCCTTTGAAATTGGCCTCTCCCCTGCAAGTGTTTTTGGTTTGTGTCCTACCCCGTGCTCTTCAATGTTGTCGCCTTGCTTCAGTCCAAACTACATCTCCTAAATCACCAAACCCAAAAAGATATTCAAATTTTAAGGCCTACTGGAAATATTTCAAAATTTGCCAAAGTGTCGAAAACCCACAGTGTTTCTGAAAGTCCATGATGTTTTCAGTCAGTGTGTTTTCAGCCTTCATTATTTTCAACCCCTTTGTCTTCTAGCTTTGTGCACTTATCTGTTGACATGTCAGAAACTTTGTGTGTTTTCGATCCTCTTTCATCAAAAACATTATGTGTTTTCGACCTCGCACAATTTCCTATTTGCCAGCATTTCCTATCTGCACAGGTGCGATCGGTGGTGGGCCCGGGTTTGCAAGTGCATTAAGGTGATTGGTTGTCACATGATCACATGTCAAAGTTTTCTGACATGCGACCATTTGACCAGTTCTTGCCTTACGTGTGGGGCCCATTGGTGGGAGGGTTGTATTCCTGCTAGTGCACATGTGGCAGCCTATGATTAGCTGTTGCATGATCACATAGCCTAGTTTTTAGCTATGCAATCATGCAACTGCTTTCCATGTGTCCTTGGGGCCTATTGGTAGAAATGGTCTGGTTGCAATTGTGTGGTCTCGAAGGTGGTTACGTGGTGGCCTTTGGTTGGCTATCGCATGATCGCATAGCCTAGTTTTGGGCTATGCGATCAGGTGACTGAGTGCCATGTGGTGTTGGGGCCTAGTAGTGGGTGATGGGGAATCTTCCAAGTGCAGTGGCAGTGTTCTATTGGCCAACTGGTGGTGTTTTTAACTCCATGTGGTGGCAGTGGTGGTGGCAGTTGCGGTAGGGTTGCGTTCTGTGGGTGGTCGCATGTTTGCATAGCCCATTTTTGGGCTATGTGATCATGCGATAGGGTGCCATGTGTCCCTGGTACCCATCTGTATTTTCTTGGTGGTCTCATTGGTAGATGTGTCATGGCGATCTCCAGTTCATCCGTGTAGGTGGGATGGTGGATTTGAACATGGGCCCAAGTTGGGGTATCTCAGTGGTGATTTAATAGCCGGTAGGGTGCATGTTAGTGGGTTGTTGCATGTTCATGTGAGCCAGTTCTCTGGCTTGTGAACATGTGACATGCCCTTGTGTGGCAATAGTCTAGCATTGGCAGTTAAGAGAAGGTAGTGCATGTGGCATGTCACATGTTCGCATAGCCCATTTCTGGGCTATGGAATCATGCCACAACTGTTTGGCATTGCCATTGCAAAGTTAGCTCGAGGTGCTTGGGTGGTTCAAAACATGAGGCCTGCGAGTGCATTGTGACCATTTGTCTTCATTTTTTAAATCTCTGTGAATGTTTCTAGTGACCAGAAAGGACTGAAATTGATGACAGGAAGGGCCAGAGTTGGTGAAACTTATCTTCTCCGCCACTCCAGTGTGCTCCAGGGTGTGAGATGATTGTAGATGAGGAGTATCTTGCCGTACGGGAATAAATGAAATGTACCAGAAGCAGTTGTAGGGTCACTTCCAGTTTGAATTTTGTAGAATTTTGATTGATCTTCGGTGCCTTTCAAAGATTCTTTCATGATTGAAGATCAAGTGTTAATTGCATTCAGGACTTAGTGATTTCCCTCCAAATTGTATCAGATTTTGTAATGCCTAATTGATGGAAAACTCTAACCATGGTTACCCTTAGCTTGTTTCATCCTAACTTGTGTGGGATTTCAAGGTAACCATGGGTATTTATGTTGTTTTTTTCTGATTAACAAAGGTTTCCAGCTGAGAGTTCTTTTTCTAGTTCCATGAAAGGTTCTATTATGCAGATTTCCCCTTCTCTCTACATATAGGGTGTTCTATTTCCATTGCTGGTTTAGAGAATACAATGCATGCTACAACAAATTTTTCTTATGTATGAGGACTCAATTTATTCTTATTGTCACCGAGCTATCTTCATTTGAATTTTGAATGCATTAATCATACATCAAGGGTGTTTGATTTGTCTATTTTCATTGCCTACGTGTTTGCAAGTGGAGTTATCTTCGCAGAGGTAACTAGTTCAGGGTTAGTGTTTATGCATGTATGAGCTACGATATCAAGGATAGGTCATGCTTGTCTTCTAGTGGATGCTAGTTAATGTATTGTTTGATTCATAGGTCTCTTCTAAGGGGAGGGTTAAAATCCTTTGAATGGATAATAACATGTTTGAATGGACAGGTGGGTGTTAAGTTGAGGTTTGGTCATGGTGTGGGATTGATGTCAGGCATCAACACATTGGGTATATTATTTACTTATTTCATAGCTATCTCTTGCAGTAGGGTATTTGACTCCGTGGTGCATTGGATAAGGCACTGGTCTATCAGAGACTTGGGGTATCTCAGTGGTCCTTTCAGTCCTTTTAAAATCTTTTCCATTCAGTCCCACCTTTTCCCTTTCTTGTTGTTAGGATAGGTCTCTGGTTTTCATACTCACTCCATGCAAGTAGGGCTATTGCATGAGATATTGGCTTCAATGAGATACAGGATACCTAGGAGTTTGAGAACCATTCCACAGTCAGTGACTTGTAGGCCTGTAGTGTGACACAAGCTGTATGAGTGTGCAAATGAGGTACACCTGCCTGAGTGATGTGGAGCTCAAAGTGTAGATGGATCTCTCTTTGATCCTTGTCAGTTGGCCCTTTTTCCTATCAAATTTGGAGTGTTGAGTGAATGTGACACTAGCCTTGTCAATCTTGATGCCAAGCTGACCTTTGGGGAAAAAGAACACCAACACTAGTGAAGAATAGAGTAAGCAGCTGACATTTATCATTTTGAGTTGTGACTATATTCTAATGATGTAAGGGCTATGCAACTATTGTAATTAGGTTTCTAACATGTATATATGTTTCATTGTAAACACACTTAAGCTAATTCATTTGGAAGCATTGTATGTAGTAGGTTCAAGGGCTGAACTAATTATTTATTTTGTATGCACATATAAATATAAGATGAACCCATTGTATTCGGTATTGAAGTTGATAGAGAGTTGTGTTAAGAAGAGCAGAAGTATAAAATGAGTCAATAAGATGTATTAGGGCTTTGAAAGAGGTCAAATATTTAGCAGATCTAAGGAACTGATTTGACAAGTAGTGTCATAGTAACAGTTCATCCAAGAGATATAGTGTGTATTTGAGATCAGAACATTATAGCCTTCACCACTTGAGCAGTGAGCTCTAGGACAGTACGTCCTCTCCCCTAATAGGGACTATTGTAAAAGACTCCTAATAGGGTCTGACCTTTAATAGGGTCTACTTTACTTAATGCATTGTAAAGAAAATCCTAATAGGGTTAAGGATCTTCTAACAAGGATCACAAAATACTAGTGCAAAATATTAGTGGGTGTCGATTCCCATTGGGGTTTTTACCTATTTGGGTTTCCCTGTAACCATATTGGTGTCGCATGTTGATTTCATGTTTCATGTTTATGTGAATGTTTATTTTAGCTCTTAAGCATTCAAGTTCAATCTAAAGATTAAAGTAGAAAGAGAAAATATAGTGAACACTAATTCACCCCCCCCCTCTCTCAGTGTTCCTATTGCTAACAATAAATTCATTTTCCAAGTAGTATGTTATAGAATCACCAATTCTTGATTGATATAACTTCATCCTTCATTTTCATGTTGAGAATTTGTCTTTTTTTAGCTTTGGCACATCTCTCTTTTACATCTTGTGATCTTTAAGTTAAGTCCTTCAAGCACTCTTGCTCTGATACCAATTTTTAGATAACTATGAAGGGGGGTGAATCAGTCAAGTCCAGTTATCCTACATCCCCAAATACTCTTAGATGTATAAAACAAATATTTGAAATAGATTAAATAACTTAGTAAAACTTTATATGTTCCTTTATGTTCATTAACTAAATACCCATAAATTAGTTAGTGTATAGACCAATCAAACCAATTATTGTAATGTGTAAAGAAAAATAACAAATCATCACATTCATACACATATAACACTTTATTTTTTACATGGAAGCCCATTTAGGGGAAAAACCACCTCAGAATGGTACCCAAAATGATTTCACTCTTCTGAAGGGAGCTCAATTAAGAGCCAACCCTATTAAAAGTTACAATGGCACATTGTAAGGTGTGACCTGGTTAGAGTATTTATCACTAACAGTTCTCTATGACCAAACATTCACTATACGTTCAACATGAAAATAATCAACATTCATTGAATGTCATAATGAAATATAAAGACTTTTAAGTCCCACTCAGTTAAGAGATTATCTATAGAAATTTTTAAAATGCAATAGTAAATGGTCTGATTCAAAAACAACTTTCTTTTCATATTTTCAGATCTATGCTTAACTCAAAATACCTCTCGCCAATATAGTCAATTCAATTTCTTTGTATCCTCCAACTCTATCCTGCTTAGTTAATTCCTTTCTCTAATGGTCCTTATAGACTACATAATTACTTAATTTTATCTTCAACCTATTTGACCAGTTTCACATGAATGCAATCTTCTCACGTGCATTCCACAATTAATTATGAATCTCTTGTCTCCTTTTATATACATAAAAAACCATTTTATTTTCATCCATAGATTTTACCTCTTAATCTTCACCATTGACTTTTCCGCTTCAACCTATTGGGAGTTCCCTTTGATCTTCAACTTGTAGATTTATACTTTGATGGATAATTTCTAATGATACTTTGACTCTATCACCACTCCAAAGTCTACAAGGAAGAGGGCCAACTAACAAGGATCAACAATGAGATCATCCTACACTTTGAGCCTTAATGCTTAGGTGGGTGTACCCTTGACTCACTTCTCCAAAGGAGTCTCAAAATAATATATCATTATACCCTTTACTAATTGATTGAAAGATTTTATTATTTAAATGTGTGTGTGATTGATGATGATGGACTGCTTCCAAGGAATAGATCAGTGCCTTAACCCAGGGCAAAGAGTCACTTGATAACATATATCAACTAAAACCTTAACTCAAACACACATGAACTTAGATTAAGTTCTTTTCCTATTACTCCCCTCACTCCCAAACATGATCATCAAATTCCAATCTAACAAATGAACTCACTGAGATCACCCTAAAGGCTTTAATCCTAACTTTGTTAGGAACTCCAAGCTGACCTCACAATACTCTTTGTTTACCATATGCTAATCCACTTTGTGACCTTAACATATATGAATCCACAATCAGAACAAGAAGATAATCAAAAGTTTGAGAAATGAATTCAAGTGTATTCTCATTAACTCTCAGAATCAATACATTACCAAGAAAATAGATGCTAGGAACAAGACACAAAATCCAAGCTCCTCTTATTTAGTATAATACCATCAACAACAACCCTTACAAAATAAAAAATGCTACAATATATACTCCCTAGTCATCTTGGAATCCTCAAAGAGGATGCAACAAGCTATAGATGACTAGGGTTAGGGTTTTACCCACCAAATCAACTAGAAATAGTCAATAAATTAAATGCAAGGGATGAAAACTAGTCGGCCATGCCTGAGAAAGAGTTGCACTTATCATAGATCTCTAGGAAAGTATTGCAAATTATGGAATTATGAATTTTTCAACCCTTTTTGTCCACCTGCAACATGCCTCAAGCACAAAAAACATAGTACAAACCCCTACAAATGATCATGGCACACCCTAGACCACACTACAACAACAAACAAATCATCTCTTACCAGCTCTAGTTGCTTTTGCATTCAATTTTAGTCCTTCTGTTCCTAGGAAACCCTCAAAAACTTAAATTTGAAAATAAATACCTAGTTTCATAGCACTAGTAGTGAATTGATGGTCTATATTTAAAATTTGATCAACTTTAAGTCATGACCATCCGATCCCCCCTTTTCATAGTCTTTACGATTTATCACTTAATAGGACCCTAGTCAAACTTAGCAAATTAACAACTGAAGGATACCTCCAAGTCACAGAATACTTTATGCTTTCACCAAATTATTTAGCTATTACATGAACACTTGTTTACTAAGTTGCTAAACTGTTTGGAACATTACCACCTTACTTAGTGAATGAGCGAAGCCTCAAGAATTTGTCGGGCCACTAAACACTTTATCAAAACTGCTAAGACCTTAGACCATAACATAGGCCCACCTTTAATGAAATCAATGATTGTCTTAAGTTTGCATGGAGCATAAAGATTCTATCAGAACTTAAGACAACCATTAGATTAACGTTTTACCTCCCCTCTACAAATCCTTTGACAGGATATGAAATCAACAGTCATCTAATAATCTCATGTGTTAGAACAAACCCTTCAAATCATGCACCGACCGTCAATTCTCTGCAAGTGTCAGGACCCTCTGACATGCCAGAAACTCAGGTCCCACTGACAAACACCCAGTCACAACATACACCAACCAATAAGAGACCACCAACTATGCCTACATGGAAATGGACCCACTAATAGACTTTACATTAGATACCAAATTGACGGCTATCGCATGATAGTGAAGGGGAAGAATATTCCTTGCAATCATGTGAAAACTACCAGATCATGAAGCGACTGACAACTTGAACCCACCCTGCCGCACAAGCCATTTCAATGAATCACAAGATGCCATGTTGCAATATCTGGCAAGCAGACATGCAACTTTTCCTTTCGTGCTTGGGTCCCTCTGACAACCTTGCCATATCATCTTTTCTTTCAGGCAATAAAATGTTGCCACTTGTGCTTATGTGGTAGTGGGCCCACCTATTTTAAGCATCACGTCATGGAAAGGAATCAATGGCTGGCATAAGTTTGCAAGCCTTTGAAAAATCTTATGAGAACTTACACCCACCATTGGATTGAGATGGTGTTAGAGCCAGGCCTAGGAAAGATTAAGCCGAAACATAGGGAAACATTAAAGCATAGGACTTATGCCTTATGAAAAAAACTAGGCACTGAGGACTATAGGAAAAAATTAAAGGTCATCGGGGGTAAAAACTTAGGAAGAATTTAAATGGGGGCCGACCAAAAATATAAGGCATGTGCACTTAAAGGTTTTAAGTGGCCCAAAAAAGTAACTTTAAAATAGAACACGGCTAGGGCACTACAAAGGGTTTTTTATGCAATGACTAGTTTTTCAAAAATTTGAACTAAGGGTTAATGCTAGAGACCTAAAAACAACTGCAGAGACTAGAAGAAAAGGGCTAGAGCCATGAAATTTTTTCAAGGTGCTAATAGTGGCAATGTCTAGGGATGTATGCCTCCTATAGGCATAGCAAGGATCTAGAATCACTGGTTAAAGTAGACCATCCCACTGGAAAAACTGACAACAAAGAGCAACAGGACCAAAACCCTACAAACCAGGACAAAATAGGATAGGGGAAAGCAACTTAAAAAAATTTAGAGAATGTACAGACCTAACTACTCTTCATGGAAAACAAAAATACCTTCAACTAAAGTATCTCTTCAAGAATTGTCCATGAACTGGAAATTCCTGAAAATCACCATTTAATTCCTTAACAATGTATGAATCCTAGCCCCATTTCTCATGAATTAGATATGGCCCTAGCCAGAGTGGATCAAATTTACCATGTTTAACCTTAGACTCCAGTCTAGCATTCCAAATTAATACCAAATCACCAGGTTCAAGCCTTCTTTCAATAGTCTTCTTGTCATACAAATTCTTAACTTGTAACTGCAATTTGGCATTTCTTGCAACTGACTCTCTTCTAGTCTCATCCAACCTGATGAGGTCCTCAATTCTCAACTGCATCTCATCATCTATGTCATCATCATATAATTGCACAAATTTATACATTTCCAATCAGTTATTCTAAGGCATTCTTGCATGTATTCCATATTCCAGTGAATGGGCGAATAGGTGTATTCGCTAAATCTCTAGATAAAGTGGCAGTGTTTCAAGTTTTGTTGTGAATTGGAAAAATCTCTTTGGTCGCTAATTTGCTAGATCATTAGTGGGCCCTCATATTTTTTTATGTATTCACCAATTCATGAAGAGTAACCTAAGGTTATGAAGGGACTTCATGATTCATTGAAAAACTTTGTTCACTGAATCATTTGATCCAACATGGGTTGAGTAATGTTTTCTACAACTTGGAGTTTCCCTGCAGTTGCGTATTCGCTAAATGGTAAAAGGGTTAAATACTTGCCAAAAATGGCGGGATCGATTGCCATGTGTTGCTGAGGTGTCAAGTTTTGATTGGTCATGGGTTTCAAGTATGCAGACATGTGAGTGGGGCCAAGAATTTCCAAGTTCAGTGGGTTCTGACGATGTCAGAGCTTCGATGGCTAGCGTATGATCTTAAGGGTTTTCTTTGACACTTGCGATCTTACACCCGCCATTGATTTCATATCTTGTCAAAGGGTTGTCAGGGCAAGGAGAGATTCTTCATCTAAAATTTTTCTTATAATCTGATGGAATCTTTTGGCTCTATGCGTACTTTAGACAACCGTCGATCATTTTGATGCGGGCCTAGTAAATCTCTCAGTCTTTTTGGTGTATCTGATAAAGGGTTAATGGCGCTGAAAAAATTAAAAGATTTCACTCTTTCACACAATAAAATGGTAGTGCTCTTAATGTTTTAGCAATTTGGTGAACAAGTGCTCGCGTAGTAGCTAAATAAACTGGCAAAGAGGAAAAATGTTCAGGGAACTAGCGATTTTCCTTCAGTTGCTTGTTCGCCAATTATGAACTGAGGTTAAGTTTTTTTCTTTATTTGTTGATTCACTAAAGTTAAACATGAGTTAGGGGTTTCATTTCATGAATGAGATAGCTTTGTCACATGGTCGCTAAATGTAAACCAAGATTCCTATCAAAGGTAAATCATAAGGCCTGTGAAAAGGAAAGATCAGACGGTCATGATATAAAGTTGATCTGAGTTTGAATGTCGACTGTCGATTTGTTGCTTGAGCCATAATGTAACCATTGCAATTTGAATTCAAATTTTTGAAGGTTTCTCAGCGACATAAAGGATTCATTTTTAATGCTTTCACAACCAGAATAGATTAGTTTGGTGGTGCCGATTGTTGCAGTGTGGTCCAACAAGTGTGATGATTGTTTGCAGGGATTTTTATGTCATGGGGAGAATGAATAATGGTGCTTGAGGTGTGTTACAGGGGTCAAATCAGATGAATTTGCAAGAATTTCATGATCTTCAGTACATTTCTAGAGGATTTACCATAAGAGAAGATAGGTTTTTAGATCTGATTGCTCGGGGTTGCTTAGTTTTCCCTCCCGATGTATTAATTTCTGATCTTTTTGAATTTTATGGTGGGTGGAAACCCTAAGCCTTACCCTGGTTATCCATAGCTTGTTGCATCCTAACTTGTTTGGGATTCCAAGGTAATTAGTGGTATTTATTGTTGATTTTTTGATTTTGTAGGGGTTCCAGTTGCAAAGTTCAAACTTAGTCCCAAGTTTCTGGTCCCAGCGTTTTGTAATATTTTTTTGACTCAGTGTTTGTTAATGAAGGAAGAAAGTTGCAGGTCTAAGCTATAGTTTGCAAGCAAGGTGCCTTGTGGTTCATTGTATACACTAAAGGAATTCATCATACTTAATATAAATATCTATTCCTTATCTCTCCTTTGTGTCAAGTCAAGTAAGCTTTGAGTTTTCTAGCTCATTACATATTATTTATATGTATGTATCTTCATTCTTGAGTTATAATCTAGGATTGGATTAAATTATGCTCTAGGTGAGATATGGGTTTTCCCTTGTCTATGTAAGGATGTCTTGTAAGTAGTAAAGATTGGGATAAATGTATTTATGGCTATAAATTCTTGGATATTCTCAAGTTTATGTGTCTTTGTGTCTAAGGACTCTTGCCCAATGGATGAGGTACTGGCCTAAATGAGTATCTCTTTTGTTAGCATACACTGGTTAAAGTTATTGCTTCCTAAATATCAAAATCAATAACCTTTTGAAGCTTTAAGTCTTTGGTTGTATGGTTATGTTACCCTATAGTAATGGAGATTCAATGAATGTGAGGTTAGAATTTAGTAATTTCTTACTATCAATCTATTGTCTAGACCCAATCCTTGGTGTGTGAAGTGTAGTTTTTATTAGGTTAGGTGCACCTACCTTGGTTTTGTAGAGCCAGAAGTGAAGAGGGCAGCCTTGTCCCTATAGTTGGTCCAGTTACCCTAAGATCCCTATATATTTTGGAATTAACTGCTCCTAAAATCTATCTGAGGGTATATTAGTAGCCTAAGAGCATAAGCATCCATTTTGAACAGCAACAGGCCACCAGAATCCTACTCTCAAGATTTTATGAGCAGTTGTTTTACCCATATAATGCCCACCACAAAATCCCTCATTCATTTCCTTTAACAACTTGTTAGCTTGATTCTCATCCACACATTTCAAAAGTATGCAATCTAAATTCTTTCTATACCATTTACATTTCACAATTACATACTTGATGGCCTATAATTTCAATGTCCTCCTTTGATTATCATCCATCTCATCTAGACACCTCATATTTCTTAAATAATAGATAATATCTTGATGCCAAACACAATCATCCATATCACATGTATAATCAATTTCATCTTGATTTATCTGATTAGCATCAAGATTGGATTGAGCCATCATTTTTGCCAATCCTTGTCCTCTAAAAAATTTAGTAATTTGGATATCAATGTTGAATTCTTGGATCCTATTGATCCATCTGCATCTTCTCCTAGAAATCTCTTGCTGTGAGAAAATATCCTTCACAGCTGCACTTGGCACAAAAGCAATCACAACTGCTCCAACCAAGTAACACCTAAAAGCCTTGACTGCCTTCACAAGTGCATATGCTTGTTTCTCATTTATGTCATACTTCAATTTAGTAGCCTGCAAAGATTTACTGAAGAATGCAATAGGTTTCTCAAAACCATCCTTATTCTTTTTTAACAAAACTACAACAATAGTATGAAAAGATGCAAAAGAGAAAATATGCATTGGGATACTATAATTAGGTTTCTTAAGCACTAGTGCATCTTTGATAGCCTGCTTGATATTCTTGAAAGCTTCATCAAGCTCACCATCCCATGTAATATCATATTTTTTATTTAACATCTTGGATATAGGTCTAGTGACCTCAACAAAGTTCATTACAAATCTTCTTAAGAAATTAACCTGACCAATGAAGGACTGAATTCCTTTAATATTCTTTGGCCTTTGAATTTTATCAATAGCTACTACCCTCTTAGGGTCAATTCTCACTCCTTGCTTCCCAACTAAGTGGCCAAGCAACTTACCTTCAGTGACACCAAATGCACATTTCCTTGGGTTTAATGAAATGCTATATTCCAAAGCCCTCACAAATATTTTCTCTAAATGAGTACAATGGTCTTCTTCCTTCTTGGAATAGGTAGTTAAATCATCTTGATAGACAACAAGGAAATCATTTATGAAATCTACAAAAGCAACATTCATTGCTCTTTGAAAAGTTGCACCAACATTTGTGAGACTAAAAGGCATTCTTACATAAATATATGTCCCCCAAGGTGTTGTAAAAATTGTCTTAAATTGTTTTGATTCTTTGATAATTACCTGATTGTAACAAGAGAAACCATCCATCATAGACATCAATTCTAATCCGGTCACTCTCTACAACATAGCTTCCATATTGGGTAGACAATAGTTATCTTTTAATGAGCTGATGTTCAAATTCCTAAAGTTTGTTGGTGTTCAAAATGGACGCTTATGCTCTTAGGCTGCCAATATACCCTCAGGTTGATTTTAGGATTGGTTAGTTCCAAAATGTATAAGGATCTTAGGGTAACTAGACCAACTATAGGGACAAGATTTCCCTCTTCACTTCTGGCTCTGCAAAACCAAGGTACGTGCACCTAACCAAGTGAAAACTATACTTCACACACCAAAGATTGGGTCCAAACAACAGATTGAATAGTAAGAAAGTGCTAAATGCTAACCTCTCATTCATTGACTCTCCATTACTATAGGGTGCTACTACTATCAACCAAATACAATTAAAACTTGAAAAGGTGTTGATATATGAAGATGGAAAGAAGTAAACAAGAGCCAATCAAGAATTGAACTCAGCTGAATATACTAATCCCTAATCAGTGCCATTATCCATTGGGAAAATATCAAATACAAACATTGAACATGAACCAACTACTATCTAAGACTCATAGCCATAAATACAAACATTCCAGCCCATCCACTACTTATAACATCATTCTGCAGACAAATCAAAGTCAATCTATGTCCTATCCAAAGTATATTTCACTTGATCCTAGATCAAGAGCTGAAGACTAGAACATATACAAAGGTAATCCTATGCAATAGATCAGAAAATCTAGAATTCACAAGATTGACACCAAGGAGAGACTTGAAAGCTTGAAATAATTGTATTAAGTATAATGAATCATGTACGTGTTCAGAGTAGAGAAGAGAGAAAACCACTTCAATAACTTGCAAAAGACTACAAGAAAATTTTATTCAATCTAATACAATATCATACCACCTCCTACAACTCCCTGGAACTAATCAAGATCAGAACCTCTGGACTGATTAAAATTTGAACCCTGACTCTATCAAAAACTAACAAGTTATACCACTAGCCACCTTGGGAATATCAAAGAGATTGCATGAAGCTTAGGTTGACTAGGGTTAGGGTTACAACCACTATACCAACCAAAAACTACAACAAAATTTATTGCAGGGGCAGGAAACCAAGAAATCTCAGAGAAATAGATCTAGAAAGATCTACAATCATGAAAATCTATGAGATCAGGAAAGAGAACCAAGGATTTAGCCATAAAAACCAATCTTTCTAGCTACCTACAACACAAAACCATCCCTCATAGTACAACAAAACATCCTACAACAATCGATCATGGCAACCTAGACCATACTGTAATAGCAAGCGCCACCAAACAAATCAAATCTGGTTGTTAAAACCATAAATTCTGGTACTTCTTGTTGCTAGAAACCCTCAAAAATTTCAAAATTGAAAATAAACAACTAATTTATGGCACTTGCAAAAAATTGACAGTCAAAATTTGAAATCTCCATCAACTTTAAGTCATGACCGTCTGATCTCTCTTTTTCCTGGTCTTTATGACTTATCTCTTAAAAGGGTTGTTGGTGTTTTTTTTCCCCAAAGGTCACCTTGGCATTAGGATTGATAGGGCTAGTGTCACATTCACTCAACACTCCAAATCTAATAAGAAAAAGGGCCAACTAACAAGGATCAAAGAGAGATCCTTCTACACTTTGAGGTCCACATCACTCAAGCAGGTATTTCCTTATCTACACATTCAAGACACCTCATGACAAACCAAAGGACTGCAAACAGATTAATGTGGAATAGAAATCAATCTCCTATAGGTATCCTATACCCTAATGATAGAAAATCTCATGCAATAGCCCTACTTGCATGGAATGAGACTAAAATCTAGAGACCTATCCTAACAACAAGAAAGGGAAAGGGTGGAGCTGAAGGGAAATGATTTGAAAGGACTGAAAGGACCCCTGAGATGCCCTAAGTCTCTCATAGACTAGTGCCTTATCCAATAGGCCACAAAGTCAAATACCCTATTGCAGATGATAGCTATGAAATAAGAAACAACATATATTCAATGTGTCGATGCCTGACATCAATCACACACCATGACCAAACCTCAACTTAGTTCCCAACTGTGCATTCAAATATGTTATTACCCATCAAAGGATTTTGACCCACCCCTTAGAAAAGACCTATGAATAGATAATACATTAACCAGCATCCACTAGAAGACAAGCATGACCTATCCTTGATATTTTAGCTCATACATACATGAATACTAACCCTGAACTAGTTACCTCTACGAAGACAACTCCACCCACAAGCTCTTAGGCAATGCAAGGTAGAAAAACCAGACATCCTTGATGCATGACTAATGAGTTTAGAATTCAAATGGAGATAGCTTGGTAATAGTAAGAATATATTAACTTCTCACACATAAGACAAATCACTTACAATATGCATTGTATTCTCAGAACCAGCAATGAAAGAACACTCTATATGCAAAGAGAGGGAGAAAACTATAGGACATAACCTTTCACTAGAACCAAAAAGGAATTCTCATCTGAAACCCTTACAAAGTCAAAACTTCAACTATTTATACCACTGGTTACCTTGGAATCCTAAACTAGTAGGATGCAACAAGCTACGGGTAACCAGGGTTAAGACTTCAACCACCCAACCAATCAAAATTTCATCAAAATTAAAAAAATCTTGCAAAAAGCCTTGAACAACAAAACCTATCCATCACCACATGGCAAAACATCCTTGCAAACACTCATGGCACCCTAGACCACACTGCAACAGCAAGCGCCACCAAACTAGTCAAATCTGGCCATGAAAGCATTGAATTCTGGTACCTTTGGTCACTGCAGATCCTTAGGAAAATCAAATTCAAATTGCAATGGTAACCATGCAATTCATGGGCTTTATGTTCTTCAACTATTTGCCCTTAGTCACGCAATCATGCGGTCATGAATTTCACTGCCACAGGAAAATAGGTTTCACTTATGCCTAGTCACATGATCGCAAGGCACCCAACTCACCCTTGCGATCATGCAACCATAGACTCTTAGCCATGGTTGACAGTCAGTCACAAAACTTTTGCGAAGTCCTCAGCCCCATCAACAGTCGGCGACCAATCAAACCAGCATGCTAGAAGACTGGCATCATGGGCCCACCTTAGAACTCCACAACCATGACGTCTGATAGTTAGTCGCATGATCGCATAGCCCAGAGATGGGCTATGCAAACATGTGACAACTTGCAAACCATAACCACCAACATAACCGCCACCACTACCAGTCATCATGATACCCTTGTCACATGATTGCATGGTTGAAAGATGGCCCTTGTGATCATGCGACAAGGCCATTAGACCGCCACACCTACAAACTACCAAGTCATCACATTGACCAACCAGAAGATGCCACATCACCTCCTCTGACATTGGACCCACTGCAAACAAACCCGTCAGCATCCAATCAGACGGTGGGCGCATGATCACAAGGGGAAAGAATATTCCTTGTAGTCACACACTGACTGTAGATCTTAAATCTCTAACACCAGTCCCCACTGACATGAAATCCAACTCATCACAAGCAAGCAATAGAAAATTGACACATCAGTGCCACCGAGCAGATAGGTCCCACTGCAAACCCCTTTCTTCTGGACATGACCACCACCATAACACTATGTGGCAACCAACAAAAATTTTCCAATGGGCCCCAAGGACACATGTCAGCTGGTTGCATGATTGCATAGCCAAAAATTGGGCTATGTGATCATGCGACAGCCAACCAAAGGCCACCACATAACTAACAATGGGACCACCAAACTGCATCACCGATGGGCCTCAGCACAAAAAGGTAACTAGTCACATGGTCGCATGTCAGAAAACTTTGACATGCGATCATGCGACAACCAATCAAAACACACACCTTCACCTCCCCTCTGACATTGGGACCACCACCAAAGAAACAATTAAGCAAACAAAATCAATGGCAGGCGCATGATCGCATGAGGAAAGAATATTCCATGCGATCACACACCGACCGTTGATCTCCTCCCTCTGCCGCTTGAAGAATCTTGGCCCACCAACCAGTCGGACTTGCGCAGTAAGGACCAACAAACAAGGAGTGCTGACAAAAGGGATAAATGTGAGGTTGAAAACATCTAGGGTTTTCGGTGAAGGATCGAAAACACATAGAGTTTTCAACATTGACACAAAGGTAAACAAGGATATGAAAACATCAAGGGTTTTCGTGTAGGCCAAAAAGGTCAAAAACATCATGGATTTCAAAAACACTGTGGGTTTTTGACACTGTGGTAGATTCTAAAAATATTTTCCTGCAGACCTTAGAACTTTAATAACTTTCTAGGTTTTGTGATTCAGCATGTGCAATTTGGACTGAAGCAAGGTGACACAATGAAGAACACAGGGTAGGACACTTATCAATAATATTTGTAGGGAAGAGGCCATTTTCATAGGATTTTTGCTATGATAGAAAAATGGCCTAGCAAGGGCCCCAGTCAAATTTAGCGAATTGGCAACAAAGGTTTTCGCCAGTTTGCAGAACACTTTCTACTTCCACCAAATGATTTAGTGATTACAAAACCTTGATCGCTGAATCGCCAAGACTTTTAGAATGTCACCATTTTATCATGTGAAAGAGTAAACCCTTTTGAAAATTTATCAGGCCGCTAAACATTTTATCCAGACTGCTATACCTTTAGACCAAAACTTGGGCCCGCTTACAAGAGAATCAATGGTCATCACAAGTTTGCATACCCATCTGAGATTCTATCAGATTACACACCCACCATTAGATTGAGAATCTTCCCCCAGCCCTGACAACCATCTGACAGGAAACAAAATCAATGGCCATCACAAGATCTTAAGCCTCTGACAAAACCCATAAGATTATACGTCATTCATCGATTCACTGACAGGATCAGGACCCACTGACACATCCAAAAACTAGGTCCCACTGATAGGATTCCACCTCATACTATGTGGACCAATCAAAACATTCTGAATCAGCTCCACTTGACACCGGGACCACCACCAAAGATACATTTGAGACAAATGAGATCAACAGCTAGCATAAGATCTCAAGCCTCTGACAAATTCCATGAGAACTTATGCCCGTCATTGGATGGATTACAAAATGTCAGGACCCCCTGACCCATTGGAAAATTAGGTCCCATTGACACATGCTAAGTTGTTTTCAAAATCAACGGATGGTGCATGATTTCAAAGGGGAAGAATATTCCTTAAGATCATGTGCCAACCATAGATTGAAAAGTCTTCACTGCAGGCCCCACTGATAGGATCCCTCTCAGCAACACATTGAGCAATGAGAGAATGCCAACTATGCCAACATTGCAGTGGACCCTCTTGAAAAGAAAGACTATGTAATTAGGAAAAAATCAATGATCGGCATAAGATCTCAAGCATTTGACACAATCTATGAGAACTTATGCTGACCGTTAGATGGAAATGCTATCAGAAGACTGGGCCCAGAAAACACTAAGGCCAAAACATAGGAAAAATTAAATGCTGAGACTTAGGCTTTCAGGAAAAATATTAGGTCTAGGGGACTTTAGGAAATATTAAAGGCCGCCGGGGGAGAAACTTAGGAAAAGTTAAAATGGAGACTAGCCAAGAATATAAAGCATGTGTATATTAGGACCCTTAAGTGACCCATGAAAAGTAACATCAAAATAGAAAAGGGAAAGGATTTTCAAAGGGTTTTTCTTTTATAACGGCTAGATTTTTGAATTTTTGCTAAGGGTTTCAAGGCCAGAGACAAAAATAACTGCAGAGACTAGGGGAAAAGGGCTAGAGCCATGAAATTTTTTCCATGTGCTAACAATGGCTCATACTCAGGGATGTGTATCTCCTATAGATACAATGAGCAAGCTAGAATATCCTAGAAGAGTAGACCAACTCAAAACTTCAACACACAAAAAGGAAAAACAAACGATTGCACAAGGGAAAACCTAAACTACTGCTCATGGAAAAGATACTTCAGGAGAAGTAAAACTTTAGGAATTGTCCATGAATAGGCAATTCCAAAGTACCACTAGTAAAATATTTTAGAACATAAGAATCTATCCCCCATTTGCTTTTAGTAAGATAAGGGCCCAACCAAATTGGATCAAACTTTCCATGCTTCCCCTTATCTTCCAACCTTGCATTCCATATCAAGATGAGGTCATCAATTTGAAAACTTCTTTGGGTGGCCCTCCTATCAAACAAATTCTTACATTGTCTTTGCAATGCCTCATTTCTTTCATGTGCATCTCTCCTTACCTCTTCCAATTGGATCAGTTCATCCATTCTTACTCTCATTTCATCATTCAAGTCTTCATCATATGCTTGGATAAATTTGTACAGCTACAATAGATTATTTTGAGGCAATCTAGCACCTAATCCATATACCAAATCAAATGGAGCACAACCTATGGCCCTCTTTATACTTACCCTGTCAGCCCACAGTGCCCACCATAACTTTGAGTCCCAAGCTTTCTTATTCTTTTCCAACACTCTCTTGAGAATCTTAATCAAACTTTTATTACTGGACTCGGCCTGGCCATTTCCTTGTGGATGATATGGAGAAGAAAATGAAATGTGTATCCCATACTGTTGACAAAAATCACTAAATTCCTATGATCTAAAACACATTGCATTATCAACCACAATTACCTCTAGGCAACCAAACCTGGTAAGGATGTTTTGCATCATAAAATCTATCACCACTCTGCTCTTAGCCTTTCTAGTGGGGATAGCTTCAACCCACTTAGTAAAATAGTCTATTGCCACTAGTATGTAAAAATGTCCACCGCTAGACTTATTTGGAATTTCCCCAATGAAGTCAATACCCCACTTCTAGAATGGAGCCTGAACTGCAACAGGTTTGAGTGGTAAATTCCCATTAAACTTCAACTTTACAGAAAATCTCTGACATACATCACATTTTCTTACAAATTGATGGGTATCCTTAAAACTTGTAGGCCACCAAAATCCAGACCTAAGGATCTTGTGGGCTGTGGTCTTTGCCATAGAATGTCCTCCACACACACCTTCATGCATTTCCTTTAACAAAGCCTCAGACCTCTCATGGTCTATGCATTTTAGCAATACTCCTTCATTGCTTCTCCACCACAACTTACCATGTATAATGGCATACCTTGCAGATTGCAACTTGATAGTTCTCCTTCTATTTTCATCCATCTCAGGAGGAAGGACCAATTTCTACAAGTAACCAATAAAATCTTTGTACCAATCACAATAATCCACATCACAAATGTATGGTCGTTGTTCTTCTTCTAACACATTCACATGATTTGTAACTAAATTGCTTTGTGCCATTAACTTTGCAAGACCTAAGCCTCTTACCAATTTTTTAATTTGGATATCAATATTAAATTCTTGGATCCTATTGATCCATCTACACCTTTTTCCTAAAACTTCTTGTTGTACCAATATATCCTTAACTGCAGCACTAGGAACATAAGCAACCACCGTAGCTCCTACAAGATAACTTCTAAAAGCCTTGACTGCTTTGACTAAGGCATGAGCCTATTTCTCTATAATATCATATTTCAAATTTTTTGCCTTTAAGGATTTACTAAAAAATGATATGGGTTGTTCATATCCATCTGAATTCTTTTGTAATAAAACTACTGCAATTGTATGATAAGAAGCAAAAGAAAATATCTACATGGGGTTACCATAACCAGGTGTCCTTAAAAGTGGAGTATCCTTGATGGCCCTTTTGATACTTCTGAAAGATTCATCTACTTCTTCATTCCACTGAATCTTTGCCTCCTTTTTCAACATCCTAGAGATAGGGATACTGATTTCTGCAAAATTTGTAACAAATCTCCTTAGGAAATTTACCTGCCCAAAGAAAGACTGTATTCCTTTAACATTTCTAGGTGGTGAAAGTTTATCTATATGCATAACCCTTTCAGGGTCAATTCTCACTCCATCCTTGGACACAATATGTCCTAAGAGCTTGCCTTCTAGAAACACCAAAAGAACACTTCTTTGGATTCAAAGAGATCCCATACTCTAAGACCCTAATAAAAATTTTCTCAAGATGTTCACAATGTTGACTTTCCTTATTTGAATATGCTATGAGATCATCCTGATACACCACTAGAAATTTGTTTATAAAGTCTGCAAAGGCTACATCCATAGCTCTCTAAAAAGTAGCTCCTTCATTTGTCAGACCAAAAGGCATTCTAACATAAACATATGTTCCCCAAGGGGTAGTGAATGCAGTCTTAAATTGTTCTGATTCCTTGACCATGACCTAATTATATCTAGAGAAACCATCCATCATGGACATTAACTCTGATCCAGTAACCTTCTGTAGCATATTCTCCATATTAGGCAAACCATAGTTTTCCTTCAAAGAAACGACATTCAAATTCCTAAAATCAACACATAACCTAATGTCACCATTCTTCTTCTTGACCAGAACCAAATTTGAAACCCAAGTAGAATGTCTGACAGGCTTAATAATGCTAGCATCCATCATCTTTTTAAGTTCATCTTGCACTTTTGGTGCCAAAGTAGGGTTCACATGCCTTAATTTCTACCTAAAAGGTTTAGTGCCTTCCTTCAATGGTATTTCATGCTGGAATAAATCTTCTCTATAGGCTTTCAAATCATCATAAGACCATGTAAAGACATGTCTAAATCTTTTGAGAAGATCAATCAGATTATTCCTAGTTCTTTGGGAAAAACATTTACCTATGTAAACATTTTTGGGCATTTGACTTGTTCCTAAATTTATTTCCTCCAAATCATTTATCTTATCAACAAATTTAGGAAAAGAAGTCCTTTCTTTATCATCAAATGCCCTCTCAAGAGCAACTAGTCCCCTTGGGATCCTATTTGATTTTAATTGCAAAACTTCCTTCCCAAGAACATTCTCTTTTCCATTTTTGATGTCAACAAAAGTGCCGAAATCCATCTCCTGACCATCAAAATGAGATTCACATTGCAAAAACCTTAGTATATCCTGATCATCAGAAAATACCTACCAATTCTCAACATTTTCTAGGATAGAAGGCCGAAACTTGCACTCAAACTTGGATATCCCTGCAAAGGTAATATCCTCTAGCCTTAATGCTATGTTTTCTAGTAAGTCAGCCATCCTGTTTTGGCTTCTATCCACCCAATCAATACCAAAGGCACTGAAACCTTCAATTTCATCCCAAACAACATTTCTATATTGTTTCAGCCTTTGATTCTTTTATGCATACTTTGATCTAATCTGAGAAAATATTAACTCAGAGTCACCAATCACCCTAAGATGTTTGATCCCATGTTTTGATGCTTGTCTCAAACCAATCAGTAGGGCCTCATATTCAACAACATTATTTGTGCAAAGGAACAAGAGAGTGAAAGAAAACTTAAAAGTCTTACCACTTGGGGATATCAATAGCACTCCTACTCCAACACCTTCCTTTGAACTTGGTCCATCAAAATATAGGGTCCATAATACATTACCTTCTGCCATGATACTCTTATCATCAGTGAGAAAGATAGGCTTGACCTTCTCTTACATCTCTCTCTCTTGAACTTGGAAAGAACCAATGTCAGTGTCCACAAAACAATTCATATTATCCTCTTCATCCTCCTCAATCATATGTGGAGTTATAGCTTCCCTTGAAATTTTCACATTTTCACCTTTAATGCTAAAAGTGGCAAAGGACAAGTCACATTGAATACTTCCTCCCATGGAGGCACTCCACTTTCTAGATAACAACATTCCATATTGAGGGGGGATGTCAACTACAAGAACACTCATAGTTAATTATTTTTCAGGAAATGCGGCTAATTTATAAGGCAAAGCCTTAATGGTACCAATAACTAGCACTTCTCTGGAGTCCATAGCTTGGCATCTCCCATGAGGTGTATCAACCTTTAGTCCCAGTGACTTCATGATCTCTATAGGTATGATAGTGTTTGATGCTCTAGAATCAATCATGCAATTCTTAAATAATTTTCCATTTATCATAAGGGACAAGAAGAAAGGATCAACTATCCCTGATGTAGTATTTACAATAATTGCATCCAAATACCTCTGAGGAATCTCAGAGAAAATTTCTTCATTTTTACTATCAGGTGCATCATCTAAAGTAGCCACATGCTTTTCACCTCTGTTCATTTCTTGGACCTTTATGGAAGAGGCACCATTTACCCAATCCAAGGCCTTGACCTTGTGCTCTTCTATTCTCATCATTTCTAACAATGGAACCTTGACAGTTATTTGTGAAAGCAATTTAGTCATATCAATGGGAACATAAGAATGGTTTCCCATATCTTCCTTAATCTCAAAGATACCTTTATCCTCTTTTTGGACAATCAAGTCAGAGTTACTCTTTTGTACAAATTCATCTTCCTTTTGAGGTATGGGGATAGCTACATCTGATGTCCTTACTTTACCCTTAGGTATTGCAGTAGGCCCACTCTTCTTTTTTATTTTAACCTGACTGACAACACCAGGACCCTTTTCCTTTTCCTCATGTTGTTGTGTGTTCCTTTCAGAATTCTTGATAAACATGCTACCTAGTTTACCACTTGTGCCTCCAACTATCCTACTTCTCAAATTGTAATTACTCCTAGCTTGAGTGACCATGTCTGTAGTGATTTGTGCAATTTCCTCATCAGAGGGTCTCCTTAAGGAAACATGTTCCTCACACTTCACTACACCACATCCAACATCATCAAATTCTTCCTCCTCATCATTACTAGAGTCAACCTCATCCCATGCATGTGAATAAGTCATTCCACAACCACTCCTATCATATTGCTCATCTTGTTCTTGGTTATCAGGTAAATTCAAAGTAATAACACAATGCTCTAGACTATGAGGAGACTAACAAATAGTACACCATGGGATATCATCATTCATGTTAACTGAATTTCTTTGCAAAGGGTCAGGAATCCTTTCATCGGGCCTATCCCTTTTAACTGGAAAAAATGGGCTTGCCATCCTTCCATTGAGTATTTTATGGGTAATTCTGCATTCTTGGTTGCCTGCTAAAATTATTTGAAGCTTTTTTGTCATTTGTTGCAACCTTATTGTTTCTTTTTTCATCAAGCTTTAGACTCTCTAAAGCACTTATAATCTACTTTAGATTGTCCACCTCCTTAGGCTTAAAATTAACAGACCTTCCCATTTCTTTCTTGTTTTGCACTTGAGGCCTATAATCATCTCTTCTCCCTAATTTTCCTGATATTCTTCTATTACTTTCTATGTTGATAGCCAACTTGTAAGCCTCCCCAAGATTTCTAGAGTTCTTATCCCTTAAGAGGTAACCCATCTTTGCATCAAAAGAATTTAAATATGTCGCAAGACATACCCTATCATCTAATCTGATAACTTGCAATAGCCTATGCATAGCCTTTTGGAACCTTATATTAAATTCAAGGACCGCTTCATTCTGATTTTTTTTTATGTTATTGAATTCATTCAAAATAAAAACCTCATTTGTTTTATCTCCATAATGCTCTTTGAAACAGTTCTTAAATTCATTCCAAGATCCTATACTAGCATGGGGCAATCCTCTAAACCAATCCCTAGCATCCTCGGTTAGAGATTGTACAAATAACTTCATTACAAAATCATCAGGCTCAACATTATAATCATCTATTACATCGATAAAAAAATTTAGATGTTCTTCACATGTAATGACATTGTTTCTAGTAAACTTAGGGAGTTTCTTTCTAATTTCTTCAGGAATAACATTAGGATAAATAAGAATACCAAAAAAAATAAGTTGTTTGTACCTTTCATGAACATTAACTCCATGTGGTGAATCCATTCCTTGAGATGTAGATGTCCTTGTGTTTAAACCATTAGGAATTTTAGTAGCACCTAGAATACCATTTGTTTGAGCTGCAAGGTTACCATGATTTCCACCTTGCCCCAAGAAAGAAGCAGCAACATTTGAAGGTCCTGAGGTATGCTTGATAAAATCAATCTTCTTCCTCATTTCTACAATAGTAGCCTCCAAATCTACCTTCTCTAGTTCTTTAGCCCACATTTCTTTCTCTTTTCTAGCCCTCTCCAGATCTACATCTAATCTCAACCCTTGATATAATGGGTTTTCCACATGAATCTATTCACTAATCTGCACTCCAAAATTTTTTTTTTTGCCCTTATCTCTAGGATTAGTTATGTCATGTGTTTTATACACAATAGGTTGTTCCTCTGCTCTTTCTAGCTCTGGGACAAAATAAATTGCCTCCAAATCTAACAACTACCTCTTTAGCTAATCAACCCTTATCATTGCTTGTCATACTCTATCCTCTTTGTTATTTTCTCTTTGTTGCCTGATAGCAACTTGTTCTTGGACTCTTCTTTCCAATTCGTAGACCTCCTCAAAGATCTCTTCTGATTCAAGGAGAGTAGTCTCATACTCATCATCTCCCACTTGAAATTCATCCTCATACTGGTTCAATCCCAAATCAACAGCCTCTTCATATTTTGAAATATTTTCTTCTTGACTAGGCTTGGTTTGAGTTTCTTGTCTTGTATCCTTTTTATTTCTCCAAGTATGAGAAAGATTTCCTTTCTTCTTTCCTCTCCTTGTCTGACTAGGCCTGGAAGTGCTTGGAATACCTTCTTCCATTATGTTTTCAGGATGTTCATTCCTCCAGGACCTAGTACCTCTATAACTCATTTGATAAAAATCTACTGACTAGCACTGGTACAGAGATGTTTGAGTCACCACCCAAGTATATTGGGAATCTTACAATACCACTTAACAAATATCCAAATGAGACTATAAGACAAGGGAAAAGAATAACCCTATTTTTCAATGATGACCCACTGGTTACTATAGACTTGTGTAACACTTCCCCAGTAGAGTCACCATCTTGTTGGTGTTCAAAATGGATGCTTATGCTCTTAGGCTACCAATATACCCTCAAGTTGATTTTAAGATTGGTTAGTTCCAAAATGTATAAGGATCTTAGGGTAACTAGACCAACTATAGGGACAAGATTTCCCTCTTCACTTCTGGCTCTACAAAACCAAGACGGGTGCACCTAACCTAGTGAAAACTATACTTCACACACCAAAGATTGGGTCCAAACAATAGATTGAATAGTAAGAAAGTGGTAAATGCTAACCTCACATTCATTGACTCTACATTACTATAGGGTGTTACTACTATCAACCAAATACAATTAAAACTTGAAAAGGTGTTGATATATGAAGATGGAAAGAAGTAAACAAGAGCCAATCAAGCATTGAACTCAACTAAATATACTAATCCCTGATTAGTGCCATTATCCATTGGACAAATCTTAAATACAGACATTGAACATGCACCAACTACTTTCTAAGACTCAGCCATAAATACAAACATTCCAGCCCATCCACTACTTATAACATCCTTCTGTAGACAAATCAAAGTGAATCTATGTCCTATCCAAAGTATATTTCACTTGATCCTAGATCAAGAACTGAAGTCTAGAACATATACAAAGGTAATCCTATGCAATAGATCAGAAAATCTAGAATTCACAAGATTGACACCAAGGAGAGACTTGAAAGCTTGAAATAATTGTATTAAGTATAATGAATCATGTACATGTTTAGAGCAGAGAAGAGAGAAAACCACTTCAATAACCTGCAAAAGACTAAAAGAAAATCTTATTCAATCTAATACAATATCATACCACCTCCTACAACTCCTTGGAACTAATCAAGATCAGAACCTCTGAACTGATTAAAATTCAAACCCTGACTCTATCAAAAACTAACAACTTATACCACTAGCCACCTGGGGAATCTCAAAGAGATTGCATGAAGCTTAGGGTGACTATGGTCAGGGTTACAACCACTATACCAACCAAAAACTACAAAAAAATTTATTGCATGGGCAGGAAACCAAGCAATCTCAGAGAAACAGTTCCTAAAAGATCTACAATCATCAAAATCTGTGAGATCAGGAAAGAGAACCAAAGATTTAGCCATAAAAACCATTCTATTTGGCTACCTACAGCACAAAACCATCCCTCAAAGTACAAAAAAACATCCTACAACAATTGATCATGGCAACCTAGACCACACTGCAATAGCAAGCACCACCAAACAAATCAAATCTGGCTATTAAAACCATAAATTCTGGTACTTCTTGACGCTGGAAACCCTCAAAAAATTCAAAATTGAAAATAAACGGCTACTTTATGGTGCTTGCAGAAAATTGGTGATTGAAATTTGAAATCTCCATCAACTTTAAGTCGTGACCATTTGATCTCTCTTTTTCATGGTCTTTATGACTTATCTCTTAAAAGGGCCCCAGTAAAATTTAGCGAATTGGCAACAAAGGTTTTCATCTATTCACATAACACTTTTTACTTCTGCCAAATGATTTAGCAATTACATGACCTTGTTCACTGAATTGCCAAGACTTTTAGAACATCACCATTTTATCATGCGAATGAGCGAACCCTTCTGAAAATTTATCAGGCCGCTAAACATTTTGTCAGGACCGCTATACCTTTAGACCAAAACCTGGGCCCGCTTACAAGAGAATTGACCATCATCACAAGTTCGCATACCCATCCGAGATTCTATCAAATTACACACCCACCGTTAGATCAAGAATCTTCCCCCAGCCCTAACAACCATCTGACAGGAAACAAAATCAATGGTCGTCGCAAGATCTTAAGCCTCTAACAAAACCCATAAGATTATATGTCATTTGTCGATTCACTGACAGGATCAAGACCCACTGACACATTCAAAAACTAGGTCCCACTTACAGGATTCCACCTCATACTACGTGGACCAATCAAAACATTTTGAATCAGCTCCACCTGACATCAGAACCACCGCTAAAGATACGTTTCAGACAAACAAGATCAATGGCTGGCGTAACATCTCAAGTCTCTGATAGATTCCATGAGAACTTATGCCCTTTGTTGGATGGATTATGGATGTCAAGACTGTTGGAAACAATTGTCTGAAGGAAATTGCTACTCAATTATGTATTGTCTTTGATGTCACACTATGTCATAGTCCGCAGCAATCAGCTTCTACCGAGCTCAGTCGGTCTACCAGATAGGAATATTAATGCTTACCGAGTTCACTCGGTTATCGAAGAAAGTTTAGTGCTTACCGAGTTCACTCGGTTATCGAAGAAAGTTTAGTGCTTACCGAGTTCACTCGGTTATCGAAGAAAAGTAGTATTTACCGAGTTCACTCGGTTGCCGAAGAAAAGATAGTATTTACCGAGTTCAGTCGGTCATCGAGAAAAGATAGTGTTTACTGAGTTCAGTCGGTCATCGAGAAAGATAGTGTTTACCAAGTTCAGTCGGTTATCAAAGGAAAAGAATTGTCGGTGTTTACCGAGTTTCCTCGGTCACCGAAAGATTATAGAAAGTTATGGTCACCGAGCACTGTCGGCCCTTGAAGGATTTTTGCAAATAGAGTTTACTTAATTCAGCCGACCGTTATACTAAATAATGTTGATTTGACTAATCCAAAATCATATAAATAAAAGGTCAAATGTGAAAAGTAAAAAAATAACATAGCAGAAGATTTACAGAAGAAAAGAAGGAAAGGTATATGTGAATTTGTGAAGGATGTTCAGATATCCTTGAGGAGCAGCAGAGATTTATTTGATCAGAAAGGATCAAAATTATGCAGAATAGAGATCTGTAATCAGCAAGACAGTTGCATTATTATACAGGTCACTTTTTCATTATTACCTTCTTATCATTGTAACAGTGAATTCTAAATCTCTTAACCGAGTTGGTTTAACAACCATAATGTAAATCCTCTAACAAGGTGACAATTCCATTGAATTGTTTTCAAGACCTCTTACCAGGCCACTCCTTGTAGGGTGTTTTAAATCCTCTAACAAGGTCACACCTAACAGTGTGTTTTGTAACCTTTTACCGGGTTGGCTTCTAACAGGGCATCACTTCAGAAAAGTGAAAATCAGTATCTAGATACATTGGTGGTTTTTCCCATATTGGGTTTCCATGTTAAATCTTGTGTCTCTTGTGTTCTTAATTGCTTTCTCAATCATTTACATGTGCTGATGAATATCTAAAGATAATATTGATAATACTTTCTGCATCTTCAAAGTTACTGCAAATCTATTTACCGAGTGCTAAAACAGATAACAGTGTTAAGATATCCTAAGGGATCTGCAAAGAATTAATAGTAAAGTGTTTTTATGGTTGACTGATTCACCCCCCCCCCTCTCAGTCACTTCATCCATATTCCATCAATTGGTATCAGAGCTTTTGGTGCTTGCGGAAGGGTTTCAAGGACCTAAGCTAAAGATCAGGATGTCTTACAAGAGGGAAATTCCAAAGCTTAACAGAGATAACTTTTCAGCATGGCAAGGTCTCATGCGACTTCATCTGGCTTCCATTGGTGATTCAGGATGCAAATACATTGATGAAGAATACACAATTCCTAATGGCGCATTAACTGTTGAAGACATTGCAGATAAAAAGACTCACAACACCATGATGATAGACATTGCATCTGCTCTCAGCTATGAAGAATTTGATGATATTAAAGACTGCACCACTGCATATGAAATGTGGGTGGCACTAAAGAAAATATATGGTGGTGATGCAAATGTGAAAAGAGCCAAAGCAGAAAGCCTAAGAGGACAGTTTGACAAGATGAATATGAAGGAAGATGAAAACATTGCAAAATATGTTGAAAGAATAAAAGCAAGTGTAAGTGCAATTAGAGCTTCTGGAGGAACAATCTCAGATGAGACTATTATAAGTAAGGTACTCAGAACACTACTCCCTATCTATGCAATAAGAGTATCAGCTATTCAAGAAAGAAGATGTGAAACAAACCACAATATAACTTTGGATGCTTTAGTTGGAAGATTGACAGCTTTTGAATTAGACAACTATGATAACTATGTTCCTAGTTCCAAAAATATTGAATCAGCATTTGAGGCCAAGGTTTGACTAAAGAAGAACAAGAAAATTAAAGAAGTTCAGTCAGAAAGTGAAGAAGAATCAGAAGAAAGTTCTGATAGTGATCTTGAAATTGTAGAAGCATTACTTGCAAAGAAGTACTCTAGAGGGAAAGGTAAATATAAAGGTAAAACTCCTTTAATCTATTTTTCATGTGAAGAAATTGGACATATTGCAGCTAGGTGCCCAAACAAGCAAGTCAAAGAAGAAAAGAGAAGTCACAAGTACTATGGCAAAAAGAATTTCAAATCATACAAGGATAAAGGTAAGAAATCATGTTTTATGGCTAAAGATTCTGATGATAGTGAAGAAGAAATTATCTTTATTGCTATAAAAGATGAATCTGATGATGATGAAGATAAGATGGCACTTATTTCTCATATAAGAAAAGATGATATATGGATAATAGACAGCGGATGTTCACACCACATGACTGGTGACAAGACAAAATTTGAATATCTAGAAGACTGTGACAATGGTAATGTAAGATTTGGAAACAATGAACCTTGTTGTATAAAAGGAAAAGGAAGAATCTCATTAACCAAAGAACTCATATGTGATAATGCTTACTGGGTTGAAGGAATAAAACATAATCTTTTAAGTGTAGCACAGCTAATCAACACTGGTTTCAAGGTTGAATTCATGAATGGTCAAGCAAGACTGCTGGATGGAAAAGGAAAACTCATTGGATCAGGCAAACAAACAAAAGGTAACTTATTTTATCTTGATCTCAATGAATATTCATGCCTTATTGCTCAAATAGAAGAAAGTTGGCTATGGCACAAAAGGTTATGTCATGTGAATTTTGATAACATGATAAAAATAAGCAAATTCAAGAAGGTTAGAGGCATTCCTACTTTGAAGAAACCTGACACTGGTCTATGTAAGAATTGTCAGATTGGCAAAATGAGTAAAACTAGTTTCAAAAGTAAGAACTATCAGTCTAAAGAAATTTTGGAAATTGTGCATACTGATTTATGTGGACCTATTGGAATACAAAGCTATACTGGAGATAAATTCTTTATTCTTTTCGTTGATGATTATTCTAGAATGATGACTGTTATGTATTTAAGAGAAAAATCAGAAGCATTTGAAAAGTTCAAATGGTACTTAGCAAGAGTAGAAAAAGAAACAGGGAAAAGATTGAAATGCTTAAGATCAGACAGAGGTGGTGAATTCATCTCCCATGATTTTAACAACTTCTGCATTGAAAGAGGAATCAAAAGACAGGTATCAGCTCCTAGAACTCCTGAGCAGAATGGAATAGCAGAAAGAAGAAACAGATCTATTATGGATTGTGCAAGGACTCTAATGATAGAAAAGAACATTGCTATAAAGTACTGGAAGGAAGTTATCAGCACTGCAGTTCATACCTTGAACCGAGTACAACTGAAGAAAGACACATTCAAAACTCCTTATGAATTATGGTATGGCTATAAACCTAATGTAAGTTACATGAAAATATTTGGTAGCAAGTGTTATATCTTAAAAGAATCCAGAAGAAATAAATTTGATGTGAAAAGTGATGAAGGAATATTCCTAGGATATTCTAGCAAAAGCAAGGCATACAAATGTCTGAACTTATCTACTTACAAAGTCATAGAAAGTATACATGTAAAATTTGATGAGTTTGCAGAAAAGACTGAGGAAGAAAGCAAAAGGGAACCTGAGAACTATAGAAGATTCGTTTACATTGAACCTGAAACATTGACAGATACAACTATCAATAAGGAAGCTACATCTACCGAGCTGAGCATAGTTACCGAGTCACAAACCGAGTCACAGGAAGAAGTTCAAACTGAGTCACAGGAAGAAATTCAGACCGAGTCTCAGCCTGAAGTTACCGAGCAAATATCTACCGAGCCCGAGCAACCTGAAGAAGAGATCCTAGAAGACAACAGCATGAATCATTCAAAAGGCAAGGAACCTATACTAGCCAAATATGTCAGAAGACATCATACACCAGATCAAATCATTGGAAACAAATCAGATGGTACTATGACAAGAAGCAAGCTAAAAGGTACATGTCTGCTTACTGATTTTGAACCTAGAAATATCAAAGATGCATTGGAGAATGAAAGTTGGATTGAAGCAATGAATGAAGAATTAAAACAAATACAAAAGAACAAAACTTGGACTCTTGTACCCAGACCTAAAGATAAGAATGTAATTGGAACAAAATGGGTATTCAGGAATAAGCTGAATGAAGATGGTCAAGTATCTAGAAACAAAGCTAGACTGGTATGTAAAGGTTATTCTCAAGAAGAAGGTATAGATTATGGAGAAACTTTTGCTCCTGTTGCAAGATTAGAAGGTGTAAGAACTCTACTTGCTTATGCAGCACACAAAGGATTTAAGGTATATCAGATGGATATAAAATCTGCATTTCTCAATGGAATTCTTGATGAAGAAGTCTACATTGAACAACCTGAAGGTTTTGTTGATCCAGACAAAAGGGACATGGTCTGCAGGTTACACAAAGCATTGTATGGCTTAAAACAAGCTCCTAGAGCATGGTATGAAAGACTTCATAACTATTTGATTCAGATTAATTTCAAAAGAGCTAATGATAACAGTAATCTGTATATTAAAGAAGGACCGGATGACAAAATTGTATTGGCAGAAATATTTGTGGATGATACTATATTTACAGGGAATGAGGATCAGTGCAAAGAATTTTCAGAGCAAATGAACAGAGAATTTGAAATGTCTATGTTTGGTTTAATAAAATTCTTTGTTGGTCTTCAAATTCAGCAAAGTAAGAATGGTATATACATTACTCAATCCAAATACATTAAGGAGATACTTAAGAAGTTTGGTATGGAAGATTCAAAACTAGTTGGTACACCCATGTGTACTGGACTGAAACTTACCAAAAATGATGATTCAAAAGAAGTTGATCAGACCCTATACCGATCTATGATTGGAAAATTGCAGTATGTAGTACATACAAGACCTGATATTGCCTTAGCAGTCGGTATAGTAGCTAGATTCTTAGCAAAACCTAAGGAAAATCACATGATGGCAATCAAAAGAATCTTAAGATACTTAAAAGGAACTGAAGAATATGGTTTGTGGTATAAATTTGGAGGCAATCTAGACTTAAAAGTGTTTACTGATGCTGATTGGGTAGGAAACATTGATGACAGAAAAAGTACAAGTGGTGGAGCATTTTTTCTTGGAAAAAGACTGGTATCCTGGACTAGTAAAAAGCAGAATTGTACATCTCAATCCACAGCTGAAGCAGAATATGTTGCTGCTGTAGTAAACTGTTCAAATATTGTTTGGTTTAAACAACTATTAGAAGGTATGAAGGTTGAAATCAAAGCACCAGTTGTTATATTTTGTGACAATACCAGTGCAATAAACATTTCTAAGAATCCAGTGATGCAGTCCAAAACCAAGCACATTGCTATTAAATATCACTTTGTCAGAGAATTGGTGCAGGACAAGGAAATCAGATTAGAATATATTCATACAAAAGAATAGATTGCAGACATTTTTACCAAACCATTACCTAAGGATGCATTTATGTATCTAAGAGGTAAGTTAGGGGTCATTCCCCTATCCGAGGCTCACTAAATACAGTTTTAGTGATGCATCAACCTGAATATGATTGAAAATCAACCTGTTGATGCAGTCTATTAAAGGAATCATTGCATATGAATCAGTACTTGAGGTACATTAATTTTCACCGGTAATATGTGAATTATCTTTGGCATGTGTTGTCAAAGAGGGAGTGTTTGCTATGTCTTTGCTATTACTTCAAGAAATTTTCAAATAGTCAGAAGGAAGAATTTTCAGGATACAGGAAGTTTGCTGACAGAGGGAGATTTGAATCTAAACCGAGCTAACTCTTTCAAATTTCTTATGATATGACATATTGTGTTGCCATCAATGCCAAAGAGGGAGATTGTTGGAAACAATTGTCTGAAGCAAATTGCTACTCAATTATGTATTGTCTTTGATGTCACACTATGTCATAGTCCGCAGCAATCAGCTTCTACCGAGCTCAGTCAGTCTACCAGACAGGAATATTAATGCTTACCGAGTTCACTTGGTTATCGAAGAAAGTTTAGTGCTTACCGAGTTCACTCGGTTATCGAAGAAAGTTTAGTGCTTACCGAGTTCACTCGGTTATCGAAGAAAAGTAGTATTTACCGAGTTCACTCGGTTGCCGAAGAAAAGATAGTATTTACCGAGTTCAGTCGGTCATCGAGAAAAGATAGTGTTTACCGAGTTCAGTCGGTCATCGAGAAAGATAGTGTTTACCGAGTTCAGTCGGTTATCAAAGGAAAAGAATTGTCGGTGTTTACCGAGTTTCCTCGGTCACCGAAAGATTATAGAAAGTTATGGTCACCGAGCACTGTCGGCCCTTGAAGGATTTTTGCAAATAGAGTTTACTTAATTCAGCCGACTGTTATACTAAATAATGTCGATTTGACTAATCCAAAATCATATAAATAAAAGGTCAAATGCAAAAAGTAAAAAAATAACATAGCAGAAGATTTACAGAAGAAAAGAAGGAAAGGTATATGCGAATTTGTGAAGGATGTTCAGATATCCTTGAGGAGCAGCAGAGATTTATTTGATCGGAAAGGATCAGAATTATGCAGAACAGAGATCTGTAATCAGCAAGACAGTTGCATTATTATACAGGTCACTTTTTCATTATTACCTTCTTATCATTGTAACAGTGAATTCTAAATCTCTTAACCGAGTTGGTTTAACAACCATAATGTAAATCCTCTAACAAGGTGACAATTCCATTGAATTGTTTTCAAGACCTCTTACCAGGCCACTCCTTGCAGGGTGTTTTAAATCCTCTAACAAGGTCACACCTAACAGTGTGTTTTGTAACCTTTTACCGGGTTGGCTTCTAACAGGGCATCACTTCAGAAAAGTGAAAATCAGTATCTAGATACATTGGTAGTTTTTCCCATATTGGGTTTCCACGTTAAATCTTGTGTCTCTTGTGTTCTTAATTGCTTTCTCAATCATTTACATGTGCTGATGAATATCTAAAGATAATATTGATAATACTTTCTACATCTTCAAAGTTACTGCAAATCTATTTACCGAGTGCTAAAACAGATAACAGTGTTAAGATATCCTAAGGGATCTGCAAAGAATTAATAGTAAAGTGTTTTTATGGTTGACTGATTCACCCCCCCCCCCCCTCTCAGTCACTTCATCCATATTCCATCAAAGACTCCCTGACCTATCAGAAAATTAGGTCCCACTGACACATGCTGAGTTGTTTTCAAAATCAATGTATGGTGCATTATCTCAAAGGGGAAGAATATTCCTTAAGATCATGCACTGACCGTAGATTGAAAAGTCTTCACTGCAGGCCCCACTTATAGGATCCCTCTTAGCAACACACTAACCAATGAGAGAATGCCAATTGTGCCAACATGGTAGTGGACCCGCTTGAAAAGAAAGACTACGTCATCAAGAAAAAATTAATGATCCACATAAGATCTCAAGCGTCTGACACAGTCTATGAGAACTTACACTGACCATTGGATGGAAATGCTATTAGAAGACCAGGCCCAAAAAACACTAAGGCCAAAACATAGGAAAAATTATACATTGAGACTTAGGCTTTCGGGAAAAATATTAGGCACAGGGGACTTTAAGAAATATTAAGGGCCGCTGGGGGAGAAACTTAGGAAAAGTTAAAATGGGGACCGGCCAAAAATATAAAGCACGTGTATATTAGGACCCTTAAGTGACCTGTGAAAAGTAACATCAAAATAGAAAAGGGCCAGAATTTTCAAAGGGTTTTTCTTTTATAATAGCTAGATTTTTGAATTTTTGCTAAGGGTTTCAAGGCTAGAGACACAAAAATAACTACAAAGACCAGGGGAAAAGGGCTAGAGCCATGAAATTTTTTTCACGTGCTAACAAAGTCCACACAAAGTTTGATGTCACCATTCTTCTTTCTAACAGGAACAAGATTTGGCACCTAAGAAGAATGCCTAATAGGCTTGATAATGCCAACATATCTCAACTTCATTAATTCTTCTTGCATCTTAGGTGCCAAAGTGGGATTAATAGGCCTTTGTTTTTGCCTGAAAGGTCTAGCATCTTCTTTCAATGGAATAATATGTTGAATCAAGTCCTCTAGATAAACCTTTAGGTCATCATATGACCATGAAAAAACATGCCTAAATTTTCTCAATAATTGAATCAAAGATTTTCTCACATTGTGAGACATGTCCCTACTAATGGATACCTTCTTAGGTGACTCATGTGTTCCAAGATTTATCTCCTCTAGATCGGCATGATCTTCTCGTTTGATATTCTTTTGAACTCTATCCTGGTTATCAAAGATAGTCTCCAAAACAACAAGACCCTTGGGAACCTTGTTAGTTTTAAGCTGAATAAATTCATTTCCAAAGACAACCCCCCTTCCTTCTACTAAATCAACCAAGGCTGAATAATCAAATTCTTGACCATGATACTGATCTTCACAACTCATAAACTTCAAGATATCATTATCATCATCAAAAACTTGCCAATTTTCAATATTGTTTGGCACACTAGGCCTAGTTTGAACTTCAATTTTAGAGAGACCAGCAAAAGTAATATCATTGGGATTGATTGCTATATTGGCTAACAAGTCAGCCATCTTATTGTTACTCCTATCCTTCCATTCAATATTGAAGGCATCAAAACATTCAATCAAATCCCACACAACATTCCTATATTTTTTGAACCTCTTGTTCTTGGAAGCATACACTGACCTGACTTGGAACACCACCAACTGAGAATCACCAACAAAACTTAAGCACTTAATACCATGTTTTTGTGCCAACTTCAGTCCTAACAACAATGCCTCATATTCTACTATATTGTTGATACAAAATAAATTCAATGTGAAAGAAAATTTGTAGGTATTTCCATTAGGAGAAATAAGTAAAATACCTGCTCCTACTCCATCCTTGCAATTTGCACCATCAAAGTACATTGCCCACAAATCACCCTTCACATGAATAACACTTACCTCAATAGAGATAGGTGACAAAATAGGCTGCTTCTCAAGTACAGGGATCTCTACCCTAAAAGCATTAATATCAGTATCCACAAAACATGTAGTTTCATTGTCAATATTCCTTTCAATCATGTGGCATACTCTTGGCTCTCGATCAATCTTGACAAAATGATCATCAATCTTGAAAGTGGCATAGGAAAAATCACACTATAAACTTCCACCCATGGAAGAACTCCACCTTCTAGATAATAGCATCCCATAATGAGGAGGGATGTCCACCACCAAAACACTCATTGTTAACTCTTTCTCTGGATATGCTACCAACCTATATGGCATTGCATTGATAGTCCCAATGACTAGTACCTCCCTCTGATCCATTGCACAACATCTACCTTGAACTATATCAACTTTAAGGCCCAACTTTTCCATAATCTTAAAAGGAATGATAGTATTAGAGGCACCACTATCAATCATACAATTTCTTAACTTCGTTCCATTCACAAGGACACTTAAAAAGAATGGATCAATGTTTTCAAGGCTAGCATTGATAGAACTATCCAAATATATAGGAGGAATTTGAGATACAATTCCCTCAGTAGCAAAACCTTTCAAAGCTTTATCCTAAGATCCATTGCATGCAACATCATTATTTTGAACATTATCTACCTATGCCATAGCTCTATCTTTGTGTTTAGGGATCTTCAACAATTCTGACAATGAAACCATAACTATAATTTGGGACAATACAGTTAACATATCAATAGGAGCAGAGGAAGGAATCTCAATCTATACAGCCTTAGTATCCTTTTTCCTATCTGATACATTAGGTGTATTGGCCACCCTCATTTTTTCAATCTTAGCCATTTTTTTAACTAGCTTCTCAACTTCACTAGAAAATCTTTCAACTCCAACTCCCTTAGGCTCACAATTCTTACCTTTTACATTCTTGGATTTCACCATGTGATCACCTTTTAATTTGTTCTCATTAGGCTCTCTTGAGTTGGTACTCTTTATAAACATTCCTACAGCTTTTCCATTTGTATCCCTTGCCACCATGCCTCTAGTTTTCACTTGAGCAATCATTTCTATAGTAATCCTATCCATATCTTCTCTAGAAGGTCTCCTTAAATTTACTGGCTTAGAAGAAGAGTTCATGTTACATGTCTTCTTATCAATGTCTTCACAATTAGAAAAACTTCTTGATGAAAAAGGGCATGATTGTGTCTCTTCACATTTACATCTGCTTCTTCATCAAAATTAGAATCATATTCATATCCTAGATATGAAGTAGCCATGTTGCATCCAACATCATCTTGATCTTCTTCTTGATCTATCTCCTCATTGCCATAATCTTGATTTGCAGCCATAGAATGTGCAACCACATAATGCTCTGTAGCATGAGGGGACTGGCATGCAACACACCAAGGTATGTCCTCCATGACATTTATTGAAGCTTTTTGTAGAGGGTCAGGGACACCTCTATCATTTTTTCCTCTTGCAATAGGGACAATAGGCCTGCCATCCTTCCATTGGGTGTCGTAGGGGTAGTTCTACAATCTATTCTACTTATTGAAATTGTTGTTGAATTGAGGCCTTTCATTGGTAGGAGCACTGATGTTCCTATTTTTAGGTGCCTTCAAATCCTTCAATGCATTGAGCACCTTATCCAATTTATCTTCTTCTTGCCTCCTAGTTCCAACATTCCTATCATTTTCTTTTTTGTATTTCTTGTCCCCAAACAACTTTGGATCATCTCTCTTTCCACCCAATTTTCCTAATATCTTCATATTGTTCTCAATATTGACAGCAATCCTAAAAGCATCTCTAAGAGTTCTTGGTTCTTTTTCCCTCAACAAGTATCCCATCTTTCCATCAAATGCATTGAAGTATGTGGTTAGACAGACATTGTCATCTAACGGCAGAACTTGGAATAACTTATGCATACCCTTCTGAAATCTCATGTTGAATTCAATTACAGGCTCATTGTATTTTTTCCTTATGGTATTGAATTCATTCAACATGAAACTAGCATTAGGCTTGCCACCATACTACTCTTTAAAACATCTCTCAAAAGAATCCCAAGTATCAATACATTTATCAGGAAGTCTCTTAAACCAATCTCTAGCATCCTCCATTAGAGATTGAACAAACAATTTCATGACTACATCCTCATGCTCTACCTCATAATCATTAAGCATATCAACAAATAACCTAAGATGATCCTCAGAACTAATAGCATTATTACCAAAAAACATAGGTACCTTATCTCTTATATCATTTGGAAACACATTCGGGTAGCCTGGCATCCCATCAAAGCTAATTTTCCTATAGCCTTCTAGTTGCATAGATCTTCTTTGAAATCCTAAACTAGTGTTCCCACTAGAATTATTATTTTTATCTACATTCCTACCCACTTGCACATTTCACTGTCTATTAGGATCAACAAATGATTTGGTAGATACATTAGGAATTAGATTACTAGTAGCAGCATTGCTAAGTGGTACAGTAGTGTTCATAGATGGCATACCTAGTTCAGTAGCAGAAAGGCCATGAACATTAGCTGATGAAGCTTTCAAGAACTGGATCTTTCTTCCTTTCTCTAAAATAGTAGCATCAACTTCAGCTCTTTCCAATTCTTGAGCTAGAGCTTCATCCTCTTTTATTTTTCTTTCCATCTCTGTCTCCTTATTTGATTTGGGTGGTGGGATCCCTGGTATTGTCACTGGCTTGCTTATTTGGACACCCACCATCTTCTACTTTCCTTTTTCATTAATAACTCTAGTAGGCCTAGTGATCTCATGTCCATTCTTACCCTTAGGAAAAGGACCATAACTTTGCACTTGTCTGATCACAGGGCCTTCTTCATCAAACTCATGGTCTTGCAATAGGCATTCCTACTCACTTCTTAGAGCTTCAAGATCACCAAAAACATCATGCTGCAACATCTTAGGAGTAGAAGCAAACATCTTGTTTCTCTTCTTCGTTTCATTAATCTTTCTAAGGAGAGACTACCTTTCTATTAGAGCATTAACCTTTTCAACTTCTGTCTCCTCTTGTAACCTCTTATGTATGGCATCCTACTCTGCCAGCTATAATCTTAGTGCATTTAAATCATCTAGGTCTATCATAATGTCATCAGAACCTGATGACACATCCATATTAGTGAGATTTTGATATGGGAAATGGACTTGTCATGGTCTCATGAGCTCCCTTCTGAAATTATCCTCATCAAGATCTAAATCAATCTCAAAACCCATCTCTTTGTCTTGTTCATCGTAACCTATAGGTAATGAACCCTTGTCTTGAAATACAACCTTTGGGGTATCATAAAATTTATCTTTAGAGTGACCACCATCTAATCTAGGAAATCTATCTTGTGAACCTTCCTCACTTGAGGAAACATGTGTTGCTCTACCTTTGGTATTTCTTTGTTCTCTTATGGGAGCACTAGTAGACTCACCATTTCTCCTAATCCAACTCTTCTTCTCCTATCTAGGTAATTGTTCCAGAGTGACCTCCAGATTTTTTCTGACAAAGGACCTAGTATTCCTCCTTTTGTCCATGATTTATAGTCTAAAAAACTAGTTCTAACCTTTTGAGTCACCACCCACCAAACTAGGAAATGTTTAACTAAATACAACAAGAAAACAAGAGTGCACTTTGAAAACTTTTATCTCTAGACTCTCCCCAGCAAAGTCACCATTTTGTTGGTGACTTGGATGGGTAAATCACTATGGTCCTTAAGATTTTGACTTTACAATGTAACCACAACTAGAGATTCTAACAAATATCCTTTTTCATTATTGTTCTCCCCAGTAGAATCACCATTTTGTTGGGAGTTCCCTTTGATCTTCAACTTGTAGATTTATACTTTGATGGATAACTTCTATTGATACTTTGACTCTATCACCACTCCAAAGTCTACAAGGAAGAGGGCCAATCAACAAGGATCAACAATGAGATCCTCCTACACTTTGAGCCTTAATGCTTACATGGGTTACCCTTGAATCACTTCTCCAAAGGAGTCTCAAAACAATATATCATTATACCCTTTACTAACTGATTGAAAGATTTTATGATTTAAATGTGTGTGTGATTGATGATGATGGACTACTTCCAAAGAATAGATTAGTGCCTTAACCTAGGGCAAAGAGTCACTTGATAACATATATCAACTAAAACCTTAACTCAAACACACATGAACTCAGAGTAAGTGCTTTTCCTATTACTCCCCTCACTCCCAAACATGATCATCAAAATCCAATCTAACAAAAGAACTCACTGAGATCACCCTAAAGGCTTTAATCCTAACTTTGTTAGGAACTCCAAGCTGACCTCACAATAATCTTTGTTTACCATATGGTAATCTAGTTTGTGACCTTAACATATATCAGTCCACAATCAGAATAAGAAGACAACAAAAGTTTGAGATAGGAATTCAAGTGTATTCTCATTAACTCTCAAAATCAATACATTACCAAGAAAATAGATGCTAGGAACAAGACATAAAATACAAGCTCCTCTTGTTCAGTATAATACCATTAACAAAAACCCTTACAAAATAAAAAATGCTACAATATATACTCCCTAGTCATCTTGGAATCCTCAAAGAGGATGCAACAAGCTACAAATGACTAGGGTTAGGGTTTCACCCACCAGATCAACTAGAAATAGTCAAAAAATTAAATGCAGGGGATGAAAACTAGTTGACCATGCCTAAGAAAGAGTTGCAGTTATGATAGATCTCTCGGAAAGTACTACAAATCATGGAATTTTGAATTTGTCAACCCTTTTTGGGCACCTGCAACATGCCTCAAGCACAAAAAAACATAGTACAAACCCTTGCAAATGATCATGGCACACCCTGGACTGCACTGTAATGGCAAACAAATCATCTCTTACCAGCTCTAGTCACTTCTGCATTGAATTTTAGTCCTGGTCATAGGAAACCCTTAGAAATTTGAATTTAAAAATAAATGGCTAGTTTCATAGCGCCAGCAGTGAATAAACGATCTATATTTAAAACTTGATCAACTTTAAGTCATGATCATCTGATCCCTCCTTTTCATGGTCTTTATGATTTATCACTTAATAGGACCCTAGTTAAACTTAGTGAATTGGCAACTGAAGGATACCTCCAAGTTGTAGAATACTTTATGCTTTCAATAAATTATTTAGCTATTATGTGAATGCTTGTTTGCTAGGTCGCTAAACCTTTTGGAACATTACCACCTTACTCAGTGAATGAGCAAAGCCTCAAAAAATTTTCGGGCCACTAAACACTTTTTCAGAATAGCTAAGACCTTAGACCAGAACCTGGGCCTACCTTTAATGAAATCAATGGTTGTCTTAAGTTCACATGGAGCATAACGATTCTATTAGAACTTAAGACAACTATTAGATTAACCTTTTACCTCCACTCTGCAAATCCTCTGATAAGATATGAAATCAATGGTCATCTGATAATCTGATGTGTTAGAAAAAACCCTTCAGATCATGCGTCGACTATCAATTCTCTACAAGTGTCAGGACCCTCTGACATGTCCAAAACTAAGGTCCCACTGACAACCACCCAATCACAACATATGCCAACCAATAAGAGACTGCCAACTGTGCCTACATGGCAATGGACCCACTGACAGCCTTTACGTTAGATACCAAATCGATGATTGCTGGATGATCGCGAAGGGGAAGAATATTCCTTGCAATCATGTGACAACCACTAGATCATGAAGTGACTGACAACTTGACCCCACCCTACCGCACAAGCCATTTCAATGAATCACATGCTACCACATTGCAATATCTAACAAGCGAACATGTAACTTTTCCTTTCGTGCTTGGGTCCCTTTGAAAACCCTGCCATATCATCTTTTCTTTTGGCCAATAAAAGTTTGTCACTTGTGCTTATGTGGTAGTGGACCCACCTGTTTGAAGTGTTACATCATGGAAAGGAATCAGTAGCTAGCGTAAGTTCACAAGCCTTTGACAAATCTTATGAGAACTTACACCCACCATTGGATTGAGATGGTGTTAGAGCTGAGCCCAGGAAAGATTAAGCTGAAACATAGGGAAAAATTAAAGCACAGGACATAGGCCTTAGGGAAAAAATTAGGCACTGAGGACTATAGGAAAAAATTAAAGGCCGCTGGGGGTAAAAAATTAGGAAGAACTTAAATGGGGGCCAACCAAAAATATAAGGCACGTGCACTTAAAGGTTTTAAGTGGCCTGAAAAAGTAACTTTAAAATAGAAAAGGGCCAGGGCACTACAAAGGGTTTTTTATGCAATCTCTAGTTTTTCAAAAATTTGAACTAAGGGTTAATGCTAGAGACCTAAAAACAACTACAGAGACTAGAAGATAAGGGCTAGAGCCATGAAAATTTTTCAAGGTGCTAACACAACCTTACAAAAAACTTGTGTGTGTAACATGTTTCATTCTAGATCATTCAATCATCCTTGAATTTTGTTAGCCATTTGATCATCATAAAAAAATTTATCTTTAACCTCAGAATCGTTCATATTTGTCCATCTCATGATCTTCAGTTGGAAGTCATATGTTCCATTTAATTTTTTCACTCGGTCAATACCATGACGTTTCAGTGACTTATAAATCAGTTAATAATGTACTTAGAATACACTACACTTTCTTGGTGCACATTACATTTAACTTGATGTTTACTAAGCTCTTCATTTACTGACCACATAGACTTGTACATTCTTGATCTTCAATTCATAATAGAATTATGTTATACAATCAAATCACTAACATAATATCATAGACTCATCAATATGGTACCCAATGAATACCATATCCATATCTTTCTCATACATCTCATCTTCATGTTAATATCTCATTCCTTTATCATTAGTTCCTTATTGAAATATTTGTAACTATCATGATAAGTATACTCAAAACTAGTTGACATCAATGACAATATAATAACTGATTTAATGTGTCACATATACCTTTTTAGATTAGTGATCATCAATCTCTCTCTTTCAAGTATCCAATTAGTTTTCAATATCTTCCTTAATATATTCAATCAATTGTAGTATAACATCAATAGATATAAGGAACTTTTGTAAGATATAACTGGTTATGATTCAGTTCCCATACTTACTTGATTTTCTTAGGTAGAGGTGGTGAAATCACCTAATCAAAGGGATGAGGTGTCACTGACTATTGTTCGTGTTCCTACATTATATTTAGTTTATCTTCTCCACATTTGACTCATCTTCCTTTTGATTCCATCAATGGTATTCTCATTCATATCAACATTCAGTTCTTGTGCTTAGTCTCTCCTATCTTTACTTAAGTGACTGACTTTGGGACAATGCAGACATGTCCTTCTAGAATTTGTCCAATTCCTAGATTTTCCTCTCTAGTGCAATCTCATACAATTTGTAGCAATATGACCATACCTTCCACATATACAATTAACCCAAGTCTTGTAATCCCAAGTATAAGAGTTACGTTGTCTTCTCGGTTGATAGGTATTTTTTTGTCTCTTCTATTTCAAAACTTGTTTTATCTTTTCCCTGCATTCTTGTGATGTATGACCATGCTTGTTGAAAGTATGAATGTGTTTTTCTATATGGTTCTTCTTAGGTGACTTGTTCAACTTTGATCTAAATTCATATGTTGGATGTCTATACTTGTTTCAATTGTAGCAATATGATGAAGGGTGCTCCCCTTAATACCACAAACACATAACAGAAATAGAGAAACAACAACAATATGCAAGAACATAAAATTGGCTTCTTATTATCTCCACAAATGTGGAATTACAAACTTTCAGAATTACAATATGCAAAGCCACATGGGCATTCCCTTACAATATTCTGTAGGACAAAGTCTCGAACTATTACCCAGATCTACTACCCAAAACTATTCTGAACTGCCTAAGACAATAATACAGCCTTCCTTATATAGGCAATTTTTCCACCGCCTGGGAAGGTTCCAGAATTTTAGCCAATAAGGCCGACCAAACTTAGAATTATTTATTTTACATTTTATTACATCATAGTCAGCTCAAGATAACCTTTGAAACCCGAACAAAAATTTTGAAAAAAATTATTTTCTGCCATTTCGGGTGGCCCAACTTCCGAAGACCATAAGTCATCACTAGTTGACCCGATCGGCTATTATAACCCCATTTCAGAAACGCCATGAAGTGCTCTATAGGCTTGACCCACACAAGCACCCATCACCCAAATTTTTGACCTCATCTGGGGCCTCTAAAGCCTTCAAAACTGAGTCCAAAGTTTTTGTACCCTGCTGCCAATACCAAAAATCTTCAATATCTTCCAACATACACTTGATCTGAAAATGAGACTTTACTGGCAGACTTATATGACCAAAATGAACCTCCAAGAAAGAAATTAGATCATTCTAAGCACAAACAAAAATTACCAAAAATAGTAACTTTCCATAAATAGCAGCTCTGCACAGGATAGCCCTTATTGAATTCAAAAATAGAAATATTTTTGGGTGATGCAAGATTGCTCTTACACCCAGGATGCTCCTGCATTAGACACCCAGGGTAATTTGAGAAGTGACCTTGTCACGACTCAGGTGTCCAGAGGAAAACCAAGACGGCTAACCTCCTCCTTTGTCAGCCATGATGAATCTTCAACAGGTCATCCTTTCCACTTGACTAGATATTCTTCATATGTCCTGTTCCATGTGCTTCTGCCAACACGACTGTCTAGTATATCTTCAATCTCCTTAGTGTCTGAACTAGTTGCTGGAATACTCCACTGTGCTGCTGCAACCTCATCTTCAACACCTCCTTCGTGATACTCTGTCAAATCTGAAATGTTAAACACTGGTGAAATATTCAGCTCACTAGGCAATTCTACCTCATATGCATTTTTTGAATCATGCTTCTTCAGTATCTTACATGGCCCAAACTTCTTCATTTTCAGCTTGTTATATGTACCAACTGGAAACCGCTCCTTCCGCAAATGAACCATGACTTCATCACCAACCTGAAATTCTTTATACCTCCTTTTCTCATCTGCCTTAGCTTTACACTGTGCATTCATCTTGGTAATATGCTTCCTCACCTCCTCATGGATGTTCTTCAAGTGTTCTGCAAAATCCTCAGCTTCAGCACTACTTATTTCTCCTTTATCTATCTTTCTCAATTCAGATGCATTTCTTGGACTACTTCCATATACAATCTGGAATGATGATTTACCAGTGCTTCTATTGATAGAATTATTGTATGCAAATTCTGCCTGTGGTAAAATCAAATCCCATCCTGTTGGCTTATCTCAAACCAAGCATCTCAGCAAATTTTTCAAACTTCTATTCACCACCTCTATCTGTCCATCAGTCTGTGGATGATGTGATGAGCTTAACTTCAAATCTATCTTCAACTTCTTCCATAATGTCCGCCAAAAATATCCAACAAACTTAGTATCTCGATCTGAAACTATGGTCTTTGGCAAGCCATGTAGTCTCACTACTTCTCTGAAAAACAATTCTGCTACATGAACAGCATCATTAGTCTTCTTGCAGGGAATGAAATGTGCCATCTTTGAAAATCTATCAACCACCACAAAAATTGAAGCATGTCCCCGCTGTGTCCTTGGTAAACCAAGAACAAAGTCCATACTGATATCCTCCCAAGGCTTCTCTGGTATAGGTAATGGCTGATACAACCCTATATTCTGCTTCACTCCTTTCACCATCTGACATACTCTGCAACTCTGTACAAAATTCTTGACATCTTGCTGCAACTGTGGCCAATAATAATTCTCACTAACCAAACCAAGGGTTTTATCACGACCAAAATGTCTAGCCAATCCTCCGCTATGCTTCTCCTTGATGAGATTCTCCCTCATAGAACTTCGTGGAATGCACAACTGACTCCCTCTGAATAGCATATCATCTTGGATGATAAAATCCAGCCATTTCGTCCTGTCTAGAGTAATAGGTTCTGTACAAGCTTTCCAAGCTTCACCAAAACAAGGATCCTCTGGATATAAATTCTTGAGTTCCTTGAACCCAACCACCTCAATCTGCATCTCTGTCAGCAATAGTTGCCTTCTGCTAAGAGCATTCGCAACCCTATTAGATTTCCACTCCTGTGTTTCAAAACAAATGTATAACTCTACAAAAACTCAACCCATTTCAAATGCATCTGATTCAACTTTCCTTGACTATTCAAATATTGCAAAGCTTGATGATCAGTATACAAAACAAACTCCTTAGGAAGTAGATAATGTCTCCACTTCTTTAATGCCTGAACTATAGCATAAAATTCCTGATCATAAATAGAATACTTTCTCTTGGCATCATTTAACTTCTCACTGAAATAAGCAATAAGTTTACCTTCTTGGCTCATAACAGCTCCTATTGCAGTACCACTAGCATCGCAATCTACTTGAAACACCTTATTAAAATCTGGAAGTGCTAAACTAGGTTGTTCTGTAACTTTTTGTTTCAACAATTAAAAACTCTTTTCTGCCCCTTTAGTCCACTTAAACTCTTTTCTATCCCCTCTCATTGTCTCAGTCAAGGGACCACAAATACTACTAAAATTTCTGATAAACTTTCTATAAAAGCTAGCTAGACCATGAAAAGATCTTACCTCAGTAGCACTCCTTGGAGTAGGCCATTCAAGGATAGCCTGTACCTTCTCTGGGTCCATTTTTAGACCTTCTGCTGAGACTACAAATCCTAAATACACTAACTCTTTCTTCACAAAACTGCACTTCTTCAAGTTAATCAACAATTTCTCATCTCTCAACTTCTCAAACACCATACGAATATGCATCATATGTTCCTCCAATGTCTTGCTAAAAATCAAAATATCCTCTAGGTAAACAATGACAAACTTACCTAGAAATTCTTTCAGAACCTCGTTCATGAGCCGCATGAAAGTGCTCGGTGCATTGGTTAGCCCAAAAGGCATGACTAACCACTCATATAGTCCTTCCTTTGTGTTAAAGGTAGTCTTCCATTCATCTCCTTCTCTGATCCGAATCTGATGATATCCACTCTTCAGATCTATCTTTGAGAAATACACAGCTCCACTCAAACAGTCCATAATATCATCCATTCGTGGCAATGGAAACCTATACTTGATTGTGATCTTGTTTATTGCTCTGGAATCTGTACACATCCTCCAATCTCTATTATTCTTTGGTGCTAATACCGCTGGTACAGCACAGGGACTCAGACTCTCTCGAATCAACCCTTTCTGCAATAACTCGTGTACTTGCCTGTTCAACTCTTCACTTTCTGCTGGTGTCATTCTGTGTGCTGCCTTGTTTGGCAAACTGGCTCCTGGAATCAAATCCATCTGATGACTAATCTTCCTTACTGGTGGTAATTCATCAGGTACATTATCAGATACAATATCCTGAAACTCATTCAAGAAATCTGCAACCTCTACAGGTACATCCTCTGCTTCTTCGTTACCAACTTTTGGAATTAAAGCAAAACACACATGCTCATGCCTCATACCATCTAGGAATTTTCTTCCATCAACAAATGTTATTCTTGCATTACCACATACCTTTTCTTCGGTCTCCTTCAATGGCTTTAGCTTATGTCACGCTCCATCCTTTGTCAGGGAATAGGTATTCACACGACCATCGTGTACAACACATCTGTCAAACTACCACGGTCTACCCAAAAACATATGACATGCATCCCTAGATATGATATCACACAATACCTCATCTTGGTATCTGCCAATCTTGAACTTCACTAGGCATTGTTCATTGACCATGACCTTGTGGTCATCCTGTACCCAGGCAATCCGATATGGATGTGGGTGTTTCTATCTCTTGAGCTTCAACTTTGTCACCATCTCTTCTGACACCAAATTTTTAGTGCTTCCACTATCAATAATCACATCACAACATTTACTTTCACACTTGCACCTGGTGCGAAATAGGCTCCTCCTTTGTTCAGGTTCATTCTCACCACTCAGCAAGACTCTTCTGTTAATTAGCGTTTCTCCTCTTTCAGCATCTTCAGAATTTGATGATCTAGCATCTTCATCTACATGTGCAACTCTGGCCTGGCCTTCATTTCTCCTTTCTGTTCTACCTTAGCATTGAGGACATTCAAATGCCCTATGACCTTCTTCTCCACAGTGAAAACATGTTCCACGGAAGCCACCTCTTCCAGATCCTTGTCCTCTTCCTCTTCCTCTCTGATCTCTATTATTCTGATCTTGAAAATGATTGGAATTATTCCCTCTCTGATTCTGACTACTACTGGCCTCATCCTTCTTTTTCAGATCTTCATTTCAGCCACCATATGACCGTCCGCCAGATCTTCCACCATGACCTCTTCCATTTTGTCTGCTCTCAAACTTCTTGTTCAGCTTTTCCTCTACTTTTAGGGAAAACTCGTATGCCTCCTCAATACCGTTCATTCGAACCAGATTCAATTCCTCTTGAATGCTTGGCCTTAACCCATTAAGGTATCGGGCAACTTTCTCCTTATCAGCTTCTGCATGGCCGGTTCTGATGAGGAGTCGATAGAACTCCTCTGTATACTCCTGAACAGATCTTCCTGCTTGCTTCAAACTTTGCATTTTCTTTAGTAGGTCAAGCTCATAATCAACAGGAATGAACTGTCGCTTCAATTTATCCACCATCCGATCCCATCTTGTGATTTTATCTTTCCCTCTTCTATTTCACTCCAATTGAATTTCTTGCCACCAGATCTTCACATGACCTTTCAGTCTGGCCTTCGCAAATTTGACCCTATCGAGATCCTCAACATCTTCATACTCAAAATACTCCTCACATTGATTGATCCAGTCGATCAATTCCTCTGGGTTAAGATTTCCAAAAAATGTAGGAACCTCAATCTTAGGTCTTTTCCCAATCTTGGAAATCGCCCGAAAAAGTCTTTCTTCCTCCTAGTTCACAATTTCAGCTTCTGCTTCTTGATATTCTTCTTCGGCTTCATCCTCGCTTTCATCTTTGACATTAAGATTCATTCCTCTGCGAATCTCTTCTTGCAATGCTCGCACTTATCTCTGCAGCTCTCTAACCTCAGGTGTTACAACACCAGCTCTTCCGCCATGTTCCCTTCGTGGAGGCATTTTTGCGATGCACACTGAAACCCTAGCCACGGTCCTAGTGCAAAATACCTCATAGTCAGTGATCTATTTACACACTCAAGAACTCCTGCTCTGATACCACTGATGAAGGGTGCTCCCCTTAATACCACAAACACATAACAGAAATAGAGAAACAACAACAATATGCAAGGACAGAAAATTGGCTTCTTATTATCTCCACAAATGTGGAATTACAAACTTTCAGAATTACAATATACAAAGCCACATGGGCATTCCCTTAAAATATTCTGTAGGACAAAGCCTCGAACTATTACCCAGATCTACTACCCAGAACTATTCTGAACTGCCTAAGACAATAATACAGCCTTCCTTATATAGGCAATTTTTCCACCACCTGGGAAGGTTCCAGAATTTTAGCCAATAAGGCCGACCAAACTTAGAATTATTTATTTTACATTTTATTACATCATAGTCAGCTCAAGATAACCTTTGAAACCCGAACAGAAATTTTGAAGAAAATTATTTTCCGCCATTTCGGGTGGCCCAACTTTCGAAGACCATAAGTCATCACTAGTTGACCCGATCGGCTATTATAACCCCATTTCAGAAATGCCACAAAGTGCTCTATAGGCTTGACCCGCGCAAGCGCCTGTCACCCAAATTTTTGACCTCATCCGGGGCCTCTGAAGCCTTCAAAATTGAGTCCAAAGTTTTTGTACCCTGCTGCCAATACCAAAAATCTTCAATATCTTCCAACATACACTTGATCTGAAAATGAGACTTTACTGGCAAACTTATATGACCAAAATGAACCTCCAAGAAATAAATTAGATCATTCTGAGCATAGATGAAAATTACCAAAAATAGTAACTTTCCATAAATAGCAGCTCTGCACAGGATAGCCCTTATTGAATTCAAAAATAGAAATATTTTTGGGTGATGCAAGATTGCTCTTACACCCAGGATGCTCCTGCATCACAATAACCATCAAATTTAGAAAAAGTGTTAGGAGTACCTTTAGCTTTACTTTTGTAGACATTTGTTGTGTGACCTAGTTTTCCATAGTGATAGCATGAGAGATTCTTTGGTCTTGGATTTACATAGGAATTATTTTGTTCAATTTGATTTTATGACTCTCCTTGCTCAGTATAACCTAATTGAGAGGTGATATTCATTCTTATCTGACTCATTAATAATTCATCCATCGTCTTCATACTTTCCTCAATTTTCTTTATGATTTCATTATGTTGTTTTTGCATCTTCACTTTATTTTTGAATCATTCATTCTCTTCCCTCAATTCAACAATATATTCCAATTTCTTAGAAATCTCATGAAAATGATCTAATTGGAAATTTTAAAGTGATGCTAGGTCATCTTCCAAATTTTTAGTCATTTGTCTTCTATCTTCAATAGCAATGTTCCTTTCTTGTGCAGATTGTCTTGTGTTGTTCATAAATTCAAGCATTCTTATCATTCGAGTTTCTTGTAAAAATTTTCATGCTTTCACTTGTTCAATAAGGTGTTGACTCTTTTCAAATAGATTTGAAATATTTCCTTTAGATGCATTAGATATACTTCTAGATCCTTTAGATAATTCTTCTATCTCTAATTCTTAATACTGAGTCTCATTCAACTGATATGGTAATTCCTTTCTTTTCTTCGATGACTCTCTCAATTTTTTAATGTCCTTAAGTTTTTCCAGGATAATCTACATCTCCAATTTCTTATTTTCAATTTTCTTATCAAGCTTATACCTTTCCATCTCTAAGATCTTTCCTCTTTAGTGATTAAAATTCTTCAACATGAGAACTATCTCTGATACCAATTGTTGGAATTATGGAAAGGAAAGTTAATGAGAGGGTAGGGGTGAATTAGTAACCCCAAAAACTTGTTATTTATCCTTAAGATGATATATTTCATTAACTGACTATCATATTAACATTTCTATTCACTCATAACATAACTGAAATAAGAAATGTGTTATAATCTAGTAAGTAAACATTAATGAAACTTCATACACTTGACAAATTTATTTTGGTATCACATAAACCCTTGTTACAAGGTAAAAAATATGTTGGGGATGCCACCCACAAAGCTTCACTATTGTAATGATAATGTCTTCTCGCTAAGGCTTACAAAGTTGATCACTTTTGATGATCTTACCTTGTTAGGAGCAACAATTAAGACCTATTAATATCTACCAAGTTAAAGGATTTAAGAAACACTGTTAACTATGAACTTAGTTAAGAGATTTACAAAAGACTTGTTAGGTCTACTCTGTTAAGAGATTTAGTCTTCCATAGTTGTTAGAATGTAATAGTAAACTGATTTGGATGTAGCAACTTACTTTGATGAGTTTTAGATCTAATTAGCCCTTAACTAATATCACCTTGTTGTGTTAGATATCTTCTATGAATACTATTCAGTATCCTCTAGTGTGTTAATGAACATAATCCTTAAATTCTCTGTCAAAACCTTAACATCACAACCCTGCCTAATCTTTAGATGTCTCGTATAGGAGAATACTTCTCAAGTGTTTGATAATACAATTTGACATCTTGATAATTATTATATCATAAAGATTTGACCTAATTAGGGTTATGGTATCATCTATAAAACCTTATATCTATGATCCAAATGAGTAACCTAAAACAATATTGCATAGGGATCATCAACATTTAATGATTACATCTCCAATAAATCTTCACCTTGATCTATGTAAACCATTTTCTAGCTCAGTATAAACCTTTTGCATTGTTTTTTATGTCATTCCATACTTCTATGTCATTCATGTATTGCCTAGTATATACTACATTCATGTCTTGGTAAAATATTATTGCTCGATATATATGAATGCTTGATTATATCTATACTTGGTGCATGGTAATCATATAGCTCAGTGTATGTTCTCAGTCAAGACTATGCTCAATTACCTTGTGATTATGCCTTGTGCTCTACTTGGTTATTATACTTAGTATTTTGACCGACTAGCATGTTTTCTTGATTTACTAACTATATGTGTGATACTAATTAAAACTCATAATATAATTATGTGTAATAGATTAGATTTAGTTGGTAGAGATGAATACTTATTTTTGATTAATTTTTCTCTCTAATGGGTTTGGTGGCTTCTAGATATAATGGCCTTAAGTTTATTTCTATGGTTTACATTGTACAATGTGATTGTTGTTATATGGGTTCAAGGCCCTCTCACTACAATCTTAATCAAAGACATTTACATTGCTAGATATTTTAAAGAATATGAAGAACATTATAACTCACAAAAACTATTACATTATCAACTCAAATAGTAGTACATAATAAATTTATGTAAATAATCTTTTCTTACATGTGACACTTTGTGGTTGTGCTAAGAAATGAAAATAAATTCATTAAAAAATTTATAAACACAAACTGGTGACTATTATCAGGCAATTATTTTCCACTCATTTGGCTTAGCCTTCTTTCCTCTACAAATTCACCTAGAAGATGAATGATTCTTCTTTAATATTATGGTGGCCTATCATGGTATGCTTAATCTCCTAGTGTTAAATTCAACTCAACTATAATCTATCTTCCATTATGATATTTTTCCTATAGTTATTATGCAACCAATTGTTGCTTCTTTCCTTTATAGATACCTTATGTAGCTCACATTCTCTTCACCACCTCTTTTACTTCCTCCTACATAACCCCTTTGCCTTGTTATTTTTTAATCCTAAATTACATTCCATGTTTCTCCTCTTCCACTTCCTCTTCCTGTTCCTTCTCTCTATCATCCATCCAAATTCTCTCTCTTTTCTGCCAATTGTTTCAACTATTTCTAGAAAGGGATGGTTCAAAGAAGACACATGGAAATTCCCTCAATCTTTCCATGTGGAAAGGATTGAAATTACTATATTTTAATATTTTTGCAAAACTTTAAACATTCTTCCAAAGATTTCATTTACAAATAGGATGGGTGTACATTGACAAAAGTATCAAATTTCAATTTTAACAACAAAATTTTCAAATCTCAAAGTGGAACTATTTTTCATTGATGTTGATTTTGATGCACCTAAGATGATACTACATCAAACTCTCACGATAGGAAATCTTTTGTTATCGGGACTCAAAAAATAGATTCTGGGAGTAGAACTACCCTGGATGGTTGAAAACAACATGGAATGAGCTCCATGATTGATGTATATGGAGATAGTATTTTATTTTTCTTCTTCCAATTCTTGGTCAATATTCTTACCATCCTCCTCCACTGAGTTTAGCCTCTTTTGTTCTTCATTTTTGTTGACTTATTCTCACAATAATCCAACCTCCTCCTTAATGAAATTTGTCTTCTTCTCCTCAACATACTCTTTAAACTCCTCCATTTATTAATGAAATATTGCTCACCACATATTGACCACATCTATCTATTCCCTCTAATATCCTCCACATACTCTATTTGCAACAAACTAAATCCCATAAGAAAATTTGAAAATAAATTATTTCCTACCTTAGACAAAGGTAAACAAAACTTAGTATCCCAAAATTGATTAGCAAGTCACATCATGATCCTTTTTTACCCCAACATCAACTTTATTGTCATCTTTATCATCTAAAACCTACTCATCTACTTCCTTTACTCTCACAACTTCTTTCATACCTTTAACAATTTCTATCCACTCTTAATCTATTGCCAAAAATTATGTCAAAAATAATTCCTCATCCTATTCAATCATCGTTTCTCCAACATCCATGCCTTTATTTTATACTATTAATTCTTTTCTATTTTCATTCTATTCTTCTATCACTACTACTACAACTTCCTCTACTTCTATAGTATTCAAGTGCTCAACCCTATCTTCCTTAAGTAATTATAATTTTTGTCATCTTTCTCATCAAAAACTACAACTTCACACTCATCTACTGCATCCAAATCCTTTGAAGGAAAAAATTTCATTTTTGTTAATAAGATGTAGGATCATCTTGGGTTCATCGAAATCCTATATCTCAGTAGCTTGTTAGATGTACTCGATAACTACTTTGGATTTCTCGGTGGAGTGTTGGTGTTTGTTCACCAATGAGATCGGTTATCACTTGGTGTGTTGTCTCTTATCGATGGTTCCTTTCATCGAGTGTCTTTTTTTTTTCCTACTCGGTGGTGTTCTTCACTGAGTGGGTTCAGTGAGTTTTGTGTCTCTCTATGGCCTAGTTCATCGATGGGTTTAGTTTTGGATCTTTTTTTTGGGCCAACTTGTGTATTTAATTTTGATCATGATATTAATATTTGGATCTCTCATTGGTAGGTGAGTGGACCTAAATCTGGCTCATTTCTTTCTCAAATGCTATATCAAGAATATTTTTAAGACCATTTTGTTTTTTATAAATATATAGATCTATTCTAGGTTTAGGAGGTTAGGGATAACAAGGCAAAAAATAGGAAGATGGACATCATGGATCTCACATGCATGAGTTTTTTTTTTTTAATGTAATTTATTTTTGTTGTATTGGTTGTAATTGGGAAAGCCTCATAGCCTGATCTATGTTCCTTCTCTCCTTTTATATGTTATTCATTCTATGTTGTAATTCTTCAAGGTGGTCTTGTAATTGGGTAGCCTTTGGCCCCACTTATCTGTTAGGAATGAATGCTGAATATATCCTATGGGAGTATTAACAGCCTTTCTGTAGTAGTTGTTGTTGCATTCATGATTGTGATTATCATTGATTTCAACATAGTGATCTACTGAAGATTAGCAGAGAAGTAGATAGTGTTTTGTTTAGCACATGTGGGATATTAGAGACCAAGCTATTGATGTAGCACACAGTCCTCTATTAACAATAAAGTTCAATTACTAGATAAAAACACAGATTTGAAACCTTCACTATTGTTCATTCATCACTGAATCCCTCTAAAATTCATTGTAAACTCTTAAGTAACCAAAAAACTAGAAAAAATGAGAAATCCAAAAATTACCCTTTTTGGCAATTTTTTTTGACAAGTATTTTTTTGCCATTTTTGGTAATTTTTGAAAAAACACTTAAAAAGTTGAGTTTTTGCCTAAACATTCCCTTGACTAAGTTAGAATGAATTTCCAACTAATATCCAAGATTAGAAACATATCTCCAGATTTATTACAAAACATAACTTTCTAAAAACTAGAGAAAAAACACTAAAAGCTGATTTCAGAGCCCTAGATGAAACTTTCAGCTCCCAAAAATGTGCTAAAATGGACCCCAGTCGATCTAAGATCCATTAGCAAAACAAATGCCACCACTGGAGGTATGCACCCAAAAAATTTCAGTAAAAACCCAAACCTGAGTCAAAAGTTATGACCTCTAGAAGTTTCTGTATGAGATTATGATCTACGGAAGGCCCTGCATCATTCTCCCCTTCTTTAAAGGAACACAGCTCCTACAACTAGTTGTCTGTGAACTACTACAACTTTGTGGGGTCTAATTTCATTACTTACCATTCTAAGATCCAGGTGCTATCTGTTGCTAGTAATCCCTCCCACTGAATCAGGTACCTATTGTAATGACCATTCTGGGTGATTGTAGACTTCTTGTCCAGAATGTGGGCAATTTTTTCCTTCTTTTTGCTAGGAAGGTGGTGATGCCAAACCACCTCATCTCTACTAGCTGGCTTAGATATTTCTCCATGAAATGCATATAAATTAGAAACATTAAAGACAAGAGAAATATCTAGATCATTTGGTAGACAAACCTCATAAGCATTATCATTAATCTTCTTCAAGATTTGGCAAGGACCTATCTTTTTGTATTTCAGCTTATGATATGTGCCAGTGGGAAATCTCTCACACCTCAAGTACACCATCACCAAATCAACTGCATTAAATATATGTCTCCTTCTACTGACATCTACATTAGCCTTATATCACTCATTGCCATCTTGCAATTTACTCCTCACATCTTGTTGAAGTTGTTGAAGGTGTTCAACAAATGCTTCCCCATCATCACTAATTCAATCTTGCATAGGGAGTTGTACAAGGTCCAAAACACCTTGAGGATTCTTACCATATACAATCTAAAAAGGAGATTTTCTAGTTGATCTATTAACTGAACTGTTGTAAGAAAACTCTTCTTGAGGCAATGTCTGGTCCCATTACTTGTGCTTATCACCAACAATGCACCGTAATAGGTTTCCCAAACTCAGAGTGACTACCTTAGTTTTTCCATCAATTTGGGGATGATAGGCACTACTAAATTGCAACTATGTTCCCATCTTTTTCCATAAGGTCCTCCAGAAATAACTCAAAAATTTAGTATCCCTATCAGATGTGATAGTCTTTGGAATGCCATGGAGTCTAACAACTTCTGAAAAATATAAATTCACTATCCTTGTGGCATCATTAGTTTTTTTACAAGCAACAAAATGAGCCATCTTAGAGAATCTATCAACAACTACAAAGATAGAATTTGTACCTCTCTGGGTGTGGGGAAGCCCCAATACAAAATTTATACTCACATCTATCCATGGTTCGATGGGTATAGGTAGAGGTGTGTACAAGCCTATGTTTTGGGAGTCACCCTTAGCCACTTGAAAAATTATCCACCTTGCCACATACTTAGTAATGTCCCTTTTTAGTATTGGCCAGTAGTATTTATCTTCAACCAAGGCTATTGTCTTGTCCTTCACAAAGTGACCAGCCAAACCACAACTATAAAATTCTCAAATAATATTGTCCCTCATGGAACCAGCTAGTATACAAAGTTTTTTTCCTCTAAATAGGTAACCGTCCTGCATAAAGTATTCTCCTCTCATGCGAACTAAAAGACTAGTTGTTGGCTCTTTAATCTACTCTATAATTTCCCAAAAATCATCATCAGCCTCATACAAAACTTTAATAAAATCAAAACCAATGACCTCTATTTCTATTGTAGTGATTAGTGTAACATGCCAACTTAGGGCATCAACAACCTGATTCTACTTTCCAAACATATGCTTCAAAACAAAATTATACCCTTGCAAGAAAGACACCCATTTAGCATGCCTACTATTCAATTTCTTTTGTGTGTTCACATATTTCAAGGCCAAATGATCTATAAAAAATACAAATCCTTGTGGGATCAAATAGTGCCTCTAATGCCTTAAGGCTTAAACAATAGCATAAAATTCAAAATCATAGGTAGAATAGTTCTTCCTCACATCATTCAACTTTTCACTTAAAAAAGCTACTGGTTTACCTGTCTAGCTAAGAATAGCACCTATTCCAACATGGGAAGCATCACACTACTTCAAACACTTTATCAAAATTTGGAAGTGCCAATATAGGAGCTTTAGTTACCTTTTTCTTCAAGAATTTGAAACTTTTTTTAGCATTTGTTATGCATGTGAATTCCCTTCCTTTCATACAATCTATTATGTGCACTACAATACTGCTAAAATTTCAAATAAACTTTCTATAGAAGGTTGTGAATCCATGAAAACTCATTACCCCTGTTATGTTGGATGGACTAGGCTAGTCTAGGATTGCCTTGACCTTTACTGGGTCTATCTGAACACCATCTTTAGAAATCACAAAGCCCAAAAAAGTCAAACTATTCTGCATGAATCTGCACTTCTTTAAATTTGCACAGAGCTTCTCTTTCCTTAGTACACTCAGGATGAGCCTCAAGTGTTGCAAGTGATCTCCTCTATTTTTTCTATAAATTAGGATGTCATCAAAATAAACAACAACAAACTTACCAATGTAGGGTCGTAAGAAAATATTCATCAATCTCATGAATGTACTTGGTGCATTAGAAAGCCCAAATGGCATAACCATCCATTCATACAAACCACCCCTAGTCTTAAAAGTTGTCTTCAACTCATCTCCATCACGAATTCAAATCTGGTGGTATCCACTTCATAGATCAATCTTGCTAAAGTATTTGGCCCCTACTAATTCATCCATCATATCCTGTATACAAGTAATAGGAAACCAATATTTGATAGTAATCTTATTAATTGCTCTACTGTCAGTACACATCCTCCATGTTCCATCCTTTTCCGAAGTCAACAATACATGCACAACAAATGGGCTCATGTTTTCTCTAACCAGGCCTTTCTCAACTAGTTCTATTACTTGTTTGTTGAGCTCTACATGTTGTGTTGGGTTCATTTGATAAGCTACTTGATTAGGAAGACTTTCTCTAGGAATCAGATCATTGTGGTGTTGTATATTGCTTTTTGGTGGGAGACCATCAAGTAGCTCATTTGGAATAACATCAAAAAATTCTTCTAGTATCTTTACTACATCATGTGGTATTATGTCTATAGGTTCTTCTCCTCTTTTTACAACCAATGCATAACAACAACCTATCTCCATTTTTTTGACAACATCCTTTGCAGACAACATGGTCTCATTCTTCCTTTCATCCTTAAGTGGTTAGAGAGTCACTTTAGAGCTACCTTTCGAGAAAGTATATGTATTTTTCTCTCCATCATGCATGATCTTCCTATCATACTACCATGGCCTTCCCAAAAAAATATGACAAGCATCCATAGGAATAACATCACACCATATCTCCTCCTTATAGATTTCTCCTATAGTAAATCTAACTAGACATCTTTTATCAATAGTAACCTCATTTGCTTTCTTAAACCATGCAATACGGTAAGGATGAGGATGCTTCTCACATTGTAGATTTAATTTCTCTACCATTTCCTTAGCTACCATATTCTCACAACTACCCCCATCAATAATAACTTGGCATACATTTCTGCCAGAAGTGCATCTACTTCTGAAGAAGTTGGTTCGAAGCCACGAATCATCAAAGTTCTTTACAGGGACTTCTTCCTTCCCTAGAATGATCATTGATCTCCTCATCATGAGATTTTCTCCCACATCTGGTAGGACTTCTTGTTCTATTCCTGCTTCTATAAATTCTAGCTGAGCCAGGTTCACTCTAGGTTGTCCTACTTGAATTCTTTCTGGCACATTATAATTTGAGCATTCAAAGGCTCTGTGTCCTTCTTCTCCACAACTAGAACAAGTGAAAGGCCTTCTCTAGTTTTCTGCCTCTTCTACCTCCATAGCCTCATCCTCTCTAAAGCCCCCTTCCTCTTTCTTGATTTGGAGGATCTTGCCTGGTGTCTATATTTTTTTAAAACCCTTGAAAAGAACCTCCCCGACCATTATTAGAACCTCCCCAAAATGAAGTTGAGGTACCCCTTAAAACACCTCTATTCCTCTGGATATATTGTCTATTTTTCTTTTCTTCAGCCTTTAGGGCTAGTTGGTAGGCTTCCTCCATATTATTGACATGATGCATGCTCAATTCATCTTGGATGGAGAATTTTAGGCCATTCATATATCTAGCAGCCATCTGCTCATTATTTTCTTGATGCTCTATGTGTATGGATAGCTTGTAGAATTCATTTGTATAGTCTTGCACTAAAGACAAGTTCTACTTCAAATTATTGAACCTACGAAAGAGGGTTTGTGAATAATCCATGGGTAAAAAATTTTCCTTGAGCTTTTTCTCCATCTTGCTCCATGTTTTAATCTTTTCTTTTCCCTTTCTAGTTCATTTCTTTTGGAGGTGATCCCACCATATCATTGCATGTCCCTTTAATTTTGTGCGTGCAAACTTCATCTTCTTCTCTTCTATCATAGGCTTCCATTCAAAAAATTTCCCCATCTCGTTCAACCAGTCTATTAATTCTTCTGGCTTAAGACTACCAGCATAGTCTTAAACTTCAATATTGATTGCTTCACTCCTTCCTTCCAAAGCCCTAAGAACTCTATCTTCATAGCTCATTTCTTCCAACCTTTCTTCTATATTTTCTTCATTTTGGTCAGCACCTCTTTGGTTTTCCTCTTCATCAGATTCATTCCCTCCTTATATTCCTTGATTATCTATTCGCTCACTAAGTCATTCAGTCTACCTCTACATATCCATCATTAATCTTTACATCAATGTGACACCTCCTCTTCCTCTTCCTCTTCCTCTCCTAGCCATCTTCCTACTCTGATACCAAATGATGTAGCACACAGTCCTCTATTAACAATAAAGTTCAATTACCAAATAAAAACACAGATTTGAAACCTTTGATATTGTTCATTCATCACTGACTCCCTCTAGAATTCACTGCAAACTCTTAAGTAACCAAAAAACTAGAAAAAACAAGAAATTCAAAAATTACCCTTTTCGGTAGGTTTTATCCATAGGTGTTTTTTGGCATTTTTGGTAATTTTTGAAACAACACCTAAAAAGTTGAGTTTTTGCCTAAACATGCCCTTGACAAAGTTAGAATGAATTGCCAACTAATATCTGAGATTAGAAAATATCTCTAGATTTATTGCAAAACATAACTCTATAAAAACTAGAAAAAAAAATACTAAAACCTGATTTCAGACCCCTAGATGAAACTTTCAGCTCCTAAAAATGTGCTAAAATGGAAAAACAAATGCCACCACTTGAGGCATGCACCCAAAATTTTTTAGCAAAACCCCAGACCTGAGTCAAAACTTATGACCTCTGTAGGTTTTTGTATGAGATTATGACCTACGGAAGGCCCTGCATCAGCTATGCGGTGTTAAGGACTTATTCTATGTTGTTTTATATGTTTATGGTTAAGAGCGCAAATAGTAATTCATTTATTCATGGAAGTTATGAGCATTTTTGTGGAAGCAGTATTCAAGCAGTGTTCTTGAGTAGCAGTTTGTGGTAATTGGATGATATCTCCTAATTGAGATAGAATTTGGTTATGTACAGTTTGAAAGCAGTTGAAAACATGTTGTTATTTATGTGGATGACAATGCAAAATTTGAGGTCACACAAGTGAAGAGTTTCTAATTGGAAGCCAAAAGTTTTGTGTATTTTTGTGTAGTGTGTGGAAACTTTTATTTTGTAATTTGTATGCCAACTCATTTGTAATTATTTGAGTGTGGTATAAAGGGAGGAATGTATTCCTTGTTGTGATATGATAGAATATGATGAATGTAAGTGTATTGTGAAAGCCAAATTGTTGAAAGAGGATATGCGAAGTACAACGATCTTAAATTGAGATCTAGTGTAGCAGTGAGTGTGGATTGGCATAGTCAGAGGAGAGGTAATATATTGTTGAGACCAGTAATATTTTGATATTATTCTATTAAATAATCTAGAGATCAGTTGGATAGTGTGTTCAGTGATCTTGCCATTGAAGTTGTTTGGACAGTAGGTGCTTCTGTCTTCCATAACTCCTAACAAAGTTAGAATCTTTTAGCAGGGATTCAAAATCTCCTACCATGGATTCATATGTACCAAATGTATTTCATAATACTCCTAATAGAGTCCATCCTTTCACAAGGAATATTCATATTAGTGCATTTTTTGTGGTCATCACTCCCACCAGGGTTTACTCTTTGATCAAGAGGTTCCCTAGTCAATATATCTTGTGTCATTGTGTTATTGTGCATGAATATCTTTCTATGGTTGTTGGTTACATTTATTATATGGTTAAAATCTATTAAAGTTTATAAAGGCTATGATTATCTAATAAATGATTCAACCCCCCCCCTCTTAGTTATCTTGATGGACTTTACTTTCTAATAATTGGTATTAGAGCGGTAGGTCCTTGAAAGAGAAGTTTAACAGTTTAAGGAGATCCATGGTGAATTTTAGGAAAGAAAGCCTTAAATTTGATGGAGTGAATTTTGACAGCTCAAAAGAAAAGATGAAGACACATCTACTATGTTTAGGACCAAGTTATTGTTTGATTACTAAGAATGAGAGGACTTTAATTGATGAGGATAATATTGATACTTGTACTAATGATGAAAGAGATCTATTCATGTGTAACATACTTGCCAAAGAAGCACTTTTTTCAGCCCTTCCAGAAAATGAGTATAGTCAGGTAAAATATTTAAAAATATCTCATGAAATTTGGTTAGCTTTACAATCTACTTTTGAAGGTTATGAACATGCAAAGAAAGTCAGATTACATAATTGGATATGTGCATTTGAAGATATAATAATGATGGAAGATGAATTTGTTAGAAGCTGTATTGGTAGATTGTCAGAAATTGTTACAGGTATAAAATCCTATTAGGAACAAAGATAGATAATGAAGTGATATGGAAAATTCTAAAGACATTGACTCTTGCATTTAAGAAGACAACACATATGATTGAACAAGTTATACCATATACTGCAAACTTTAAAAGAAAGACTCTTCTTGGAAGATTGGATGCAACAAAAATGAACTTGAGGTTATCAAGAGACTTACCTAGAATGGAGACAACATTTAGTGCTCTTAGTGTTCACCCTACTTTGTCAAGAAGGATCAGTGTGAGTGGACATTATGTTGGTAGCAGTAGATCTAGAAATGAAGAAGACAAGAAGATCGAAGAAGGTATTACCTTTCTTGTGAAGAGAGAACCAAATGGTAAGGAAATTTTTTAATGTTGGACATGTCAAGAATATGGTCATTTTGCATCTAAATATCCTAAGAGAGTTAAGAATTACATAAACAATTTTAAGCCTAGAAGATCTAAGGAATGTTACTATGCTAATGATAAAGAGCTTGAAGCTAGTATATAGAGAACCTTAAGTGAAAGTGATACTAAGAATAATGATGATATAGGATTTGTAGAAATTAAATAAGAAAATCCTAAAACAGAGGTTAAGGAAAAAAAATACCTAGTCTCTCAAGTTGAAAAGAAATTTGATTGGATTATAGACAATGGTTGTTCACAACATATGACTAGAGACATGAAAAAGTTCATAAAGTTTAACAATTATGATGGAGGAGTTGTTAGACTTGGAAACAATGCACCTTGTTTGATTAAAGGTATAGGATTTATTACTCTTGATGGAAAGACTAATATTGATGATGTTTACTTTGTGGATAGTTTGAAACATAATCTTTTGAGTGTTGGACATTTAGTTGATAAGGGATATCAAGTTTGGTTTACTGCAAAAACTTGTGTGATAAAAGACAAAGATGGAAATTTGATTGCTACTGGATCTAGAGCTAGAGGTAATGTATTTCAATTGAATCCTATTGAGATTACATGCTTGATTACTAAAATTGATGATAGTTGGTTATGGAATAGAATATTTTGTCATATAAACTTTGATAACATTGTGAAAGTGAGTACTACACTTGCAGTAAGAGATTTTCCTAGAATTATGAAACGTACTAACATGATGTGCAAGGAATGTGTGATGGCTAAATAGAAGAGAAGCTCATTTACCAGTAAGAAGTTTACATCAATAGAGAAGTTGGAGATTGTTCATACAGACTTGAGTGGTCCTACAAGGACTAGAGGATTCTATGGAGAAAGGTATTTTATGATTCTTGTTGATGATTTTACAAGAATGATGTGGATTGCATTTCTTAAAGAAAAATCTGAAGCATTTGATAAGTTTAAGGTCATTAAGAATAAAGTTGGGAATGAATTTGGAATGAAGATTGAATGTTTGAGATCAGATAGAGGTGGGGAATTTACTTCTAGAGAATTTAACACCTTTTGTGAAGTGAATGGTATTAAGAGATAATTTTCAGCCCCTAGGACACCTGAACAAAATGGCATTGTAGAAAGAAGAAATAGATCAATGACTAAAGCAGCAAGAGCTATGTTATTTGAGATGACTTAGTGAAGATATTCTAGAGAGAAGCAATGATCACAATAGTATATACCATGAATAGAGTACAAATCAGAGCAGACAAAGACAAGACACCCTATGAACTATGGTTTGGACATGCACCCTCAGTTAAGTATTTTAGAATTTTTGGAAGAAAATGTTATATAAAGAGAGATGATGAGATTGGAAAGTTTGATCCTAGAAGTGATGAAGGTATATTTCTTAGATATTATTTGAAAAGAAAAGCTTATAGATGTTATAATAAGAGAACTAAGAGTATTGTTGAGAGCACAAATGTTAAAGTTGATGAAAAGTTCAAAATTCAGGAAAGAATGCTTGATTGTGAATCAAATGAAGGAACTCATCCTAGAGCTAATATTGAGACTACTAAATTATTCTATGAAACTGATAGTGATTTGTTGAATGAAAGCCATAGTGAGGTAATTGAAGAACTGACACCTGACGTGAGATTTGAGACAGTGACACCTAACAATAATTTATCAAGGAATCATCCTACTGAGCAGATTATTGGAAGCATAGATAGAGGTGTTCAAACTCTAAATAAGGTACAAGAATAGTTATGTTTGATTTCTCAAATTGAGCCTAAATGTACTAGTGAAGCTTGTGAAGATGAACATTGGATTAAAGCTATGAAAGAAGAACTAGATCAGATTGAAAAGAACAAGACATAAGAATTGGTCCCTAGACCTAAAGATAAGAATGTTATAGGAACAAAATGGGTATTCAGAAGAAAGATGAATGAACAAGGAGAAGTAGTAAGGAACAAATCAAGATTGGTATGTAAAGGATACTCACAACAAGAAGGAGTTGACTATGAAGAAAATTTTGCACCAGTAGCAAGAATTGAAGTAGTAAGAATGTTTTTGGCTTATGTAGCTTTTAAGAAGTTCAAAGTATATCAAATGCATGTGAAGTCAACATTTCTGAATGGAGAGTTGGAAGAAGAAGTCTACATTGAGTAGCCTAAAGGTTTTCCTTTAACTCAAGAAGGAGACATTGTATGTAAGCTGAAGAAATCTTTATATGGACTAAAGCAAGCACCTAGAACTTGGTATCCAAGATTGGACAAGTATTTGATGAAATTTGGATTTACAAAAGGAATAGCTGATAGAAAACTATACACAAAAGAAAATGAAAATGGTTTGTTGGTTGTAGTTATTTTTTTTTATGATATCATTTTTGGAGGAGAAGATGAAGCCAATGATAAATTTGTAGTGAAATGAAGACTGAATTTGCAATGAGTATGGCCGGTGAATTGAAATATTTTTTGGGATTGCAAATAACATAGAATAATGATGGTATCTTTGTAAGTCAGATAAAGTACTTGAATGATTTGTTAAAGAGATTCGGAATGGAGAACTATAAACTAGTTGGAACACCTATGGTAACTAGACATAAGTTATCTAGCATAGATGAGACTCCTCCAGTAGAATAGAAGAAGTACAAATCTATGATTGGAGGATTATAATACTTGACACATACAAGACCTGATATAGTACACTCATTTGGAATTGTAGGAAGATTTCAAGCTAAACCTAGAGAATCACATAATGCAATAGTGAAGAGGATACTAAGATATTTAAGAGGCACAATTGAGTATGGATTGTGGTATGAAAAATCTAAATATTTTACCCTATATGCATATATAGATGTTGATTCAGGAGGAAATGTTGATGATAAAAAGAGCACTAGTGGTGGAGCATTTTTCCTTGGAGGAAGATTAGTTTCTTGGCTAATTAAGAAGTAGAATTGTATTTTACAAAGCACAACAAAAGCAGAGTATGTAGCAGCAACAAAAAATTGTAACCAAATAATTTTGATGAAGTTGATGCGGAAGGATATTGGAATAAAGTTTGTTGAGCCTATTGCTATACATTGTGACAACACTAGTATAGTTAGTATGTCTAAGAATCCTATATTACATTCTACTACAAAGCATATAGAGATAAAGTATCATGTAGTAAGAGAGAAAGTTGCTGATAAAGAAGTCAGACTTGAATACATAAGCACAAAGGAGAAGATTGTAGACATATTTACAAAACCTTTACCTAAGGATACATTTGAGTATCTGAGAGGTATGCTTGGGGTTATGCCCCAGTCTACTTTTGAGAAGTGATGCAAATTTTTTCATCCATCTAGTGGTATATGAGCCCTATATTTCTTCTGGACTGGATGTTGGTACTTCCTCTATGGGGGAGTATCTATATCTGAGCTGAGTCATGAGGACTCTAGTGAATGTATTTTATGAACAGTGTCTTTTGACATTAGAGATGTTGTTGACATAATGATGAAATTTCTATCATTGATGTCAATGGGGGAGAAGTGTACATGAAAAACCATTTGTACCATTTTTTGGAGAGAATTGAATAGGAAAACAAAGAAAGATTTGATTGATGAAGAGGACTTGAAGTATTTCTTCAGAGTAGTAGTGTTGCAGTGTTGAATTTATGGAATATTAGATGTTTTTCATCTATGTTCCCATCAATGACAATGGGGGAGATTGTTAGGAATGAATGCTAAATATATCCTATCAGATTATTAGTAGCTATTCTATAGTATTTGTTGTTGCATTCATGACTGTGATTGTCATTGATGTCAACACATTGATCTACTAAAGATTAACAGAGAAGCAGATAGTGTTTTGGTTAGCGCATGTGGGATATTAGAGATCAAGCTATGCGATGTTAAGGAATTATTCTATGTTGTGTTATATGTTTATGGTTAAGAGTGTAGATAGTAATTTATTTATTCATGGAAGTTATGAGCATTTTTGTGGAAGCAATATTCAGGCAATGTTCCTGAGTAGCGGTTTGTGGTAATTGGATGATATCTCCTAATTGAGACAAAATTTGGTTATGCACAATTGGAAAGATGTTGAAGACATGTTGTTAGTGACATGGATGATAGTGCAAAATTTGAGGTGTCACAAGTGAAGAGTTATTCTAATTAGAAGCTGACAATTTTGTGTGGTGTGTGGAAACTTTTATTTTGTAATTTGTATGCTGACTCATTTGTAATTATTTGAGTGTGGTATAAATGAAGGAATGTATTCCTTGTTGTGATATAATGGAATATGATGAATGTAAGTGTATTGTGAAAGATAAATTGTTGAAATTGGATATGGGAAGTAGAAAGATATGAAATTGAGATTTGGTGTAGCGGTGAGTGTGGATTGGCACAGTCAGAGGAGAGGTAGCATATTATAGAGATTAGTAATATTTTGATATTATTCTATTAAATAATCTAGAGATTAGTTGGACAATGTGTTCAATGATCTTGCCATTGAAGCTATTTGGGCAGTGGGTCCTTTTGTCTTCCATAACTCCTAATAGAGTTAGAATCTTCTAGCAGGGATTCAAAATCTCCTAACAGGGATTCATATGTACTGAATGTATTTCATAAGACTCCTAATAGAGTCCATCCTTTCACAAGGAATATTCATATTAGTGCATCTTTTGTAGGCATCATTCCCACCAGGGTTTACTCTTTGATCAAGAGGTTCCCTAGTCAACATATCTTGTGAAATTGTGTTATTGTGCATGAATATATTTCTATGGTTGTTGGTTACATTCCTTATATGCTTAAAATCTATTAAAGTTGATAAAGTTATGATTATCTGATAACTAATTCACCCCCCAGTCAATTATCTTGGTGGACTTTACTTTCTAACATTATCTTATCCGTTCTTGTGTCAGGTGGTATCAGAGAAAGGTTTTATCTAGAGGTTCCTTATTGTAAACCATAGTTGGTTATTTGTTGTGAGATAGGGTGACCCCACAATGATGGAATACACTTTTCTAGACATGCTAATTTTTGCTGAAATAACACATTTTTACTCAAATATGATGATTTAAGCATTGAGAGGTTCTATTTGAAGGAATTAATTAAAAATGGTTAGCTTAAAACCTCTTAGATGAAAAAACATGTATATAAAATCTATACTCCTCATTCATACCTACAATGGAGTCTCCTTCGCACCTATTAAAATGCTGACAAAAAATCACTTTGACTTTATCTTCTGGTAGATCAAATGAATCCATTTGAAAAACCTATTTGTTTAGTATGGTACTACTAAGAAAAATATTTCCAATTATTATAATGTTAAAATATATATTAATTTTATTATGACTTTGTATTGTTAGTTTTACTAAACATAGATATTTCACCGTATGTCTATGTCTATGTTTGATGCTTATGGAAAAATAATTAATGAGAGAAACAAAATTCTAAAAAAAATCTATGCCCTAGGTATTGAAGGTTTCTTTCTATCAAAAAAATAAAATGAAATTGGACAAATACATGACAAGTTATAAGCTATGTAGTCAAGGTATGTCAAAATTATAGTTTAGTCAACATAAAATGTTAATAAAATATGCAATAATCATGATAATATCATAAAATCAATTACATGCCCTCTATATGCATATTACAAAAATAAATTCCAAATAAGCACATTGATATCTAATTTAGAAAGAAAGGTCTACTCTATGAAAACAATGTAACTCTTTGAAAATGCGGTTTTCAACAATATACCAACTTTTGTGGGAGAAAGAAAAAACCATTCAAATAAATTCAAAAGCAAAAATAAATAATATATTTAGAATCTAGACAGAAAATCCTAAATGACTCTAATTTACTTCATCTTCTTATTTTAAATGGTTTAACAACAATATGGATCTGAATCTGAAAGTTTTTTTCAAAATGTAGAGTTTAGTGTTTGTTCACAAAAAAAAGTCTAAACCATAATTGTGGGTTCACCCGATAGAAAATTCTAAACTAACCTACAATTGCAGAGGGTTTCAAGATGGTTTGAGGAAGGAGATATGAAGATCCAAGTCTACCTTATATGTTAGGACAAATTACCACTAGATTGGAAGCTTTTGAAATATCCCAACACTTTGGAAGACATCTTGATAATGTTAGTGATGATGAAGATGAAGAAATAAAGGAGGTAGCTAGACCTACACCTATAATGGATCAAGGAAAATAAATATTCCTACAAGAATTGACAAGTTTGAAGGTTGGATTCAGATGAATTGATGTACTGGATCACTGAGTTGGAAAACTATTTTGAGTATGAGAACATATCAGATGAGAAGAAGGTGAAAATTAAAAGCATAAAATTGAAAGGTCGTGCATCCTTGTGGTGGGAGCATCTCTGATTATATTGAAAGAAGAAAGGTAAAGACAAAATCAAGGTATGTGATAAAATGGTAAATAAGTTGTAGGGAAAGTTTCTACCTTGTGATTATCAAATTAAGGTAGTTAGGATAATGCAATGTTTGAAGAAGAGGGTAGATATGGGAATAATTACACCAAGGAATTTTATAGGTTAGATATCATATATTGACAAATTGAAGATGAGGTAGAAATGATTACAAGGTACTTGAATGGGTTAAGGAATTTTATTCAAGAAGAGATCAATTTGGTCAAAATAGAGAGTATTGAGGAGGCCTATCAATTTTTCCAAAAATCTAAGGAGAAATGGAATAGAAAGCATGTGAAAAGAGAAAGATAGAGGTGGTAGATTCAATAGAGGAAGAGGTAGATCATATTGTGAAAATAGGAGATTTGATTAGGATAAGAAAAATCAAGACAAAGGAAAGAATGAGTGGAAAGGTGAAAGTTCATCTTGAGGAAGAGGTAATTACTTATGAGGTGGATATGGAAGAGGAGGATTCTAAGGAACTTGTTACAATTGTGGAGAAGAGGGAAATAGATCATTTGAGTGTACACATATAATAAAGAAAGTCATTAGTAGTAGAAATACTTTGGTACATGAAGATTTATAGAATGAACCTGATAAGGAATGAAACTTGATGGTTAAAAGAGTATTGATGAGTGAAAAGACTCTAGAAGATCCAATAAGAAAGAGTTTTTTCAAGACTAGATGTAGAGTTGTAGACCAAGTTTGGAAATTGATAATTGATGGTGGAAGTTTATAGAATCTGATATTAGAGGAAATGGTTACAAAGTCATAGTTGGAAAGATTGAAGCACCCAAAGCCCTATCAGATTTCATGGATCAAGGATTAACATACACTTATGGTAAGTGAACAATGTTTTGTAACTATCGAAATTGGAAATTATTATGATAAGGTATTGTGTGATATTATGCCTATGGACTGTTGTCATATTTTGTTGGGTAAACCTTGACAATATGATAGACATGCTAAATATGATGAAGATTGCACAAATATACTATTTGGGACAATGGAAAGACTCAAATATTATTACCTTTAATTGAATAATCTGTTGGTGAGATATGAACATTTGTAAATGTTTTTTGGTAGAAGCTAGATAGTTTATTAAAGATTTGAAGAGAAATTATGTATGTTATGTTGTGATTCTTGATAAACTAAGTGATAAAATAGAAGATAAAGTTCATGAAGAGGTTGAGAAGTTTCTCACCAAGTACAAGGAGATCATTTAAGATAATGTACCTAATGGTTTGTAGCCAATGAGAAGTATTTTCCATTTTATTGATCTGATTCTTGGATCTATTTTTCCAAATAAAGCTCCACATCAATTGACACTAACCGAGAATGAGGAACTCAACAAACAAGTTCAAGAATTGTTGCAGAAAGGTTTGACTAGAGAAAGGTTTGAATAGAGAAAGTTTGAGTTCATGTGTAATACTAGTTGTATTGGCACCTCAGAAGAATAGATAATGGTGAATGTGTACTGATTCTAGAGATATCAATAAGATAATAGTTAAGTATCAGTTTTCTATATTGAACATAGATGATATAATCAAATCTTTGAGTGAGAAAAAATATTTTACTAAGATTGATTTGAAGAGTGGATATCATCAGATTGGAATCAGAGAAGATGATGAATGGAAGACTTATTTCAAGATAAAAGAAGGTTTTTATGAATGGTTTTGTTGGTGTTTGAAAATGCTTATGCCATCTAGGGCTGTCAATATGCCTTGAGAATGATGTTAGGAGTGGTTAGCTCCAAGTGTGAAAGCTCTGCAAGACAACTGGACCAACTATAGGGACAAGACTACCCTCTTCACTTTTGGCTCTGCAAAACCATGGCAGGTGTACCTAATCCAGTAACTTATGACATTTTAGGACTTTGGACTAGATTAAACAAAGTAGATGATAGAAAGAGACTACTAAATGCTAACCAGACATTCATTGAATCTCTATTGCTATGAAGGGTAAAATGGCCTTGTGAAGGGTAAAGACTTGAAATGGTATTCATATTTAAAGATGCAGAAAATAGCCCAAAACCATCAAACACTAAACTCAACTGAATGTACTATTCCTTGATCAGTGCCATTATCCATTGGGCAAATCATCAAATGCAAGTATAAAAACATGAACCAACTACTATCAAAGACTCAAAGCCATAAATACAACTATTCCAGCCCATCCACTACTTATAAGATCCTTCTGTAGACAAATATAATGAATCTATGCCCTATCGAAAGTATTTTTCACTTGATCCTAGATCAAGAACTAAAGACTAGAACATATACAGAGGCAACCCAATGTAATGGACCAAAACATCCAAAACTCATAAGACTGACACCAAGGAGAGACTTGAAAGCATGAGAATAGTTATATTAAGTATGATGAGGCATGTACATGTCTATAACAGAAATGAGACTACCACTTCAATAACCTGCAAAAGATGCAAAGATGTTCTATTCAGCTTCCTACAATGCAACAGAGTTTTCTATTTCCCTAGAACTGACAAAATTCAGAACCCCTTCTAAGTCAAGAAAGCTACAACTTATACCACTAGCCACCTTGGGAATCTCAAAGAGATTGCAATAAGCTTAGGGTGACTAGGGCCAGGGTTACAATGGCTAACCATAGTAAAATTTCAAAAAACCACTGGAGGGAAAACCAACACTAGCCTGTCAGACTAAGGATGATCTTCGCACTTGAGAAGAATCTCTGAGAAGGACAGGAAGATCATAAATTTACTATGCAAATCAAACTGAAAAGATCTCCAAAAAGCCTCGAGCAACAAAATCTATACATCACCATATGGTACAAATCCCTACAAATGATCATGGAACACCCTGGACCACACCATAATCAACTGGCCCCACCAAAAAAATCAAATCTGGTCGTGAAAGCATTCAAAACCAGTACTTCTTGGTTGCAGGAAACCCTCTGTAGATTTAAATTTGAAAAGCAATGGTCAACCGACAAAATTTAAAATGTGGTCATAGATCTCTTCCTTTTCTCAGCACATCAGGTGGTCATACTTAATTCATGACAGTTGCGGGCCCCTCATAAAGTCAACAGCCCTATCACCAATCAGAAACCAATAAAAAACCAAACAACTCGACAACACTGGCACTATGGACCTGCCCTAACTTTGCAACTGCGATGTCCAAATAGTTGTCGCATGATCGCATAGCCTAGAAATGGGCTATGCGAACATGTGACAAGCCTCCACATCAGCACTATGTCACCACTCTCCACCAACATGGCACCCTTGTCGCATGATCACATGGCCAAAAGATGGCCCTTGTGATCATGCAACAAGGCCACAAGACTACCACCTCATCCTCCCAGTCTGCCAGTGGGACCACTTCTAATTTTTGCACAGTCAGCTCTGACATCCCTCCACTGTGCACTGACATAACCAATGAAACACCACCATGGAGGCTAGACCTAACAAGAAACCCCACCAAGAAATTTACCCTCATACCACATCAACAACTCTTGTTAAAGTGCAGAGATTAAAAAGCTTGCATCTTTTCCTCGTGGTATGGCAAGGATCGTTGATCCTGCACACCTGTTAACAATCTGTTAGAGCCCCCTAAGATGGGCCCTCTAGGACATGTGTCAATTGGTCACATGTCAAAAATTTCTGACATGCGATCATGCGACAACCAATCATTTGAAACCCCTGAAGACTTAGGTCCATAGGACAGGTGGCAATCGGTCACAACTTCATGAGAAATAAACCTCATGCAACTTTTCCATGCGAACAAGCGACAGCCACAGATCCTGTTTGAACATTAACTGCACCAAGCAACTACGAAGAACTGGGTCCCATTGATGAACTTCCACCTCACCACCGTAGACACATGTCAACTAGTCACATGATCACATAGCCAAAAATTTGGCTATGCGATCATGCGACAACCAACCAAATGCCACCACATGACTTCCAAAAGGACCACACCCTTTCCACCAACCGGCCCCACGGGCAAGAAGTAACCGGTTGCATGGTCACATATCAGAGAAATATGACATGTGATCATGTGACAACCAATCATTTTGAAACCTTTGAAGACCCAGGCCCACCATCCATCGCACTTGCGCAGTTAGGGAATGCCAGCAAATAGGAAACTATGAGGTCGAAAACACACAGGGTTTTCAACCAAAAAGATCGAAAACACACAAGGTTTCTTACGCCAAAATATAAGCACACAAAATTTGGAAGGCACAAGGTTGAAAAAAATGAGGGTTTTCACACAGATCGAAAACATCATGGATTTTCAAAAACACTATGGGTTTTAAACACTTTGGCAGATTCTAAAATTATTTCCTATAGACCTTAAAACTTGAATATCTCCCTGGATTTTATGATTTAGGAGATGCGATCTAGATTGGAGCTAGATGACACATGGAAGAACATAGGGCTAAGGGCACACATCAAGAAAACTTGCAAGGAAATGGGCCATTTTCAAAAGATTTTGCATTGACAGGAAAATGGACTAATAGGTTGGTTATTACTTTTGGTTTAACTAATGCACCAAGTACTTTTATGAGGTTAATGAATGAGGTTCTAGAAAAATTATTGGGTAAATTTGTAATTATGTACTTGGATGAAATTTTGATATTCAATAAAATAAGAGATCATTTTTTTCACATTAGACAAGTATTGCAAAGATTGAAAGAGGAAGAGTTGTTATATAATCTAAAAAAACATTCCTTCATTAAAGAGGATATTGTATATTTGAGATTTTTTATTTTAGCTGATGGTTTCAAAATGGATCCTGAGAAGGTTAAATTTATACTTTAGTGGCCTAATCCTTATGATGTTGGTGAGGTGAGATCATTCCATTAATTAATTTTTTTTTACTAAAATTTCATCAGAAATTTTAGTTCTATTTGTAAAGCTATGACCGAGACAATGAGGGGAGATAAAAGAGAATTCAAATGGACACATGGAGCTGATAAGATTTTTGACACTTTGAACTAGAATTTTGTTAAATTTACTCTATTAGATTTACTCAATTTTAATAAGGTATTCCAAGTTCAATGTGATGCAAGTGGCAGTGCAATAGGAGCTCTATTGAGTCAACAAGGTAAACCTATTGCTTTCTTCAGTGAGAAGTTGAGTGATGCTAAAAGGAAATATTCTATGTATAATCAAGAATTATAGTCTATTATCCATGCCTTGAATAAATGGAGACATTATTTGATGCTATAGTAATTTGTGTTGTATATTGAGCATAAGGTGTTATAGTATTTGGGTAATCAGAATAAGTTGAATAAGACACATATGAAATGGGTTGAGTATTTGCATAATTTTACATTTGTGATAAAACATAAGAGTGAGTATCTAATAGAGTTACTGATACATTGAGTAGAAAAATATATTTACTTAATTAAATAAGAATTGAAGTTCATACTTTTGATGATACAACGAATTTGTATGAAATTGACCTTGATTCTTCTAAGTTGTGGATAATTTGTTGAGCATCTATTCTAGAACAACTGAGTAAGTGGGAAAAATATTTCATTCAAGAAGATATGTTAGTCAAAGGAATTCAATTATGTATACTGAGAGGATCAATGAGAAATAATTTGATAAAGGAGAAGAACAATAGTGGTTTGGCTGGACACTTTGGCATGGATAAGACATCGAGTTTTCTTAAGGAGAAGTATTTTTGGCCGCAGTTGTATAAGGATGTTCAAAAATTTGTGAAGAGTTGTGGAGTTTGTCAACTTGAAAAAGAAGTCAGAATAATGGATTGTTTACATTGATTTTTGTCCTGAGAAACCTTGGAGTGACATCATCATAGTTTTTGTTCTTGGATTATCAAGGACAAAAACAAGTAATGATTCCATATTTGTTGTTGTGGATAGATTTTTCAAGATGGCAAATTTCATGCCATGTAGGAATAAATCAGATGCATCTGATATAGAAGATTTTTTCTTCAAGAAGATTGTTAGATTTCATGGATTAATAAGGATTATCATCTTTGACCAAGATAGTGTTAGGATTAGGTAATACTGAGAGGGGGGGTGAATAAGTATTACAACACTTTAATTTAAACTTCAACCAATTGAAAATAAACCATAACAATGCTGAAATGAAAAGAACATAAATGCACAACACATAACTCATGACACCATGATTTTTTTTCGAGGAAACCATGGCCAAGGGAAAACCCTAGTGAGGACAGTACCCAGAACTATAGACTAAAATATTATATCCTTGTTAGGAGTTCTAGCCCTGTTAGGAGTTGATTATTACATAACACATTTCCTTTTTAGAGGAATACAAAACCCAATTAGGGGTATACAAAAACCTTGTTAAAGGTGGTGAGCTTACAACTCTTACAATAAAAATACTATCTCAAAGAGTTCTCCAAAAATGAATAATGCAAATACTTGTTATGCTTAGATTGTTCTAGTTATAGATCTATCAAATACTGATCTTGCATCTTCTCTCTACTCTTATAGTCATGTCCATGACATCATTATCACAATCAAACTTATCACTTTCATAGAGCACTCTATAATTATACAAATTCATCCATCTAGTCGGCTCTCAAAATACATCAGAAAACATAATAAATACTTATGCAAATGCTAAACATAGAGTTGGCGATCATATATTACCAAAGTGTCAAAAATATACAACTTCTATCTGACTTAGCACATTTCCATACCGACTAACCCTATCGCAATCATCGTGACTTCTCATATACCCTGTTTAACTGATTCTTTGTCTTCACATACCTTCATAACACTATATCTCACTAATTTGATCACAAAAACACATACAACCTTAACTAAATTTCCTACATATCCCAAAATGTCTTCTACTAACTTTTCAATCCATAATACATCATACATTATCATCACTAACCAAAACTATAACATAGTATACTATTATCCTAATTCTATACTTAGTCACTTTCCTAACTGTGACTCTAGTACCAAAACTTTACATCCGATCACTCCAGCATAAGTGTTTCCATAAATGACAACCCTTAAGTGATCCCTAGTTCTCCAAAATATCACTTACCAACAAAAAGTAAGTTTGGTGGCTATTTTTGCAAGACTCTATTGAAGAAGATAGTGTGAAACTACAACTAATTGAATACTTGGAGAATAGAACATGAAGATGATCACTGAGATACAAAGGTATATGTTAGACATTAGATCATTTATTATATTGTCATTGATTTTAACTATTTTTTACTATACTTATCATGATAGTTTCTCATGAGATCACTCTAGCATGCAATCACTAACTGTACTTTATCATTGATGCATGCGATCACTCGAGTATAAGTGTTTCCATAAATGACAACACTTAAGTGATCCCTAGTGCTCCGAAACATCACTTGCCAAAAATATCTCCCTTTGGCATTGATGTAAACACTTAGAAAAACTTGGCTAAGTGTCAAAAGCACTAGCTTCCTTATGCTATATACATAATCTCCTATTTTCTTTTCTTTTCTTTTCTCTTTTTCTTTTTTTTATTTAAATTTCTATTTCTTCTTCTTACTTTTTCTCTTCTCTTCTCTGCCTCTCCCTTTGAAATCAATGGATAAGGTACTTGAAATTTTTTGAAATTTTTAACCACAAAATGACTTAGTTCTTAGTCACCACATTTAGAATATCATGGAAATAATCTTCCATGGTCATCACTTCCTTAACCCTTAACTAAACAAATAGTTCATTAACATGGATAAGTCCATTTAGTGAATAGGATGTTGTTTCTAATCCCTTCAGCTCTGTGGGTATAGACATTGATCCTTCTATTTTCTCCATCTCTGAGAGATGAGCTTCAAGAATTGATAGCTTAGGAGTTATTAAACTCTTCAACAAACCAAATTTGTCTACTACTCTCCCTTTCTCTCATTCAGTACACATATTTTATCCAAAATCTTGGATGTCTTTTTATCTATTTCTACCACATTTTGTGAAGATGTTTCACACCTATCCATCAAGCTGTCAATTGTATCCTTGTCCTTGGCTATGATGTCATAAATTTTCTTCACATGTCTACAAGGATTTATGTTGTCACTATATATCTTTCTACCTTGTGCTACACATCTCTTAGCCTTAAGTTTAGTTTCTTTTAGAATGTCCAAGTGGCATAAAATGAACTGACAAACTTCTTTCAATTTCTTCTCCAAAAAGATCTTTTCTACTTTATCCTCTGCGGTCTTTAGCAGTGACTCAAAGTGACTATCAAAGTTGTCTAGAGCCATGCCTAGGTTCTCTTCCTCATTCTTACCTTGAAAAACAATAGGTTTAGGGAGTATTTTATTTACTATCTCCACTAACCTAGCTATTAAATTTACTCTTTTGTCTCCTTTTTTCACTGACCTTTCCTTTTCTTTAGTGAAAGCCACAAAGTATAGCCTCATCAATTCATCTTCATCCATGCTCTCCACATTTGAGCTCACTAGTTTGGCCATACTTGCCAACAATAGAGTAGAGGAAGTGTCAGATTATATTAGAAATAGGGAATACTAAGAGGGGGGTGGGGGGTGAATTAGTATTCTACAAACTTTATCATTTTCCCACTTATGGATATAATAGATGATCTTTATACATGCATAACATAAGAAACTAAACAATATGCATAACAATAAAGAACTCATAACACATGATATGTTCTCGAGGAAACCTTGGCCAAGGGAAAACCCTGATGGGGATGGTACCCACAAAGATCCACTAATCAAAAGTATCCTATTAAGGATGTTGACCCTTTTAGGAGTATATTATATATGTATAGTGTATCAATCTTGGTTAAGGGACTATAGGCCTTCTTAGAAGCCTCAACCCTGTTAGGAGTTGTAGATACAAAAATCTGATTACAAGATGAGCCCATTGCCCAAACAAGTAATATAAAATGTAGGTCAAGGTACATAACCTTATACCACTTGAATCAATATTCCTTTTATGCTCTTATCTTAACATCATCACTATTACATTAGCTTTACAATTACATTCATTACATCACTTTTTCATCGCTTCTTTTCTTTACAATTACAACTGCATATATACAAGTTATTAAGGCTAATAACTTTACATGGTCGGCTTCCATATATCTTTATCTAAGGGTTAAAATATAGGATTTTGTCCCTTTATATTGTTAAGTCATTATTTTGATAAGCAAAATAATCCCTTAACTCTTTACCAATTCTGCCTTCATATTCTGTCCTGTCGGCTTCACACTGTCTTCGATAAAACTGTCATAACTAATTCTGTACATGCCATACTAACTTGCACTCTGAGATGGGTCATTAGTAGCCATCATAGTATCTATGTTCAATTGCACAAGCATTGAAATTTCTCTAGTTAATTTTTCAAACCAAAACTATATCCTAGTACACTGTCAAAACACTGTCCCACACTTAGACAAATTTGCATTGTGATCTGCCATACTTGCTCTCTACCCTATGTGCTCTTAATGTGGATTATATATTTCCATAATGAAAACATATATGTACTCACTTCAGCCAAATTTCCAACAATCTCCCCCTTTGTCATTGGTGGCAACATATGAGAAAATTGGCTAAGTGTACAAGTCAAAATCTCAAAATTTATAAAAAAATTCTGGCCATAGTATAGAATATGTATACTATCCTTATAACTTCTCAAAATATACTTTTTGATACAAAACTTTTTACAATAATCCCCCTAAGAGTATCAATCCTCATATACATAAAAATTTTCTTCTTTACTACAATCACTCCCCCTTTGACAACAATGACAAAATAAAGTAGGGAGGATTACAAAATTGTAACCCAAAAAAGATTATACCTCCATTTTCTTATTGCAGAGCCAGTAGGCTTGCAACACAATCTGCAAAATTTACTTTCATGGCTCCAAACTCTTTCTCCTATGACTTTCTGATAGAATCTGCCACATTCAAAAGTGTGGTTAATCCATAAGCTACTATCTGACAAGCTTGAAGATTCTCAAAATTAAATTTCTAAAATGATGTCTTAGCAGTAAGACATTCTTCTAAATGTTCCTCAATAATGCTCAACTTTATAGATGTATGCTGTCTTAGAAGTTCAAATCTTCTCAATTTCTTGTTCTTTTCATCTTGCAATGATCTTATTTCATCATAACATTTCCTAACTTTCTTCTCAACATCACTTACTTTTACATTGGGTCTAGAAAGAAGATTAGATTCATTCTAAATCTCAACTTCCTTCACCTTGATTTTCTGCTGCTCTACTATTGTCAAAATCTCAGTTTTTGTCCACTATATTTACAAAGCTTTTCCAGTCTCCAAATGTTTCCTCAAGTTCTTGATACAAACATCAAGACTAATAATATCATTTCTGATATTCTGACTTATGCTTAAAAGAATTTCAACTCCATAAGCTGCTTGAGCTCTTACTTTAGAAATGTCTGATAAGTTGGTAAACTCATCATCAAAAGTACTTAGTACATTTTTGGATCTCTCCAAAGGATCTACTTCTAAAATATGTGTAGTTACAATACTTTGTAACTTCTCTATCAGTTCCTTCATACTTCCTTCTATATTCTTTACTTTCTTATTCTTTCCAATAATATTATTCAAAGAACTAATCAGCTCTAGCTGATCATCATCACCATCAACTTCTTTACCTAAGTCTTCAAACAAAGTTCCAATTTCCTTCTTCTTTTCCTCAGGAGTGGGTGCATGAATTTTTGTCTCTTTAGGTTCATCACTCACCAATTCAGTCTGCACTGCTTCTTTAGTCCTATCCAGTTCATCAAGAGTCAAATTGTCAACAATGTTATCTAAATTCTTAAATACATTATCTTTAGTGTCCAAGGTCACCTTAGTGCCTTCAATGTCCATTGTATCATCTTTAATGTTAATAGTTGAAGGAGAGGGAATATCCTCTAGTTCAACATCAACTGCATGTCCTACTGCAACTGAAGTTTCTCCAATAATTTCTACCATTACTTTAATTATTGCTTGCTTTGTTTCTGTTCTCAGTTGCTCATATTGTCCTGCCATGATCTGAATGGTTCTCCTCTTACTCCTCAAAAGAGTGTCAAGGGGCTTCAAAATCTACTTCAAATGATCATCATCTTTCACTTCACAAAGCTTTCTCACAAGATTCTCTCTTATAGTTTTGTCTTCCTCGGATGCTCTCTATTTTCTATTAATAATTTTATTGTACAAATCATCAGGTATCTAACCTTGAATTGTATCAAACTTCTTATTAGCTAGAATCATGTACTTAACAATAGAATTTTCAAGATTCAATCTTTTAGAATAGTTATAAAGATCATAGTACTTATTCATCTTAGTAAAGTCTCCATCTTGTATGATTTCTTCATTCACTCTCTCAACTCTCAGTTTCCATGCTTTCTTCTTCACAGTAGAGTCATCATCTTTAAATTCTAAAATCTTTCTTGGTACTGGTTGAACTATTGTCTTCTATCTCTTTCTTGGTCTAGTAGCAATTTCTTTCTTTCTCTTGCTTGATGTTACCTGTTCCTTTTCTGGTTCTTCTACTTTCACTCTAACTAGTGTAGGCTCTTTTTGTACTACACTACATAAAGGTGGTACACTCAAGACTTCTCCCTGTCCAACATCTCTCAATGCTACTGATGTCTATTTAGCTATCAAAAATTCTCTTTCTATCATCCCTATGTCTTTCAATATTCTCTTTATGGTACTGTCAACTCTTTTCTTAGACTTTTTCTCTTCAATTTTAGCTTTAACAAAATTAAAGTTGTCTTCATAAGTTCCAAACCTACTGCATTGGGTGTCCAATTTACTTCTCAACAATCTTCCAACATACTCTTCTGTTTCAATCTCAAAAATCTCATAGCCAAGAGGGTCTATGAATTCAAATCTAGGTTCTACTGCTTCAATGTAAGTAAAGTTAGTGTCAACCATGAAACAAATATCATTATTATATTTCTCCACAAGTGACTGTGGAATCCTTGATCTGCCTGATACCAATCTCGAAAATGTCTTCAGAACTAACACAAGACTCTCATTAACTTGATCAATAACATGACTTCTATAAACTTTGTTTATTCTTTCCATCGTAGACTGTCCATCATTCCAATTATTTCCAATTGTGTAAGGAAATCTTCTCAAAAGGTGGGAAAACATATATGTAATCAAAGATGAGAATCTAAATTGTGCATATTTAGACTTCTTCATCTTCTCCAAATTCTAAAACATTTGAATTCTCAAAATCTCACACATATCAATAGAAACTTTGTCTACACACATCAAATAGGCAATGTGAACCATGCTAGCTACCATGTCATCTTCTCTCAAATTCATGATTCTAGGGTTTGCAAAGATTTGGCACTTCAATCCTTCACAAAATCTCTGCAAAACACTTCCAATCTCTTCTTTCTTCTCTTCCAATCACTTCAATTCACTTTGATAGACAAATAATATTGATCATAACCTTTTATCACTTGAATGTCACTTAATTCTGACATCGCATTAAATTCTTTTGTTGCTTCTTTCCAAAAAGTTATTTCTGTTATCCTGCAAAACTTAAAACTTCTTACGATCTCGCAAAACATAACATTTTCTTTTGCACTCTTAACCATAGCATTAGTACATCATAGTATACCTTCTATTAACTACACAAGACTTAATGCATCATAAATCTACTTCTATACTAATTCTAAGTTCGTAAACTACTACAATTTACATAATTTAAGTGCTTAAAGATAGGTTAGGTAAGGACTCATTCTTACCACTTAATACTTCACCTATCTGATTACCTTCCATGTTGATTATGCCTTCTTGATATATTCCTTTAACAAACTTACTTCATCTTCATTACTGCAACAACCTTTCTGACTCTTTCCTATACTTTCATTTCTTTTTGCATTGTTTCTAGAGTTAGTTTTAGATGATAAGTTCCATTGTTCATTCTGCAAAACCTTGTTGTATGTCCAATTCTATTGCATATCTTACAAACAATTCCATTGCTCCCATATCTCTGTCCTTGCTGATTAATCTATGACCTACAATTTCTAGCAATGTGTCCAACTTTGTTGCATCTATAACACACTACTTCATTTCTTTTGTTCATGTCTTCAGTAGGTCTCTTATCTGCATTGTTAGTATTCCTAAACATTCTATTACCATAATTATTCTCAATAACTTTAGGTCTTCTACATTCAATAGCTCTATGTCCAAAACCATGACAATTATAACAATAACCATTTAGAGGTTTAAACTGTTTACCTATGCAATCTCTTTTCATATGACCAATAGCATTACAAGAAAACATCTACCTTTGAATTCTCTTTGCATACCTTTGGGTGATTCCTCTTTCTTTGGTGATTCTCCTTCGTTAGGTGCATCTTCAGATTTGTTGATCTCATTAGGCTTCTTCTCATCTATGCTTTTAGATGTCTTTAGATCTGGTTTCTTGCTTTCATCATTTGTTCTGAATATATTAAATCCACATCCAGTCTTATCATAGAATGGTTTCCCAAAAGAAACTTGTTCATCGATCTTCTCACTATTTGAATATAGCCTTTCAAGTTGTTTGGATTGAGTAAGTTCACCTTTCACAATCTTATTGTACTTCTCAAGTTTTGTATACTGCACATTTACTTTCTCAAATTCTGATGTCACTTTTTCAAGTTTAGATTTCAGTTCTTCATTTTTAGTCTTTAGACTTTCATTCTAATATTTCAGATTTACTTCATTTTTTCTATTTCCATCTTTCACACTAAGCTTCAAATTCACTATCTTCAATTCATGCTTAAGGATCTCATTTTCTTTTTCCAAGTTGTTATCACAATCTTCAATAAGAATTTTGGATTCCTTTTCAGATCTTAGATCTTCTAACTTGTTTTTCAATTTCTCAATAAGGTTCTTTGCATCATCATATTTCCTTTTTAGAGTGTTTCTTTCATCAGTAAGCATATCAATCTTCTCAAGAGCCTCATCAAGATTCTTCTGTAGTTGATCCATATCCATAGAGATCTTACTCAAGCTGCTAGGCTTTTCTTGAGTAATTCTTCTCCGAGTAACTATGCTTTGATACCAATTCTTAGAAATAGGGAATACTGAGAGGGGGGGGTGAATCATTATTATACAAACTTTATCATTTTCCCACTTATGGATATAATAGATTATCTTTATACATGCATAACATAAGAAACTAAATAATATGCATAACAATAAAGAACTCATAACACATGATATGTTCTCGAGGAAACCCTAGCCAAAGGAAAACCCTAGTGGGGATGGTACCCACAAAGATCCACTAATCAAAAGTATCCTGTTAAGGATGTTGACCCTATTAGGAGTCTATTACATATGTATAGTGTACTAGTCTTAGTTAAGGGACTATATGCCTTGTTAGAAGCCTCAATCCTGTTAGGAGTTGTAGATACAAAAATCTGATTACAAGATGAGCCCACTACCCAAACAAGTAATATACAATGTAGGTCAAGGTACATAACCTTATACTACTTGAATCAATATTCCATTTCTGCTCTTATCTTCGCATCATCACTATTACATTCACTTTACAATTACATTCATTACATCACTTTTTCATCGCTGCTTTTCTTTACAATTACAATTGCATATATACAAGTTATTAAGGCTAATAAATTTACATGGTCGGCTTCCATATATCTTTATCTAAGGGTTAAAATATAGGATTTTTTCCCTTTATATTGTTAAGTCATTTTTTTGATAAAAAAAATAATCCCTTAACTCTTTACCAATTCTGCCTTCATATTTTGTCCTGTCGGCTTCACACTGTCTTTGGTAAAACTATCATAGCTAATTCCTTACATGTCATACTGAATTGCACTCTAAGCTGGGTCATCAATAGCCATCATAGCATCTATGTTAAACTGCACAAGCATTGAACTTTCTCTAGTCAACATCATAAACCAAAACTATATCCTGGTACATTGTGAAAACACTGTCTCACACTTAGAAAAATTTGCATTGTGATCTGCCATACTTGCTCTCTGACATGTGCACTCTTAATGTGGATCATATGTTTGCATAATGACAACATCTATGTACTCACTTCAGCCAAATTTCCAATAGATTCTTGCTTTTTCCCTATTCTTACTTCAACTACTTTCTCTTCTCCAATCTCTTCTACCCTCCTTTATTATTGTTTTATTTCCTTCTCATGTATCTTCTCTTCCTTTTTATCCTATTTTTTCTCTTCCTCTATCTATCATTCTTCTTCAACTATCATCGCACTATCTAAGTTGTCCCTAAAAGCATCATTTACATTATGCGAGGTTTCAAGGTTCATAGGCATACCAAAGACAATGAAGTCTAGTTGCCTGTTAGCTTTGCTTACTTGTTCACTTTTTCTATCTTGGAACTTTCTCCCAATCCCAAAGGTGTAGGCTTGGTAACCTTGGGAGGTGAAGTCTTCTTTGGTATATCACTCATAAGGATTTGATCTAGTTCCTTTTGAGTATCCTCTATGAATTTATCATATTTTCTTGCCATGATTTTCACTAGTCTACCCTTAGTCCTCAATAAGGGTTTCAATTCTTTTATTATCCTCTCCCTTTCTTGTATTGAGACAATAGGCAACATGTCCTCAATAGCCTTGTTCCTTATGTTCTCATCTTCTGACTACAACAAATTTTTTCTAATCTCTAGATTTTTGTATAGTTCCTTAGGAATGCTTCCTTCTATCTCCAACAAGTTCTATTAGAAAGCTAAAAATTGTTCAATTACCATGTCCTCACTAATTTCCTCACCTTTAGAATCATATCTTTCATAATACCTATCTACTATCCTCAACTTTCCTTTTGTTATCACTCTCTTTTTTAACTTTTGAATGTCTGGCTTCCATAGAGCTTGTGGCCTCTTCTGAACTTATTTTTCGTCCTCATTCTCATTCTTAGTTAGTTTTTCTTCTTTCTTCTTCACTTCCACTTCCACCTCTTTTTTATTAGGGCTACTTTGCTTGGTAGATCTTTTAGATCTTCTACAAATGTTTTTAGGTACAACTTCTTCTCTAGTCTTCTTAGGAGTGACTGATAAGTCTATCACACTAGGAATATAAATTTATATCTTTTCTTCTTCAAAGGAAGGAGGTGCATGAATAGCCATGCTGGAAGATGCATCTATCATCTTTTTCCTTATGTTTTTCAGCTAGTCCCTAGTGATTCCTACCTTCATAGTGATATCCTCAACTATTTTATTAATCTTCCTCTTCCTTGTCATTTTTTCCTATTCTTCTCTAACTTTTTCAAACTTTTCCCTATATGCTCCCCATATTTCTTTAGAAGGGTCTATTTCTACTGCTAATACATGCTCTACTTGCATATTTAGAACCTTACAACTAAATTCATACCCCATAGGATAATACTGTTGGAAATTTAGCTATGTACAATATCAAGTTATTGTCATTATGGCCATATATAATCACTATTATGAACGCACTATAGTAGCAAGGATTTTTGTAAGAGCACATGTAAAATTGTCTAAGTATAGAAGCATTTTCTATCTAATCAAAGACAACTTTTGTTAGCAATGTTCACAGAAGTAGGTTCATTGCATGCACACTTCAACATGGATAATTCTATGTATGACAAAGACACATGTAAAAGCACAAGTTAGAATGACATGTACAGAAGAGGATATTATACAATTAAAGAGACAAAGTCATAGTTGACCTATACAAAGAAAGAAGATAGAATAAGAATGACAATTAAGGGATTTTTATTTTTTATCAAAATAATGACTTAACCATATGACGGATGACATCCTAGATGTTAACTCTTAGACAAAATAAATCAATTTTTGTATTTCTAAGGAAAGAGTTTATGATTGGTAAAGCAAAATGTAAATTTATTACTAAATAACTAGTATATATGTAAAAATCATTTAATGTAAAGAATATAGATTGATGTAATAAGACATTGTAAGGATATGATGTGAAGTTGTATGTTGTAAATGATAAGAATGCATACTTTGTATATGAAAGTGAAGAGCTGAATCAAAATAGGAAATCTATTGGGTAGCAGTGAAAGGTTATGTTCTTTACCTTTTCTATTCAAATGTGAATGTATTTTACATGTTTGGGTAGTGAGCTCATCTTGTAAACATTCTATTTTTTAATACCAACTCCTAGAAGGGTTGAGGCTTCTAACAAGGCCTAAAGTCCTTTAATTAGGACAAATACACTATATGTATGTAATAGACTCCTAACAGGGTCAACATCCTTAACTAGATACTTTTGATTAGTGGATCAGTTGTGAGTATCATCCCCATTAGGGTTTTCCCTTGGATAGGGTTTCCTTGAGAAAAAAATGGTGTTATGAGTTCATTTTCTTTATTGCTATGCATCTTATTTAGTCTACTTTGTTTTGCAAGCTTCAAGTTAATTTCTTATATCCATAATTGGGCAAAAGTAAAAGTTTTTAGAATATTGATTTACCCCCCCTCTTAGTATTCCCTATTTATAACAATTGGTATCAGAGCTTAGTTACTCAGAAGAAAGTTATTCAGAAAAAGTCTAGCAACTTGAGTAAGATCTCTATGGATATGGATCAATTGCAAAAGAATCTTGAAGAAGCTATTGAACAGATTGATATACTTACTAAAGAAAGAGATACTCTAAAAGGGAAATATGATGATGTGAAGAACCTCATTGAGAAACTAAAAGAAAAAGTGGAAGAAATAAAATCAAAGAAAGAACCTACAATTCAAATCAAAGATTGTAATGAAATTTTGAATCTAAAGAAAGAAACTGAGATCCTTAAACATGAGTTGAAGATTGTTGATCTGAAGTTAAGTTTGAAAGATGGAAATAGCAAGAATGAATCAAATCTAAAATTTGAAAATGAAGATGTGAATTCTAAACTTTGTAAAGTGACATTTGAACTTGAGAAAACCAAATTACAATATGCTGAACATGAGAAATGCAATACAATTGTGAAAGGTGAATTGACTCATTATAAACAACATCTTGAGAAACTATATTCCACCAGTGAGAAGATTGATGAACAATTGTCTTATCAAAAACCTTATTGTGATACAACTTGTCTTGGATTTAATTCATATAAGACAAGTGAAGGATGCAAGGAACGAAATTTGAAAACCTCTAAAGATGAAAAGAAATCTGATGAAGCTAACAAATTTGAAGACATACCTAATCCACCTAAAGAAGATGAACCACATAAAGATATGTGAAGAAAATTCAAAGTTAGATGTTTTGCATGTCATAATTTTGGACATACGAAGAAAGATTGCACATGTAAACAATTCAAACCTCTTAATGGTTATTGTTATAATTTTCATGGTTTTGGACATAGATCTGTTGATTGTAAGAAACCTAGATTTAATGATAACAATAGTAGTAGTAGAATGTTTAGAGATACTAACCATGTAGGTAAGAGACCTACTGAAGATATGAACAAAAGAAATGGAGTTTTTTGTTATAGATGCAACAAGATTAGACATATTTCCAAAAATTGTAGATCAAACATCAGTCAGATAGGACCAAGATATGGGAGCAATGGAGTAGTTTGTTAGATATGAAACAAATTTGGTCACACAACAAGATTTTGTAGAATGAACTATTGGAAACAATTGTTTGAAGAAAATTGCTACTCAAATTATGTATTGTCTTTGATGTCACACAATGTCATAGTCCACAACAATCAGTACCTACTGAGCTCAGTTGGTCTGCCTGGCATTAAAATTAATGCTTACCGAGTTCACTCAGTTATCAAAGAAAAATCAGCATGTACCGAGTTCACTCGGTTATCAAAGAAAATCAGTGCTTACCGAGTTCACTTGGTTATCAAAGAAAGTTAGCATTTACCAAGTTCAGTCGGTTGTCAAAAGAAAAGTTAGCATCTACCAAGTTCAGTCGGTTATCAAAGAAAAAGGATTATTAGTGTTTACCAAGTTCCCTCGGTCTCCGAAAGGTTGTAGAAAGTTATGGTCACCGAGCACTGTCGGCCCTTGAAGGATCTTTGCAAATAAAGTTTTCTTTTTTCAGCCGACTGTTATACTAAGTAATGCCAATTTGAAAAATCTAAAATCATATAAATAGAAGGTCAAATGTGAAAAACAAACAATAGAAATATAGAAGAAGATATATAGAAGAGAGACAGGAAAAGTGTGTGTGAAATTGTGAAGGATGACTAGATATCCTTGAGGATTAGCAGAGATATATTCGATCAGGAAGGATCACACTTATATAGAATAGAGATCTGTAATCAGCAAGGTAGTTGCATTATTATACAGGTCATTTTCATTGTTACCTTTTTATCATTGTAACAGTGAATTATAAATCTCTTAATCGAGTTGGTTTAACAACCATATTGTAAATCCTCTAACAAGGTGACAATTCCATTGAATTTCTCTCAAGACCTCTTACCAGGCCACTCCTAGCAGGGTGATTAAATCCTCTAACAAGGTCACACCTAACAGTGTGTTTTGTAACCTTTTACTGGGTTAGCTTCTAACCGGGCATCACTTCAGAAAAGTGAAAATTAGTATCTAGATACATTGGTGGTTTTTCCCATATTGGGTTTCCATGTTAAATTCTATGTCTCTTGTGTTCTTAATAGTTATCTTGATCATATACAAGTGGTGATGAATATTTAAAAGATAATTTTACTAATACTTTCTGCATCTATCAAGTTACTACAATCTATTTACCGAGTGTTAAACAGATAATATTCATTAAGATATCCTAAGGGATCTGGAAAGGAATAATTGTGAAGTGTTTTATGGTTGACTGATTCACCCCCCCCCCCCCTCTCAGTCACTTCATCCATATTCCATCATGAACAACATGAGAAACCCTAATCCTAGAATTTATACAAGGAGAAATGAGATTACAAACAATAGTAAAAAAGGATGTTGTAGTAACTCATAAGAAGTTAAGTTTGTTAAAGTCATAGATCAAGTAGACACCCTCAGTACACAAGGTAATCAGACAGGTGAAGTATATGATAGTTGTTGGAAATATTCAAGACTAGCTAGGTTACTGAGAGGGGAGGGGTGAATTAGTAACTTCAAAACTTTTACAAATTCTAGATCTCAACCATTTTCTCAATGACATTAGATTGATAGGCTAACTATATGCATGAGTAACAAAAAGAATAAAACATTCATAACACTTTGAACATAGAGATTTGGTGACCCAGAAACCTTCCAAATAGAAAGTAAAACTGGGGTGGGGATGAAACCCACTAAACTTCAATACTGCAATATAAAGTTTGCCGGTTAAGGCTTACAATGATCACTTTTGATGATCTGCCCTATTAAGAGCAATAAGGATTGCTAGGTCCACCTTGTTAGAGGATTTACAAACATAAAAAGAAGTATGCACTTGGTTAAGAGATTTTTGCAAAACTATTAAGTCTATCGGGTTAAAGGATTTGGGGCTGATTCACCTGTTAGGATGAAATAGTAGATCTCTTGCAACTGTTCTTGCTGATTGAGATTCTCTGATGTACTAATCACCTTCTATGATAGATATGTCTCTCCTACTTCTTATACTATTGTATCCCTTTGTAATTCACTTATCTTTTCCTTTCTTCTCTTTTTCGCTTCTCACTTTTTCACACTTTGGATAGGATACAAAAAATTGTTTATATATCAGTCAAAATAATTACAAAACAATATCAAAGTCAGCTCTAAACAAGAAAACATAAGTATTACTAAGTCAGCCCAAATATAGTGACTCAGTTACTGCAAACTAACTCGATGACTTTCTGATACTTGGCATCCACTGCATTACTCGACATCATCATGCACTCGGTAGAAGTGGAGGCCTGGTCCATACTAACCACTTGGTTGTAGTTTTGAAATCAGTATATACTAGAGACTCGGTAGATATAGTATCACTTGATAGAGACTGAATTCCTTGTTTACCGTACTGGCACTTGGTAAACGCTGCTCATCTCATCACTCGGTGAAGATAACTCGATAAGCACTATTCTGCTCGGTAAACATTGTTCTACTCGGTAAACACTGTTCTACTCAGTGAACACTGTTCTGCTTGGTGAACACTATTCTACTTAGTAAACACTATTCTACTTAGTAAGCATTGAGAGTCTAAATAAGTGTTGTCACTAATGACAATCATACTTAATGCCAACAATCTCCCCCTTTGGCATTAGTGACAAAAACACTTATTGCCCAAAAATAAAAAATCATGCTAAATTTGTCTCTCTTTTTTTGTCATACTGTTGTATATATATTTCATGTCTCCCCATATAGTATATATACAAATATCTTGTATCTCCTCATACTCATATTTCCTATTTATACTTTCTCCCCCTTTCATATTTCATATATCTTATATACGTTCTCCCCCTTTTTGACAATAATGCCAAAGGTGTATATACAAATATTTTACATAGAGATGCCAAAATGTGAGAGAAAATTAGAGTGTACCTTACTTATTATTGCTAGAGTTCTATCCCAATTCTCTTGCAGAATCTTGCATGTATGGAGTGCAACTTGGACTTCTGCAGAGAGTTCAATCACGTGATCTGCAATTGAAAACTGATTGTCATGGATCAATGTTTTTGAGTATGCAATATGTTTTTACATTGTATCCATGATGGGAAGGATCCTGTTTTGAATATCTATTAATGTTGATCTGATCCTTGCATCTTCTCTCAGTAATTCTGACTACTTATTAGATAGGAATTAGGGTATAGAATTTGACAGACTGTCATCCACTAAGCATTAATTTCTCAGTGAAGATTCTGCAACTCAGGGAACATACTACTCTGACCTTACTCAGTAATCGAATGAAATTATGTTACTCCTGACCTTGCTCAATTGAAATTGATACCAACCTTCCTACGTTTCTCCTATATCTTGCAAACTAATTTGGATCTTTCTTCCTTTCAATTCAGGAACTGTTTGGAATATGTCTATGAGGATATAGTTCTAGTTCTTTCTTGGAGACTTAGTTAGAATTGATAGAGCCACTCTCTTCATGAGTGACTTCATTACTTGGACTGGTTTTCTCGGTAGGTTTAGGGATCCATTGTTGTCTTATTTACTTCCTGATGCTATCTACTTTTGCTTTCTTTTCATCTTCAACTTTGCCTAGATTCATGCAATTTTTAGCTATGTGACCAAGCTTAGTGCATTTGTAACATCTTATGGTAGTATCCCTTTTTCTCAAGTGATGCCTTACACAATTCATGCCAATGTGTCCATATTCTCCATAGTAATGACATCTACACCAAGTGTTGTAATCCCAACCAAATATTGCTTTCATAATTTATTCTGCAGGATTGGGTGTTTTAGTTATGCATTCTGATGCCTTGTGACCTTGTTTGTTACATTTGTGACATTTGCCTTCAAATCTTGGTTTCTCCTTGCATTCATTTTCTTTATGACCATGCTGATTGCAATTGTAGCATTTTTCATTGAATTTTTCTTTTCCATTGCTCCAACATTTGTTTGAAGTATGACCAATTTTTCCATAGTGATTACAAGTAGGTTTTTGATTCATTTGAGTACCTTGTTTGGAGGATTCATCTTCCTCTTTGTATCCAAGTCCTGCTTTTCCTTTTTGCCTATGAAGGTTCCATTCATACACTTGACTCATATCTTCTTGAGATTTCAACATTCTTTCATTGATTTGCCTTTCAGTATCTAGGTCACTTATCAATCTTAAATTGATTTTCTTTTCAGATCTCAGTTCCTCTCTTATATTTTCATTTTCTGATCTTAGAGTCAAGATTTCTTCATTTGTATTGGAGACTTGATTAATAAGGTTTTCTAGCTGAAGAGTTTGATTCTGGATTTCATTGTTCTTTCCATCTATTTCATCTTTCATCTTGTTTCTTTGTTCCAAGATTTCACAGAATCTTGTTGATTGAATTTCCTATTCTCTTTTCAATTTTCTTACTTCTTGTAGAGATCCATTCTTTTCTAGAAGTTCTTTTGCTTCATTGTTTGCTTCATATGAGCTTCTTGAAGGGAAAAAGTCTTCAATCTTTTCTTCAACATAATGGTGGTCATTCATCTGATTTGCAAGTTCCTTCCTTCTTTTTAGGGAAAGGGAAAGATTCTCTTTTGCTTCCTTGAGTTGAGTTATGGCCATTTCCAAATCTAGCTTTTCATTCTCAATTACTTTGTTAAGTCTGAATATCTCCATTGTCCTGAATCTTTTCTCAAGCTATCAAAATTTATTCTGAGAACCACGTAGCTCTGGTACCAATTGTTGGAAATAATCAAGACTAGCTAGGTTACTGAGAGGGGAGGGGTGAATCAGTAACTTCAAAACTTTTACAAATTTTAGATCTCAACCATTTTCTCAATGACATTAGATTGATAAGCTAACTGTATGCATGAGTAACAGAAAGAATAAAACATTCATAACACTTTGAACACGGAGATTTGGTGACCCAGAAACCTTCCAAATAGAAAGTAAAACTAGGGTGGGGATGAAACCCACTAAACTTCAATACTACAGTATAAAGTTTGTCGGTTAAGGCTTACAATGATCACTTCTGATGATCTGCCTTGTTAAGAGAAATAAGGACAACTAGGTCCACCTTGTTAGAGGATTTACAAACATACAAAGAAGTATGCACTCGGTTAAGAGATTTTTTCAAAGACTGTTAAGTCTACCCGGTTAAAGGATTTGGGGTTGATTCACCTGTTAGGGTGAAACAGTAGATCTCTTACTTGCAACTATTCTTGCTGATTGAGATTCTTTGATGTACTAATCACCTTCTATGTTAGATATGTCTCTGCTACTTCTTATACTATTGTATCCCTTTGTAATTCGCTTATCTCTGCCTTTCTTCTCTTTTTCACTTCTCACTTTTTCACACTTTGGATAGGATACAAAACATTGTTTATATATCAATCAAAATAATTACAAAACAATATCAAAGTTGGCTCTAAACAAGCAAACACAAGTATTACTGACTTGGTTACTGCAAACTAACTTGGTGACTTTCTGATACTCGGCATCCACTACGTTACTCAACATCATCATGCACTCGGTAGAAGTGGAGGCCCGGTCCATACTAACCACTCGGTTGTAGTTTCGAACTCGGTATATACTGGAGACTCGTTAGATATAGTGTCACTCAGTAGAGACTAAATTCCCTATTTACTATGCTGGCACTTGGTAAATGCTGTTCATCTCATCACTCGGTGAAGATAACTCAGTAAGCACTGTTCTTCTTGGTAAACACTGTTCTTCTTGGTAAACACGGTTCTGCTCGATGAACACTGTTCTGCTCAGTAAACATTGTTCTACTTCGTGAACATTGTTCTACTTAGTAAAGACTATTCTGCTCAGTAACCACTGAGAGTCTGAATAAGTGTTGTCACTGATTACAATCATACTTAATGCCAACAATAGTAAGTGTGAATCTTTTCCTAATCCATCTCAAAGAACTTGAAGTAATTAATTCATATAGAATGTATTAGAGTAGGAAATTAGGATAGTATAGAAGTTATATTAGATCAAATTGAGTATTGCAAAGTTAATGTGAGTTAGTATATGATATAATGATGATATGGTTAAGAGAAAATGATCTAGTATGAATGTATGCGAGTACATGAAAAGAATGAAGTTTTGTAGGAAAACATGAACAAGATTTTTGGGAAGAAGCAGGAAAGGAATTGAATGTGATGTAAGAATCTTGAAAGATTGAAAGGATAAAATCTTATGATCTATATTATTTGATCATTCAAGCAACTATAAGTGATAATAAGAGCAATAGATTGGACATATAGAGTAATTTGCAAGATTTGGAGAAGGATTTTGTGCCAGATCTATGCAAAGCCCTAAATTATGTATTTGAGGTATTTTATTGTGTAAATCTATCAAAAGAAATTAATTTCTGCAAGAAGCATGGATGCATCACTTGTTCACCATATAAGAGATTCAGTCAGACCTAGAGTTAAAAGGGAACCAATAGAATCCTTGGAAGAAGACCCTAGTCTTGTGTTGTCATTTGTTCTAGATGGAGTTTACATTTAGAAGATGTGAAGAGTTATTTGAAATGCAAGGTTGAGACCCTAAGTGATAGAAATATGATCATGGAATATGAAAATATATATAATCAGGACATGTCATTAAAATTAGGGTTTGAACATTTGAAGGATAATGAGATTGTCAAGTACCCACTGCCTTATGAATTCCAAGATGATGAATGCACTAAGATCATGTTGAGTAGAATCCACAATGGAAAATTTTGGCTAGATGACAGAGTGATAGATATCATTAAAGACCTAATTCATGAAGTAACTAGTTTGTCAAAATATGGGTTCATACCCTTTAATGAGAAGAATGTAAAGAAAATTGTATTGGATAGCACTGAGTCATCATATAATGGTAGAGGAATTGTAATCAGCAAGATCACATAAGATGATGTTAGCTATGTAAGCAATATTTTAACATCTAAGTTTTGTTCAAATTCTAGAGAAGATGACATGGTAGCTAGTATGGTACATGCATCTTATTTGATATGTGTTGAAAAAGTTCAAGTTGATATGTGTGAAATTCTAAGAATTCATTTGTTTGAGAACCTTGAGAAGATTAAGAAAACCAAGAACTCACAGTTTAGATTCTCATCTCTGATCACATATATGCTTTTCCATTTGTTGAGAATATTTCCATATACTATTGGAGAAGATTGGAATGATAATATAAATTCAATTGATAGAATCAATAAGGTGTATCAGAGACACCCTATAGACAAGGTAAATGACACCACATCCTTGGTAATCAAGATATTTCAGAACCAAATGAGAAATAGATCAAGGATTCCACAGGATATAGTAGAGAAATATAGAAGTGAAATATGCTTTATGGTTGTCACTAATTTCACTTTTGTTGAGGTAGTTGAACCGAGAGTGGAATTTGTAGATCCACTTGGATATGAAGTTTCTAAAGCTAAAATAGAAAGATACATTGGTATATTGCTTAAGTGTAAGATGGATGTAAATTGTCCAAGATTTTGAGCATATGAGGAGAAATTTAACTCCCGAAATTCATTGCAAGTAGAGAAATTAGCCAAAAAGAGAGTTGACAACACTATAAATAAAATTCTTAAGGATACATGCATGACATAACATAAGTTTATAGTTGTGAAGTAGACTAAAGAAGCCATTAGAGATATAGGACAGAAAGAAGTTCTATATGTTCCACCCCTAACATTAGTTGTAGCTCAAACTAAACAATTTCAGGATTTAGAAGAAGAAATTAAAGTTTTGGAAGTACAGGAAGTGAGAAAATCCACTAGATCCTCCACCACTCCACCAACAAAAGGAGTAAAGGAAATGGCAAGTGGGCAAGGAAAGACAAAAAAGAGTATTTATACCCTAGAAAAAAGGAAAGTATCAGAAGTAAAAGATGATGGGGAAGTAGGAAGTAGTAAAAAGAAATGGAAACCTAAGATAGAAAAAGTGAATGCCTTAATTATCAATCAAGGTGATTTCACTAAAATGAACAAATTTTATGAGTTGTACAATTTTTATAAGTTAAACTTAGAAAATGTAGTTGTTAGACACATGATACTGGCAGGTAAAAATTTTGATAGTATTCAAGGAAAGATTCCCAATGAACTTTTTGAGAAGTTAGTTAAAAGGAAGAAAAGACCAATTGAAGAAGATAAAAACATAAGAGAAAACTATGTGAGAAAGCTATGTGATATAAAAGATGAAGAGAAATTTAAGGAAATTATGAAAAATATTAACACTCATCTAAGAATGAAAAGGAGAACTATCTTGATAATGGGAGGAAATTATGAGGAAATCAACAAAGAAACAGAACACGTAGTTGTAAAGGTTATGACCTCCAGTCCTAGTGAGCACACAAGTGTATCTGATCAAGCATTAGAAGCTGAACATTAGAAAATTCCTTCACCATCACCGCCACCATCTATTAACATTGAGGATGAAACTATGAATGTGGAAGGAACAAACACCACTTTCGACAGTGAAGATAGCCCATTCAACAATCTTGACAACATTTTTGGCAATTTGGCTTTTGAGCAGCAGGATATGATAGTAAATGAGGAAGAAGGAAAGGAAACAAGAAAATAAGAGGAAGAAGAATTGGCAAAAGAAGAAATACAAATTAATGAGGAAGCAATAGAATAGGAAGTTCCACAAGAACAAGTGGTAATCGGTCCTCAACTCAAGGAAGTAGTAGAGAAGCCACAAATTAAATCTATCTTTACTTGTCTTGGACAAGAATTTGATGATGATGATCAAATTGAGTTAATCTCATCTTTGAATAAGATTATTGGCAAGAATAATATAGGAAAAAGATTAGAAGGATCATTGCTTGAAGTGAAAGAGAAACTGCAGAGCATAATAACCAATCAAATAATTGAGCCCGACCCATAGAATAAAGTGAAAGAAGTTGTGAAAGCATTTGATACAAAATTCAAAAACTTATCAGACATGACCATGGTTAAAGCACAAGAAGCCTGTGAAGCTAAGTTATTCCAAGATATATGTCAAAATATCAGAAGTTATACAGATAATCTAGATGTTTTTATTAAGGAACTAAGAAGAAGTTTGGATGGAGGAAAAGCTTTGTATATTCAATGTAAAAAAAATGAAGATCATGTATCAAAAATAATAGAGAAGCTTAAGGAAAAAGAAGTAGAGATACAAGCAACAAAAAACCTCTTGTCAAGCCCAAATGTGAAGATCTTAGATATTGAAAAAAATATAAGAAAAATGAATGATGACATAATAATTTGAAATGATGGAAAGGACAAGAAATTGAGGAGATTTTCTCTATTAAGAGAGCATGTATCAATTAAACTGAGTATTGTTGAAAATTAGTTGGAAGAATGTCTTTCTTCTAAGACATCATATTAAAACTTTCACTATGCAAACCTTCAAGCATGTGAAATTGCATCTTATGGTCTATGTGCACTCCTAAGAATTTTAGATTCTATAAAGAAGTCATGGGATAAGGAGTTATCAAGCATGAAGACAATTTTTCCAGACTGTGTTGCAAGCCTACCAACTTTGCAATTTTAAGATCTTAAGGTAAACCATTTTTTAAAAGTTTTTGGCACCCTTTTTTTGTCATTTTTTTTAAAGGGGGAGTAGTAGTAGAAAATTTTATAGACAATATAGTATGATGCATACTCCTAGGGGGAGTATAAATATTCAGAGATATAAGTATGTTGAAGATTTTTTTATATGGCCACAATTTTGAAATTTTGTGAGACTTAGCCAATTTTCCTATATGTTTCCACCAATGAAAAAGGGGGAAATTGTTGGAAATTTGGCTGAGTAGGATTTCAATTCATTTTCATTATGGAAACATATAATCACTATGATGACTGCACTATAGTAGCAAGCATTTTTGTAAGAGCGTAAGTAAAATTATCTAAGTATAGAAGCATTTTCTAGTCTAATAAGAGATAGTTTTGGTTAGTTATGTTTGTAGAAGTAGGTTCAGTGCATGCACACTTGAACATGGATAATTCTATGTATGACAAAGACACATGTGAAAGCACAAGTTTGTATGGCATGTACGGAAGGAGATATTATAGAATTATAGAGACAGAGTTGTAGCCGACCTGAATGGAGAAAGAAGACAAAATAAGAATGATAGTTAAGGGATTATTTTTTTTATCAAAATAATGACTTAACCATATAAGGGATGGCATCCTAGATGTTAACTCTTAGACAACATAAATCAATTTTTATATTTAGGAAAGATTTTATGATTGCTAAAGCCGACTGTAAAGTTATTATTCTTAATAACTGGTATATATATAAAAATCATGTAATGCGAAGAATATAGATTAAAGTAATAAGACATTTTAAGGCTATGATGTGAAGTTTTATGTTGTAAAAGATAAGAAAGAAGACTTTGCATATGAAAGAAAAGAGCTGAATCAGAATAGGAAAGCTATTCGGTAGCAGTGAAAGGTTATGTACTTTACATTTTGTATTCAAATATCACTGTATTTTACATGTTTGGGTAGTGAGCTCATCTTGTAAACATTCTATTTTGTAATACCAACTCTTAGTATGGTTGAGGCTTCTAAAAAGGCCTAAGGTCCTTTAATGTAATATACTCCTAGCAGGGTCAACATCCTTAACCGAATACTTTTGATTAGTGGATCAGTTGTGGGTATCATCCCCACCGGGGTTTTCCCTTGGCTAGAGTTTCCTTGAGAACAAACATGGTGTTATGAGTTCATTTTATTTATTTCTATGCATTTTATTTGGTCTACTTTGTTTTACAGCTTAAAGTTAATTTGTTATATCCATAATTGGTAAAAAGTAAAATTTTGTAGAATATTGATTCACCCCCCCCCTCTCAGTATTCCCTATTTCTAACAAACACCATTTATTCCTAGGCTCCACTTCCTCAAACCATACATAATTAGTTTCAACCATGAAATAGATAGTGTCCTTATAATTTTCAACTAACTCTTATGGTATTCTATATCTTTCCTTCAGCTACCTTTGTATAATTTTGGTCATAGAAAATAATTCTCCATCTACCTAATTCTTTCTTTGTTTTTGATATATCTCAGAGATCTGAATTTGAGTAGGTACATCATCTTTCCATGCCCTAGGGTGCATGCCAGGGAACTTGTGCTCAATGTAGATATAAATATGAACCAATAGTGATCCAAACCTAAATGGTTTAGACCTTTCTTTCTTTATAACCTTTACATTTTCTAAAAAATCTTGTGCAAGAACTTCACATAGATTGTATTTCTTATTCTCCTTAACCATCCTATAAGCCTTCATAATAACTTCAGCTGATACTCTTTTAGGTCTGCTACTATAGAAAAAAAATTAACCTAAAATCAATTCCACAAATCTTACATCTTGCTGATAGATGTCATTTACTATCATAGCCCTCTTGTCCCACTTGAAATGGGTTAGGGTTTCCACCTATTTTCTTATATTCTTCTCTACTATTGGGAGGGCTCCATCATTATCTAATCCAATTATTTCATGAATTATTTGTGCACATATTTTAAATGGTTTTTCTCCAATCCATATAAATTGGTCATGAATTCTACTAAGGATTATCTCAAACCATTCAGTTTTAGTGAATTCTACTAGAAGGGTTAGCTTGATCATTGATTGATACTCTAGGTGCTTAAAATCTTCTACCATTTTACCATCTACTTCTATCATTGCATCCAATTCATTATAGATGTTTACATCTCATATGATCTCATGCTTGCAATGTATATATTCCCTAATATCCTTGACATGCAACATGTCCTAAGGGGTTTGTGAAAACACTCCTTTTGGATCATCCTCACAAGACTTGAATAAGTGTATCTTAAACTTATACCTAGGTCTATCCACAAAATCAAAGATTACTGGTGTATCCATAACTTCTAAAAGAGTATAAAGTCTAAATATGTCATGCCCCACCTGGGAATCCTTGGAAACAAGGATCAAAACAAACACTTTTTTTTTAGGTAGACTAATAACATTACAACAATGAAACCAACTACAATAATAAGCATGGAGTAATATATGAAGTGGAAGAAATATGACACCACTATATATCTATGTATGCAAGTGGAAGTCTTACAATATTGCCAAAGATTCCCAAGCATGCTACTAAGGTTCATGGAATGGTTACATGTGTCCACTATTTCATTATTGTTTAAGTGATCAACATACAAGAGTTTATCTAGTTACTATGATATACACTTCCATAATGATGTTGTTTTTAAGCCCAAGGGACAATTCCTACCATGGTTAATCATACAAGTTCATTTAGTGATTAGTTATATAGACAAACATAAATACATATATAATACTACCAAGATGATCAAAAAATTGATCAGTTTTGAGTTTGGGAAGGTGTTTTTCCCAAAAATGGTATCTAAAAACTCAACTTGCATCTTTTGGTCAAGGGTGTAAGTGCCCACTCTTTGATAAATGAAAACTCATTTACTTTATTGTATGATAAAATCTTTTACCAAAAATGATGAAACTCTCAATGGCATACAATGAAATTCCTAAATTGTACAAAGAAATATTTTGTCGTACGATGAAATACTAGTTTGTATGATATAATACTCTTGCATATGATAATATTATTGACTTTCTTAAAAGAAAAATATAGGAAAAGAAGAAGGAAGGATAACCCCCACTACATGAAGTACCATAAATAGACACATCAAGGTGGCAAGCACTTGATTGCACCAGAAACGTAATCATAAGATTATATTGATATTCATTTTAGAGAACCAATTTAAGTGTTCCTATGATAACCTTAACTATGCAAATACCAAAAGAGGAGCTATAACAAGAATGTTTAGTACCAACACTGAATCATGAAAACTACTACTAGGCATCTCATTGTTACTTATATTTACATTTCCTTCATACTAAGGATCCATTATACAAGATTACATTGCATAGGACATGAGTCCTTACTAACATACATGAGAATGACATAACATGAAACAAATACAATAAAAGATGAGTAAGGGAGAGAGGAAAAATATGAAGCCCAATGTTGAAGTTGAATTCACTATTGACAAAGAACCCTAGTCCCCAATGGTGATTGGCCACACCACCCGACCATGTGGAATCCTTAGGCCCACCCCACCGTGCTAGGAGATGAACACATGACCCAAACCTAACAACAATGAAAGAATAGGGAGTAGGCTTACACACACGCAAAACATAAGACACTCACTTCAACACATTAATAAAAAAGATTCGTTATCTAGTTTTTACAAAGTAATGCATATAGGGTTCTACTTCATCTATAATGAGGTTAGGTGATAGGGTAAAATAAATGAGAAAGTGCCTCTATGTAGCACAAGCATCTCACACAGAATGAATAATCCTCTCATAGAAACAATGAGTCCAAAATCAATACATTGTCTCTCATAGGCAGTTTCATCTCAACATCACATCCCAAAGTCAACAAGTTCTAAGGTATGAGGAGAACATACATGTAAAACACACATAAACCACTTTCACAATATGCGATATGAATTCTAGAATTATCAACTTATATGGGAGGAAGTAATTTAAAAATCAATTACAGATACATCATTTCAAAAAAATAGATGATATTAGCTCAGTATGAAAGGTTAAAAGCAAGAACAATAACAAATGTAAAAGTATACTAACATAAAAAAACATTCGAAGCAAGCAGATTACATTACACATGTTAAATTGAATACAATGCCAAGGGCATAGATCCCAAGGTGATCCAATAAATAAACATAGGATATATACATCCCTACATGTTCTATGACATATCTATTATCCAAAAATTGAGCAAAGAGCTACAAAACATAAAAATACCAATTTCTGATGAAATTCAATGAGGATTCTAAAATCAACATTTTAACTTGAAAGACCACTTTCAGACCAAAATATACAAATATTTGGAATGTTATATGACCATTTCAATTTCTTTTTCTTATTCCTTGTAGCAAAGACAACCTATATCAAAATCTAGTTCATGTCAGAGATGAAGAATGACGGGTTCTAGATAGCACTCAAAATAATGTGATGAATAAAAAGTTCAAAAATTAAATTTGGATTTAGTCTACAAAATTAAAACCCACTAGTCTAAATCTACCTAGGAACACACTTATCAAATAAAATTTCAATTCCTGATTCACAATGAAGCTCTATTATCCACACAAATTATCATATTTGAATTTTTATATCACTATTCACATGCAATCTTCAAATGACCATAACTATATGAGAATGGATTCAAATAGAGTGAACTAAAAAATTCTATTATATAATTCTATCATCCCATAAAATAATATGAAATCAAAACACCCAAATTCCACTTTTTACATTTCTTCTATTTTTCAAGCAAAACCATAAATTCCGTTAAAATAGCTTCAATTTTCAACTTTGAAAACTCAAAATTCTAAATATACCCTTTGGTTCTAAAAGTGCCCAACACCCCTCTTTTAACATAACATTCACATTTTCACTATTTCTAAAAATTTGGGCAGCATAACACTACTTAGGGCACATTTTTTACATTTTTTACAAAACAAATGATACAATGCATGAAACCAAAAGATGTAATAATATGAAACATTATAAATCTTATTGTTAAACAAAAAAAATAGGTTTAGATTGAAAAGATTGAGTATAGAGAGAGAAATCAATAAAACTCTACCTCAACTTGAGGAAAACTCTAAAATTGAAGAACTCTTCACATACCCAATCATAGATTTAATCTTTTGGACAATAAGAAGAATTTGAAGAGACTAATCCATTGAGCTCCTACTCACAAAAGTCTTTCCAATAGATTTCTCCAAAAAAAAAACTCAAATTTCTTCATGTAGAAGGGTTTGAGAGTTAAAAACATTTTTTTCAAGAATAACAAAAACTCTTCTTTTTTTTTTTGCTTTAAAAAAAGGACTTTCTCTTCACTTTTTTGAGATATTTGAAATAACTAATAATTAAAATACATTGTTTATTCTTAAATACTTAATTTATCATGATAATGCAATGCTTATCAAAATAAAGACATATATGTCATATTCCTTTTTTTTGAAAATATCAATTAATCTATTTCAAATATTTAATAAACATATATTTAATAAACATTTACTCTATAAAACTCAATATAACACTAAATCATAGATTTAATAAACATTCACTTTCTTCTAATCCCTAATTATTCCCAAGTGCCACAAATATTATTCAATCATTATTTCATCATCAAAAGTCATATAATAATTTATTTAAACTCATTTAATCTAAATTAACTAGTAAATAAAATTATTAACTCAACAAAACTCATAATTTGCAATTAAACTTCTACAAAATGCATTTAAACATAAACACTTATCACGGGGTATTCACATAGGGTTAGGGCTATTGTCCTTTACCATATAGTAGTAGCTAAATATAATAAGGTTATTTCAAAGACAAATCATGTTCAATTTAACACGATGAGGATAGGCTTAAGAAAGTTGGTCAATGTGTCATCTCTGAATAACCACCATTGGGGAAATAGACACACTCAAATCCCATAGCTTAGGTGGAATGTTTCTGATACATATTCAAGTTATCACATAGAGTATATAGTCGAAGCACATAAATACAGACAGTCACAATGAAGGATAACGGGACACCGTGTAGATCTCATAAGCAAGTGACTACAACTCCATCTCACTTCGTATCAGCACCAATGGACACAATGCATAGCAAGATGTGGTAAATCATACATTACATATAACCATACAATATTGTATTAACTTGAAGCATTTAAATAAATTATTTCTACCAATTTGAGCATATGTCCATTTAAATCTTCTTAAAATTCACATTGGCATATAAGACAATGTCTAAGAATTAGTAGCAATCATCCTAACCTACTAATACAATATTTTGAATGTAAACAACTAATACATTTAATCAGTAAAACATCATCATGAATATACAATTCAAAAAGGTAAATAACAACATGATACAACATCATAGTATTTCATTTATTGCAACATGTTATTTGTTAGATGAAATAGTGTTTAACATCAAGCATACTCACCTAATTATACTTGAAATCCAAAGTTTGAGGTTCTATTACCTCCTTGCAATGACAGGGTTGATTAGGTACTACAAAATACCTTTAACACACTAAATCTTGAACTTTTCTTCAAGTGATCACACAATATATCCGCTAGATGACTAAAATGCTTCACAACTATGCTCTCCTTGGTCACTGATTATCAAATGGCCCTGAAATGATATCCTTCAATCTTTTCTATCTTTTGTAAGTTGAGTAAGTTCATTAATCATAGGTAGCACAACTTCACATGTTGTTCAGTCAATACAAATCTCATGAAGATGGAATATGAATCTCCAAGTGTTGCACTCTCAAACATATACTCCAAAATATTTTTACACCCTAAAGATAAGGTTGCATGAGCTTACTCCATATAATCAAGGACTAGATATAATATTTTATCTACATCCAATGCTCCCCTAAGGCCATGCGGCCTTCTAGGTTGATGTCTCAAAGAACTCATCATGTGAAGACACAATATCATCTACTGTCTCTCCCTGAACCAAAGCCCTATTTAAATCTTTCACTTTACATATCTTGTCATCCTTTTTATTTTCATATTTCTTGAAATTATTCTCAAACTTAGTCTTATACTCATTAAGACTATTACCACTGTCACCAACATTCTTCTTCATAACCATAGGAGGTGGTCCTCTTAGTTCTCTTGTGTTGTCTTCTCCATTGTATCTGCAAAACTTCGATATGTGTCCAAGGTTGTTGCATTTGTAACATGTAGGTGGTCTCCTTCTATCCTCATTTACTTACAACTTACAATACCTTGTAGTATGTCCATAGTTATTGGATTTGTAGCATGTGATCTTGGTTGTTGACTCTTCTCTGAGATAATCTTATTTATACCTAGATTGATCTAGTTTTCTATATTTTTCCTTCTTGTGTCTATAATCATAACAATTATAGGAAGATCTATAAAAGGGTTTGAAAGGGCCTTTACCTTTGTAATCTCTTTTCATGTGTCCAAATTTGTTCTATTCAAAGAATCTACCTCTGAAAGGTCTAATCTATTCTTTAGGTTCTTCATGAGTTGGTCTTTCTTCAATATTTTCTTCATTTGTTTCTTCATTAGTCTTGCATTCTACTTTATTGAATCCAACTCTAGTCATGTCTACTTTAGGTTTATGTCTCTCTCTTTGTTCATCAATTTTATCACTACTTATGTGTAACTTATCAATGTGTAATTTATCTTGATTGAGTTCTCCTTTAATGATCTAATTGTACTTCTCCAATTTCTAACATTTGTCCTTTTATGGATCAAGTTCAACCTTGATTTTTCCCATATGCACATTTTCTTCTTTAGTGTCTCTTCAACTTTGTTCCTTGCATCCTTTTCATGTTGAATCTCTTTAATCATCAAAAGATTGATTTTATCTTTTTATTTCTCCATCTTCTTTACCTGATCTGATGTGTCATTATCTGAACCATGTTTGATTTTTCACATAAGGTTTTGTTTCTGACTTCTTGAGACTTTAAGTTGTTCCTTTAGTTTCTAGATGAAACCTTTTACTCTTCTCAATTTCAATTTCAATTTCCCATTCTCAACCTTCTCTTTGTCTAGGTCATGAAGTGCTACTTCAAAGTTCTCTTGCAAAATTTTTGAATCCATTATGATCTCCCTAAAGTTGTTAGGATTTCCCTCCAAGGTCTAATAACTCTAATAGAAATTGTTAGGATTAGGTAATACCGAGAGGGGGGGTGAATCAGTATTATATAACTTTAATTTAAACTTCAACCAATTGAAAATAAACCATAACAATGCTAGAATGAAAAAGAATATAAATGCACAACACATAACTCATGACACCATGATTTTTTTTTGAGGAAACCCTGGCCAAGGGAAAGCCCTGGTGGTGATGGTACCCACAACTATGCAGTAAAATATTATATCCCAATTAGGAGCTGATTATTACATAGTAAATTTCCTTGTTAGAGGAATACAAAACCCTATTAGGGGTATACAAAAAATTTGTTAAATGTGGTGAGCTTACAACTCTTACAATCAAAATACTATCTCAAAGAGTTCTCCAAAAATGAACAATACAAGCACTTGATATGGTTAGATAGTTCCAGTTATAGCTCTGTCAAATACTAATCTCACAGCTTCTCTATTCTCTCAGAATCACATATATTACAACATTATCACAATCACACTTATCACTTTCATAAATCACTCCATACTTATACAAATTCTACCATCGATTTAGCTCTCAAAATACATCACAAAATATAATAAATACTTATAAAAATGCTAAACATAGAGTCGACGATCATATATTACCAATGTGTTAGTAATATACAACTTTTATTTGACTTAGCATGTTTTCATACCAACTAACCTTGCCTCAATCATCATGGTTGCTCATATGCTCTGTTTAACAGATTCTCTATCTTCACATACATTGACAACATATTATCTCACTAATCTAATCACCAAAACACATGCGACCTTAACTAAAGGTCCTACAGATCCCAAAATTTCTTCTACTAACTTTGCAATTGATAATAAAATATACATTACCATCGCTAATGAAAACTGTAATACAATATACTGTTATCATGATTTTGTACTTAATCATTTTCATGACTGTGACTCTAGTACCAAAACTCTCTACATTTGATCACTCTAGTATAAGTGATGCCATAAAAGACAATCGTTAAGTGATCCCTAGTACTCTAAGACATCACTTACGAAGAGAAAGTAAGTTTGTTGCCTATTTTTGTAAGACTCCATGGAAGAAGCTAGTGTTAAACTACAACTAATTAATTACTTGGAGAGTAGAACGTGAAGATGATTACTAAGCTACAAAGGTATATGTTAGACATTAGATCCATTTTTATATTGCCAGTGATGTCAACTAGTTTTGACTATACTTATCATGAAAGTTGAAAACATCTGAAGAAGGTAATATTGGTGAAGGAAAGAGATATGTACATGAAAATGAGATGTATGAGTAAGTTATGATTATGGTATTCATTGGGTAACTTATTGATGAGTCTATGATACTATGTTAGTGATTTGATTGTATTACATAATTTTGTTAAGAATCAAAGATATAGAATGTAATAGTTTATGTGGTCAGTATATGGAGAATATAGTATACACCGAGTAGAAACAATGTACACTAAAAAAGTGTAGTGTATACTGAGTGTGATATTAACCGAGCTAGAAGTCACCGACACATCATGGCACTAATTGAGTAAAATAAATAAGATGGAACATGTGATTTCTGACTTGCGATGATGATATAGACAAATTGGGATGGTTCTAAGGACAAAGATAAAAAAAAATTATGAAGATTGAAATATGTCTAAGGCACAATTACCGAGGAAGTCTAAAGAGGAAAAATTAATGATGGAGATTAAGTGGAAAAATATATGGCTGAGAAGAAAGAAATTTATCATATCTATTTAAGGAGACAAGAGATTCATAATGAGTTATGTGTGTGAGGAAAATATTCTATTCATGCAAAGCTGGTCAGATAGGTTGAAGTGAGAACTGAGCAATTCTGTAAACTACACTGAGTGTTAGAAAAAGGAGATTAACCGAGCAGAACAGAGTTGGAGGATTTAAAGAAATTGGAAAGATTATGATGGCTAGATATATACGAGCTTAGCATAGATCTGACTATCTCTAAAGGAATTTGTATTTGAATGAAATAATTTATTGTTGCATTCTAACCATTGCTACAGAAAAAATATCTTAACTGAGTGGAACTTGATAGTATTTATTTATTTCTTTATGGCATTCAATGAATGTGGATTTTTTTTTTGTTGACCCAAGTGAATGTATGGTAATAAAGATTTTTTAATGATAAAGCCTCTAACAAGGTCACAACTTACAGTATTTTTTGTAACCTTTAATAGGGTTGACTCTTAACTAAGCTAACTTTAGAAGAGTGAAATTATTTCATGTACCAGTATGAGGTGGATTTTCTCCTAACAAGGTTTCCATGTTAAAAATCAAGTTTTATATGTGTATTGATTTGATGATTTTTTTATTTTACTTTACCCATTACAATTACTTGTTTGATCGGTATATACTAGTTTAATTAATTGGTATTTGCTAAATGAATCATAAAGACATAGTCAAGGATTTATCGAGCTATTTAAGTTTATGTATTAATTGTTTTCTACATCTAAGGTGATGTGGAACTGTAGGATAACTGGACTCAACTGATTCACACAATACTCTCGGTTATCTAAAAATTGGTATCAAAGAAAGAGTACTTGAAGGAATAAGTTTCAAATACTTAAGTTAAAAATTTAAAGATGAAAGAGAGAGGTTTCGAAGCTGAACAAAGATAATTTCTCAACATGGAATTTATAAGGATGAAGTTGTATCTATTAGGGATAGGATATTTTTCACATTACTATTTGGAAAATTAATTTATAACCCCTACTGGTCCGTTGACTGTTACATAGATGAAAGAGAGACAAGAGCCTAATGCTATGATGATTTAGATTATTTGTTCTCTATCATATGCTAAATTTTAAGATATTAAGAATTGTACAATTGCAACATAAATGTGGTACAAATTGACATTAGTTCATGGAGGAGATGGGAATCTTCTTAGAGAAAAATAGAAAGGTTAAGAGGTAATTTTTATGACATGAAGATGAAATAAGTTGAAAACATCACACAATAGAACAATTGAGTCAAGGAAGTGGTAAATGCTATCCAAGGAGCATGTGGAATTATTGAAGAAGATGGTATGGTATGTAATATTCTCATAACACTATTACCTACCTATGCTATTAGAGTCTCTACAATAGATGAAATGAGACAAGTTATTGGTAATAATATTTCCCTTGATAGTCTAATTAGTAGATTGACTCCATTTAAACTTAACAACTATGATAATAGTATTTTACAAAAGGTAGAATTTGCATTTATGTCATCTTTGAATATTGGAAGATCAAGCAGTTGACATAAGATAAGAAATGAAAGTGATATTGAAGAGCTGAAGAAGATGAATTTGATGAACTTGAAGCATTAATGGCTATAAGACTACAAAAAGGAAAAGGAAGGTATAGAGATAAACTACCCTTAGTATTTTTCAAATGTAAAGAGATTTGTCACATAGTTGTAAGATGTCCTAACAAGAAAGAGGATGATAGAACAAGTGAAAGATCAAATTAAAGGAAGAATGTCATAAGAAATTATTGAGATCATAGAGGCAACCGATAACATGAAAAAAAAGACAACTGATACTAAAAATATATAGGTAAGAAATAATGCTACCTCATTGAAGATGAAGATGATGATACCAAGACTAAAACTGATGAAGACATAGAAGTGGTATTTGTTGCATTTAAAGAAGATTCTAAAGAAGAAGAAATGTATTTTGAAAAAGAACTTATTAATAAAGTTAGCAAAAATGATACTTGGATTATTGGTAGTGGGTGTACACATCATATGAGTGGTGATGAAGAAAAATTTGTGTAATTGAACATATTAATGGAGGTTATGTACAAATGGAAAATGATACACCTTGTCAAGTTAAAGTTAAAGGTCAATTTATTAGGTGAAAGGACTTAACTATAATATATTGAGTGTAGCACATCTAAATAACACAGGTCACTAAGTTGCATTTGAGAAAAGAAAGGTAAACATCGATGATGAGGCTAGAAAATTGATTGGTACTGGTGAGAAATCAAAAGGTAACTTATTCTATCTCGACGATGTTGAAACTTTTTGTTTGTTTGCTAAAAATGACTATGTTTGGTTGTGGCACAAGAGGTTTTGTCATGTGAACTTTGACAACATGATTAAAACAATGTCAAATGGGTAAGATGTTGGCGTCTAGTTTCAAGATAAAACATTACTCATCTAATGTTATTTAACTAGACAAAACATTACTCCTCTAATGTTATTTTGGAGTTACTTCATACTGAGTTATATGGTCGAATGAGAAGTCAAAGTTATTATGGAGATAGATATTTTATCTTATTTTTTGATGATTTTTTGAGGATGATGACTATCATGATCTTAAATGAAAAACTAGAATATTTCAAAATGTTTAAGTGGTACAAAGAAAAAGAGGAAAGAGAAAGTGGTAAGGAATTTAAATGCTTAAGGTTAGATAGAGGTGGTGAATTTATTTTTGATGACTTTACTAATTTTTGTAATGAGCATGGGATAAAGTGTAATGTCCCCACCAGGGAACCCATAAGGAATCAGGTCTTATGACCAAAAATTTCAACTAACAATTTTTTTTTTCATTACATTACATCATTACTACTTCACTTTTACATTCCTTAAGGTTCCCTTAATGAATTTATTCACTAACATCTTTACATTACTTATACAGATTGAATTTCATTTCCTTTCTTTACTTCACATTTTAGAACTAAGAGATAGGGTAAGAAAATAGCATTTCATTTACAATCATATTCCATACTTTATATACTAAGTTCATTTCTCCTTCGTACACATTGAATAGCTATTCATTACAAATTTCATTTTAACCTTAGCACAATTTTTTTTTTTCTTTCATTGCAACATAGGAGAGATAGGAAAGATCATTCAACATGACATTATACATTTACAACTTTAATCTTTCAAATAACAACCCTTGAAACAAGCCTAGAACTATCCCTCCCAATTACATTGCTTTTCTTTTCAATTACATATTTCTGATAATAGATCTCATGATAACAGGTATATGAATGGCCCAAAGGCATTACAACATATCTTTTCATCTTCCCTTACAAAAATACATAATACAAATATATGCATCAATACATAGATTTGAACACATCCAAGTCACAAACCACGAACAGGACCTTAAAAGATTTTTGCCACCCAACCATGTGGAACTAATGAGGTTTCACCTCCCATACTAGGAGATAGAACCAAGATACTCACAAGGCTCTAAGAAATCTAAGGCTTAGAAGATAAAGAAATCCAAGACTTAAAAGAACATAAAATATCAACATACTATAACATAGAGGTGAAGGTTCTAGTATACCACCTAAGTGAGTGTCATCACACAACATATGTATTGGGATCCACCCTAGCAACCATGTAACCTCGGTCCCCCCTTTATGAATAGGGATCCACCCTGGTAGTTATCCCTAGTCCTGGTACTCCAATTAGGTCTGTGTGGCCATTATTATATTCTCTTTCATTATATTTTGAGTCCCCCCTTCCCAAGTTAATTTTTAAGGTTATCACTTTTACACACCCACCCATAGGAACATCTAGAAACCACTTTAGGGTTCCAAAACCTATGGTGATCCACTCACTTAAGGTTCCTATCCCATTACCCCACACACACACAAAGCCATGAAAACCTCAAGTAATCTCAAAATGATCCATCTCATAGGTCTAGGGAACCCTCCGGTGCACACAGGCCACCTGAACAAGTCCTGACCTTTCATTAAGGATTCTATCATAAGAACAAGTATGAAAAAAAGATTATAATCAAAACCAAGTATATAAATTCATAAGATATTACATAAAACTTCCCACATGCATTACCACAACATCCATCTATGGAAATCTCATGAACCTAAAATTTGGTGAAGTCTGAATTTTTGGGAAATCTCAAAATTAGAAATTGCATTTTAACTCCCATGAATTTGAAACCTATCCCAATCATCTCAGAAGGTACCTAAACCCTTTATACAAGTATAGCTTAAAGTATAAGAAATTAAAGTACGTAAACTTAAATAAAGTACATAAACTTATACTTAAATGTTATAATTGTATAAAGCTTATTTTTCCTCGGCTAACACTAATCTGCTTGGTTGATATAGTCTCCTCGGTCACCTCTAACTTCCTTGGTCATCACTAAACTGACTTGGTCATCACTAGACTGACTCGGTCATCACTAGACTGACTCGGTCATCACTAAATTGACTTGGTCATCACTAAGCCGACTGCTAGACTTGATGAAATACGACTGTCAACTTTGACTTGTGGGTAAAACTAGGCATTATGGGAACTATGGTTGCCTAATCTGAGCACGACCCATTTGAGATCTCTTAGTTTCCCTTTAGAAATGGCTCATCAATCCATCCTATCTATCTAATAAATCTATTCTAGATCTAGGAAAATAAAAGTGTTGCAAAAATAAATATGAAACTGTAGGTTTGAAATAGAAGTTCTAAAGCCTCAAAGAACTCATGGACATTCTGGATAAGAAACGAGATATAGGGGAAATTATAAGGACCTCCTGCAAATGTAGAAATAATCATATACATACAATCATGGAAAAATATTTAAACACAATCCCAAACTCCAAATCAATAATAAAGGCACAACATATATATATATATATATATATATATATATATATATATATATATATATATATATATATATATATATATATATATATATATATATATATATATATATATATATATATATATATATATATATATATATATATATATATATATATATATATATATATATATATATATATATATATATATATAGAACATAATTATTCTAAAATTTACATAGATATCATAACACACAGAGGATACATCCATACACAAAGAGGAAGAATGGAGATTCTTCCCGGTTTAGACCCTACCTTGGGTCCTGCGGAGAATCCTCTTCCCTTGGCTGGAGAATCTTTATGAAACTTCAATCCTTGAGTAGATGTCCCTCTGGAAATCTTCCTCTAGCAATCAACTCCAAGAAATCCTCACACAAATGATTTCACCAACCAGAGGCTCTCAAACTCCCATAAACTCTCACCAAAACTTTCTGGGGAAAACAATTACAGATCACTCAAAAAGAAACAAATCTTCCAAAAATTAACATCCTCCTGCACACAAAAGTCTTCAAATATTTATCTTCCAACTATGTGGTTGGAGGAGTTGCTTTATGAGAAGCAACTTCTCCAACTTACATAGTTGGTTGGAAGAGCAACCAAATATTTCCCATAAGGACTTAATCAAGTTTTTAATAAATTTAATTAAAATATCTTTTAAACAAAAGCATAACAAGAATAATAGACAAATACCTTTCAAGAAAAACACATATCACAATAGGAAAAAAAGTGGCCTAACTTCTAGGAGGTCTCGAGTTCAACTCCCTCCTAGATAGCCAATTTTACTACAAAGGCCATTTTCCTTTTATTATTATTATTTTTACTTTTTATTTAATACATTCACTAATATGCTTTATTTAACTCACTTTATTTATTATAAACAACATACCATTTAGAAATAATGAAAACATACAATTATTATTATTTATATAAGCATGGATATATGCATGTGCACCCACATATATACCTATATAAAATACAAAAAATTATAACATATTTATAATTATTATACATACAAAATAGATTAATTCTAACTCATAACATAAACTTATACCAACATCAAATCAAGTCCATAACATAAACTGCATTCCACTTCCCAACTAGGATCACTTCCTAAATAGAATTATAGGTCCATGGGTAACCTCGGGAGTAACTTGGTTAAATCTCCACACATGAATAGTTCGAGGATTTTAAAGGCACACCTAGACCTATGTAGCCAGAAGGAGACAATGCCTGGTACCTACAACCTGCATCACCAACTGATATGCATATATAACTATATAAATGTAAAAAAATAGTAGAAAACAAGGAGGGAGAGTGCAACATCATGTGGATCTCCCATGGGAGTAACTACGATTGCCCCTCCTCATCCTACACTCACATCTGATGGAATATGGGTGAAGTGACTGAGAGGGGGGGTGAATCAGTCAACCATAAAACACTTCACAATTTATTCTTTGCAGATCCCTTCGGATATCTTAACACTGTTATCTGTTTTAGCACGCGGTAAATAGATTGCAGTAACTTTGAAGATGCAGAAAGTATTATCAATATTATCTTTAGATATTCATCAGCACATGTAAATGATTGAGAAAGCAATTAAGAACACAAGAGACACAAGATTTAACGTGGAAACCCAATATGGGAAAAACCACCAATGTATCTAGATACTGATTTTCACTTTTCTGAAGTGATGCCCTGTTAGAAGCCAACCTGGTAAAAGGTTACAAAACACACTGTTAGGTGTGACCTTGTTAGAGGATTTAAAACACCCTGCAAGGAGTGGCCTGGTAAGAGGTCTTGAAAACAATTCAATGGAATTGTCACCTTGTTAGAGGATTTACATTATGGTTGTTAAACCAACTCGGTTAAGAGATTTAGAATTCACTGTTACAATGATAAGAAGGTAACAATGAAAAAGTGACCTGTATAATAATGCAACTGTCTTGCTGATTACAGATCTCTGTTGTGCATAATTCTGATCCTTTCTGATCAAATAAATCTCTGCTGCTCCTCAAGGATATCTGAACATCCTTCACAAATTTGCATATACCTTTTCTTCTTTTCTTCTGTAAAACTTCTGCTCTATTGTTGTTACTTTTCACATTTGACCTTTTATTTATATGATTTTGGATTAGTCAAATCGACATTATTTAGTATAACAGTCGGCTGAATTAAGTAAACTCTATTTGCAAAAATCCTTCAAGGGCCGACAGTGCTCGGTGACCATAACTTTCTATAATCTTTCGGTGACCGAGGGAACTCGGTAAACACCGACAATTCTTTTCCTTTGATAACCGACTGAACTCGGTAAACACTATCTTTCTCGATGACCGACTGAACTCGGTAAACACTATCTTTTCTTGATGACTGACTGAACTCGGTAAATACTATCTTTTCTCGATGACCGACTGAACTCGGTAAACACTATCTTTTCTTCGGCAACCGAGTGAACTCGGTAAATACTACTTTTCTTCGATAACCGAGTGGACTCGGTAAGCATTAATATTCCTATCTGGTAGACCGACTGAGCTCGGTAGAAGCTAATTGCTGCGGACTATGACATAGTGTGACATCAAAGACAATACATAATTGAGTAGCAATTTCCTTCAGACAATTGTTTCCAACAATCTCCCTCTTTGGCATTGATGGCAACACAATATGTCATATCATAAGAAATTTTAAAGAGTTAGCTCGGTTTAGATTCAAATCTCCCTCTGTCAGCAAACTTCCTGTATCCTGAAAATTCTTCCTTCTGACTGTTTGAAAATTTCTTGAAGTAATAGCAAAGACATAGCAAACACTCCCTCTTTGACAACACATGCCAAAGATAATTCACATATTACTGGTGAAAATTAATGTACCTCAAGTACTGATTCATATGCAATGATTCCTTTAATAGACTACATCAATAGGTTGATTTTCAATCATGTTCAGGTTGATGCATCACTAAAACTGTATTTAGTGAGCCTCGGATAGGGGAATGACCCCTAACTTACCTCTTAGATACATAAATGCATCCTTAGGTAATGGTTTGGTAAAAATGTCTGCAATCTGTTCTTTTGTATGAATATATTCTAATCTGATTTCCTTGTCCTGCACCAATTCTCTGACAAAGTGATATTTAATAGCAATGTGCTTGGTTTTGGAATGCATCACTGGATTTTTAGAAATGTTTATTGCACTCGTATTGTCACAAAATATAACAACTGGTTCTTTGATTTCAACCTTCATACCTTCTAATAGCTGTTTAAACCAAACAATATTTGAACAGATTACTGCAGCAGCAACATATTCTGCTTCAGCTGTGGATTGAGATGTGCAATTCTGCTTTTTACTAGTCCAGGATACCAGTCTTTTTCCAAGAAAAAATGCTCCACCACTTGTACTTTTTCTGTCATCAATGTTTCCTGCCCAATCAGCATCAGTAAACACTTTTAAGTCTAGATTGCCTCCAAATTTATACCACAAACCATATTCTTCAGTTCCTTTTAAGTATCTTAAGATTCTTTTGACTGCCATCATGTGATTTTCCTTAGGTTTTGCTGAGAATCTAGCTACTATACCGACTGCTAAGGCAATATCAGGTCTTGTATGTACTACATACTGCAATTTTCCAATCATAGATCGGTATAGGGTCTGATCAACTTCTTTTGAATCATCATTTTTGGTAAGTTTCAGTCCAGTACACATGGGTGTACCAACTAGTTTTGAATCTTCCATACCAAACTTCTTAAGTATCTCCTTAATGTATTTGGATTGAGTAATGTATATACCATTCTTGCTTTGCTGAATTTGAAGACCAACAAAGAATTTTATTAAACCAAACATAGACATTTCAAATTCTCTATTCATTTGCTCTAAAAATTCTTTGCACTGATCCTCATTCCCTGTAAATATAGTATCATCCACAAATATTTCTGCCAATACAATTTTGTCATCCGGTCCTTCTTTAATATACAGATTACTGTTATCATTAGCTCTTTTGAAATTAATCTGAATCAAATAGTTATGGAGTCTTTCATACCACGCTCTAGGAGCTTGTTTTAAACCATACAATGCTTTGTGTAACTTGCAAACCATGTCCCTTTTGTCTGGATCAACAAAACCTTCAGGTTGTTCAATGTAGACTTCTTCATCAAGAATTCCATTGAGAAATGCAGATTTTATATCCATCTGATATACCTTAAATCCTTTGTGTGCTGCATAAGCAAGTAGAGTTCTTACACCTTCTAATCTTGCAACAGGAGCAAAAGTTTCTCCATAATCTATACCTTCTTCTTGAGAATAACCTTTACATACCAGTCTAGCTTTGTTTCTAGATACTTGACCATCTTCATTCAGCTTATTCCTGAATACCCATTTTGTTCCAATTACATTCTTATCTTTAGGTCTGGGTACAAGAGTCAAAGTTTTGTTCTTTTGTATTTGTTCTAATTCTTCATTCATTGCTTCAATCCAACTTTCATTCTCCAATGCATCTTTGATATTTCTAGGTTCAAAATCAGTAAGCAGACATGTACCTTTTAGCTTGCTTCTTGTCATAGTACCATCTGATTTGTTTCCAGTTATTTGATCTGGTGTATGATGTCTTCTGACATATTTGGCTAGTATAGGTTCCTTGCCTTTTGAATGATTCATGCTGTTGTCTTCTAGGATCTCTTCTTCAGGTTGCTCGGGCTCGGTAGATATTTGCTCGGTAACTTCAGGATGAGACTCGGTCTGAATTTCTTCCTGTGACTCGGTTTGAACTTCTTCCTGTGACTCAGTTTGTGACTCGGTAACTGTGCTCGGCTCAGTAGATATAGCTTCCTTATTGATAGTTGTGTCTATCAATGTTTCAAGTTCAATGTAAACGAATCTTCTGTAGTTCTCAGGTTCCTTTTTGCTTTCTTCCTCAGTCTTTTCTGCAAACTCATCAAATTTTACATGTATACTTTCTATGACTTTGTAAGTAGATAAGTTCAGACATTTGTATGCCTTGCTTTTGCTAGAATATCCTAGGAATATTCCTTCATCACTTTTCACATCAAATTTATTTCTTTTGGATTCTTTTAAGATATAACACTTGCTACCAAATATTTTCATGTAACTTACATTAGGTTTATAGCCATACCATAATTCATAAGGAGTTTTGAATGTGTCTTTCTTCAGTTGTACTCAGTTCAAGGTATGAACTGCAGTGCTGATAGCTTCCTTCCAGTATTTTATAGCAATGTTCTTTTCTATCATTAGAGTCCTTGCACAATCCATAATAGATCTGTTTCTTCTTTCTGCTATTCCATTCTGCTCAGGAGTTCTAGGAGCTGATACCTGTCTTTTGATTCCTCTTTCAATGCAGAAGTTGTTAAAATCATGGGAGATGAATTCACCACCTCTATCTGATCTTAAGCATTTCAATCTTTTCCCTGTTTCTTTTTCTACTCTTGCTAAGTACCATTTGAACTTTTCAAATGCTTCTGATTTTTCTCTTAAATACATAACAGTCATCATTCTAGAATAATCATCAACGAAAAGAATAAAGAATTTATCTCCAGTATAGCTTTGTATTCCAATAGGTCCACATAAATCAGTATGCACAATTTCCAAAATTTCTTTAGACTGATAGTTCTTACTTTTGAAACTAGTTTTACTCATTTTGCCAATCTGACAATTCTTACATAGACCAGTGTCAGGTTTCTTCAAAGTAGGAATGCCTCTAACCTTCTTGAATTTGCTTATTTTTATCATGTTATCAAAATTCACATGACATAACCTTTTGTGCCATAGCCAACTTTATTCTATTTGAGCAATAAGGCATGAATATTCATTGAGATCAAGATAAAATAAGTTACCTTTTGTTTGTTTTCCTGATCCAATGAGTTTTCCTTTTCCATCCAGCAGTCTTGCTTGACCATTCATGAATTCAACCTTGAAACCAGTGTTGATTAGCTGTGCTACACTTAAAAGATTATGTTTTAGTCCTTCAACCCAGTAAGCATTATCACATATGAGTTCTTTGGTTAATGAGATTCTTCCTTTTCCTTTTATACAACAAGGTTCATTGTTTCCAAATCTTACATTACCATTGTCATAGTCTTCTAGATATTCAAATTTTGTCTTGTCACCAGTCATGTGGTGTGAACATCCACTGTCTATTATCCATATATCATCTTTGCTTATATGAGAAATAAGTGCCATCCTATCTTCATCATCATCAGATTCATCTTTTATAGCAATAAAGACAATTTCTTCTTCACTATCATCAGAATCTTTAGCCATAAAACATGATTTCTTACCTTTATCCTTGTATGATTTGAAATTCTTTTTGCCATAGTACTTGTGATTTCTCTTTTCTTCTTTGACTTGCTTGTTTGGGCACCTAGCTGCAATATGTCCAATTTCTTCACATGAAAAATAGATTAAAGGAGTTTTACCTTTATATTTACCTTTCCCTCTAGAGTACTTCTTTGCAAGTAATGCTTCTACAATTTCAAGATCACTATTAGAACTTTCTTCTGATTCTTCTTCACTTTCTGACTGAACTTCTTTAATTTTCTTGTTCTTCTTTAGTGAAACCTTGGCCTCAAATGCTGATTCAATATTTTTGGAACTAGGAACATAGTTATCATAGTTGTCTAATTCAAAAGCTGTCAATCTTCCAACTAAAGCATCCAAAGTTATATTGTGGTTTGTTTCACATCTTCTTTCTTGAATAGCTGATACTCTTATTGCATAGATAGGGAGTAGTGTTCTGAGTACCTTACTTATAACAGTCTCATCTGAGATTGTTCCTCCAGAAGCTCTAATTGCACTTACACTTGCTTTGATTCTTTCAACATATTTTGCAATGTTTTCATCTTCCTTCATATTCGTCTTGTCAAACTGTCCTCTTAGGCTTTCTGCTTTGGCTCTTTTCACATTTGCATCACCACCATATATTTTCTTCAGTGCCACCCACATTTCATATGCAGTGGTGCAGTCTTTAATATCATCAAATTCTTCATAGCTGAGAGCAGATGCAATGTCTATCATCATGGTGTTGTGAGTCTTTTTATCTGCAATGTCTTCAACAGTTAATGCGCCATTAGGAATTGTGTATTCTTCATCAATGTATTTGCATCCTGAATCACCAATGGAAGCCAGATGAAGTCGCATGAGACCTTGCCATGCTGAAAAGTTATCTCTGTTAAGCTTTGGAATTTCCCTCTTGTAAGACATCCTGATCTTTAGCTTAGGTCCTTGAAACCCTTCCTGCAAGCACCAAAAGCTCTGATACCAATTGATGGAATATGGGTGAAGTGACTGAGAGGGGGGGTGAATCAGTCAACCATAAAACACTTCACAATTTATTCTTTGCAGATCCCTTCGGATATCTTAACACTGTTATCTGTTTTAGCACTCGGTAAATAGATTACAGTAACTTTGAAGATGCAGAAAGTATTATCAATATTATCTTTAGATATTCATCAGCACATGTAAATGATTGAGAAAGCAATTAAGAACACAAGAGACACAATATTTAACGTGGAAACCCAATATGGGAAAAACCACCAATGTATCTAGATACTGATTTTCAATTTTCTGAAGTGATGCCCTGTTAGAAGCCAACCCGGTAAAAGGTTACAAAACACACTGTTAGGTGTGACCTTGTTAGAGGATTTAAAACACCCTGCAAGGAGTGGCCTGGTAAGAGGTCTTGAAAACAATTCAATGGAATTGTCACCTTGTTAGAGGATTTACATTATGGTTGTTAAACCAACTCGGTTAAGAGATTTAGAATTCACTGTTACAATGATAAGAAGGTAACAATGAAAAAGTGACCTGTATAATAATGCAACTGTCTTGCTGATTACAGATCTTTGTTCTGCATAATTCTGATCCTTTCTGATCAAATAAATCTCTGCTGCTCCTCAAGGATATCTGAACATCCTTCACAAATTTGCATATACCTTTTCTTCTTTTCTTCTGTAAAACTTCTGCTCTATTGTTGTTACTTTTCACATTTGACCTTTTATTTATATGATTTTGGATTAGTCAAATCGACATTATTTAGTATAACAGTCAGCTGAATTAAGTAAACTCTATTTGCAAAAATCCTTCAAGGGCTGACAGTGCTCGGTGACCATAACTTTCTATAATCTTTCGTTGACCGAGGGAACTCGGTAAACACCGACAATTATTTTCCTTTGATAACCGACTGAACTCGGTAAACACTATCTTTCTCGATGACCGACTGAACTCGGTAAACACTATCTTTTCTTGATGACGGACTGAACTCGGTAAATACTATCTTTTCTCGATGACCGACTGAACTCGGTAAACACTATCTTTTCTTCGGCAACCGAGTGAACTCGGTAAATACTACTTTTCTTCGATAACTGAGTGGACTCGGTAAGCATTAATATTCCTATCTGGTAGACCGACTGAGCTCGGTAGAAGCTGATTGCTGCGGACTATGACATAGTGTGACATCAAAGACAATACATAATTGAGTAGCAATTTCCTTCAGACAATTGTTTCCAACAACATCAACCAGTGAACATTAAACCATAATAGGGTCAGTAGGGTTAGATCATAGTAAAACATCATAACACAAATCAATGTAAAACATTTTACTGATAGTTCATTTCTAGCCATTCATCATTAAATTATTGCTCATTTAATATTTCCAAATAAATTGCAGTAACTAAATATATATGCTCAAATGTCTCATAAAATGCTAACTAAATAATAATCATAGTCCATCATAAAATCCAAAGTGTCAAAGCAATAGTCCTATCAGTCTAACATAGGAAGATGCTAGGGTGGGCATTACATAAAGAGACAAGTATCTACATAAAGGACACCCCAGTAGAAAGGGATTGATAAAAGAAGGAATAGATCAATTGTTGATTGTGCTAGAACATTGATGATTGAAAAAGATGTTGCACAAATTTACTGAAGAGAAGCTATTAGTATTGTTGCTTATACACTAAACCAAGTAAAACTAAAGAAAGAATAAAATAAGATACCTTATGAGCTATGGTATGGTTATATACCTAATGTTAACTATTTCAAGATATTTGGGAGTAGATGTTACATTTTGAAAGATGATAGAAATGGAAAATTTGATTCAAAATGTGATGAAGTGATATTTCTAGGTTATTCTACTAGAAGAAAGGATTATAAATGTTTGATCAAGACTACTAAAAAGATGATTGAAAGTGAAAATGTGAGGGTTGATGAGTTTGCAGAAAATAATGATGAACAAAGTAAGCAGGAACCTGAAGACTATGGTAGAATTGTTTATATTGAAGAACCTAAAATTATACCCGAGAAATAGCCTTGTGTCACCGACCAATAGAATACTAATACTGATCAACAATGAAGTGTTATCATTGCAACCAAATATACACTAACTAATTTAACTACATGAATCCAACTCAAGATTGACTGATTAAACACTTTAAAGAACTCAAGTAATCGAAGACAAACACAATGCACATGAACTCAGTATTACATAGCAACTTTAGAAAAATTCAAATTCTTGTTTATGATATCTAACCATGGGAAATGGGCCTCCTCATGGTTTAATATGCCTCTTCCATGTTTTTAGCCTAGTTACAATAACTAACTTCACTCATCTAATGGAATCCAAACTTGACAATGTTGTCGAGAAACATTTCAAAGTTGCAAATGATGTCATGCAACATTTTTGACAACTTTTGGCATTTTTCCTTCAACTTAAATCTATGACCTCTAACTTATCCCAAATGATTTAAAAAAATATTAGAGGCCATGTTAGTACAATTTTTTCTAAGATTTCAAGACTTTTAGACATAAAATCCTAACTTAACTAGTTGCAACACTCAAACACTTAACCAAAAGAAAACTACTAGGATGGATTGAACCTAGTCTAATATACCTTGAAACCAAAAAAAAAGAGGTTAAAAGGTCAAAGAAAAGACTCCTTACTTGTCTAAGGTTAGTACAAGCCACAAAAAAACTAAGTACTAGGAGCTAGCCTAGGTGCTCCTGCACCATGCTCCCAAACAAAAGATTTCAATCCATCCTTGGATTGAGAAAGTTGGAATCAATGCCCAACTTCTTAAAATTTGTCTCTTTGATCCAAGTATCCTCTCCATCTCCTTGGTCATGCTTCTTTACTAGATGCTCATAGTAGGTCTTATTCCTAGTTTGTTTGTAGGCCCTTGAATCAAGTACCTTCTCTTCTTTATTGGATGGTGTAGTGGGTAACATCAGATCCTCCACCTCTTAAATGACTTCAGTAAGAATCTGATTAGGATCAGTGGTAGGACCTTTGTACAAGACAACATATAGAACATTAAACACATGAGATAATCCACTATCTTCCATAAGTTCCACTTTATATGCATTGTTGCCTGACTTGGCCAGTATTATGCATGGTCCTAATCTCCTCATATGCACCTTATTGGGAACTCTCTTATGCATTCTTTCTTTATTCAAATTGACCATTACAAGATCCCCCACTTGGAATTGAACATCCTTGTTTCTTTCATCCACCTTTTTCTTGATCTTCTATGTGTTCTTTGTCAATGTATTTCTTATTGTGTCATGTACCTCTTTCATTGAGTGTTCAAAATCCTCTACATATCCACTCCCTCTAGCTCTATCTTTCAACTCTCTAAGCTCAAATATCCCTCTAGGATACAATCCATAAATGATTTCATAGGGACTCCTTCCAGTTGTCTTGTTGACTATATCATTGTAGGCATACTCTTCCTACCCCAACATTTGGTCCCAAGCTTGACCATATTCTTTAGTGAGACACCTTAATAGGTTACCTATTCACAAACTCAATTTGACCATCTATCTGAAGGTGATAAGAAAACCCAAAGGATAGATTGGTTTCCAAATTTTTCCATAGTGCCTTCCAAAAGTGGCTCATAAATTTTGTATCTCTTTCTGAAACTACGCTCAAGGGTAACCCATGGATTATCACCACCTCTCTAAAGAATAGGTGTGCATTTTACTTGCATCATGAGCTATCTTGCAAAGGACAAACTGGGCCATCGTACTAAATCTGTCTACTATGACATATATATATATTATCAAATCCTTATTTTTTCCTTGGAAAAACTACAACAAAGTCCATTCTCAAACATTCCCATGATCTCCATGGAATGGGGAGAGGCTGGTAAAGGCATGCATTCAAGGATGTACCTTTGGCTTTATAACACACTACAGAACTCTCCACATATTTCCTAATGTTCAAATTCATTCTTGGCCAAAAGTAAAACCTTTGCACTAGCTCTTGGGATTTATTGACTCCAAAATGACCACTAAGTGCCCCATTATGATTTTCTTGAATCAAATTTTCTCTAATTAACCCTCTAGGAACACAAAATTGACTTCCTTTAAACAATAAGTCACTTTGCATAGTATATTTAGAAAAATCACCATGGAAGTGATTCTTGTACTCTTTGCCTACCTTTTATATCTTTGCAAAGTCTTCATCCTCAACATATAAGTCTTTAAAATTCTCAATACCCATGCTCTGCAATTGTACTTCTTGCATTGTTAGTAATATTCTACTTAAGGAATCTTCTACCCTTTTCTAGAATCCATTCTTATGCTTTATGTTGATGATGTAATCCTACAAGTATTCCATCCATTTCATGTGCTTGTGACTAAGCTTGTCTTGGGAATTCAGAGAACTAAGTGTTTGGTTGTCTAAATACACCAAAAATTCCTTGGGAAGCAAGTAATGCCTCCATTTCCTTATTTCATGGACTAGAGAATATATCTTTAAGTCATAAGAAGATTACTTCTCCTTAGCATCATTGAGCTTCTAAATGTGAAAAGACACTGGTATTCCTTCTTGGCTTAAGATAGCCCCAATAGAAACATTGCTAGCATCACACTCTACTGTGAAGAGATTTTCAAAACTATGAGGAACTAGGATAGGTTGAGTAGCTATCCTCTTTTTTAGTGTTTAAAATCATTTTTCTTCTTGTGGATTCCAAATAAATTTGATCTTCATTCCACCTTTGATAGTGTCCAACATAGGATCACAAATATCACTAAATTGCTAGATGAATTTCCTGTAATATTGTGTTAAGCCATGAAAGATTATCACATTTGTTGCAGTCTTTGGAGTGGGCCAATTAAGGATGTATTCCACCTTTCTTGGATCCATCTTGAGGTTCCCTTCAGACAACACAAACCCAAGGTACACTAGTTCCTATTGCATGAACTCACACTTGACCAAATTTATCATTAGTTTCTCCTCAATCAATATCTTTAAAACAACTTCTAAATGTCTGCAATGTTCCTCTTTAGTCTTGCTAAAGATTAGTATATCATCTAGATATACTACTACAAATTTTCCAATGTAGTCTTTTAAGACTTCATTCATGAGCCTCATAAATGTGGATGGGGTATTGGATAGGCCAAATGGAATTACAAGCCATTCATACAAGCCCTCTCTAGCTTTAAAGGAAAACTTCCATTTGTCCCCCTCTTTAATCCTAATTTGGTGATAACCACTCTTTAGGTCAATTTTTGTGAAGTACTTGGCATCCCCTAAATATTCCATGATGTCTTCAATTCTACGAATGGGAAACCCATACCTGATGGTGATCCTATTTATGGTCCTAGAATTAGTGCATAATCTCCAAGTTCCTCCCTTTTTGGGTGCTAGGATAGTGGGCACAACACATGGAATTGTTCTTTTCCTAATGAGACCTTGGTTTATGAGTTCTTAGATTTGTTTGGAAATCTCCTCATTTTATTTAGGGGTCATCTTGTAAGAATCTTAATTGGGAAGGGTGGCTCTAGGGATATAGTCTATTTTATGGCTAATAGTCCTTTAAGGGGGTAGGGAGGTTGGTTTTCCATCACTCACAATGTCCTTTTAGTTCTTTAGGAACTCTTGCACTTCCATTGGAATCTCCATTTTCTTTACTCTCTTAACTACATCTTCTTCTTTTGGATTCAGAACTAAGGAATATCCTATTGCCTCTCCTTCTTCTAGAGTTGCAATGAACTCTTTTTTATCGACCATAAGGACATTAGGGCCTGTGGACTTCACTTCTCCTTCTTATAGTAGTGACTATATCATGAAAGTCACACCATCCTTCTTTAATGAATATGAATTTTTGGCACCATCATGCATGGCCTATCTATCAAATTTCCATGGCCTTCCTAGTAACAAGTGACATGCATCCATAGGTAGGATGTCACATAGTACCTTGTCCTTATATCTTCAAATTGAGAATTCTACCCATGCTTTCTCATTCACAAGGACATGTCATCCCTTATTCAACCAAGTAGCCTTATATGGGTTACTATGTGGAATCCTCTTCATTTTTAGTTTTTTTACTACCTCCTTTGACATAATATTATTAGTAGATCTGGAATCAATAATGACTCTACACACTTTACCCATCATTTTGCACTTCACTCTAAATAGTGATCTCTTGTGGCTTAGTTCCTCACTCACTAGCTCTTTAATTAGTGTTCCTCTCATCATTAAGTTCTTTCCCTCTTTTGACTCTAAGGGTACCTTAGGGTGTTTGTTACCACCACTAGGTTCTTCTTGAGAAAAATTGACTCTTCTGCCACTCCCTTGGGAAGTAGAGACTTTCTCTAGAAACCTATAGGAAGGGTGTCCCTTTTGGTTGTGCAATGATAACACTTCATTGTTAAAAAATAAGAACCACTTCCTTGATTATTGTTCCTTCCCCTCCAATTAATATTAAGAGCCTCTTCCTCTATTGAAGCTTCATCTTCTTGAACTTCCCTCTTGTTGCTTAGTTAACTTAGTCTCTACTTGAGCCCTTGATTCTAAACTTCTACCACCATATCAACCTCTATTTCCTTTTCCATCTCTTCCTCTTCCTTGACCTCTATTATTTCTTAAGACTTTCTTCTTTTTCATATTTTTTTCAACCTTGACTACTAGTTGATGGCACCTTTGAATAGTTGTAGGGGTTAGTAAACTCAATTCATCTTGAAGTAAACTCAATTAATCTTGAATATCCTATCTTAGACCATTCAAGTATCTAGAAAATTTCATACTCTCATCTTCTACAACTATTGATCTCATACACAACCTCTGAAACTCCTTAGTGTAAGAGTTAACATCCAACTCTTTTTGTCTAAGTCCTTGTCTCTTCATATGTAACTAAATTTCATAGTCTTCAGGTACATACACATCGATGATTTTAGCAACCATAGCCTTCCAAGTAGAAATGGGCTTCTTTCCTTCTTTCTCCCTCTCATCTTGGATGAATTTCCACAAAGTGAGTGCATGGCCTCTGAGTCTATCTTTAGACACTTTAACTTTTTCAGCTTTTGTTATACCATCATATTCAAAATGGTTCTCAAGTCCTTCAATCCAGTGTAGGACTACTTCTGGGTCCATTTTTCCATTCAAGATTGGAATTCCTTCTAATACCTTTCCCCTTAATGTGTTCAATACTTTCAAGAAGATTTCTTTGGCTAATATTGAGTCTGGTTCAGGGACCTCATTATTTATAGCTAAACGTGGACCTCTAATCTAGCCATAGACACAACATAGTCATTGTTGAATCATCATATACGAAGGTGAACATGAATTGTCCAATTTGCGCACTCAATTGAATCAACCTGTTGCCTCCTATTTAGGTGGGGTGTTTGAATTTACTCTCAAAATGAGTGCCCAACAACTATTAGATCAAATCTAAAATAAAGGATTTGAAATCTTTCAAATGATTGAAAATGAGAATTTAAGCTATATGTGAATGCAAGTGTAATCTAAGAATTTGAATTGCAAATTTAATATAAAGAGCATGAAAATGAATATGAGAATTAAGCTAAAAAAAACTAAGCAAACTAATTAACACAAGAATGCAATTAAATGCTAATAACATGAGATTATACTAATAATGCAATAAAAGCTTTGAAATTGTGAGAAAGTTTATACAAAAATGCACTATAGTTTTGGTACTCTAAAATTACCTCTCTAAAATGAAGAAAAGAAGGTTCATAATATAGAAGAGCATGGGAGAAGGATGAAGAGTTTCTTGGAAAGAAATGACTGACTCTCTATCTCCATGGAGGAAGGTGAGACAAATTGGAGGAATTATTTAATAAATTAAATGAAATATTGCCACGTGGGTGGCTTTTGATATTATTTGAATTAATAAATCCAAATGTGAATATTTCATTTAAAGAACTAAATAATATTTAAGTACTTTGATGTGTATTAGCTAAAGGGGGTGGAATTAATTTAATCAAAAGCACTAGGACTTTAGAATTAAATCAATTAATCATAGGGATTATTTAGCCAATAAATATTGAATATTTAGGAATTAAATATAGTGTATGATTAATGCAAATTTAGGGTTTTTTTACATTTGACACCAAGTCAAATAAAGTCAATTAGGAGATAGAATTGCCTAGTATAATAGGACTTTGATGATGTATAAATTCAAAGAAATGCACCAAAATTGATTAGAATTGTAAGGTGCCAATTTTGGGGTATTACATTTTTCCCCTCTTTGAATTGATGTGCGACTAGCATGTTGATTCAAAGAATAGTCTGATGTGACAAATGATGAGGTTTCAGGATTATCTCTAAAATAGAGCTTAACCCTCAAAATTTGAGGTTAGATTGCCATGACACCAATCAGATCAAGTTGTAGAACCAACTTCAGAATGAAGCATGCTTTTCTAAACTCTAAGTTAGATTGCGAAGACAATGGTCAGATTACCACTTGAGAGAAAACTAGAATTAGGGTTAGATTGACCCAATACCCATTCGTAGAAGATAACGGATATAGATTTAGGACTATCTTTAGAATGAAGATTAGTCCTCTGAGATCTAGGTTAGATTACCAAATAATAGTCTAAAAGATATTTTTGAGAGCCATCTCCAGAATGAAGCTTGACTCTTAGGAATTAGGGTTAGAATTCCCCAATACCTAATGAGATTTCAAGAACCATCTCCAGAATGGAGCTTGATCCTCAAGGATCTGAGTTAGATTGCTCAGATTCCTAAAAGATAGATGAAAAGATAACAAGATGTGAGACATAAAGATGCCCCTAGTGAAGAGATGCCCCAACTAATGAGGATTTTTTGATTCAGATCAGATTGATCCGAGAATTGATTTGAAAATATTCAATGATGCAATCATCCTGACCCCTTAGGAGTGAAATCAAAAGATGACACATCAAAAAGATGATTGACAACAAAAGGTTGCATATATAGATAAAATTAGAGATATAGAGGAACTCAGAATAGATTAAGGAAGCATCGAGAGGATGCAGAAGCAATTTGGAGCAATTTGGAGGTCTTGTTGACCAAGTTTGACCAAGGTTAACCAAAATTGACTAGATTTGACTTTTGATGAAAGCATTGAAGATCCTGAGAAAATTATGATGGGATAAGATTCTGGCAAGAAAATGACACCAAAAGGTTGACTGCACAAGCATCCAATCTTGATGGTCCTAAAATTTTGAAATGTGATTTCAAGCCATCTAGGAGTGTCAGATTTCAATTTCAATCCTGAAAATGGATTCCGAGTGGTTGATTTAGACAAGGGTGAAGTTTTTGTACAAAATAGAGCACTTTTAAAAATTAGGTCAAATGCTATGTAAGGCCCGAAGGGGTCATTTTCAATTCATTATTCACTTTGACTTCTAGTGATTTGGGAGTCTTGAGAGAGATGGAGAGCATGCCAGTGCATACACATCATTTTGAGAACTCCTAATGACACAACTGACCACCGAAGTATGAATCACCTTTAAGTAGTTGATAAACATCCTACATTTCAATTTTTAACACTTTCTTAGGAGATTTAGGTTAGATTTTAGGAATTTTAGGGCCTAGTTCTTTAATGTTCGCACAAGGAAATAGTTTCCTCACACCGATCTTAGTTGCCCCTCGAGTGAGGAAATGGTTTTCTCATGAGGGTTAGGGCTTCTTTACATTGGGCTTCTCTAGGAGGTTGTACGAGATGCTTGGCGATGCCACATGAGATTTCATCCCTAGTGATGAACTCTCACGCAAGATGAGATCCTATCTCACGCAATAGAGAAAATCTCATGCGAGAAGCTACTACAATTCTGTAGAGTCTTCATTCAATTTTTCATAGAATCAGATAATTAGAGCATCCATGATTCATGTTTAGGATAGATGCATAGCCTCACTTTCTATTATTGCTTTGAAAAGCCATCATGATTGAGATACTGATCCAATGTCATCACTTGCTTTGCAGGTTGACTTCCCAGATATTGCATTTTGGTCCCACCACCCAGTCATCGAGGAGTTAGTGTAGAGATTGACTGATGCCGAGGGTGCTCACATCAATGGGAAAGGATTGACATATCTACATGATATACCTAACATTCAAATAAATCATAGTCTATTAGGTGTACTGGTTGATCATTTCCACTTGGAGATGAACACCTTTCACTTGTCGATGGGGGAGATGATAGTCACCCCTGAGGATATATATAGGATACTGAGGATATCATTCCATAGTGCCCATGTGGAGTATGACATTCAGTTGAGGGTGGGCACACTGGCACTAAGGGCCATTTTCCAGGATGATTTAGTGATGGGTCAGGCCATCTCATGGGATGAGCCGATAGGATGATACAGAGTTGGGCACAACTTAGTGGTCATCCTGGTAGTGTTCTTGAGTTGTCATTTGATGCCATATTGGGGACAACATGGACTAGAGTGTGGATGATGTTGTACATTGGAGCAAATGCTTGAGAAGCCACTAGTGCAATTTGAATGGGGTGAGTGTATGCTCACACAGATGTACCATGAGATGCATGAGATCATGTATTAGAGTGCACGGACCATGGCTATAGGATTGTTTGTTTTGTAGATCGGGGCCTAGGAGCATCTCCCTATATGTAGGCTAATATTTTATGACACTACGTAGCCCTTAGAGCCCTATATTTATAGGTAGGTAGGTCCCCTGACTCAGCCAGCACTGGGTAAGATAGAGCAGTGGTGGGGGTAGCTGGATGATATGGTTGCGGTGATATGGAGACCATGGATAGCCACAAAGGTATGCAATAATGCTTGGCACAAGCTCCCCCATATGTTCTTCTCACATCCTTTGATTGGTCAGACCATCAGCATCATTGAGTGCTTCCTACTCAAATGCATGAAATGGTAGTTTGGGAAACCGTACGATGTCTCCTAGGAGTATTGCACATATGCCTAATTCATTGATGAGATGAAGAAGGGCTGGTAGCCTAGATTAGACTAGGGAAGATGCATGATTCAGGAATAGATACCACTAGCTCAGTGGGATTACATGGTAGATGTCACCAATGTAGGGGTGACACCTCCATATAGAGATCATATTTTGGCATATCTGTATCCTAGGTACATAGATCCTGTTGGCATGGGACATAAGGCACAATAGGTAGTGTAACCTGTATAGTAGTAGTAGGCACAACAACCACACGTACAATAGAATCCTACATAGTAGCAGGTACTAGCATAGTAGTAGCAAAGGCTTCTGATACTGAGGACTAGACGGACCTACATTCTTCCTAGGACTATGTGTTCAGACATGGGTGTTAGCAGTAGTGGGACCTAGTAGAGATCCATGAGATAGAGGATAGGTGATACATCACAATAGACACCTCCTGATAAGGGGCCCCAGGTTGATGATACTATCATGTAGGATCCACCTACGGGAGGGTAGGATTCACAGGTATAGGAGGTTCAGAGGAAGAGCTAAGAGTTGATATGGTAGGCATAGAGGGAGAGAGATGACTATCACACATAGGTCATCATGGAGGAGACCCAGGTAGCCCAGTGAGATCAAGAGATCAGAGGGCTCTAGGAGAAACTTGCTAGGTCTTGGCTAGAGACCAGATATGAGGCTGCACAATCAGCCTACTATTATGCAGCATACGTGGGTGTAGTGGAAGATCTAGCGGAGCAGGTTCCACCATTTTTAGAGTATGCTGGGGCATGAGTCATTCCACAAGGACCACCACTGCAATGACCACCACAAGAACCATTACAGGGTCCACCTCCTCTAGGTGGTGATGGGCAGAGCTAGATTCATCTTGATATACATTGTAGCCCATTTTTGATACTTTGCTCAAGTAGCACCATTCTTTTGATGTACATTGACATTGATCGACTGAGATATATACAAGATCATTATTTTGATATCATTGTACTTATGTATATATTGCTTTGGATATTTATGGTTTATGAGATGTTTCCTATATGACTAGATGCATGCATAGATAGATATGAGATTATGTATAAAAATGTAAATGAGATTGACATGGTTCCTTTATGATATGCAAATGAATATGCACATGTTTTATGTATGTAATGTGAAATGCAATGATAGATGATATATGAATAAATACAATCTATGGTTTGATTTATGCTTATAATGAATGCACATGTATATGAATATGTAAATGTAGAATGTATGCATATGATTTTATGGATGCAATAAAAATACAATCGATATGGTACTAATCATCTCATGCAGGATTTTGCAATATATGATAGGTACTAACCAAAAGATTGTTTGAAGATTGAGAACAAGGATTAGATGCTTGTGCAACCCAAATGAACCCGGGACTAAAGATGAGAACCTTTAATGAATATATCCAAAAGAAGACAATAAAGAGAGCACCAAAACATTGTCTCAATGCAAGCCTAAGAATGAAAATGCAAGCCTAAGCTAGATGCAGCCCTAGGACTTGGTTGTTGGACTCATTTTATTATCATTATAGAGTTTTTAGTAACAAGCATTTGTAGGATACCATACAACCCTCATTGATATTGCAATCATGAGAATATGAATATGAAATTAGTCTTTGATTTGTCAGAATGAGGTGTAAGCATTAAGGCACAAGAAGCTAGAATGACCAGAACACCTATTCCTTTTGATTTAGAAAGTTAACATAAGCATTAAAGCATAGCTGCTAGAATGAATGAAATGTTTCTTGCATACAAACACACTAGACATGTGAGATTTTCTCCTTTTTCTAAGTGAATGATAAGCATATCAAGGTGCTTGTAGTGACCCCTACATTCACTTCGCAGGATGAGCATTTGCAATTTCACTTATAGCTTAAAGAAGTCACTCAAAAAAATAAGGAGAATAACCAACCTCACCAAAGTTTCCATATAAAAGGATTCAAGGTACACATGGTCATCCAACATGAGATGAAGGCTCTCATAGTGGACACCCCTCTTATATAGATGTGTTTTTGGATCATTGGAACTAAACTGACAAACAAAAAGTAAGAAAAGATCATGCCACTAGTCTTCACTTCTCTTAGATTTTCTCAAGGGGAAATGATAAAGAAACAAAATAAGCAATCAAAGGAAAAGCTTAGCATGCTTCAGAGAGTTACAAAGTCAATTTTTAGTTTTTAGTTTCATTTTAAGAGGATTTGATGTCGGATCGGAAGTATAAAATGTTTGAAGTCTCAACAAGACAATGATAGTAGGAAGACATAGTGAGGATCACTAGTGACTATTGCAAGAGATGAAGTCTTAAGGAGATATCAGAGTACTAACAAAGTATCAGCAAGTAGACATAGTGAGAACCACTGGTGACTGATACAATAGATCCTCAAGGATAGAGATCTAAGAGTGAATGAAACATCAGCAGGCAGATGTAGTGAGAACCATTGGTGACTAATGTACGAGGGATCCTCGAGAAGAAAGATCCAAGTGATAGTTAGGTATCAATAGGTAGGCATAGTGAGAACCACTGGCAATCGATACAAGAGAGATCCTCAAGGAGAGAAATCTCAAAAGTAGTGAGACATCAGTAGACAAACACAGTGAGAACCATTGGTGATTAATGCAAGGAAAATCCTCCAAAAATGATAGGACAAGGCCCCCTAAACTGGGAAGGTGCCCCCAAGTGTGACCAGTTTCAATCCATGTAGGGTTGAGCATAATCTCAAAGATAGTTGAAAGCGAGTGCATGAGCTAGTAAACTAAAGTAGGAAACAAACAAAAGCAGGAAACAAACTAAAGCAGGAAAGCAAGAGCCAAGTGGTGTTGCAATAGGTATAGCATTAGGGAACAATAGACACCTATTTACCATGTTTTCACCATCTTGGTAGAGATTCTATTTTTTCTACCATGACACCTGTTTGCTAGGTTTTCATCAATGGCACATTTTTTTCTTTTTCAATTTTTTTTGTACTTTTCTCTTTTTGATTTTTTTTCTCTTTTTGAATTTATTTTTTTTTGGTATTTTTCAAGTTTTTCATTTTTTTTTTGTTATTATCAAGGAGCCTATTTACTAGGTTTTTACTAGGATAATAAATACATCAAAGTGCCTATTTACCAGGTTTTCACTAAGATGATCATTTTTTTAGGACATTTTACAATTTTTAGGATTTTTCAAAATAAAGTATGTACATGAGCATGTAGAGAATGTCTCAACTATAGAATATTTTCAGGTGTAGAGTGTTGATCGACTCTTTGAGTTGTTCTCCTTTAGTAGTAGATAGTTGATAAGCACCAAACCCAAATGTTGCAGTGATAATTTATGGACCAAGCCAGTTTGGTTCAAACTTTCCTTTATGTACCTGATGTTGTTAATTCTTGGGGTTCTCTCTTAGGACAAGATCACCCACTTGGAATTCCCTTGGTCTAAATTTCTTATTGTATCTCTTAGACATTCTTTTCTGGTATTCTCTTAGATGATCAAATGCCACTTGTTGACGTTCATCCAATAACTCTAGGTCTTCCAGCTGAGATATTCTAATGTCCTCATTAGTAATGAGGTTCTTTAGAGAGACTCATAATGTAGGAATCTCAACCTTAATAGGCAACATAGCATCTACACCATAGATTAAGGCAAAGGGCATAGCCCCTGTTGGAGTTCAAATTCTTGTTATGTAGGCCTATAAAGCCAGATTAATCTGGAGGTGCCAATCTCTAGCAAATTTGTGAACTATTTTGTTCAGGATCTTGAGGGTTTTCTTGTTGGAATCTTCTACCTTTCCATTACCCTAAGGATAATAGATCAAGGACCAATGCTGGATGATTCTAAATTTAGTGCATAACTCCTTTAGATCTTTTTTCTTGAACTACCTCTATTTTCAGTGATTATTGAGGAGGGTACACCATATCTACAGATAATGTGATTTAGTATGTACCTTGCTACACATTTTCCATGAGCTATAGTTAGAGGCACTGCCTCAACCCACTTAGTAAAATAATTTGTGGCAGTGATAATGAACTTATTCCCTCTTGAGGAAAAAGGATGTATCTAACCCACAAAATCAAAGGCCCATTGCTGAAATGACAAAAAAATGATGAAGGGAATGAGTTCCTTGGCAGGAGTGTGGATCAAATTTCTATGTAATTGGCACTACTTGCAAGATTTAGCATATTGTATAGCTTCTTTTTATATATCTAGCCAGTAGTAACTAGATCTAATAAGTTTACAAGCTAATGTCAGACCACTCTAATGAGAACCACATATGCCCTCATGCACCTTAGCTAACACACATTTTGAATTGTCGAGCTCTAGACACCTAAGGAGGGTACCGCCTAGACCTCATCTATACAAGTCATTAGCTACTATGACATATCATGAAGCACTATGGATTAGGTGGTATCTTTTGTTCCAGGTATAAATATCTAGAATAATTTGGTCTCGGACATAGGAGTAGATATGATGGTAGTGAGATGAATCATGCCCAATGATTGAACAAATCATCTTGGATTTAGGGATATTGTAGGTTGGGTAGCATAATATCTACATGAGGAATTCATGTCTAAAGTCATTTTCTGGCATTTTTAGCATGGAGAAAAGGGTTTCCATGGCATCAACTTGTTTATTATCTGCTCTTGGAATTTTCTGGAAAGTAACGTGTGCAAAGTAATTTTTTAGATCATCAACCATTCATTTATAAGGCATCAAATTTTCATCCTTTTTTTGATAGGTATCATTAACTTGATTGATAACCAATTATGAGTCTCCAAAGACCTTTAGTTCATCAACATGCCATTCAATAGCTATCTTCATACCATTGATTAAAGCTTCATATTCAATGATGTTATTTGTGTAAGGGCATAACATCTTATATGCCTTTGGTAAAGAGTATCTTTGTGGTGTGACAAATAATATTCCGGCACCCGACCCTTACTGGGTAAATGAGCCATCAAAGAACATATTCCACATTTGATGTGTGAGAAGCATTATAGACTCATCTAGAAATTCAATTTTCAATAGTTGATGATCCTTTAGAGGAGTTTCTACCAACTGATCTACAATTTCTTGTCCTTTAATAGCTTTCTACTCTACATACTCAATGTCAAACTCACTAAGTATCATGACCCATTTTGCCAGTCTATCTATTAGAGCAACTTTACTAAGTAAGTACTTTAATGGATGAATTTTTTATGTAGTGGCATCCTAGATGCTCGGTCAAATCCTAAAGGAGCTCAGTGACTACTGGAATTGCTTGGTAATTATGCTTATTTTCTTTCCTGGGGCACTTGGTTCCTTTGTTTACCAGGTCAGCTCGGTCACTTCTTGGTTCATGTATCCACTAACTACTTCAACAAGTGGTGTTGGTCATCACTTCACTGAGTTCTTGCCCTTGCTTTGCTGATGGAACCCGACATCTTCTGTGGCTCGGTTACTTCACTGACTGATCCCAACATTCTCTATTTCTCGGTTGCTAGACCTTACCGAGTGCTGATATTTTGTTCCTAGGCCGACTTGGTCCCTTGGGATTATTATTTGTAAATTCTTGGGCCGATGTGTGGCTAGTGAATTATTTATCTTGGGCTGACCTTTAATTGTACTTAACATCTTGGCCGAGTATAAATATAGATGTTTAGGTTGTCTTAGACCACTGATAGGAGTTAGAAGATAGAGTTTTGGAGCTTATAGTTGTGAGTTTGATCTAGATAATTCACATGATGTAGGATGGAGATGGATTTTCTTATTTCTTTTTGAAGATCTTTCTTGTTTGTAAATGGCCGCAACCCAAAAGGCCTGACAGTTGGGCATGTTGGATGTATAAGTTCTTGATTAATATATTTGAATGATTCCTCTTTGGATCTCTCTCTCTCTATGTTATCTTTGTCTTTTGCTATGCTAGATCATTTGTGTGTGCTTTTGGCAAGGTGTTTGATGGTTGAGAGTGCCTTCATCCCTAATCATCATCCCTCCTTGCATTAGGTGGTATTAGAGAAGACTTCGATCATGTGGTGAATGTGGGATGGATTATTTATGTTGATCTTGATCGTGATTCTTCTTGTGAGCCCTAGTTGTTGATTTGGTGTAGGGTGGTAGATTACAATCTAGCCTACACTTGTAGAGGGTTTGAAGATGGTTCATGGTAAGGAAGTTATGGATCCAAAAATTGCCAAATTGTTGAAGATGATTGCTGCTAATCTTGAATGCATTGAGACAAACATGCATCATGAAAGAAATCTTGGTGGTGAGAAGAATCCAGAGATTGAGCGTGATTCATTTTGGGTTGAATTTGATAAGAAACTTGAAAAGTGGGAAAAGTCTTGGCATCTACAGATGAGGAAGAAAGTTGTTCGACCGATTAGAAAGGTTATTCAGAGAAGAAAACACATTGTGAAAGTATCCATTGATTTTGTTGTAGCTGATGAAGTATCTTTTGGTTCACATAGTCAAATTGATGGATCTGACATGGAACTTACAGAGCATCTTGTTTTGAGTAATGAGATTGTTGATGAATAGAGTTTCACTTATGTTGTTGAGGATTTACAAGTTATTGTTGATACAGATATAGATGTGGATTTACTTGTTTCTTTGCATGACATAGATAAGGATTGTGATATTGATGTTTCTAATGACCTAGATGTTGTTATCGATGAAGAGTTAAGCCTTCATATGGATGATAGTGTTCAAAAATTACATATGGTTGCGAATACAGTTGTTGATATGGATCGGGATTCATACAAAGTTGATGATCTGGATTTACAGACATATGGTTTGCTTATTGCTGATGGGGAAGGAGACACTTATGTTTCTACTGATTTACATTTGGCTACTATTGTGGATTTAGATGATGTTGATATGAATTTCATATTTGGAGATTTTGCTACTGATGGTTTGAAGGAGTATTATGTTGATCAGTTCCTTCTTGATTGGGTTGAGGATATTCAAAAGATCTTATTGTGTGAATGGAAAATGCAGAGATGGCTGATTTTTAGGATTACATTCTTTTTGAATTGGAAGCCTTCGGTAAAGATGAAGTTTTGGACTTTCAAAATTACATTCTTTTATCTGTTGAATTGGAAACCTTTAGTAAAGATGAAGTTTTGGACATATGTTTCTTTTACCACAAAAGTGTGGGACACACTTTTCTATTAACCCAGAGAGTCTGATGCAGTGGCATCTTGGATGCTCAGTCAAATCATAAAGGAGCTCAATGACTACTGGAATTTCTTGGTAATTATGCTTGTTTTCTTTCCTAGGGCACTCGGTTCCTTTGTTTACTGAGTTAGCTCAGTCACTTCTTGGTTTGTGTATCCACCAACTGATCTCAGTCATCTTGTGGTTTACTACTTTAGCAAGTGGTATCAGTCATCACTTCATTGAGTTCTTGCCCTTGCTTTGCCGACGGAGCCTGACATCTTCTATTGCTCAGTTACTTCACTGACCGATCCCAACATTCTTTGTTGCTTGATTGCTGGACCTTATCGAGTGCCGATATTTTTTTCCCAGGCCGACTTGGTCCCTTGGGATTATTATTTGTAAATTCTTGGGCTGACATGTGGCTAGTGAATTATTTATCTTGGGCCGACCTTTAATTGTACTTGAGGTCTTGGCTAGGTATAAATATAGATGTTTAGGTTGTCTTAGAGCAGTGATAGGAGTTAGAAGATAGAGTTTTGGAGCTTGCAGTTGTGAGTTCAATCTAGATAAGTAGCATGAAGTAGGATGGAGATGGATGTTATTATTTCTTTTTGAAGATCTTTCTTGTTTGTAAATGGCCCCAACCTAGAAGGCCTGACAGCTGGGCATGTTGGATGTATAAGTTCTTGATTAATATATTTGAATGATTCCTCTATGGATCTCTCTCTCTCTATGTTATCTTTGTCTTCCACTGTGCTGGATCATTTGTGTGTTCTTTTGGCAAGGTGTTTGATGGTCGGGAGTTCCTTGGGCCCTAATCATCATCCCTCCTTACATTAATTTTAGCAATAAGTCTTGTAGTGTGAGAAAGCATATAGTGTCATAATTTCTATGAAGCAAACACTACTGCTAGACAATATTTTTCAATGATTGAGTAGTTCATCTCATAAGAGGTCAAAGTTCTACTGATATAATAAATGAGTCTTTCCTTGTTATTTTGGTCTTCTTGAGCCAACAGAGCACTCACAGATGTGTTTGTAGCTGAAATATAATGGATGAGTGGCTTCCCATGATTAGGATGCATCAAGATTGGTGGATTTACAAGATATTATTTTATTTGAGTGAGCCTTTTGTCACATTCTTCATTCCACTCATAAGTCACACCTTTGTGTAGAATTTTGGTGAATGGTTGTGACTTATTAGCCAATTTTGCAATGAAGTGCCAAATAGATTGTAGTCTACCTTGAAGTCCTCTCATCTGACTGATGTTCTTTGATGGAGGCATCTCCATGATAGCTTGAAATTTCTCAAGATCTACCTCTATGCCTTTAGCATATATGATATAACCCAAAAATTTTCTAGAAGTGACACCAAATGCACACTTTTTTGGATTGAGTCTGAGACTGAATAATCCCTTAACTCTTAACTAGTTCTGTCTTCATATTATGTCATGTCAGCTTCACACTATCTTCGGTAAAACTATCATAACTTATTTTGTACATGCCATACTTACTTGTGCTCTAAGATGGGTGATCAAAAGAAAACATAGAGTCTATGTTCAAGTGTGCAAGCATTGAAATTACTCTAGTCAACGTCTCAAAAAAAAATTGTGTCCAGGTTCACTGGTAAAACATTGTCTCACACTTAGACAAATTTGCAATGCACTCTGTCATACTTTCTCTTTGACCTGTGCAATCTTCATGTAGATCATATGTTGTCATAATGACAACTTCTATGTAATCAACTCAGCCAAATTTCCAACAATCTCCCCCTTTGTCATTGGTGGCAACAAGAGAAAATTGGCTAAGTGTACAACTCAAAATCTCAAAATTGTTCAAAACTATGGCCATAGTATAAAATACATACTATCCTTATAACTCCTCAAAAAATTATTTCCTCTAATATAGTACTCCCCCGTAAGAGTAATAACCCTTATCATATACTATCAATTTTCTTTTATATATCTCTTTCCCCCTTTGACAATAATGACAAAAGAAGGTAGGGAGGGTCACAAAAATGTATTACAAAAAGTTATACCTCAACTTATTTATTGCAAAGCTGGTAGGCTTGCAACACAATCTAAAAAATATGTCTTCATGGCTTCTATCTCCTTCTCTCATGATTTCTTAATGGAATCTACCACATTAAGTAGTGTGCTCAGTCCATAAGAAGAAAGTTCACATGCTTGGAGGTTTTCAAAGTTAAATTTATAAAAAGATGTCTTTGTTGAAAGACATTCTTCCAAATGTTCTTCAATTATGATCAACTTCATAGAAGCATGCTCTCTTAGAAGAGTGTATCTTCTAAATTTCCTATCTTTCTCATCTTGCAGAGCTATGATTTCATCATAAAGTTTCCTAACTTTCTTCTCAACATCACAAACCTTCACATTGGGACTAGACAAAAGGTTTGTTTTATTTAGAATTTTTGCTTCCTTTAGCTTTATCTTCTGATCTTCCTCAACTATCAAAGTTTCTAATTTTGTACACTATATGTACAAAGATTTACCTATTTCCAAATGCTTCCTCAAATCCTTGATATAGATATCAAGAGTATTGATATCATTTCTGATATACTGACTGATGTTTAAAAGCATTCTAGCCTCATAGTCTGCTTGTGCTTTCACTTTTGCAATATCAGCTAGATTTGTGAATTCAGTATCAAAGGTGCTCATTACCTTCTTTGCCTTCTCCATAGGGTCTACTTCTAATATTTGTGTAGTCATAGTAATTTTTAACTTCTCAGTTAGTTCCTTCAGACACCCTTCAAGACTCTTAACCTTCTTATTCTTACCAATTATTTTGTTCAAGGATGTAATCAGTTCCAACTGATCATCATCATCTAGTTCTTTTCCCAAATGCTCAATCATAGATCCAATTTGAGTCTTCTTTATAGTCTCAGGAGTAAGACTGATATCTTCTTTAGTGGGAATGGGAATTTGTTCTTCTGTAACTGGTGGTTCCACAATTGTGGTCTCTGTCATCTCTTCTTTTGTAGCTTCCTGTTCTTCAAAGGTTGAATTGTCAACAATGTTCTCCAAATTATTGAATACATTTTCATCAGTATGCAAGGTGATTTTTGTACCTTCAATCATTGTTTCATCTTCAATATTAATAGTTGGAGAAGAGGGAATGTCCTCTTGTAATTTCTCACCTGCTTGCTCTACTGCAGCTGATGATTCTCCAACATATTTTGCCATAACCTTGATAATTGTTTGTTCTATCTCAAAATTTATTTCTTCATACCTGCATCCCATAATCTGGATTGTTCTCTTTTTGGTTCTCAAATGGGTGCTTAGTTCTTTCATGATTTGATTGAAATGAGTTTCATCTCTTATTTCACAAAGCTTCCTCACAAACTTTTCTCTAATAGCTGTCTCTTCCTCTGATGCTCTCTTCTTCCTATTTAGAAGTTTGTTATAAAGATCATCAGGTATCTATCCTTGAGTAGTATCAAACTTCTTTCCAGTCAAGATCATATGCTTCACAACTGCATTCTTCAGATTAAGTCTATCAGTATAATCATAAAGATCATAATATTTGTTCATTCTTGCAAAGTCACCATTCTTAATAATCTTCTCATTAAGCTTTTCAACTTTTGTTTCCAAGCTTTCTTATTAGTAGTGACATCATCTTTAATGTCTGTAATCTTTCTTGGAATAGATTGCACTAGAGTTTTATGTCTCTTTCCTAGTCCATTGGCACTCTCCTTAACTCTTTTTCTAGGTGTGGAGGAAGTGGATCTAGTAGACATCTTTTCTTCTAGGTCCTTCTTAGGTACTTCCACTTTCACCTTTACTTGTGGTTCTTCCTATGGCACTACAATTGATGATAAAGGAGGGATAGACAAAACTTCCTTTTGTCTACTCTCTCTGGTTGTTTCTACTGTTTTCTTTTCAACCAAAAACTCTCTCTCTATCATTCTTGTATCTTTTAAGATTTTCTTAATGGTGCTCTCAACTCTCTTCTTAGACTGCTTCTCTTCAATTAGAATGTTTATGGAGTTGAAGTTCTCCTCAAAGGCTCCAAATCTGTTACATTGAGTGTCCAACTTACACTTCAGTAGTCTACTAACATACGCTTCAGTTTCTACTTCATATATTTCATAGCCAAGAGGGTCTATGAACTCTGTTCTAGGCTCTACTGCTTCAATATAGGTAAGGTCAGTATCCACCATAAAACATATATCATCTTTATATTTTTCAACAAGAGACTTAGGGATCCTTGATCTACTAGACACAATATTCTTAAATGTCTTAATAACAACTACTGCACTCTCATTAACACTACCAATAACATGCCTTATGTATATTACATTAATCCATTCCATTGTAGTTTGTCCATCATTCCAATCATTTCCTATGGTTGAAGGAAATTTCCTCAAAAGATGAAACAACATATATGTGATTAGGGATGAGAACCTAAACTGTGTATACTTAATTTTCTTGATCTTTTCCAATTTCTCAAACAATTGAATTCTAAGAATTTCACACATATCAACTGGTACCCTATCAATACACATAAGATAAGCTACATGTACCATTCTAGCTACCATGTCATCCTCTCTTGAATTTTCACAAAACTTAGTAGTTAGGATCTTGCATAAGTATCTCACATCATCTTGTTTGATCTTACCATAGACACCTAAAAATCCTTTAGAAAATAAAATATTTTTATTTTCTAAAAAATCCCTGATGACATCATCAATTGTTAATTAATTAATTATTTAATTAATTAATTTATTTTTATGTCATTAAATCCCTTTACCTTAATTAAAAATATTTAATTAAGGAATCCCTCCCAAAAATGTTTAAATCTTATTTAAACATTGTCTCCCTATTTATTAATTATTTAATTAATAAATTGACCAAAAATCCCAAAATAAATTATTTATTTATTTTTTGCCCAAAACCTTGCCAAATTCCTAAAGACCACTAACCTCTTCTAGAATCTTCTAATCTCTCTTTGATTTTGATTAAAGGCTAATCCCATCATTTCTTAACCCTAATCCCAACTCAAAATATTTAATTAAGATTAAATATTAATCCTCAATCCCTAAATTACCCTAGGAAAACTCTAGACTCTTCTAGAACTTTCCTAATCCTTTCCTAAACCCATTTAGGGGAAATTACCTACTTTCCCTAAGCTAATCTAAGTCTCCTTTGACTCCTAGTCAAACCCTTCCCCTAATGAGCCTCAAACTCATTAAAGCCTTTGAGATAAATAAACTTTTATTTATCTCCTAAATTTCTATTATCCCTAGACAAGCCTAGACTCTTCTAGAAAGTCTTCATCCTTATCCCCCTTGACTCAAGCATTAACCTTACCCCAAACCCTAACCTATCCTCCTAACCCAAGCCCTTAGGAAATCCTATAAATACCCTCATTTCTAAGAGCAATCCATCCAATTTCTTTTCAAGTAATAGTAATCTTATAATTTCATTTTCATGTTAGATCATACCTTAAAATCAACTAATTGTTAGATTTCATTATTTTCTTCAAGCTTTTTTAGCACATCATAGCTTAGAAATAATGGATTAACTTAGTTTACTTCATTATTTTGCATAGCTTAGCATAACCTCACACTTCATTTTGGATTAAAATCAATCTAGTATAATCATTTTTGTTTCTTGAATCTCCATTAAAGCATTCTTGAGTTCTTGAGGCCTTAGGGGCAATTTTGGGTGTTCTACCCAATATTGTGCCATTTTTGGGGTTTTCATGAGTCTCAAATCATCTTAGAATGCATTAGAGTATGCTCCAAGTGCTTAGAGAGCACACCCACATCCCCTAAGCAAGAGCAAAACAAACAATGCTTGGGTGCACCTGTTTAGGCTCTATCTGAGGTGGCTTAGCTTAGATGTTTTTGTTTTGAATTGATATAATGTTAGATTAAAACCTAATGTTTTCTTGTCTTAGCCTTTCAAAATAGATACAGATAGCCTAGTCAATGTTCTAGCATGCCTGGTGGGACCCCTGTCCTGATCATCTACTCCAAAATCAACTTCTCTTGGCCATTTTTCTCATCTTTTTCTCAAAAATATGGGTTGTCCTATTTCACTTTCATTCTCAGCTGCACTTTTGTTGTTCACAACTATGCATTTGTACAAAATTTTGTAAATTTGTGCATTGGTCCATAAAAATTGCACATTTATCACTAAAACTGTGCATTTATCACTAAAATTGTGCATTTGTTCAGATTTGTTGCGCATATCTTCAGACTTGCTACACATATGTTCAGACTTGTTGCACATTTGTTCAGACTTACTACATATTTGTTTTTCTAAAAATTGGCATTTTTAAAAGCATTCTGGCAGAATAGGTGTAGTTGCACATGCATTCTTTGTTGTTGCACACATGTGCAAAATTTGGATTTCATGTTACTGCACATATGTTCAGATTCCCTACGCATTTGTTCACTGTTCCTGTACATCCATTCCAGTGAGCGGTAAACTGGTGTTTTTCAAGTATTTTAATTTGGTTTTTTCCTTGTAGATTCTAACTCTTATTATTTTTTGCAGGTACAAAAAAACATTTAAAATCAATCTTGAAGGCTTTGTTGATTAAAGAAACTAACTTCATTTTTTGTAAAATCTTGAATGCCTTTTAAATTTCATGCATCAAACCTAAATTAGGAACTTGTCTTCTTGGAACTAAAAAATCAAAGCAAATGGTCAAAACAAGTCTTGAATGAAACTAAAGGAATGAAGCTAAGTCCTAGAGTGTCATTATCATTTTAAAAATCAAACACACTCTTGAATGCAATAAAGAACAAACATCTCTATTCCCTCCTTTTCAATTCAAAAGAAAAGTGCATAGTCAAATCTTGAATGCCTTAAAGGATAAAAAACAAAGCCCTTAAAAGTTCTTAAAACAACACACCAATCTCAATCTTGAGTGCTTAAAGAAAGAACTTGCAACCACTCAAATTGCTTACTTTTTGGAGAAAGAAAAACTCAAAATCTAAACACTGGTGTCTTCAAAAGTTTTTCAAATTCAATCATACTTAATTCAATTTGGAAAAAAAGAACTATTTTTGGTGTGCATGTAGGAGCTTTCTTTTTCTACAAAATCCTTGTTGAAGTAAGCAACGTAGAACATTTGAACTTGGACAAGCTCACTTGTTTTACTTTTAGCGAGGCCTATCTAGGGAGAAAAGCACTTCCTCCTTGGAGAATGACCTCAAACCGGTATCCCCCCCCGGCCGGTATATAAATAAAGTGAAGGAAAAAAGTACTCACTTATATCTCCTAATCCGCGGCCATTCGTGCCAAATACAGTGACTAGGGATGGTAAATATTCCTCCCCCAGCATTGTTGGCTAGGCTCTTAAGTGAGTCACAAGCAGTCAGCATAACTGGGTATGGAGACTCCATGAAACTATTAAAAACTTGATAAAATAGAGGCTACACTATCTACATATGAAAGTATCAAAATCCTTGTGCAAGGACCGATTCCAAGGGGTTTACCGGGTCGCATCAAGATTACTCACCATTTGTATCCCCTTTTTGGGGGTACCAAGCTATGGGCAAGTGATTTTGATACTCACCTTCCTTAGGTAGATCTGCTTGAAGTGCTTGACAATCAGAAGCTCTATGAAAACATTGTTGGAACATATTCTTTTCAAAGCTTTATCAGAATCAGTTATCTTGTTTGTATCCCACAAGGTTGCTTTCTCTCTTGCAGAGATTGCTTATCCAAAAATATTTGTTGAAATCTATCCTTTCCCATTGGAAAAACATCAAACTAATCTACAACCTAGTTCAAGATACTTAGAATAGCCATGTTAGTCCAAATCCTCTGAAAATCCTAAAAATGTCCAAAGCTTTCAGAATCTCAAATCATTGTCTTCCAGTCATATTCAATCCAGTCTTGTCATCCTTTTCTCCTATCCTAGGTTAGCAGAGTCATCTTGGTCATCCCCCATCCCCTTTTCTGTGTTCCTCTAGAGTCAGTTTTCTTCCAAACTTGAGCCAAATCCAAACCTAAGTCTGATTATGTCAGTCATCCCAATCTGAGTCTTAGTATTCCAATCCATCTTCATCCTGCATCCTTATCAAAACTCATCTGCCAGTCAGCATGTCTCAAAACTATTATGATGAGTTTGGTTATTATGTATCTTCTCCCACTCCATCCTATCCCAATGATGATAAAAGCCTTGTAGATCACGATAAATACTTTGAAAATCCTAGCAAGCTTGCCCCAAACATCTTTCAGCATCCAATCATTCCTCCAAAGTATCCTATCATACCTTCACGCTTATCCACTAGCACTCCCTTTCATGTCCTTGGCAAGGCAAATCCATTATCTTATCCATCCACAACTTATCCCTATCTTAAACCTACACATCCTCCATATGCATCTTTCATACCTCCATCTCCTACTATGGTCATATCCCAAACACCACCATCCCATAGAAACATTTCATGCTACTTCCCTTATCTAAAAACTCCATCCACTCATCCTCCAAATCATTCTCAAATCAAAAATCCTAGTCTTCCCATCCTTTATCCAACCCTCCATCTACTTATCCTTCAAAAGCCTTTCAAAACCAAAATCCAAGTCTTCCAATCCTTTTCCCCAATCCACCATCCTATCTCAATCCACCATCTTCTATTCCAAACCACATTTCCAAAAATCCCCTCCCACAAGTAGAGTGCATCCTTCAAATAGCTTCATATCCCATACCTCGATCCATCATCTCTACCTCTTTAGCACCATCATCCCATCAAGCGAGTTCACAATCTTCCACCCCATCTTTATATGAGGACTATCCTAGCTCTCCATCTCCTCCACATTCTAAACCTTCATCTCCACTAATCTGAAAGTCTCCAAGGAGTTTCACAATGAAGCCAACAACAAATCCCACTCCTAAAGTTTAAGGGCCAAGCCATCTCAAAACTTCATGTGAAGCCATCATTGATGAGGCCCATCCATTGCTCCCATCTATTATCTATCTTCCATACATCCCACTCATTGATCCTCTTCCATCTCCTAGCATCATTGACTCCCTTCCATCTAAAGTCTCCATCCAATTCCCACCAACATCACCTCCTCCTAGCATTATCCAAAGCAAATATGATGAGTCTCATAAGTTCACCCTTCTTCCTACCATCACAACTATAGAATCTTCCATCCTTTCATCCATACCATCAGAAAAGTTCTTCCTTCTTCCTGACATCACAGCTGCAGAATCTCCCATCCTTCCATCCACCCCCTTTGAAGAATCCATCCATACATCCCCCATCTCTCTATCCACACAAATCCTACCATGTCAAGATCTTGTCCAAAAGCATGTTGAAATACTCGCAGAAGAAAATCAAGATCCAATCCCTTCACTTCGCCCATCAAATGTTCTATTGTTTCCATCACCCCCAATCCAAAATCATACAATCCAAGATCCTATCATCCCAGTTTCTCCAACTAAAGATCCATTACTATCCCCCAATCCTAGTCACAATCCCACCATCCTATCCTCTCCTCTTGAGGATCTTCCAAACCAAACTGTCCCACTGCCATTACTCTATCCACTTGGACCAATTACATTTGTCAAAGGCAGCCCACTTGAAGCAGAAGCAATAAGTTCTATATCTTCCATCAGGGAACCAGAAACTGGATGTTTATCATATTCCCCAAGACAAAAATATCCTTTTTTGGATAAAATGCTCAAGAAATGGACTTATCAAGGCAAAGGCCTAGGCTCTCATGAACAAGAAAATTTGGAGCCCATTCAAGACAAGAAACATCCAAAATCATGTGGTATTTGTCACACATCAAAAGAAGGCACTTCCTCCAGAAATGTTGGTATAGCTAAAGCTAAATTCAAGCATCCTTCCAAACCCACCACCACATCTCCCAAAACATACAATGTTATTCCCCCTCCTCCATCATTACAGCCCACGACAACCTTTCACATTCCTCCATCCTCTAAATCCATTTTGGGTCCCTATGTCCCAAAATCTTCTAACACATATCCTCTACATACCAAATCCATTTTGGGACCTTACATCCCAAAATATCATCCCCCATCTTATCCTACTCAATCCCTCATCCAAAATCCAAACATCCCTAGTCAGGATCAACAAAGGCACATGCCCATATCTCCTATCTACCAATCTCCATTCATCTCCCCATCCACATTTTTTCCATCCCACACATCTCCTCATATTCATTCCAATGCTCCTTGCAATTTGGATGCCATATCAAATATGCATAAAGGGAAATATCCACAAAAATTCAAAGATTACCATGTCCAGCCTGAACGACATGGTCAACCAAAGAAAAATCCACTCAAGCAATCCAATGCATCCTAATGGCCACAAAGGCTCAACAAAGCAATAGCTAAATAGAATGCATCTAAATGGTCACAAAGGCCAAGCAAAGAAAAAGAAAAATCTAATGCATACCAATGGCCACAAAGGCCCACCAAAGCTAAAACAAAAATAATATGGATCCCAAAGCAAAAAGATGCAATGCATCTAACAAAAATATCCACACTGGCATCTGAAGTTGCTAATCCACCAGCTACTCAATTTCCTCCTCCATCTCCTAAATCCATCTTGGATCCCTATGTTACAAGATCTCCTAGCACAAATCCTCCATCATTTCCACATCTATCTTCCACATCCCATCAACTTCATCCATCTCCCCTACAACATGTGCTAATGTTGATCTTGACAACATCCCCCTATCATGATCACTTTCCATCTTTCCATCCAAACACTTTCTACAACCATATATCCCATCTACCCCATCCAATCTATGATTTTGCATAAATCCATCCATCTTAGCGAAGCTGTACCAACATCCAAGCAAATTAGAACATCAACAAAAAAAGTCAGCAGCAACATCAAAATATTAGTGAAACATCAAACAGAAGGTCAACATCAAATTAGAAGGTAGTACTAAATCAGAGAATCAACAACAAGTCAGAAATCAATCAGCATATTAGTGAAAGATCAACACAAAGTTAGCAGAAAATTAGAAAACCCATAAAAATTGAAAAAATCAAGAGAAAAATATCAAAAAAAGAAAAGAAAAAGAGAAAAACATTCATCTAATGGTGAAAACTTGGCAATTCAAGCACCTTGGACAAGTACCATGGTGAAAACCTAGCAAATAGGCATCATGCGTAGGCCTCCCCCCCAATTCCTTTCTACAATTGGGGGCCATTCCCTTCTATCACCTCTTATCCAACATCTCCTCCATCTCATTTGTCTATCACCTCCTTCATCCTCCTTTGGATCTTGATGAAAAAAACAAAGACTACCAGGTATACATGCTTTTGGGCACCTTCTTGGCATCCATCACACCTTTTAGCTGCATATCCTCTATCCAATCCATTCTTCCTAGCTTCCATCTACCTTCCTCATCCTCTTGTCAGCATATCTTCTATCCAATCGTACCCCATCCTACTGCCTCTGAATGAATGAACTATCCTAAGCAGGGGGCATCTTATTTTTTGGTAACATATTCCTTGGAGACTATCTTTCATCCAAAATCTTCCATCTCCCAAATCCTTAAGCAAATCCACCATCCAATCTCCCCAAATCTTCCACCATCCAATCCTCAAGCATTCTTCCATCCAAATCCAAATCTTCCTCCATCCAAATCTCCTAACAGTTCCATCATCCTCATCCTAAGCATTTCCTCCATCTTTCCATCACCTGGTATCTTCCCTTGTCATTGGTATCTAGCTATATGCTATCTTTCATGCAATCCAATGCCATCCATCCATATCCAACTATTGCTAGAAATATTCCAACATCTTCCAATCATATCCACATCCTCTAGCTATCCAAAATCCAACATCCAAGATCAAGCCAACCGATCAAATCACATCCTTAGTCTTGTAGCTAGCCTTGATCTCAATCCAATCATCATCATTGGGATATGTCCTTCCAAAATTTTTGTCATTTCAAGACACATCATCCATCACCAGTCCATCTTGGCCTTCTAGCCCAATTGGGGCATCATCTTGCATATGTTTGGAGTTTCAGCTTCATCCCCAGGTTCTTTGTACATCCCAAATCCTGAGCTTTTGTACATATTAGTTGTAAATATCCTTTCCCATCTATTGTACATATTGTCCCTTTCTATTGTACATATCCTTGGCAGTCCTACAACAACATTTGCTCAGAACACTTTGTCCTACCCAGCCTTGTCCTTTAGCAACATCAATTGTCGACTATTCTTGATCATAGTGATTATTCTTTAACTTCATCCTTTACTAGTGAACAACAACACTCATTCTCTCATCAATCAGTAGGTCTTTAAGGATGTATCCTTCCTCCTATCAGACCTAATCTTCCACCCATCACACTAGGTCCATGTCGATGCATCGTTCCACATGTTCAGACCAATCTTCCCACCATCCATCAATCAATCAGTCACATCGCATCTCTCTACTCAGTAAAGGATGTCTTTTTGGATTTGTCATTGTGGTCTTGGATTTTGTCCTTTGGATCTTGTTTATCTTTTATGGCTTCTCGTTGTTCTCTACTCAAAGTCACTATGATCCTTTATATCATGGTGCACTGCGAATGCAAACAATCTTGGGCAAGGTCTTTTGATCTTTTGCTTCTGCTTGTGAGTTAGTAGGATGTGACCCTTGCATGGTTCACATGTGATCTTCTGGGTTACATGGTGCCCTTGGCAAATATCATTTGTTTGTAGTTTCTCCCGCATCATTTCCACCATGCTTCCTCTTGGGTTCATGCGTGATGCTGGGGCAACCATGTGTGTCTTTTTAGCGTCAGTCCTATGCAACATCGGTGACAAGGCCTTGTGTTCTTTTGTAACCTTGGCAGGTCTCTAGCATTTTCTATATCAAACTAGGTTGTGCTCTCCACATTTGCACTTGGAGCTTCCCCAAAACCCCTGTATTCTACATCATATAGATTTCTCTTGCATCTTGCATCCTCATATAGCTGCATCTTGCATTTTGCATTCCATCTCATCTTGCATTCACCCATTTTTGCTTTTGGAAGCTTGGTTATTTATCCTCCATTCTTCCTTTCTTCTTTCTTCATGTTTCCTTTCGAGAAAATTCAACAAAGTTTCCTCTTTGCGTTGTTTTCTCAAGAGGGCACATCCCCTTATTCCTCTAAATTCTAGCCTTGGGCATCTTATTTTCTTGTCTTTGACGCCACGCCACTTGCAGCATTGCATCACAGAGGGGCAAAATGTAGACACCTAAAAATCCTTTAGAAAATAAAATATTTTTATTTTTTGAAAAATCCCTGATGACATCATCATTTGTTAATTAATTAATTATTTAATTAATTAATTTATTTTTATGTCATTAAATCCCTTTACCTTAATTAAAAATATTTAATTAAGGAATCCCTTCCAAAAATGTCTAAATCTTATTTAAATATTATTTCCCTATTTATTAATTATTTAATTAATAAATTGACCAAAAATCCCAAAATAAATAATTTATTTATTTTTTGCCCAAAACCTTGCCAAATTCCTAAAGACCACTAACCTCTTCTAGAATCTTCTAATCCCTCTTTAATTTCGATTAAAGGCTAATCCCATCATTTCTTAACCCTAATCCCAACTCAAAATATTTAATTAAGATTAAATATTAATCATCAATCCCTAAATTACCCTAGGAAAACTCTAGACTCTTCTAGAACTTTCCTAATCCTTCCCTAAACCCATTTAGGGGAAATTACCTACTTTAGCTAAGCTAATCTAAGTCTCCTTTGACTCCTAGTCGGACCCTTCCCCTAATGAGCCTCAAACTCATTAAAGCCTTTAACATAAATAAACTTTTATTTATCTCCTAAATTCCTATTATCCCTAGACAAGCCTAGAATCTTCTAGAAAGTCTTCATCCTTATCCCCCTTGACTCAAGCCTTAACCTTACCCCAAATCCTAACCTATCCTCCTAACCCAAGCCCTTAGAAAATCCTATAAATACCCTTATCTCTAAGAGCAATCCATCCAATTTCTTTTCAAGTAATAGCAATCTTATAATGCCATTTTTATGTTAGATCATAGATTAAAATCAACTAATTGTTAGATTTCATTATTTTCTTCAAGGTTTTTTAGCACATCAGAGCTTAGCAATAATGGATTAACTTAGTTTACTTCATTGTTTTGCATAGCTTAGCATAACCTCACACTTCATTTTGGATTAAAATCAATCTAGTATAATCATTTTTGTTTCTTGAATCTCCATTAAAGCATTCTTGAGTTCTTGAGGCCTTAGGGGCAATTTTGGGTGGTCTACCCAATATTGTGCCATTTTTGGGTTTTTCATGAGTCTCAAATCATCTTAGAATTCATTAGAGTATGCTCCAAGTGCTTAGAAAGCACACCCACAACCCCTAAGCAAGAGAAAATCAAATAGTGCTTGGGTGCACCTGTTTAGGCTCTATCTGAGGTGGCTTAGCTTAGATGTTTTTATTTTGAATTGATATAATGTTAGATTAAAACCTAATGTTTTCTTGTCTTATCCTTTTAAAATAGATACAGATAGCCTAGTCTACACTTACTAATCACAATTCCTCTACCATTATAAGATGAGTTTGTGTTGTCAATGAATTTTTTCCTCATATTTTTCTCATTAAAAGGAATAGCTCCAATTTTAGATAATCTAGTGACTTCATGAATCAAATCAGCTGTAATATCTATCACTCTATCCTCTAGCCAAAACTTTCCATTATGAATTCTTTTGAAAATAATCTTAGCGCATTCTTCATTATCAAATTCATACTGTAATCCATATTTGACAATTTCATTATGCTACAAATATTCAAAACCTTGTTTCAATGTCATATCTTGATTGTAAATCTTCTAATATTCATTTGTGAAATCACTATCATTTACTATCTCTAGTTTGCATCCAAGATAACTTCTAACATTCTCTAAATGTAAAACTCTGTCTAGTACAAATGATAATGCAAACCTAGGGTCTTCTTCCAAGGGTTCTACTGGTTCCCTTTTCAATTTAGGTCTATTCTTATGTTTGACATTGTGTATTAAGGAAACATCCATGATTTCTTCAAATTCCCTTATTGATTCAAAGATTTGTCAAGTAAAATACCTTAATTTTGTGATTTTAGGGCTTGCGTAGATTCGGCAAAAAATTCTTCTCCAAATCCTTGCAAAATGCTTTCTATCACTGCTCTTTGATCTCCTTGAAACTTGAATTCACTTTGATGATCAAATAATACTGATCATAACCTTTTATTAATTCAATCTCACTTAGATCTAACATCTCATTCAATTCTTTTGCCGCTTCTTTCCAAAAAGTTGTCTCTGCTAACCTGCAAAATTTAAAACTTCTTGGGATCTCGCAAGACATAATATTTTTCTTTGCACTCTTAACCATAGCATTAGAACATCATAAATACCTTTCATTAACTATGCAAGACTCAGTTCATCATATATCTACTTCTATACTAAATCTAAGTTCCTATTATATTGTAATTTATAGAAATTAAGTACTTTGAGATAGGTCAGGTAAAGATTCATTCTTAACTTTCAGTACTTCACCTTCCTGATTACCTTCAATGTTGAATATGTTTCCTTGATCTATGCTTTTGATAAACTTCACTTCATTTAAATTAGTACAACATCCTTTATGACTGTTACTAACATCTTCATTTCTTCTTGCATGATTTATGGGGTTAGGATTAGGATGAAAAACTCTATTGTTCATTCTACAAAACCTTGTTGTATGTCCAATCTTGTTGCATATCTGACAAACAATTCCATTGTTTCCATATCTTGGTCCAAGTTGATTGATTTGTGATCTACAATTTCTAACAATGTGTCCAACCTTGTTGCATCTATAACATAATACTCCATTTCTTCTATTCATATCTTCAGTAGGTTCATTGCCTTCATCATTTGCTTTGAAAGTGTTGAATCCAAGACTAGTCTTATCATAGAATGGTTTCTAATAAGATATGTGTTCATCAATCTTTGCACTAGTTGAATATAGCCTTTCAAGTTGTTGTTTGGATTGAGTCAGTTCGCCTTTCACAATCTTATCGTATTTCTCAAGTTCATCATACTGCAAATTGACTTTCTCAAGTTCAAATGTTACTTTAGAAAGTTTAGATTTTTGTCCTTGATTTTTAGTCTTTAGACTTTCATTTTCAAATTTCAGATTTGCTTCATTCTTTCCATTTCCATCCTTCAAACTAAGCTTCAAATTTTCTATCTTTAATTCATGTTTAAGGATCTCATTTTCTTTTTCCAAATTCTTATCACAATCTTCAATAAAAACTTCGGATTCCTTTTTAGATCTCAGATCTTCCAATTTTTTTTTCAATATCTCAATGAGGTTCTTTGCATCATCATACTTTCTTTTTAGAGTGTCTTTTTCAATAGTAAGAAAGTCAATCTTTTCAAGAGCTTCTTTAACATTTTTCTGTAGTTGATCGATATCCATAGAGATCTTACTCAAGCTGCTAGGCTTTCCTTGAATGATTCTTTTTCAAGTAACTAATCTCTGATACCAATTTTTAGAAATAGGCAATACTGAGAGGGGGGTGGGGGTGAATCAGTATTCTAAAAACTTTATCTTTTTCCCAATTATGGATATAACAGATTATCTTTATACATGCATAACATAAAAAGCTAAACAACATGCATAACAATAAAGAAATTATAACACATGATTTTTTCTTGAGGAAACCCTAGCCACGGGAAAATCTCAGTGGGGATGGTACCCACAAAGATCCACTAATCAAAAGTATCATGTTAAGGACGTTGACCCTATTAGGAGTCTATTACAAACATATAGTGCATCAGTCCTGATTAAGGGACTATAGGCCTTGTTAGAAGCCTTAACCCTGTTAGGAGTTGTAGTACAAAATGTGATTACCAGAGGAGCCCATTTCCCAAACAAGTAATTTACAATATACATTGATTACAAAATAGGTTAAGCTACATAACCTTATACTGCTTGCATCAATATCACTTTCCTGCTCCTTCACTATCACTATTACATATGTTTCATATACTTCACATCATATCACTTGTTCACCTTTCTCAATACTAATACAACACAACTTGCAATTACTGTTAGGAATGAATGCTAAAGTGTTTGGCACCCATTCTGTAGTATTTGTTGTTGCATTCATGACTATGATTGTCATTGATGTCAACACAGTGTTTTACTGAAGACTTGCAAAGAAGAAGACATTCTTTTGATTAGCACACATGGGATATTGCAGTTGGAGCTATAAGACATTGAAGATATACTCTTTGATATGTTATATGTTTATGGTTAAGAGCACAAACAATAATTCTTTTATTCATGAAAGTTATGATCATTTTGGTGGAAGCAGTATTTAGGCAGTGTTCCTGAGTAGCATTTTTTGGAAATTGGATGATATCTCCTAATCGGGATGGAATCTAGCTTTGTGAAGTTAAAGGGAATTTAGAGACACATTGATAGTGATATGGATGATAGTGCAAACTTCTAAGTCACATGAGTGAAGATTTATTGTATGTGGAAGATGATAGTTTTATGTAATTTTGGTGTAGCATGTTGAATATTTTATTTTGTAATTGTGTGCCGACTCATTTGTAATTATTTGAGTGTGGTATAAAGGAAGGAATGTTTTTCCTTGTTGTATAGAGAGAGTGGTTGATTATGAAGTTGTGAAAGTGAATTGTGAAGGAAGACATCCGAAGTACAAAGATCTAAAATTGAGATCTGATGTAGCAGTCAGTGTGGTTTGGCATAGTCAAAGAAGAGGTAACATATTATTCTATTGAATAATACAAATATTATTTGGACAGTGAGTTTAGTGATGTTACCCTGAATCTATTTGGGCAGTGGGTCCTTCTGTCTTCCATAACTCTTAATAGGGTTAGAATCTTTTAACAGGGATTCAAAATCTGCTAACAAGAATTTATACGTACTGAATGTATTTCATAAGAATCCTAACAGAGTCCATCTTTTCACAAGGAATATTCATATTAGTGCATCTTTTGTGGGAATCATTCCCACTGGGGTTTACTCTTTGACGAAGAGGTTCCCTAGTCAACATATTTTGTGTTATTGTGTAATTGTGTATGAATATCTTTCTATGGTTTGTAATTATATTGCTTACATGGTTTAATGCTGTTGAAGATGATAAAAGTTGTAATTATCTGATAACTAATTCACCCCCCCCTCTTAGTTATATTGGTGGACTTTACTTTCTAACAATTGGTATCAGAGCAGTAGGTCCTTGAAAGAGAAGTTTAACAACTTAAGGAGATCCATGGTGAATTTTAGGAGAGAAAGCCGTAAGTTTGATGGAGTAAATTTTCATAGCTGGAAAGAAAAGATGAAGACACATCTACTATGTTTAGGACTAGGCTATTGGTTGACTACAAAGAATGATAAGACTATCATTGAAGAAGATGATCTTGAGACGTGCTCTAAGGATGAGAGAGATCTATTCATGTGTAACATACTTGCAAGAGAAGCACTTTTGATAGCACTTCTAGAGAATGAATATAGTGAGGTAAAATGTTTGAAAAAGTCTCATGAAATTTGGAGAGCTTTGCACTCTACTTTTGAAGTTGACGAACATGCAAAAAGAGTTAGATTACATAATTGGATATGTGCATTTGAAGATATAAGAATGTTGGAATATGAATCTATTAGAAGCTATATTGGTAGAATGTTAGAAATTGTTGCAGGGATAAAATCTTCTGGAGGAACAAAGAAAGAGAATGAAGTGATATGGAAAATTCTGAGGACATTGACTCTTGTATTTAAGAAGACAACATAGATGATTGAACAATTTATACCTTTTACTATGAACTTTACAAGAGAGACTCTTCTTGGAAGATTGGAAGCAGTAGAGATGAACCTGAAGTTATCATGAGACTTACCTAGAATGGAGACAACATTTAGTGCTCTTAGTGTTCACCCTACTTTGTCAAGAAGCATCAGTGTGAGTGGAGATTATGCCAGCAGCAGCAGATCTAGAAATGAAGAACACAAGAAGATTGAAGAAGGTATTGCCTTTCTTGTGGAAAGAGAACTAGACAATAAGAAAATTTTTAAATGTTGGACTTGTCAAGAATATGGTCATTTTGCATCTAAATTTCCTAAGAGAGTTAAGAAGTACATAAATAATTTCAAGCCTAGAATATCTAAGGAATGTTATTATGCTAATGATGAAGACCTTGAAGCTAGTATTGAAAGAACTGTAAGTGAAAGTGATACTGAGAATAATGATGAAATAGGATTTGTAGCAATTAAAGAAGAAAATTTTGAAACTAATGTTAAGGAAGAAAAAGCCTTAGTTTCACAAGTTGAAAAGAAAGATGATTGGATTATAGATAGTGGTTGTTCACATCATATGACTGGAGATATGAAAAAGTTCATAAAGTTTAACAATTATGATGGAGGAGTTGTTAGAGTTGGTAACAATGCACCTTATTTGATTAAAGGTATAGGATCCATTACTCTCAATGGAAAGACTAATACTCATGATGTTTACTTTGTTGATGGATTGAAACATAATCTTTTGAGTGTTGGATAGTTAGTTGATAAGGGATATCAAGTTTGGTTTACTGAGAAAACTTGTGTGATAAAGGATAAAGATGGAAATTTCATTGGAACAAGATCTAGAACTAGAGGTAATGTATTTTAGTTGAATCCTACTAAGATGACATGTTTGATTACTAAGATTGATGATAGTTGGTTATGGCATAGAAAGTTTTGTCATATAAACTTTGATAATATTGTGAAAGTGAGTACTACACTTGCAGTAAGGGATTTTCCTAAAATTATGAAGCCTACTAACATGATTTGCAAAGAATGTGTGATGGCTAAGCAGAAGAGAAGCTCATTTCCTAGTAAGAAGTTCACATTGGTAGAGAAGTTGGAGATTGTTCATACAGACTTGAGCGGTCTTACCAGGACTAGAGGATTCTATGGAGAAAGGTATTTTATGATTCTTGGTGATGATTTTACAAGAATGATGTGGATTGCATTTCTGAAAGAAAAATATGAAGCATTTGATTAGTTTAAGATCATTAAGAACAAAGTTGAGAATGAATCTGGAATGAAGATTAAATGTTTGAGATCTGATAGAGGTGGTGATTTTACTTCTAGAGAGTTTAACACTTTTTGTGAAGTGAATGGTATTAAGAGATAGTTTTCAACCCCTAGATCACCTAAACAAAATGGTATTGCAAAAAGAAGAAAAAGATCAGTGACTGAAGCAGGAAGAGCTATGTTATTTGAGAATGATTGAGTAAAGACATTTTGGAGAGAAGCAGTGAATACAATAGTATATACAATGAACAGAGTACAAATCAGAGTAGACACAGACAAGACACCTTATAAATTATGGTTTAGACATGCACCCTTAGTTAAGTATTTTAGAATTTTTGGAAGCAAATGTTATATAAAGAGAGATGATGATATTGGAAAGTTTGATCCTAGAAGTGATGAAGGTATTTTTCTTGGATATTCTTAAAAGAGAAAAGAATATAGATGTTACAATAAGAGAACTAAAACTATTTTTGAGAGTGCAAATGTTAAAGTTGATGAAAAGTATAAAATTAGGAAAGAATGCTTGATTATGAATCTGGTGAAGAAGCTCATCGTAAACCTAACACTGAAACTACTAAATTATTCTATGAAACTGGTAGTGAATTGTTGAATGAAAGTCATGTTGAAGAAACTAGAGAGGAATCTAGAGAAGAATCTATAGTTGAAGCAAGATCTGAGACTATGACACCGAACAGGTATTTATCAAGACATCATCATATTGAACAAGTTATTCAAAGTTTGGACAGAGGAGTTCTGACTCAGAATAAGGTACATTTATGTTTGATTTCTCAAATTGACCCTAAATCTACTAGTGAAGCTTGTGAATATGAACATTGGATTAATGCTATGAGAGAAGAACTAGATCAGATAGAAAAGAACAAGACATGGGAATTAGTCCCTAGACCTAAAGACAAGAATGTAATTGGAACTAAATGGGTATTTAGAAACAAGATGAATGAACAAGGAGAAGTTGTAAGAAAAAAAGCAAGATTGGTATGTAAGGGATACTCACAGCATGAAGGAATTGACTATGAAGAAACTTTTGCACCAGTAGCAATAATTGAAGCAATAAGAATGTTTTTGGCCTATGCAGCTTTTAAGAAATTCAAAGTGTATCAGATGGATGTGAAGTCAGTATTTTTGAATGGAGAATTGGAAGAAGAAGTATACATTGAGCAGCCTGAAGGTTTTCCTTTGACTCAAGAAGGAGACATGGAATGTAAACTAAAGAAAGCATTATATGGACTAAAGCAAGCACATAGAACTTGGTATGCAAGACTGGATAAGTATTTTTTAAAGTTGGGATTTGCTAAAGGAACAACTGATAGAAATCTATACACAAAAGAAATTGAAAATGGTTTCTTGATTATAGTTATTTTTGTTGATGACATTATTTTTGGAGGAGAAGATGAGGCTAGTGACAAATTTGCTGATGAAATGAAGACTGAATTTGAAATGAGTATGAGTGGTGAGATGAAATACTTTTTCAGATTATAGATAACACAAAACAATGATGGTATCATTGTAAGTCAGATAAAGTACTTGAATGATTTTCTGAAAAGATTTGGAATGGAGGACTGTAAACCAGTTGGAACACCTATTGTAACTGGACATAAGTTATGTAGCATAGATGAAACACCACTAGTTGGGTAGAAGAAATATAGATCCATGATTGGAGGATTCTAGTATTTGACACACACAACACTAGATATAGCACATTCAGTTGGAATTGTAGCAATATTTCAAGCTGAACCTAGAGAATCACATTATGTAGTAGTAAAGAGGATACTGAGATATTTAAGAGGCACAATGGACTATGGATTATTGTATGAAAAGTCTAATGATTTTACCCTATGTGCATATACAGATGTTGATTGGGGAGGCAATGTTGATGATAAGAAAAGAAACAGTGGAGGAGCATTTTTCCTTGGAGGAAGATTAGTTTCTTGGCTAAGCAAGAAGTAGAATTGTATTTCATAAAGCACAACAGAAGTAGAGTATGTAGTAGCAACAAACAATTGTAACTAGATAATTTGGATGAAGCAGATGCTAAAGGATATTGGAATTAAATTTTTTGAGCCTTTTGTTATACATTGTGACAACACCAGTACAGTCAGTATGTCTAAGAATCATGTACTACATTCTAAGAAAAAACATATAGAGATCAAGTATCATGTTGTAAGAGAGAAAGTTTATGAGAAAGAATTCAGACTGGGGTACATAAGCACAAAGGAATAGATAGAAGACATGTTTACAAATCCTTTTCCTAAGGATACATTTGAGTATTTGAGAGGTATGCTTGGGGTTATGTCCTAGCCTACTTTTGAGTAATGATGTAGTTGGTTGCATTCATCCAATAATATATGAGCCCTATCTTTCTTTTGGATTGGATGTTGGTACTTCCTCTATGGGGGAGTATGTGTATCTGAGCTGAGTCATGAGGACTCTAGTAAATGTATTTTTCTTCTAATAGTGTGTTTTGACATTGAGTTATTGTTGGCATGGTGATAAAATTTCTATCATTGATGTCAATGGGGGAGAATTATGCATGAAAAACAATATGAGAAAAACAATAGGAGAGAACTGAAAAGGATAACGAAGCAAGATTTGATTGATGAAGAGAATTTGAAGAAGCAGTGTTGCAGTATTGGATTTTTGGAACATTGGATATTTTTCTTCTATGTTTCCATCAATGCCAATGGGGGAGATTGTTATGAATGAATGCTAAAGTGTTTGGCACCCATTCTCTAGTATTTGTTGTTAGATTCATGACTATGATTGTCATTGATGTCAACACAGTGTTTTACCGAAGACTTGCAGAGAAGAAGAAAGTGTTTTAATTAGTACACCTCAGATATTGTAGTTGGAGCTATGTGAAGTTGAGGATATACTCTTTGATATGTTATATGTCTATGGTTAAGAGCACAAATAGTAATTCTTTTATTCATGAAAGTTATGATCATTTTTGTGGAAGCAGTATTTAGGCAGTGTTCTTGAGTAGCATTTTTTGGAAATCGGATGATATCTCGTAATCGGGATGGAATCTAGCTTTGCAAAATTAAAGGGAAGTTAGAGACACATTGATAGTGATGTGGATGACAATGCAAACTTTGAAGTCACACGAGTGAACATTTATTGTATGTGGAAGCCGATAGTTTTATGTAATTTTGGTGTAGTGTGTGGAATATTTTATTTTGTAATTGTGTGCTGACTCATTTGTAATTATTTGAGTGTGGTATAAAGGAAGGAATGTTTTTACTTGTTGTATAGAGAGAGTGGTTGATTATGAATTTGTGAAAGTGAATTGTGAAGGAAGACATGAGAATTACAAAGATCTGAAATTGAGATATGATGTAGCAGTGAGTGTAGTTTGGCATAGTCAAAGAAGATGTAACATATTATTCTATTGAATAATGGAAAGATTATTTGGACAGAGTTCAGTGATCTTACCTTGAAGCTGATTGGGCAGTAGGTCCTTCTATCTTCCATAAATCTTAATAGGGTTAGAATATTTTAATAGGGATTCAAAATATCCTAACAGGGATTTATATGTACTGAATGTATTTCACAAGGCTCCTAACAGAGTCTATCCTTTCACAAGGAATATTCATATTAGTGCATCTTTTGTGGGCATCATTCCCACTGGGGTTTACTCTTTGATGAAGAGGTTCCCTAGTCAACATATTTTGTGTTATTTTGTAATTGTGTATGAATATTTTCTATGGTTGGCAATTATATTTCTTACATGGTTTAATGCTGTTGAAGATGATAAAAGTTATAATTATCTGATAACTGATTCACCCCCCCTCTTAGTTATCTTGGTGGACTTTACTTTCTATAAATTACAATTACATTTACATTTACATTTATACCAATAGCTTTATCCAAGAGTTAACATATAGGTTTTCATCCCTTTATATTGTTAAGTCATTATTTTGATAAACAAAATAATCCCTTAACTCTTTACTAGTTCTATCTTCATATTATGTCCTGTCAGCTTCACACTATCTTTGGTAAAACTATCATAACTTCTTCCATACATGTCGTACTAACTTGCACTTTGAGATGGGTGATCAACATACATCATAGAGTCTATGTTCAAGTGCACAAGCACTCAACTTACTCTAGTCAACATTACAAACAAAAACTATGTCCAGGTTCACTCATAAAACACTGTCTCACACTTAGACAAATTTGCAATGCATTCTTTCATACTTTCTCTCTGACCTGTGTGATCTTCATGTGGATCATATGTTTCCATAATGACAAAATCTATGTAATCAACTCAGCCAAATTGCCAACACAGCTGTCATGTCCACTATCATGTCAATATTGGGTAATGCAAAGTCATCTTTAGGGCATGCTTTATTCAGGTCTTTGAAGTCTGTGCACACACAGATAGACTTATCATTTTTTGTAACTAGAACAATATTATAGATCCACTCTCCATAGTCAATAGCTCTGATGAAACTAGTTTTGAGAAGTTTTTCCAGCTCTGCTTTGACTAAAAGTGCCACATGTGAATGCATCTTTTGAAGCTTTTGTTTGACAGGCTTAACGCTTGGTGCAATAGAAAGATGATGCATGATTAGATTGGGATCCAATCTAGGCATATCAGAGTAAGTCCATGCAAAATTTATTTTCTTGCTTCGAAATAAATTGGTGAATTCCTCTTTTTCCTTCGTAGATAGTGATTGTGCTAGATGAATAATGCGAGGTGTAGATTATGTACCCAAATTCACTAGTTGTGTTGGCTCAATCAATGCTGATGATCTCTCTTGAAAATGACTAGGAAGTATATCAATTATCTCATCCTTGGGTGCCTCAGAGAGGTTTTCACCTTCAGATACATCTTCTATTTTTACTTTTTTTAGTTCTCACATTGCCACAATGTGGTTTTTACCATCAGAGCACCTATTCTTTTTCTTTTAATTTTATGACTAAGATACTTGATATCAGCTTAGGTCATGTTGATACTATCTTCATTTGTGGAGAACATTATAGGTTCGACAACGTTAAGGTCATAGGCAAGAGTGTAGTCATTTTGGAACATAAGGACTTCATTAGCTGGAGAGGGATAGTTCTAGTTGATAAGTTCAGGATGGCGGGTTGAAAGAGAAGTGGTGGGTTCAAGTGCATTCATAGTATAGCCATCAAAATCATGGACGAGTAAGTCAAGACCTAGAGTGATCTCATCCAAAGGTGTGTTCGATTCTTCTTGAGTCCTCACAGTGAAAGTAGGGAGAATTTCAGTTTTAGTAAATTCACACTCAGTCATCCTAACACTAGACCCTTCACCTACATCGAAAAGGTTTTCATACACATGAAAAACATCTATATTATTAGACCAATTTCTTGTCAATGTAAAAATTCTACGAAATTGGTCTTATTCTTGTAGTTTTCCAGCGGTTGTCCCGCCCTACCTGCAAGCTTGTTTTAATATGCGAAGAAGATCCACCATGTTTTATAGCTTGCATCCTTAGCCTCATGTTCTTCATTGTGCCGCCACATTTTAGTTCAAATGGCAAGTTCTAATATGTTGAAACCAGGGAGATATTCAAGTTTTAAGGTCTACTGGAAATACTTGTCTTTATATTGGGTGGTGTCAAAACTATCTAAGCATAAAAACCCTTGATGTTTTTGCACTCCTTTGTTTCCCTTTTTGACAATGTGTAAACTCTAGTTGGTTTCAGCCTTTCATCTCTTCACAGCTAGCCCCTGACATTAGGATTTCTTATCTGCACTGTTGCAAATATGTGGGGCCCTTTCCTTTTTGGCTACCATCATCTATTCTTTGGTTCCCTAGGTGGTTAAGTTCTTCATTTGATGATCAAGTGACTGTGTGATCGTAGGATCTCTTGATTTTGGTGGTTAACTATTTTTCATTTTGTGACCCAGTGTTTTCTTCAGTCGCATGGTCGCACAATCCTGGCAGTTTGACTTTCAACCTTCCACGATCTGGTGGGCGATTAACATTTTGTCTAGCGGTCTTGACTCTAAGGCAGTTAAGGTTTGGGAATAATCTATAGTCATCGTAATACCTCAAAGAAAAGTTACAAGAGGGTTAATCCTCATGGCACTATAATAGCCATCTGATAAAAGGTGACAAGGACATGATAATGGACCCAAAATTTTTAGATGGAATAGCAATGCAGTTGAATCTACAGTTGTCGCATGATTGCAAAGAATATTCTTCCCCTTTGCGATCATGTGACCATTGTCCAATTTAAAGGTGGTCAGTCCATTGTCTGAAATATAATGATGTGCCTGTTTTCCATTGACCGATTGATGACTAATGTGGCAAAGTTGTTTTTAAGGGCCCAGTTGATCATTTTGATGGTTTTTTGGAACCACATGATCTGCCAGGAGGGAGATTGATCAACAGTCATGTTTTAAACTAGTTGATTAACCATTGTTACCTAAAATTCAAATATTTTAAGGGTTTCTCAGTGATAGAAGGACTAAAAATTCAATGTTTTGATGGTTGATCTATAACGTATGACTTTGCACTCACTAGTATAGTATGACCTGAGGTATGATTAACTGTAGAAGGTTTTTTCTCCTTAGTGGTGGGTAAAGTGGCCTTTCAAGTTGCATGGTGTTAAGTGTTGCAGTGGGCATACTTGGTGTGTTTCCAGTCTTTTGCATACCAATTAGAGATAGTGCCATTAATGAAGATCATTCTTGGATTTTTTTTGCTCTAAGATTGCTTGGTTTCCTCCCCTATAGTTATTACTGATCGAATTTGGTTGGTGGGTTGTTGAAACCCTAATTCTACCCTAGCTATCTAAAGCTTGTTGCATCCTTTTTGAAGGATCCCAAGATGGCTAGTGACTATATATTGTTTTCGGTTGTATGAAAAAGGGTTGTTGATGGTCAGTTCCAAAAATTGAGTAATGGAAGCTTGGACTTAGGGTTTGTTTCTCCTTATCATTTTGTTATTTTGTGATGTATTGACTCTGTAGATTCTAATGAAAATGCAATTGAATCCCAATCTCAGACTTATGTATGTCTTCTTATTTTGATCTTGCATTCTTATATATTAATGTCACAAAGTGAGTTAATGTATGGTATACAAAGTATATTGTGAAATTATCTTTGAGTTCTTGCCAAAGTCAGGATTAAATCCTTAAGGGTAGTTTCAAGGAATTGATGGTTGAATGAGAATCTGATGTCTAAGTGTAAGGTTGGAGAGGAATAATAGGAAAAGAACTTATTCTAGATTTGGGTGTGTTGGAGTTAGATTTTTAGTGATGTATGTTGTATTGTGACTCTGTGCTCTAGGAGGAGACACTAGTCTACTCTCAGGAGGCATTTTTCCCATCATCAATCAAACAAATATAAATGATAAAATCTTTAAATCAGTTTGTAAAGGGCATGAATGTGTAATATTTTGGAGACTCCTTTCAAGAAGTGAGTCAAGGGTACACCCACCTAAGCATTAGGCTCAAAGTGTACGAGGATCCTTGTTGATCCTTGTTAATTGGCCCCTTTTCTTGTAGAATTTAGAGTGGTGATAGAGTCAGTGACATTAATTTGTCAATCATAGTGTCAATCTGCAAGTGGAAAGAAAAGGAACCAACAAAATTTGTCACTCTGCTAGGGAGAGTCTAGAGATAAAATAAATTTTGACATATTCTTGTGTTTCTTGAGTTTTAGCTTGTGTTGTCCTTTGGACTTCTCAAGTTTTGTTTCTTAGGATTTCCCATTGAAAGTGGGTGGCAACTCAAAGGGTTAAGAACTAGTGTTTATAGATTATAAACCATGGACAAAAGAAGGAATACTAGGTCTTTTGTCAAGAAAAATCTAGAGGTTACCTTAGAATAGTTACCTAGATTAGAAAGGAAGAGTTGGATCAGAAGAGATGGAGAATCTACTAATGCTAGAGAGAGAGTACCACAGATGTCCTTTGGTGAGGATGACTCACAATATAAAATCTCTAAATCTAATAGTGGCCACTCTCAAGATAACTTTTATGACACCCCAGAAGCATTATTTCAAGATAAAGATCTATTGCCTACAGGACAAGGTGTGCAGGCAAAGCAAAGAGGTTTTGGACCAGTTTCTGATCCTGATGAGGATATGTTCAGAAGGCAGCCCATAGGGCCAAGGTGTGTCCATTTCCCATGTCAAAATCCTATAAATATGGATGTGTTATCAAGTTCTAAAGACATTATGATTGATCCAAATGATTTGGGTGCATTAAGATTGCAGTTAGCAAAGCAGGATGCCATATACAAAAGATTACAAAAAGAAAGAGAGGATGAAAAAATAAATGCATTAATAGAAAGAGAGTCTCTTCTTAGAAAGATTAATGAACTAAAGGAGAGAAACAATGTGCTTGTTTCTACTCCTAAGACTTTACAACATGATGTTTTCGGTGATCTTGATGCTTTGAGGAGTGAAAGAGAGTGCTTACTGCAAGACCATGAATTTGATAAAGAGGGCCTTGTGATTGGATAGGTTTAGAGCTATGCCTCTTTACCTAAAGGTGAAAATTAATGTGAAGTCATCAACCCTACTACTTTTGTTAGTGAAAAGGGTAAATAGAAGATGGTGGGGATTCAAATAAATGAGCTAGTAAAAATACCAAGGGTCCCAACATCTTTTTCAAATAAAGATAGAGAGATAGAAAGGTAAAGAAAGGAAGATGATGATCTTGCAAGAGAATTGGAGAAGGCTGAAATAGAGGCTTCTATCATAGAAAAAAGAAGAAAGATCCAATTCTTGAGAGCTTCATCAGAAAATACCCTTGGAATGTCTGCTACTGAAATAGGTATTCCCTCTACAACTTCAAATCTTGCCCTACCTAGTAATGTTACTACTCATAATTCACTACTCACTTCAACTACCAAGATAGGAGTTGACCCTAAGTAGCAATCAGGTATACAAGTTGATGAAAATATGAATGTAAAAACTAATTTAAGTTTTCAAAGAAAACCTATGCAATTAGAGGGATATAGACAAATTAGCTTTGATGGAATACCAGGTTATCCCAATGTTTTCCCAACTGACATAAGAGATAAAATACCTAAATTCACTGGTAACAATGCCATTAGTTGTGAGGAGCACCTTAGGTTGTTGTTGATGTGCTAAATGACTATGAATTTGAACATGAGGATGTGGTCATGAAACTGTTTGTTCAGTCTTTGATGGAAGATGCTAGAGATTGGTTCAAGAGACTTCTTGATAGATGTATTAATACATGGGATTCCTTTGAGAAATTCTTCAAAGAACAATATGGTGATAGGCCTAATCCTAGTTTCATGTTGAATGAATTCAACACCATAAGGAAGAATCAGAATGAATCTACAACCAAGTTCAACATGATATTTTAGAAGGGCATGCATAAGTTGTTTCAAGTCATGAGGTTAGATGATAATGTCTACTTGACCACATACTTCAATGCCTTTGATGGTAAGATGGGATATTTTTTGAGGGAAAAAGAACCAAGAACTCTCAAAGATGCTTTTAGGATTGCTATCAATATTAAAAATAAGATGAAAATATCAGGAAAATTGGGTGGAAAAAGAGATGACCCTAAGCTATTTGGGGATAAAAAGTACAAAAGGGATAATGAGAAAAATGTTGGAAATAAGAAACAAGAGGAAGACAAGTTGGATAAGGTGTTGAGCACACTAAAGGACTTAAAGACACCTAGTGTCAGAAATGAAAAGGTTTCTACCAGTGACAAGCCTTACTTCAACAACAATTTCAATAGGCAGAATAGGCTACAGAATTTTCCTTATAACACCCAATGGAAGGATGGAAAACCTATTGTCCCTAATGCAAAAGGAAACAATGATAGATTTTTCCCTGATCCTCTACAAAGAACTTCTATAAATTTCATGGAGGGTACACCGTGGTGTGTGGCTTGTTAGACTCCTCATTCTACATAACATTGTGTGATTGCATGGTCTACGACTGCATACCAAGATGGTGGTTATGAGGAACCTGATAAAAAAGGAACTCATGATAATATTGGGTGTAGCATGACATCTTCATATTTAGGATATGAAGATGATTTTGACATTGATGAAGAAATTGATATCCATTTGAAGAGACAAAATGAGGCTCTATTTCATCAGGAAGTTTTCTCTGGTAATGAGGATGCTGATGAGAGGACATGTAACATGAATTCCTTTTTAGAGCTAGTAAAGTTGAGAAGACCTTCAAAAGAAGAAATGGATAGGATCACTGCAAAAATGGTAGCTCAAGTGCAAACTAGAAATATGATAGCAAATGATACCAATTGAAAGGCTGTAGGAATGTTTATAAAGGATACCAATCCTAAGGGACCCAATGGAAGAAAATCAAAAGATGGAAACTTGGTAAAGTGCAAAAATGAAAGAGATAAAAGGTGGGAACCAAGGGGAGTTGAAGCTGAAAAGATCACTCCTGTCCATAACAAAGATAATCAGAGGGAAGTACAGAAGCTAGTTAGTACAATGGCTAAAACTAAAAAAATGAAGGTGACAACTGCAGCTAATGTATCAAAGAGACATAAAGACACTAGAGCAGTGCAGATTGAGGTTCCTTCCTTTGCCCCTATTGATGTGTTGGTTGTATTGTCTTAGATTAATGTTAAGGTTCCTTTGTTAGAATTATTGAGGATCCCTGAACATAAAGAAATGGCTCTTGCATGGGTTGATAATGTCTAGGATAATGATGTTGCATATAATGAGCCCTAGGCTAAAGTTATTAAAGGAATAGAGGTTCAGGGAATGGTATCTTAGATACCACCTATATACTTGGATAGCTCTATCATTGTTAGCCTTGAAAACATTGATCCATTCTTCCTAAGTATCATATTGAATGGAATGAAATTAAGGAATTGTATTATTGATTCAGGGGCTTCTAATATTGTCATGCCTTTCAAGATCATGGAAAAGTTGGGTCTTAAAGTTGACACAGTCCAAGGCAGATGTTGTGCAATGGATCAGAGAGAAGTACTAGTTATTGGGACCATAAATGCAATGCCTTATAGATTGGTAGCTTATCTAGAGAAAAATTTGACAATGAGTGTCTTGGTAGTGGATATCCCTCCTCATTATGGAATTTTATTGTCTAGGAAGTGGAGTGTTTCCATGGGTGGAAGTTTGCAATGTGATTTGTTCTATGCAACTTTCAAGATTGATGATCAATTTATTAAAATTGAGCGAGAGCCATGAGTATTCCACATGATTGAAAGGAGTGTTGACAATGAGACAACATGTTTTTTGGATATTGATATTAATGCTTTTAGAGCAGAGGTTGCTATGCTTGAACAAAAATCTATGTTTCCACCTATCACTATGGAGGTGAGTACTAAATCTGAGAAGGGTGATTTGTGGGTGATGTATTTCGATGGTGCTAATTGCAAAGATGGTTCAGGGGTAGGTAGTTTTCTTATCTCTCCTGATGGGAATACTTAGAAGTTCTCCTTCACATTAAGCTTCTCATGTACAAATAACCTAGCAAAATATGAGACATTACTAATAGGATTGAGGTTGGCACACAAGCATGGAATTAAATGCATAAAAGTTGTGGGTGATTCAGAGTTAGTTGTGTCCCAAATGAGATCAGTATATGCTTCCAAGAATAAGAGATTGAAACCATATAGAAATGCTATTTGGGACATGATTGAATGCTTTGATGCCTTCAATATTGTATGGAAGGATAGGAGCAACAAAAAAATGGCTGATTTGTTAGCCAATATTGCAATCAATCCTGGTGTCTCCAAGGTTGAAATTCAAACTAGGCCTAGTATACCAGATAATGTTGAAAATTGGCAGGTTTTTGAAGATGGCCAATATATTTTGAGATTTATGAATTGTGAGGATCAGTATCATGGTCAAGAACTAGATTTCTAAGCCTTGGTTGAGATTGCAGAAGGAAGAGAGGTTATCCTTGGTAATGAAGTCCTACTACTTAAGACTAATAAGGTTCCTAAGGGACTTGTTGTTTTAGAAACTATATTTGATAGTTAGGATAGAGTTTAGATGGATACCAAGAAGAAAGATCAAATGAATTCAGATGAAATTAACCTTGGTACACAAGAGGCACCTAAGAAGGTCTATATTGGAAGAGAGATGTCTCACAAGGTTAGAAAGTCTTTGATTGAATTGTTAAGAAAATTCAAGTATGTTTTCACCTGGTCATATGATGACTAAAAGGTTTATAGGGAATATTTTTTTCAGCATACCATCCCTTTGAAGGAGGATGCTAAGCCTTTTAGGCAAAAATAGAGGCCAATGAATCCTACCTTAGCACCCAAGATGCAAGAAAAATTAATGAAGTTGAGGGATGCTAGAATCATAAGGCCTATGAGGCACTCTTCTTGGGTGTCAAATTTGGCTCTTGTCAGGAAAAAGAATGGAGATATTAGATTTTGTGTGGACTTTAGGAATCTAAATGTTTCTTCTCTAAAGGATAACTATTGCTTGCCTAATATGGAGGCTATGCTGCAAAGGGTAACTAGTTCTGATTTGATGTCTATGATGGATGGTTTTTTTGGTTATAATCAGGTAACTGTAAAAGAATCAAAACAATTTAAGACAGCCTTCACAACACCTTGGGGAACTTATGTTTGTGTGAGAATGCCTTTTGGTCTCACAAATGCTGGTGCTACTTTTTAGAGAGAAATGGATGTTGCTTTTGCAGATTTTATAGATGTTTTCCTTGTTGTTTATCAAGATGACTTGAATACATATTCCAAGAGGGAAGAAGATCATTGTTCTCATTTAGAGAAGATATTTGCAAGGGCTTTGGAATATGACATTTCATTAAACCCAAGGAAATGTGTGTTTGGTGTGACTGAAGGTAAATTGCTTGGCCACTTAGTTGGAAAGAAGGGAGTGAGAATTGATCTTGAAAGAGTAATGGCAATTGATAAAATTTAGAAACCAAAGAATGTTAATGGAGTACAGTCCTTCTTTGGCCAGGTGATTTTTTTAAGGAGATTTGTTACAAACTTTGCCGAAGTTACTAGACCAATATCTAAAATGTTAAAAAGGGGGTCTGAAATCATATGGGAAGGTGAGCCTGATGAAGCTTTCAAGAATATCAAGAAGGTAATTAAAGATGCCCCTATGCTTATGGCACCTGATTACAATGTTCCAATGCATATTTTCTCATTTGTATCTTTTCATACTATTGCTGCAGTCTTATTGTAGAAAAATAAGGAAAGTTTTCAGTAGCCTATTGCATTCTTTAGTAAATCTTTGCAGGTTGTTGAATTAAAGTATGATATCAATGAGAAACAAACATATGCACTTGTGAAGGTAGTAAAGGCTTTTAGATGTTATTTGATAGGAGCAATTGTTATTGCTTTTGTACCAAATACTGTAGTAAAGGATATCTTTTCACAACAAGAGGTGTCTGGGAGAAGATGCAGATGGATTAATAGAATTCAAGAGTTCAACATTGATATCCAAATTACCAAGTTGGTTAGAGGACAAGGATTAGAAAAATTGATGGCTCAATCCAACCTTGATGCAAATCAGATAAATCAAGCTGAAGTTGATTACACATGTGATATGGATGATTGTATCTAGTATCAAGTCTTTATCTTTTACATAAGAAACATGAGATGTCCAGATGGAATGGATAACAATAAGAGGACACTGAAATTATAGGCAATTAAGTATGTAATTATAAGATGTAAGTTATATAAAATGAATTTGGATTGCATACTTTTCAAATGTGTTGATGAAGTTCAAGCCAAGAAATTGTTAAAAGAAATGCATGAGGGGATATGTGGTGGAAATTATATTGGGGAAAACTACTACTCAAAAGATTCTAAGAGAAGGTTTCTGGTGGCCCACAATCTTCAAGGATGCTAAAAAATTGGTAAGAAAGTGTGATGCTTGTCATAGGTTTTCTAGTAAGCTCAGGTTTTCAGGAAATGTACCATTGAAGCCAGTAGAAGTGCAAGCCTCTTTCCAGCAATGGGGAATGGATTTTATAGGTGAATTCCCAAACAAGTCTAGTGGAGGACACTCTTGGATCTTAGTTGCCACTGACTATTTTACAAAATGGGTAGAGGCTATTCCTACAAGGAATGCAACAAGTAGGGTAGTGATTGATTTCCTATTGAATAATATTGTTACAAGGTTTGGTTGTCCTGAAAGGATTGTCAATGATAATGAAATGTGCTTTAGGTCTTCTGAATACAAAGAATTTTGCAAAGGTTTAGGGATCCAAATATCATTTCCCTCTCCTTAACATCCACAAGGAAATGGATAGGTAGAATCAACTAACAAAAGCTTGATAAATATTCTCAAGAGGATTCTTGAATAGAATAAGAAGGCATGGAATTCCAAGTTGCCATTAGCTGTATGGGTTGATAGGGTAACTATGAAAAAGATGATTGGGTGTGCACCATTTGATCTGGTATATGGAGTGCATGTGAGGATGCCTCAAACCACTTTAATAGAGATGTATAAGTTTGTTCAAATGTATGATGAAGATTTAGAGAATGAAATGCAGTTGAGAATTGAGGATTTAATTAGACTGGATGAAACTAGAAGAGAATCAGCTTGAAAGAATGCCAAGTTGTAGTTGCAAGTTAAGAATTTATATGACAAGAAATCAACATAAAGGAGGTTTGAATATGGTGACTTGGTATTAATGTGGAATGCTAGATTAGAGGATAAAGGAAAGCATGGAAAGTTTGATCCAATCTGGTTAGGGTCATGTGTGATTCATGAAAAATGGGGACAAGATTCATACAATCAAAGAATTAAATGGTGACATTTAGAAATTACCAGTTCATGGATAATTCTTGAAGAAGTACTTCAGTTGAAGTGTATTCCTCTCCATGAACAGTAGTTAGGCTTGTATATACCAGTGTGTTTCTTTCCAGCCCTTCTTGTTTTAGTTGTAGGGTTTTGTCCTGGTGCTCTCTGATTGTTTTCTAGTAGGTGATCTACTCTCCCAAATTCTAAATTCTTGCATGGGCACAAGTTACCCATCATCCCTAGATAGAGCCACTATTAGACCAATTTCTTGTCAATGTAAAAATTCTACAAAATTTGTCTGATCCTTGTAGTTTTCCAATGGTTGTCCCACCCTACCTGCAAGCTTGTTTTAATATGAAAAGAAGATCCACCATGTTTTATAGCTTGCACCCTTAGCCTCATGTTCTTCATTGTGCTTCCATGTTTTAGTTCAAATCGCAAGGTCTAATGTGTTGAAACCAAGGAGATATTCAAGTTTTAACGTCTGCTGGAAATACTTATCTTTATATCGGGTGGTGTCAAAACTATCAAAGCATAAAAACCCTTGATGTTTTCACACTCCTTTGTTTCCCTTTTTGATAATGTGTAAACCCTAGTTGTTTTCAGCCTTACATCTCTTTGCAGCTAGCCCCTAACATTAGGTTTTCTTATCTGCACTATTGTGACTGCATGGGGCCCTTTCATTTTTGGCTACCGTCATTTGTTCTCTGGTTCCTTGGGCAGTTAATTTCTTCATTCAGTGATCAAGCGACTGTGTGACCACAAGATCTATTGATTTTGGTGGTTAACTATTTTTCATTCCATGACCTGACATTTTCTTTAGTCTCATGGTTGTGCAACCCTAGCAATTTGACATTTAACCTTCCGTGATCTGGTAGGCAGTTAACATTTTGTCTGGCGGTCTTGACTCAGAGACAATTAAGGTTTCGACATAACCTACGGTCATCATAATACCTCAAAGAAAAGTTGCAAGAGAGTTAATCCTCATGGCATTGCAGTGCGATTGGACAAGGACATGACGGTGGACCCAAAATTTTCAGATGGAATAGCAGTGCGATTGAATCTACGGTTGTCACATGATCACAAAGAATATTCTTCACCTTTGCAATAATGTGACCACCATCTGATTTAAAGGTAGTGGGTTTGTTTTCTGACATATAATGAAGTTCCTATTTTCCTTTGGCCGATTGATGAATGATGTGGTGAAGTTGTTTTCAAGGGCTTGGTTGACCATTTTGATGGTTTTTGGGAACCACACAATCTGCTAGGAGGGAGATTGATCAATGACCATGTTTTAAACTGGTTGATTAACTATTGTTAGCCAAAATTCCAATATTTTAAGGGTTTCTCAGTGATAGAAGGACTAAAAATTCAATGTTTTGACGGCTGATCTGCAAGGTATGACTTTGCGCTCACTAGTACAGTATGGCCTAAGGTATGATTAACTATAGAAGGTGTCTACTCCTTAGTGGTGGATGAAGTGGGCTTTCAGGTTGCATGACGTTAAGTGTTACAGTGGGCATAATTGTTGCATTTCCATTATGTCAGCTCTTTTTCATGTAGAATCACAATATGCTATTAAGCTTGACTCTCAAATCCCCAATTCCAGATTCTTACAGGGAAAATGCTAATTGATAAGGACCAAGTCCTTCTACACTTTGGGCTCCACAGACCCAGGTCAGTGTACCTAATACATATTAAATCTACATACACAAAAATTTCTCACTAAACCCTTTATGCATACATGAAAAATAGTGGATTATGACAAGGATATTCACCCTTCTTCTCTCCGAGTTCAAAACTCAGGCAAACTAATGTATTGGATTCAATTCTTCAATGAATTACCAATAATATATGTACTATTCAGTACATATTCTAAACATTCACGCTTTTAAATAGGAAATGGAAAGTGATTTGATTTTAAATGAGTGATGATGAGAACTACTTATCAAAACTTAGACCAGTGCCTAATCCCAGGCAAATAGTCTAGTGAAATGCAAATCCATGGAAAAATAGCTAATAAGAACACAAATGCAATCTCAGATAGAGTGCCTTACAAACTATCCTCTCATTCTCACACCCAAGTATCAAATTCTCATACTAATACCTAGCTCTCTAGGATTACTCACAAGACTGACTCCTCCCTTGAAGGAAACTCATAAGTAATTGCACAATTACCTTGTAACTGGCATGTTCAGAATGCTTTACAAACTAAACACACAAGAGCTTGAACAAAAGTATAAAAAGACATCAAAGATCTAAAAAAGGAGATTCCACAGTGTGTTATTAATATATTTTTGCTTCAATACATTCCAAACAGATCAAAGCTTCTAAAACTAGACAAAAATGAAGTCTGCCTAAGTAGCTGTGAATTCACCATCTCTTTACAAATGAGAAGAAAATAGAGATATAGCAGAATTGAGTCAGTTGAAAAAAACCCATTGACAGTTGTCCATCTAGCATAAAATATCTCCCAAATTCCTCTCAACTCTGATCTACAACTGATTCCCAAACAGAAACACATTCTACAATAATTTCCAATCTGATCTGATTCTGATCTTGATCCCCAAATTTCAAACCCAGACTACTCTCATCCACTTCATTGAACCTGAAAAACATCATCGCCATCAGATTCCTCATTCCGAGACCTTTTCGGTGATATATAACACTTATATGTTTCACTAAAAAAATGAATTTCCAAGACACTTTTCCGTGAGCAGGTAATGGCATTTAAATTTTGAATTTTTTTTCCAATAGTCAGACTATATCAATTTTTAAATTCTTTGAAAGTCTGCAATTTTATATCCTTTTCTGCATTTGCCTCAGGAACCACTTGGAAGAGCTAAGTGTCATCACCTCATTGCATGCTCAAACTTGACCATAGGATAACCCCCTCATTTGGAGAACTAGCAACCATATGCATTCTCGGAATCGCCAAATGATGTCTCTAACTATGGTTACTTCTAGAGAGCTGGCAAAATAGTCTATTCTCTAATTCTCAGAATTTTCCTTTGACCATGGTTAATATTTGGAGAATGGGCGACTGAGTCCATTCTCCAATTCTCCGAATAATTTTTGTTGACTGCTAGACATTGGGAGAACTAGCAACCAAGTGTATTCTCCAATTCTTTGAATCATTTTCACTAACTACTAGGGATTCAGAGAACTAGCGACCAAGTGTATTCTCCAATTCTCTAAATCATTTTCAGTAACTGCCAGGGATTAGGAGAACTAGCGACCAAGTGTATTTTCTAGTTCTCTGAATGTTTATGACTTAACTACCAGCATTTGAAGACTAAGCATTCTCTAGTTCTCTGAATGTCAATGACTTAACCACTAGCATTTGGAGACTTGGAGACTGAAGCATTCTCTAGTTCTTTGAATGTCAATGACTTAACCACTAGCATTTAGAGACTTGGAGACTGAGGCATTCTCTAGTTCTCTGAATGTTTATGACTTAACTGTCAGCATTTGGAGACTCAGAGACTAAGTATTCTCTATTTCTTTGAATGTTAGTGACTTAATCACTAGCATTTGGAGACTTGGAGACTGAGCATTCTCTAGTTCTCTGAATGTTAGTGACTTAACCACTAGCATTTTTCTACAAAATTTAGTGCTTTGTGGTCATTTGCATGCATCCCAATGCACTATTTGTGCACACTTTTGAGATCCTTCTTCTCTTTATTCATTTCATTATGTGAGTGGTATATCTTTGAAGCACTTGAAATGATCATTTCTTGAGCAATGTGGGACTAAACTTTTGGAATCAATGCTGATTTTTTATTTCTACCAATACTTAGAGGACCATAACTTTTGATTGTCAAACTGGGTTTTTTTTAAAAATCATTTTGTAGAATGCACACATAGTCATCTCAAATATATGTGAAATTCAGCCCAACCCAGTTTGTATTTTACGAGTTATGATAAAAAAATTTGACTGGCTGTGCATTCACACTTTTTTTTGCATTCAACTAGCTCTTGCCTTCAACCCTTTTTTTATCTTTATCTTCTCCACATGCTTTGCATTTGTCTATGATTTTTAGCATCACAACATTACTTTTCTTTGATTTTCTCAAAATCTAAGACAAGACGTTGATGCATTGCTCTCTGGAAAACAACAATGATAAAGGAGCACAAGTAACACTAGACATTTCTACGTACACAAACATCCTGTGCCCAATCTTAGTGATAACTCATGCTGGCAGCACACTCCTTTGCTCTCACACATCATGGAATTATCTTGTCTAGGCCATTTAAATACTTTCTTTTAAATTTCCTGGTGACAATGTGATACCATTATTGTTGTCTTTTATATTGAAGCTTTCCATTACCACTTTATGCGATGTGCTCATAAATTGCCTTCTCTCTCCCCTCCTTGAAGATGTGCTGATGTAGTTAAGGAGGTGCACATCTTTTGCTTGCAATCCAAGATTTCAAACAATTCATCAGCTTGAAAAGCAACAAATAATAACAGTGTAAGATGGAACATTGGGAGTGATGCATAAGTTATACGTGTCAATCCATAGTCCTTACACTTGACACATCAATTTAAAATGTTACCCTAACCATTGAAAACATTAAAGCTCACTGTGACACATTCCTTGCCATATATTTCACTTTTATCCTTTGCAAAGATTGCCAAATAATATTAGTTGGCATCTAGAAGTGGCCTTAAAAACTAACAAAATGCCATCATAGGATCACACCATCGAGAACACACATTGACCCCCAACAAACAATCATGCTCGCCAAAGAAGAAATCTTGAAGAGACCCGAGCCAAAAGATAAGACTAATCAAAGTTGGCCACTTAGAAACGTTGTCTGTCTGCACTATGAGAATCACACAAGTCAGCTCCAGAGTTGGCCTAAAAAACTCACCCACTGAAACTTTCATGGACTAGAATCTTAAGGACTGATTCTCCCACATACAAGGAACATGAATCCTTAACTAGCTTCCTCAGAAAGTTGAAATGTCGATCACAATAAAATGTCAAAGTCAGCCTATTAGATATATTCAAATTTTAAAATAGTGAAAATCATAGAAATTTGATTTGGAAATGGCCTGGGAAAATGGTCGAATGGATTGGTAAGGACTTGAAAATCGTCAGGCACTTAGTCTTCTAGGTCTACAGTACATAACCACATTCAATTATTCCAGACCTTGTGTAGGGAATTAATTACAAAGCCTCAAAGTAGGCCACTTATAAAACTAGATCGTGCACATATAGAGAATTTTAACAAATTGTAAACGGAATGAACCTAGCAAATAGGTTGAACGGGTACATGGGGGGCTAAAAATTGGTAGGATGACTCACTCCCATGCCTACAATATGATGCCATAATTGGAATGTCATGACCAATCATAGGACAAAAGGTATTCAAATGCAAACAGGGCCTGCTACAACAAATTGACACTTAGACACATGCAGAATTGGGACAAGTGCTCAGAACAAATCATCATCAAATGACTCAAAACTCAACATTAATGACCTGGGATGTCTTCTAATGCTGAAACAAGGGTGATGAACACTTGACAAACATGGAGAACCTCAAAATTGCATCTGAGAAAATAGGCACAAAATCACCTATAAGGCCTTCAAACTGCAAAATTTTAACATGGTACTCAAAAATCCATGTTGCATTTTTTAGTCCCAATAGTTGCTCTAACTGTGGATGTGTGCCCCATGCAAGCATGTAGAGAACATCAAAATCTTTGGTAGAAGCAAACCACCCCAAAACTAGGAATCAAACTTTATCTCTGACTTCCCTCTTCTTCAAAATCTGGAAACCCCTTATTGAAAGTAGGGATGACACACAACTGAAGGGAAATAAAGAAACTATACAAACATGAAGCTTTTTTACAAAGGCCCAAAACCATCAAATTGAAATTAGTCCGTACCCCGATCAAATAAATAATTCTCATCTCCATACAACGGAGGCAAACTGAGATCATATGTTTCATCCAGTCGGTTAGAAACATCATGATTCACTTTTAGCATATCATAAGAAAAGTGATCAATAAACTCACCATTATCTGGCAAAGGAGAGCTATCGGGATGCCATGAGTACTGATCATTTTGTAATGTCAAAGCATCACATTCTTCATTGTCACTTCCATGCTGAAAAAGACAACATTGCAACTCAGCATCATGACTGGAAACATCAATTTTCTAACCTTTAGTTTGCAAAATAGAATAAACCTTTTCTATCTCATCACTTTGGAAACTAACACATAACCTTTCAAAATGAAAATCTGATTGCATAGATCCAGGAACATCTTGCTGACCACAAACTACATTAGCATTATTTAAAAGAGAACAAGCTCCATCAATGAGTGACTCATTAGTCATTTGCAAATCTGAGAATACACTTTTAGATTTACCACTTTTTTCAGCATCAAAATGTAAACTAGAACTACAATCAGCAAGCTCTTGCAAATCTGAAAACTCATTAACACATTCATCATTGTACTCATCATATATAACATTATCAACATTATCACAATGAAATGCATTTGAATCTTGCTGACTTAAAATAGGAGAAGAGACATCAAGATATGTTTCACTCATCATGCCATCATCTGAATCACTTTCATCAAAACTTATATTTATCAGGCATGAAATTTTGGAAATAAACTTAGTACCATACCTCTGAAAATCAGCATCCAATAGACTTGAAATCTGCTCACAACTTAGCAAGTACTGGACATTACATTCCATTTCTCCATTCTCACTACTGATGCTACAAATATCTTCTCCATTTGAAATAGGGACTGAATTTATTTGTCTCACATTACCTTGTGTGAAGTAACTACTACAGGAACTAACATTTGCATTATATCCATGTTCTTCATGTTCACACAAAACATCACTAAACTGAAACAAATAGTCATTAGCATCATGCTGAGAAAAGGGGAAATCTACAAGCTCAAGGAACTCACTATCAACTAAAGATTCATTTTCCCCTCCTTGACACTCATAAACTTCATCATCAACACAATAACTAGCACTATAACCATCACAGGACTCACCATCCCCAAATGAACTAGACTCAGCATCATTGAATTCAACATTTATAAGAGAGTCTATCCAGTCCATAACATTTTTTAGTGCTTCACCCTTTAAGGAAGCAGTCCAACTAACTGATTCAGGCATTGACGGTTCTAGGAACATCTCAGCATACTAAGATTCATGAAAATCTAAGCCCACAAGAAGTTCACTACATGCAATAAGAAACCTCTTGTAATAAGACAATGTAGACTCTTCATCTCTTTCTCCTATTGCCCATCTTAACATTAGTATGCAATTATGCTGAATTTTTTGATTTACCCAATGAAGTTCATTATTATAACTCTCTAAATTTGACTGAGAATTTTTCAGATCTAGAAGCATCTTGACTCATAATAGCTAGAAACTCCATTCTAACACACTGACAAAACACTAAAGCTTATCCTCATGATAGTATTTATGTCCAATTTCATGTAACCAATGACTTCATTTAATATCAACATATCTCTGATATACTTTAGCAACTAGGTCTTCTATTCAAAAATATGGGATGAACTTTCAAACTAATTTTCCCTTCTCTTAGTGATTAATTCACCTATTTAGGGACTTTTATCATTGTATAAAAACTTGGGATTACCTGGATAAGATTTGCAGCTGTTGCTCTTTTAATTCTGGAGACTCATTCCAACCAACAAAGTCACATAATCCTTTTCAAATTGCTGCAAATAAAAATACTTCCAGGTTATTCACACATAGAGATTTGAACAAATTTTAGATTCCTTTTCTGACGCTCTTTCATAAAATTAGATTCAAATATTGATTTAGCCAAGCAAGGAAACAAACGTCTTAAACTTGCTAATCTTAAACATCAAATAACAACTGATAATCACAAATTACACTGGCACAACACAACCAGGATTCCCAAATTACAAACAGAGTCACCACCCACAACACGTATGGGATTAAATTTCATAAGCTGGTCTACAACAAGTACAATAGACAGTATTACACAAATCTACTACATATTCTTATTTTAAATTTCTAGTAGAGTCGCCAATTTGTTAGCTCTTTTTCATGGAGAATCACAATATGCTATTAAGCTTGACTCTCAAATCCCCGATTCCAGATTCTTACAGAGAAAAGGCTAATTGATAAGGACCAAGTCCTTCTACACTTCGGGCTCCACAGACCTAGGCAGGTGTACCTAATACATATTAAATCTACATACACAACACTTTCTCACTAAACCCTTTATGCAGACATGAAAAACAATGGATTATGACAAGAATATTCATCCTTCTTCTCTTCTAGTTCAAAACTCATGTAGGCTAAACTATTGGATTCAATTCTTCAATGAATTACCAATAATGTATGTACTATTCAGTACAGATTCTAAACTTTCATGCTTTTAAATAGGAAATGGAAAGTGATTTGATTTTAAATGATTGTTGATGAGAACTACTTATTAAAACTTAGACCAGTGCCTAATCCTGGGAAAATAGTCTAGTGAAATGCAAATCCACGGAAAAACAACTAATAAGCACACAAATGCAATCTCGGATATAGTGCCTTACAAACTATCCTCTCACTCTCACACCTAGGTATCAAATTCTCATACTAATACCTAGCTCTCTGGGATTACTCACAAGACTGACTCCTCCCTTGAAGGAAACTCATAAGTAATTGCACAATTACCTTGTAACTAGCATGTTCAGAATGATTTACAAACTAAACACACAAGAGCTTGAACAAAAGTATAAAAAGACATCAAAGATCTGAACAAGAGATTCCACAGTGTGAATTCAACATCCCTTTACAAATGAGATGAAAATAAAGATATAGCAGAATTGAATCAATTGAAAAAAATCCACTGATAGTTGTCCATCTAGCACAAAATATCTCCCAAATTCCTCTCAACTCTGATCTACAACTGATTCCTAAATAGAAACACATTCTGCAATCATTTCCAATTTGATCTGATTCTGATACTGATCCCCAGATTTCAAACCTAGATAGCTCTCATCCACTTCATTGAAATGGAAAAACATCATCGCCATCAGATTCCTCGTTCCGAGACCTTTTCGGCGATATATAACACTTATATGTTTCACTAAAAAAATGAATTTCCAAGACACTTTTTCATGAGTAGGTCATGGCATTTAAATTTTTTAAAATTTTGCCAATAGTCAGAGTATATCAATTTTTAAATTCTTTGAAAGTCTGCAATTTTATATCCTTTTCTGCATTTGCCTCAGGCACCACCAGGAAGCGCTAAGTGTCATCACCTCATTGCATGCTCGGACTTGACCATAGGCTAACCCCCTCATTTGGAAAACTAGTGACCATATGCATTCTTGAAATCTCCAAATGATGTCTCTAACTATGGTTACTTCTGGAGAACTGGTGAAATAGTCTATTCTCTAGTTCTCAGAATTTTCCTTTGACCATGGTTAATATTTCGAGAATGGACGACTGGGCCCATTCTCCAATTCTTCAAATAATTTTTGTTGACTGCCAGCCATTGGGAGAACTAGCGACCAAGTGTATTCTCCAATTCTCTGAATCATTTTCACTAAGTGTCAGGGATTGGGAGAACTAGCAACCAAGTGTATTCTCCAATTCTCTAAATAATTTTCACTAACTGCCAGGTATTAGGAGAACTAGCAACCAAGTGTATTCTCTAGTTCTCTGAATGTTTATGACTTAACTGCCAGCATTTGGAGACTTGGAGACTAAACATTCTCTAGTTCTCTGAATGTTTATGACTTAACTATCAGTATTTGGAGACTTGGAGACTAAGCATTCTCTAGTTCTCTGAATGTTAGTGACTTAACCACTAGCATTTGGAGACTTGGAGACTGAGCATTCTCTAGTTCTCTGAATGTTAGTGACTTAACCACTAGCATTTTGCGCCAGCATTTTTATGCAAAATTTAGTGCTTTATGGTCACTTGCACACATCCCAATGCACTATTTTTGCACACTCTTGAGAGCCTTCTTCTCTTTATTCATTTCATTATGTGGGTGGTATATCTTTTAAACACTTGAAATGATCATTTCTTGAGCAATGTGGGCCTAAAATTTTGGAAGCAATGCTGATTTTTTATTTCTACCAATACTCAGAGGACCATAACTTTTGATTTTCAAATTGATTTTTTCTATAAAAAAATTTGTAGAATGCACACATAGTCATCTCAAACATATGTGAAATTCAGCTCGACTCAGTTTTTATTTTATGAGTTATGATAAAAAAATGTGACTGGTTGTGCATTCACACTTTTTTTTGCATTCAACTGGCTCTTGCCTTCAACCCTTTTTTTATCATCTTCTTCTCCACATGCTTTGCATTTGTCTATGATGTTTAGCATCACAACATTACTTTTCTTTGATTTTCTCAAAATCTGAGACAAGACCTTGATGCATTGCCCTCTGGAAAACAACAATGATAAAGGAGCACCAGTAACACTAGCCATTTCTACATACGCAAACATCCTATGCCCAATTTTAGTGATAACTCACGCTAGCGACACACTCATTTGTTCTCACACATCATGGAATTATCTTGTCTAGGCCATTTAAATACTTTCTTTTAAATTTCCTAGTGACAGTGTGATACCATTATTGTTGTCTTTTATATTGAAGATTTCCATTACCACTTTATGCGATGTGCTCATAAATTGCCTTCTCTCTCCCCTCCTTGAAGATGTACTAATGTAGTTAAGGAGGTGCACATCTTCTGCTTGTAATCCAAGATTTCAAATAATTCATGAGCTTGAAAAGCAACAAATAATAACAGTGTAAGATGGAACATTGGGAGTGATGCATAAGTTATACATGTCAATCCATAGTCCTTACACTTGACACATCAATTTAAAATGTTACCCCAACCATTGAAAACATTAAAGCTCATTGTGACACATTCCTTCCCATATATTTCACTTTTATCCTTTGCAAAGATTGCCAAATAACATTAGTTGGCATCCAGGAGCGGCCATAAAAACTGACAAAACACCATCATAGGATCACACCATCGGGAACACACACTGACCCCCAACAAACAATCATGCCCGCCAAAGAATAAATCTCAAAGGGACCTGAGCCAAAAGATAAGACTAATCAAAGTTGGCTGCTTAGAAACATTGTCTATCCACACTGTGAGAATCACACAAGTTAGCTCCGGAGTTGGCGTAAAAAACTCACCCACTGAAACTTTCATGAACTGGAATCTTAAGCATTGATTCTCCCTCATCCAAGGAACATGAATCCTTAACTATCTTCCTCAGAAAGTCAAAATGTTGATCACAATAAAATGCCAAAGTCAGCTTGTTAGATATATTCAGATTTTAAAATAGTGAAAATCATAGAAATCTGATTTGGAAATGGCCTCAAAAAATGGTCAAATGGATTGGCAAGGACTTCAAAATCATCAAGCACTTAGTATTCTAGGTCTATAGTATAGAACCACATTCAATTATGTAAGAGCTTACACAGGGCAGGAATTACAAAGCCTCAAAGTAGGCTACTTATAAAACTAGATCGTGCACATATAGAGAATTTTAACAAACTGCAAACAGAATGAGCCTAGAAAATATGTCGAACGGGTACATGGGGGGATAAAAATTGACAAGATGACTCACTCCCATGCCTACAATATGATGCCACAACCGGCATGTCATGACATATCACAGGACAAAAGGTATTCGATTGCAAACAGGGCCTGCTACAACAAATTGACACTTAGGCACAAATGTAGAATTGGGACAAGTGCTCAAAACAAAGCATCACCAAACGACTCAAAACTCAAAATTAACGACTTGGGATGTCTTCTAATGCTAAAAAAAGGGTGATGAACACTTGACAAACATGGAGAACCTCAGAATTGCATTTGGGAAAATAAGCACAAAATCACCTATAAGGCCTTCAAACTACAAAATTTTAACATGGTACTCAAAAATCCATGTTGCATTTTTTAGTCCCAACACAGTTATTTGCATACCAATCAAAGATATTGCCATTAATGAAGATCATTCTTGAATTTTTTTTTCTCTGAGATTGCTTGGTTTCCTCTCTTGGAGTTATTTTTGATCGAATCTGGTTGGTTGGTTGTTGAAACCCTAATTTTGCCCTAATGTTAATCAGTGATGCTTGATATCAGAATTCCATCAATGCTATGTGTACCATCTGACTCATCTTCATCTCTTGCAGTATTAATGGTTTTCTAAAGTTGATCTTATTCAAACCACTTTTTGAAATGTGGTGGTATGTACCATTCATCCTGAAAATCAGGATCAGCCATTTGTATTTCTCTCCATTAGTCATACGTGAGTCGATGCACTAAAGCGGTGTCATTAGAATTACTATCACTCTCTACCAAGTGGATAGGTATAATAGGTTCATCTAGTTCTACAAAGAGTGCAACAAATTCCAAATGAATAGGATATGGAAAAGTATCCTCAACAGAACTATTCTCTTATTTATCAGCTATGGTAATGTCCTCAAATTTTGGCCAGAATTCTAGTTCTGGTTTTGGCTCTGGTACAAACCCTTTAATCCCTAGATGAAACAAGATTTTCTTGAAGCCTAGACCTGAGGTGTCCTTGGTACAATGACCTGTGGCTTCAATTGGTTTAAGAGAACCTTTATCATTCACCCCTATAGGGCCACTCCATTTATAACCAAAGTGCTTCATGATTTTGAAGGCTTCACTATATGGTTCTTGTTCTAAGTCATGAGCATGAGTGATCTGTTCAAATGTTTATTTTCCTTTGTAAAGCCAAGCTGTAATATCTCTCTTCATCCTCATCTTCTAATGGCATTGTTTCTTTGACGAAGGCACCATCATAGATTATTTGTGGTGAACAAGAAGAAGGTTTGTTGTTCTCAGAGGGTCTCCCATAGGAATGTGAAGATGGAGGTAGAGCTGTTAATGATAACATGGGTTCAATTTGATACCCTCCCATGCTTGTATCCTTAAGCTTTAGATTGTATTCCATTTCTTTGATATTGGCATCATAGAATTTAGTGGACTCTCTATTAGTTGGGACAAGACTATCTGAAGATTGCACGAGTGTGTTGCAAGAATAGTTGGTATTGGTAGGAACTATCACTTCTACACCATGCAATGAGAACTTGATACATTGGTGATATGTGAATGGAACCACCTACATTTCATGGATCCATGGTCTACCCAACAATATATTATATGCCACAGGAATATCTAGAACTTGGAAAATGACATCTCTTTCAATAGGCCCAACAGGGATTGGCAGCAAAACCAAACCTTTGGATTTGCATTCTTCTACATCATATTCCTTAATGGTGATTTTCTTATAGAAATCTATGAAATCTTCATCATAGCCTAATTGGGTGAGAAACTTAGCAGAGCAAATATTGAGGTCAGCACCATTGTCAATGAGGATGCAACAAACATGCTTTGGATCTATCATGACTTCTATATGAAAAGGAGCATTATGTGGATGGCTCAGCGAATGGTCATCTTCCTTAGAAAAGGATAAATAGTGGGGTGAGGTCAAGTGACCCACCATGGACTAAAACCAATCAACATCTAAATCTTTCAGGACATTTTCCTCGGTGATGGCTTTATCCAAAATCTCCCTATGAGCAGGCGAGATCTTCAACAACTCAAAGATAGTGATCTGAGCATTGGTGTGTTACAGCTGGTCTAGAATGCTATAATTAGCCATGCTAAATGTAGGGACCAATTTTGAGATCTTATTGGTAGGACCAACAACATTTTTATCCACAGGTTGCTTTAGAGCAGACATAGAAGGGTTAGGACCCTTAATGGTTATTTTCACATGAGAGTGAGTAACAACATTTATGCAATCCTAAGATGATTCAGGTTTGGAAGAATGAGACTGGGGCCTTGCAAGACAAATGGAGTCTTAGTCTTAGGAGCATCCTTGCTCCCCTTAATAGTAATCACATCGCAGTACTCAACCTTAATAGGTTCAACCATGTTACTGACATTTTCATTGGCAGTGTATGTGTAACTGACCTTAGCATTGGTGTCCTTAGTCTTGGAAGATTCACCTTTCTCATGAGGCAAAAAGGGACCTTTAAAGGCCTAATGATCTAAATTCTTGTTATGGCCATCAACAACAATGTCACTATTGTCAATGTAATATTGGACTTTAGAGATAAGTAGAAGTCTTATGGCCCTTATTTTGGTGATAATCATAGTATGTGTTGTCATTCCATCAATGAGGTCACAGTTGCAGATCATAGAGATGCTTTTCCAAAGGAGTGAGTATCTATTTTTACATGAGAGTCTTATAAACCACATCAAGCTTTTCTCCTATGGACATGAACTCATGCTTGGGTCGGGATGCCCAAGGTTTGTTTTTAGAAAATCTTGAAGGTTGTTTAGTCTCTGTTGTAGCCTTTTTAGTAGCTTTGACCACCTATATACTAGAGGAAAGATTGAAAATAGATTTTGTAGGCTTCAGGGTCACATCGTCAACCACTCCATCATTTACAACATCTCTATTCTTGTTGACAAACTTTGCTTTATCTTTGTTTGAGGAGGAAGACCCTTATTTTTTATCCTTTTGCAAAGTCAACTCTCCTTTCTTGATCATAAATGCTTCTATTCACACAAATTTCTTAATCATGCTATAAAAAATTAGGGGATAGTAATTGTACTTGATATCCAAAGTTTGGGACAAGATTGTCCAAAAATATGTCAAGTCTCTCAGACTCTAGTAGCTTGTGAGGATATTTTGTACATAGTTGTCTCCATATTTGGAGAAATGCCAAGAAAGTCTCCCCTTGTCATTGTTTTAGTTTACAAAGGTCTCAAATATTGACTGGATGATGAATATTATGTGAGTAATGCTAGATAAATAGATTAGCAATCTCATCAAAAGATTTAATTCCAGTGGGTAACCGAGAAAACCACTTCATAGTTGACCCACCCAAACTATGAGGAAAAAGGCCAATTAGATATGTCTGATCATGTATAAATTCCATGGATAAAGTTCCAAACTCTCTCAAGTGATCTTCAGGATTGGTAGTACCCAAGTATTTATCATATTTAGGAAGCTCTACACCTTTGGGAAAAGGTGGTATGTGAAGACTCTTATAAAATAGCAAAGGACATATGCTTTCCATTGTGAATTGTTGTACAGGTTTATCTTTATCCCTCACAAGTTGGCTAATTTGGTCTTGCATGTCTTGAATAATCTTTTGCAACTTTGCAGTCTTAGTTTCTTCTTCTTTGACCCCAAGCATTTTGACTTGGTAGTTTGGGGGTAATTTGACCCCTTGTTTGGCCAGCTCTAGAAAATATTTCTCCTTTTCCTCTAGAAGGAGGATTTCCATTATTTTGATAAGACTCTTGTTGGCTTTCATAGTATCTATGTCATTTTAGGTTATCGTCTCATCATCATTACCAAGGATCTCATAAATGCTTGGGATTTGATTTTGGTCACTTTGCTTTTGATTTTGGTCATATGGAGGAGGGTGATAGTGATATGGTTGTAGATCGCCTTGATGTTTGTTTTGAGATTGGTCTTGATTCTGATCATTTTAGGATTGATCATAGCATTGATCATTTCGAGAGTGATTAGGACGCTGGTTTTTTTGAGATTACTTATGAGTTTGGTTGTATTTTCCCAGTTGGAAATCTAAAGGATCTCCTATCTTGTCAATGTAGGATTGGGCAGCAGCTCAAGACTCAGTAAAATGAAGTGAACGATGCTGAAAGGGAATGACTAAGGTAACTTTTGGTGCATTGATAGGAGAAAAAGGATTGATAGGTTTGATAAGACTAATAGGGATGGTCTGAGGAAGTGGTCTTCCAAAGTTATGAAATAATAGGTCATCTTGCTCTTGAAATAATAAGTTAGGTTGTTCTTGAAATAATAGATTCTTGCATGCCTCAAATACTAGAGATGAGGATTGAGGTGGGATGTCTTTCAATGTACTCAATGAAGAGGAACTTGTGGATCCCTCACAACACTCAAATTGGATAATAGGTTTGGAACAACCTATTTCTTGATTACAAGGTTTACCCCTACCTTTTCCAATTCCATGGATGGGGAATGTGTTGCCGCTTCTAGTTGTAAAAGGCATAGACAAAAATGTAACGAGGGAGGACTTGGGATTATGCTAGAACTCTATCTCTACGATAGTGAAAATGAGATATAAGAGGCTAGAATAGCCAAGATGTGAAATGCACCCAACAAAAATCATCAAGAGTATGGCTAGAATATCTGAGATATGACTATCACATCGCAAGGTACAAAAGAATAGTGAGATAGGACAAATAATAGAGAGAAAATGTGAGTTTAATCAGTAATCATTTAGTTTGTAGCTTGAGACACTTTTTTTTAGACAGTGAACAATAGGAGAACAGGCAAACAGACCTCGGGAAAAAAATTAGATCAGGCTGAAAATTCACTAGTCAACAAGAAATAGCTCACTATTTTGGGAAATTAGGGTACATGTTTGTGTGAGAAAGTGCTTATTCATGTGAGAATGTGCCAGGCTATACATGAGAAAATGAAATCTAACACGAGGAAATGCTCAAGTTTTGAAATCTCATGTGGGAAAAGACCAAATTTCAACAGGTTAAACATAATTTTCAAGGTAAAAGTCAAATTTTGAGACACAACAATGACTATTCACTTACAACATTTCCATTTTTTGAATAGTTTTAGGACAGTTTGAATCAGTAATCTCAGTTTGAATTTTGCAAGCAATCATTTACAAGTATGAATTTTTAGATGAAGCAAAAGTGATATAAGAAGTAGTCGCAAACAATTCTACGAAGGAAAAATCAACTTGGCAGAATCATGGGAGTCTTTGTTTAATCATTTTGGATAGTTTAAGACTCAAAACAATCACTTAGTTATCCCTACAAAAAAACTATAGAGAAGACAAAATTTGTGCCTCATAGCTTACGTGCATGTGTTCACCTCACATAGCCATGTCACCCCCTAGAGGGTCCCTATTTTTTTGGTGTTTCCAAGGACTCAATAGTATATGTTCAAAGGTTACCCTTGAAGTAGGGGCCAGTGTCATATACTAGCTTCAAATGTCGATGAGCATGCCTATGGTGAGAATCTAGGGGAGAGATTCTTCTCCCTTCTTGTGTAAAGATTATGTCTCCTTTTAGAGGTGATCCTTGTAGGAAACTAACTAAGAAATTTTTTAGTGGGATTTAATTCACACTAACCTTCAGTTCCCCTGATATAGGGCTAAGGCCTTGCAGCCACACCAACACTTGAAAGTCATACACTCCCACAAGCAAGGATAGGAGCAGCGTCGCTCAGTACAATAGATAGAGCCTTCTCAAGATGATAGTTGAAATTAAGAGAATGAATTTAACATGGCTTTGGAGTATTTAGACTCAATAAAGAATTCTTTATTATAGTGAGGTGGAATCACTGACAATAGGTGTGTACTCACTTGGGTTGTTCCTGGAGGTTCAACTTCTGGCAGACCCTCTAAATGTGACACAGACTTTGGCTTAGATCCAAGGGTCAAATTTTTTGATTCTCTCAAAAAGAGAAGAGAATACTTCTATACCTCTTTACCTTACCCAAACACACTAGATATATTCATCACCAAACTAGTTCCTCCTCAACCAATCCATAAGTTTTTGGGTTTCTAGTTCTCTCAAAGAGAGAAGAGCATAATCCCCTAACAAGTAGACATGTTAAAGATTCACTACCTCTCCTTACTTCCCAAGGTATCTATCATGTTAGCAAGATCTAGGTCTCCAGTTCATCCATGGGCATCACTTCCATGTAATGAAGAGCCTATTACCCTAGCTCACTATCAAGACCCTTAAGAAATCTTCACAAGGCCCTAGTTATACTATGTGAGTAAAAATAGTAAAAAAGCATAATGTTTAAAATAGTCTACAATAACCATCCTGCAAGCAAACCCTTTAGCAATTTTATGTCTTGGTAAATCATCTTGCAGCCCAATATTATGCTATCAAAAAAATCAGAGATAGAAAAACAACACCAAACAATAAATGTCAGAAAAGAATAACAGGAATTTGCCAAAATTGAAAGATTTTTAAAAAAATTGAGACCAAGTCTCATGTGAGGAAGTACACCACTACACATGAGAAAGTACTATGAAGCATGCAAGAAAATGCTAATAGTAGAAAAATTGTGTGTGAGAAAGTACTATAGGGATCAAATCTTTGCACGACATAGTCCTAAATCTTGCACAAGATTTGGTACACAGTTGTACAAACCATACGGACAGAGTGCAAAATTCTTATCAAAAATTTTTTGAGAGTGAGGCTATAAATGAATTTTCTACCACACAATGCACACCAAAATGTTTATAGCTAAATGTGGACCTCTAACCTAGCCATAGGCACAACATAGTCATTTCTCTATCATTATATACAAAGGTGAACATGAATTGTCCAATTCGCACACTCAATTGAATAGACCTTTTGCCTCCTATTTAGGTGAGGTGTTTGAAATTACTCTCAAAATGAGAGCCCAAAAACCATTAGACCAACTCTAAAATGGAGGATTTAAAAGCTTGAAAATGAGAATTTAAGCTATATGAGAATGTAAGTGTAATCTAAGAATTTGAATTGCAGATTTAATCTAAAGAGCATGGAGATGAATATGAGAATTAAGCTAAAAAAAACTAAGAAAACTAATTAACATGAGAATGAAATTAAATGCTAATAACATGAGATTATAATAATAATGTAATAAAAGCTTTGAAATTGTGAGAAAGTTGAGACAAAAATGCACTATTTTTTTGGTACTCTAAAATGAAGAAAAGAAGGTTCATAATATAGAAGAGCCCGAGAGAAGGATGAAGAGTTTCTTGGAAAGAAACGGTTGACTCTTCATCTCCACGGAGGAAGGTGAGACAAATTGGAGGAATTATTTAATAAATTAAATTAAATATTTCAACATGGGTGGCCTTTCACATTATTCAAATTATATTTCCAAATGTGAGTATTTCATTTAAAGAACTAAATAATATTTAATTCCTTTGATGTGTATTAGCTAAAGGGGGTGGAATTAATTTGATTAAAAGCACTAGGACTTTAGAATTAAATAAATTAATCATAGGGATTATTTTTCCAATAAATTTTGAATATTTAGGAATTAAATATAAGCTATGATTAATGCAAATTTAAGATTTTTTGCATTTGACACCAAGTCAAATAAAGTCAATTAGGAGACAAAATTTCCTAGTTTAATAGGACTTTGATGATGTAGAAATTCAAAGAAATACACCAAAATTGATTAGAATTGTAAGGTGCCAATTTTAATGTATTACACTGATCTTCTAAGAGTATCACTTTTTTTTTTCCATCCATTTTATCTTTAACTTCTTTGGCCTTCTCATCTAATTCATCCACTTTATGTTCTAATTGAGCGAATCTATCTCAAAGGAATCTATTTTCTTTCTCTTGCTCTTCCACTTTCTTGGCCAAATCAGCATTGGTAACCATTGTAGAGTTTCCTATTGACACCTCTGGTTGAAACATTCACCACAAGCCTAATCTTATGGGCTCTGATACCACTATAATAGTGTACACCCTAATGTGCTTGCACAAATTCATTGGGACACTATATGAACCTAGTATTTCCCAAGACCCTATGCTCTCTTTTAGAATCTTCCAAGTCCTTACTTAGCTAGTTTAAGAATTCTTCTACACCTTAGTAAGATTTACCAACCATTTGTTAGGAATGGAAACATTGAGAGGGGGAAAGGGGGAAGGGGGTGAATCGGTGTTCACTGTATTTTGACTTTTCACTTAATCTTTAAACTGAACTTAAATGCTTAAGTACTAAATTGAACATCCACATAAACATGAAACATGGAATCAAAACATAAAACCAATATGGTAATGGGGAAACAAAAATAGGTAAAAACCCAGGTGGGAATTGACACCCACTAATATTTTGTACTAGTGTTTTATGATCCTTGTTAGAAGATCCTTAACCCTGTTAGGAGTTTCTTTACAATGTATTAAGTACAATAGACCTTGTCAAGGGTCAAACCCTATTAGGATTATTTTACAATAGTCCCTATTAGGGGAGTGGATGAACTATCCTAGAGCTCACTTCTCAAGTGGTGAAGGCTACAACCTTCTAATCGCAGATACACACTATATCTACTGGAAGAACTGTCAGGGTGACACTGCTTGTCTGATTAGTTCCTTTGATGTACTGATGCTTTGACCTCTTACAAAGCTCTAATACATCTTATATAATATTTACATACTTATTTTCTTCTTATCACAACTCTATATCAACTTCCATGCATATTACAATGGGCGCATCTCATATTTATATGCGCATACAAAACAAATAACTAGATCTCCTCTTTAACCGATTACATACAACGCTTCTGATTGAATTGACTCAAGAACATTTTAAAATAAACATATTTACATGTCAGAAACCTAATTACCATAGAAACATAGCCTTTACAAAATTAGAATATGGCCGCAACTCAAAATACTAATAGTTGACTACTTACTCTGTTCTTCTCTAGCACACAATGACTGTGTAACTTCAATTGTCTGTAACTTTGGCATACCTACATATCTGATCATGCTCTCATAGAATAAGCATGACTATAGTCAAACCAACTTATTTTCTAGGGCACACACCATAACTTGTTCATACGCATGTGCGCTGATGTTCTGACCTTCAGTTACTCTATATATTGTCCAGTCTTCAACACTTAGCCAATTTTTGATCTTATCATCAAGTGCGCTGACTCCAAACTACTATATTATTGGATATTTCTAATGCATGGGTGGTGATTGAGACATGTAATATGTTTAATCACTATGTTACTAAATGGGCACTCATATTTTTGTCATTTATGTTTTGTCAATGATGTCAACATATACTTTAATGAAGGAACCAGACTGGTAATCATAGTGTATAGTTACTGTATGAGTGTTTCAGATGATGCAAAGTTAGATGAGATTTTAGGTGGATGTTTTGATCTTATATCTATGATTTCATCATTAAGTATTTCATATTAAGAGAGTTACAACTATTTTGGTAAAGAATGGTCATTGGACTATGACAATGAGAATTGACAGAGTTGGTCTCTGAGTTTTTGATATATCTTTCAAAGGGATTGGATTCAAGGTATGAAAACTTGAAGGATGATGGAAGGAGTACTGAAAAATGCTCATTAGTCACTCCAAGGTACAAAGTGATTGGTTACATCATCTGTGGCATGTTCTCTGGTGATGGCTTATTCTAAAGATGACTCAGGGAATGAAGCGTGTGTTTTGTTTGGCAAGCTCAAATCAAGGATGTTGGTCCATAATTGTTGTAATTTAATCATTGTAATTTTTTTATAGATACCATGTGTATCTTAGCAAGGGTTTATTTAAGTTTTTGTAATTAGGAAAGCATTATGGGCTAACCCGATCTTGGTAAATTGTAATAAGGTATAAATTAAAGGTCTTTTCTCTAGAAAAGACATGGGAGGGATATGTGTGATATAAGGAGGTTGTGAAGGTTATGAACTTGTGTCTATTGTATGTAGAGTAGAGGATTACTGGTGGACTTCATTGGAACTAATCAAGTAAAGACCAATTGCGAACAAATAGTTCAAAAGATTGTGTATTTCTTCATATACACCTGTTGTGAACTAGTGAGTTCTAAAGTTGGATTTAACCTTCTTTGGGTACTGAGTCTTGCACAGTGAGCCCTCTATTGTTCTTAACTCCTAATTGGGTATGTCCTCTAACAAGGACTATGTACTATAATATCCCAATAAGCTCCTAACATGGCTATATCTTCTAACAAGCATTATTATACTCTCAGTACATCATTAGTGGGTGCTAATCCCACTGAGGTTCTTACCTTTAATAGGGTTTCCCCATAACCAAAATATTGTGCTATTATGTTGGCATTAATTGTGTTCATTGGATCTAATATTAATGACCTTAAAGTTTAACATTCTATCATACAACTGATTCAACCCCCTCTTAGTTGTATTGTGGACTGATATTCCTAACAATTGGTATTAGAGCTTGTGGTCCTTAGAGAGAAAGATTAAAAACTTGAGGTGATCTTGGAAATGACATTCTATAGGAAGGAAAGTCCTAAGTTTGATCTTGAAAACTTTGACAGTTGGAAAAACAAGATGCGAACACATCTGCTATGTATGGGCATATACTACTGGATGATTGTGGAGAAGAAGGAATCTATGAAGGGTGAGAATGACTTGGAAATAGCTATTGATGATGAAAATAAGTTATTTTCATGCAACATGGTCACAAGAGAAGCATTGATCAGTGCACTATCTGAGGGTGAGTTTACTAAAATTCAATATCTAGATTTGACACATGAAATTTGGAATAGACTAGAGGTACTCTATGAAGGAGACAAGTATACCAAATAAGAAAAGTTGCAAAACTAGAAGAAAAAGATGGAGAAGCTACAAATGAATGAAGATGAAAGCATTAGAGCCTATGTTGAAAGGGTTACATAAGTTGTAGTTGGAATCAGAAATTGTGGAGGTATTTATGATGAAGATGAAGTCATTGCAAAGATTCTCAGATCTCTAATTCTTTCTTATAAACTCAAGGCAATGTCAATTCAACAAACTATACCCCTGACTCCTAAATTTAGCAGAGAGATGTTGATTGCAATTTTAACTACCTTTGAAGTAGTGAAATTAGGAGAAGTTGCACCTAAAGTTGAATCTACATTTAGGGCATCTACAGACAAGAAAGTATCTACACTTCTGAGCACAAGCAAAGAAGACCTGGAAGAAGAGCTTGTTGAGTATGCTGAGGAATGGTAGAAGATAATGGAAGAAGAAAAGAAGATGGAAGAACTTGTTGCAATGATTGCTAGAGAGAGAAAAGAGGTAAGGGAAAATTTGAAGGCAAATTACCTTTGAAATATTTTTCATGCAATAAGATAGGTCATTTTGCATCTAGATGTCCTACAAGAGTTCCTAAATACAAACCTAATTATGCAAAGATTAGAAGAGACAAAGAATGTTATTATTCTAGTGAAGGAATCTCTGATGATGATTATTTAGACAATGAAGAGATTGGATTTGTTTCTATTAAAGATGAACCAGTTCATGAAGAAAAAGCCTTAGTATCTCATGTTGACAAGAAAACTAAATGGATAATTAACAGTGGATGTTCTAATCACATTACTAGTGATAAGAAAAAATTTGTTAAATTAGTAAATTATGATGGAGGTGTTGTAAGGTTTGGGGACAATCTCCCAAAATCCATCATAGGATTCATATCCATCACTCTAGATGGAAAGACTAATATAGAGAATGTACTACAAGTTGAAGGATTGAAGCATAACTTTTTGAGTGTTGGATAGTTAATGGATATAAATTTCTAGTTAAGTTTAGTTAATGGTAAATTCTTTATCAGAAGCAAGGAAGGAAAATTGATTGCTACCGGTTCAAAATCTAGAGGTAATGTATTTGAACTAAACACATATAGAGCCTCTTGTTTTGTTGTGAAGGTAGATGATAGTTGGTTATGGCATAGAATATTTTGTCATGTTAACTTTGATAACATTATGAAGGAAAGTATGGCTAATGCAATAAGAGATCTACCGAATATTTTGAAACCTTCTAACACTGTATGTAGAGAATGTGTTATGGGAAAGAAAACTAAAAGAAGTCATAAAAGAAAATCATTTACATCAAAAGGGAAGTTGGATCTGGTACATACAAATCTATGTGGGCCTACAAGAAAAAATTTATACTATGGTGAAAGGTATTTTATACTCTTTGTTGATGACTTTTCTAGAATGATGTCGGTTACTTATTTGAGAGAAAAATCAGAAGCATTTGATAAATTCAAGTTGTTTAAAGAAAAAGTGGAGAATGAATTATGATGGAAAATAAAGTGTTTAAGATAAGACAGAGGTGGAGAGTTTACATCATATTTATTCAATTCATACTATGAAGAGCATGGGATAAAAAGACAAACATATACTCCTAGGACTATACAATAGAATAGGATAGCAGAGCAAAGAAATAGTACTATACTTGACACTGCCAGGAGAATGTTGATTGAGGGAAATTTATCGCATGTACATTTGAGAGAGGTTGTTGGAACAATAGTGTAGATATTAAACAAAATTCAAATCAGAGATGGCACAAGTAAGACTCCCTATGAACTATGGTTTGACCATACTCCTACTGTAAAATATTTCAAATTTTTTTAATACAGTGGCATCCTGGCTTCTTGCTTAATGCTTGAAGATTATGGCACTCTCGGTAATTGTATGGCAATGTTTAGTTACTTCACTGGTAATCTCAGTAGAAGACTGGTATTTCTCAATCTTTGATGGTGATTCTTGGTTGAAGTGTGTTAGGCTTCACCGATGGAGCTTGGTGGTCTTGGTAGTGATTCTTAGTTGGGAGTTCTGGTGGATCTCAGGGTATGATGGTCACTCAATGACTTGGTGGTTTGTTTCTCAGTGCTCGATTACCGATGAGGTCTCAGTGTTTATGACTATTTCTTGACTATTGAACTGGCTCGATCACTGGAGGACTCAGTCACTGAAGGGAGCTCGGTCATTAAAGAAGACTTGGTACTTCTTGTGATTAACAATGTCTGTGGTGCTTAGTTGATATTGATTGTTCTTAGTAATGCTTGGAGATCTTGGTTGGTATGGTCGATCGATATGTTTCCTAATGCTTGGTAGTTTGGCTTACTGATGGATGTTATTAGTGGATTAGCTTGGCTGACTGGCGCATGTAATCTTGGTCGTGTTCCTCATGTTATGGATTGATGGTTGGCCATGTGGGGACCTAGATCTAGCATTTTGCATTTTCCTATGTGGATCTAGGGGTCAACTTGGTGAACTAGATATTTGTGAAGTTATTTGTGAGCCAAATGATGTTTGGCATTTAATATTTGTATATTTGGAAGCCGAATGGATTTTGGGGATTTAATTGTTTATAAAGCTGACTTGTGGATGGGGTTTAGTATTTAAGGGGATGTTTGGATAGTTATTTAGGCATCGATCTAGAATTTAGATTAGATCTAGCAGAGTTAGTAGCTTGTGGGCTTAGGTAGCAGAGAGATTTCTTAGAAGTTCGAGTATGGGTTTAGATCTTTCTTGGAGTGCTACTAGTGTCTTGTTGTTTTGCAGACATGGACTAGCTGGGGAGAAGTGTTTTGGATCCTGTGTGGTATTGTAGAAGTGTTTCTTTCTTTGTAATTGGCCATAACTAGGAAGGCCTTAGAACCTGACACATTGCATGTAATCAGTTGGTTGATGAATAAAGACATTTGTTTTCTTGTAGATCTAGTTTTGTTCTTATGTAATTCCAATATACTAGTGTTTGCTAAAAGTTTGGATAGTCCTTAATTGGATCCTCTGAGCTTGACTACATTAGGTGGTATCAGAGTGAAGTTTGCTCCTGTTAGCTTGTTGAAGCAGATATTGTGCACAGTTTGGATTATACATCTGAAGCACTGAGATTGTGAAATCATGCCCTAGTTGTTTACAAGATTGCAGGTTGAGATCTGACTTGTTGTAACTTGGACATTGTCACAAGATGGTCTGTGAGGGTTTGTTGCAAAGGGTTTCTCTTATCTTTGGAGATTTCTCTGAGAGGATTAGACCTTGGTGATGTGATTTATGAGAGCTTTTCTTGATTGGAAGTGGATTTTCTGAATTGCATGGAGAAGCAAGTTAAGAACCTTGTGAGAGAGAGTATTGTTGAACTTTGTAGAGCTTACTAGAGTTGGATCATACCAATCCAAAGGAAAGTTGTTTGGTCGGTTCATAGGCTAGTTCGTGAGAGAAGACTGTTAGAAAGTAAAGTCCACCAAGATAACTATGAGGGGGGGGGGGTGAAATAGTTATCAGATAATTCTAACTTTTATCATCTTCAACAACATTAAACCATATAAGAAATATAATTACCAACCATAGAAAGATATTCATACACAATAACACAATGACACAAGATATATTGACTAGGGAACCTCTTGATCAAAGAGTAAACCTTAGTGGGAATGATGCTAACAAAAGATGCACTAATATGAATATTCCTTGTGAGACAATGGACTCTATTAGGAGTCTTATGAAATAAATTCACTACATATGAGTCCTTTTTAGGAGATTTTGAATCCCGGTTAAAAGATTCTAACCCGGTTAAGAGTTATGGAAGATAGAAGGACCCATTGCCCAAAAAACTTCAGGGTAAGATCACTAAAGACACTGTCCAAATAATATTTGCATTACTCAAAAGAATAATATGTTACCTCTTCTTTGACTATGCCAAAATACACTCACTGTTACATCAAATCTCAATTTCAGATCTCTGTACTTTTCATGTCTTCCTTCACAAATTCTCTTTCATACTCAGCTCTTTTCTTCACTTCATGCATACAACATCACAACTGCTACTACTATATCATAATTATACACTTCACATTACAATCACATGCTACTCCCCTACAATAAGGAAAAACATTCCTTCCTTTATATCACACTCAAATAATTACAAATGAGTCGGCATACAATTACAAAATAAAAGTTTCCACATGCTACACCAAAATTATACAAAACTATCAGCTTCCAAATACAATAAATCTTCACTCGTGCAACCTCAAAGTTTGCACTATCATCCACATCACTATCAATGTGTCTTCAACCTCCCTTTAATTATGCACAACCAGATTCCATCACAATTAGGAGATATCATCCGATTTCCACAAACTGCTACTCAGGAACACTGCCTGAATACTGCTTCCATCAAAATGATCATAACTTCCATGAATCAATGAATTACTATCTATGCTCTTAACCATAGACATATGACATTTCAAGGAGTATAACCTCAACATTTCATATCTCCAACTATAATAACCCTTGTGTGCTAATCCAAACTTTGTCTGCTTCTTTGCACGTCTTTGGTAAATCACTATGTTAACATCAATGACAATCATAGTCATGAATGCACAAACAACTGCTATAGAATAGCTGCCAAAAACTTTAGGATTCATTCCTAACAATATCCCCCATTGGAATTGATGGCAACATAGATGAAAAACATCCAATGTTCCAAAAATCCAATACTGCAACACTACTTCCTCAAATCCTCTTCATCAATCAAATCTTGCTTCATTATCCTATTCAGTTCTCTTCAAAAGATGTCTCATATTGTTTTTCATGCATACTTCTCCCCCATTGACATCAATGATACAAATTCCATCACTAAGTCAACAACAACTCAATGTCAAAAAACACTTTTTAGAAAATACATTTACTAGAGTCCTCATGACTCACCTCAGATACACATACTCCCCCATAGAGGAAGTACCAACATCTAGTCCAAAAGAAAGATAAGGCTCATATACCACTGGATGGATGTAGCCAACTGCATCACTTCTCAAAAGTAGGCTAGGGCATAACCCTAAGCATACCTCTCAAATACTCAAATGTATCCTTAGGAAAAGGCTTTGTGAATATATCTGCTATCTGCTCCTTTGTACTTATGTACTCAAGTTTGACTTCTTTTTCAACAACTTTCTCTCTTACAACATGATACTTAATCTCTATATGCTTTGTCTTAGAATGTAATATAGGATTCTTAGACATTATAACTATACTAGTCTTATCACAATGTATAACACCAGGTTCAACAAATTTTATTCCAATATCCTTTAGCATCTGCTTCATCCAAATTATCTGGTTACAATTGTTTACTGCTGCTATATATTCTACTTTTGTTATGCTTTATGAGATAAAATTCTACTTGTTGCTTAGCCAAGAAACTAATCTTCCTCCAAGGAAAAATGCTCCTCCACTGGAGCTTTTCTTATCATCAACACTGCCTCCCCAATCAACATCTGTATATGCACATAGGGTAAAATCATCAGATTTTTCATACCATAGTCCATAGTCCATTGTGCCTCTTAAATATCTCAGTATCCTCTTTACTACTGCATAATGTGATTCTCTAGTTTCATCTTGAAATCTTGCTACAATGTCAACTGAATGCACTATATCAGGTCTTGTATGAGTCAAATACTGCAATCCTCTAATCATAGATCTGTATTTCTATTGTTCTACTGTAGGAGTCTCATTTGTGCTAGATAACTTATATCTGGTCACCATAGGCATTCCAACTAGTTTACAATCCTCCATTCCAAATCTTTTCAACAAATCATTCAAGTACTTTGTCTGACTTATAAAGACACCATCATTGTTTTATGTTATTTGTAATCCCAAAAAGTATTTCATTTCACCAATCATACTCATTTCAAAATTTAGTTTTTATTTCATTAGCAAATTTGTCACTAGCTTCATCTTCTCCTCCAAAGATAATGTCATCAACAAAAATAAGTATAACTAAAAAACCATTTTCAATTTCTTTTGTGTATAGATTGCTATCAATTGTACCTTTTATAAATCCCAATTTTAACAAATACTTATCTAGTCTTGCATACCAAGTTCTACATGCTTGTTTAAGTCCATATAAAGCTTTCTTCAATTTACATACCATGTCTACTTCTTGAGTTAAAGGAAAACCTTCAGGCTGCTCAATGTAGACTTCTTCCAATTCTCCATTCCAAAATGCTGACTTTAGATCCATCTGATACACTTTGAATTTCTTGTAAGCTGCATATGCCAAAAACATTCTTACTACTTCAATTCTTGCAACAGGTGCAAAGGTTTCTTCATAGTCAATTCCTTCTTGTTGTGAGTAACCCTTACATACCAATTTTGCTTTGTTTCTTACTACTTCTCCTTGTTCATTCATCTTGTTTTTGAATACCCATTTAGTTCAAATAACATTCTTGTCTTTAGGTGTAGGGACCAATTCCCATGTCTTGTTCTTTTGAATCTGATCTAGTTCTTCTTTCATAGCATTAGTTTGGCTTTCATCTTCACAAGCTTCATTAGTAGTCTTAGGTTCAATTTTAGCAATCAAACATAATTGTTCTTGTGCCTTATTTTGAGTAAGAACTCCTATTTTGATGCTCCCAATAATCTGTTCAAAAGGATGATTCCTTAACAAACTCTTGCTAGGTGTCATTGTCTCAGACCTCTCTTTAGATGTAGGTTCTTCAATAACTTCACTGTGGCTTTCATTCAAAAAGTCACTATCAGTTTCATAAAACAATTCAGTAGTTCCAACATTAGGTTTAGGATGAGCTTCTTCATCAAATTCATCATCAAGCATTCTTTCCTAAATTTTGAACTTTTCATCAACTTTAACATTTATGCTCTCAACAATAGTCTTAGTTCTTTTATTGAAACCTCTATGTGCTTTGATTTTCAAAGAATATCCAAGAAATATACCTTCATCACTTCTAGGATCAAACTTCCCAATATCATCATCTCTCTTTATATAACATTTGTTTCCAAAAATTCTAAAATACTTAACTGAGGGTGCATGTCCAAACCATAATTCATAAGGTGTCTTGTCTGTGTCTACTCTGATTTGTACTTTTTTCATTGAATACACTATTGTGTTCACTGCTTCTCTCTAGAATATTTTTGCCAAATTATTTTCAAACAACATAGCTCTTGCTGCTTCAACCACTGATCTGTTCCTTCTTTCTGTAATGCCATTTTGTGCGGGTGTTCTAGGGGCTGGATACTATCTTTTAATGCCATTTTCTTCACAAAAGTTGTTAAACTCTCTAGAAGTAAATTCTCCGCCTCTATCAGATCTTAAACATTTAATCTTCATTCTAGATTCATTCTCAACTTTATTCTTAACAATCTTAAACTTATCAAATGCTTCAGATTTTTCTTTAAGAAATGTAATCCACATCATTCTTGTTAAATCATCAGCAAGAATCATAAAATACCTTTCTCCATAGAATCTTCTAGTCCTGGTAGGACCGCTCAAATCTGTATGAACAATCTCCAGCTTCTGTGTAGATGTAAACTTCTTACTAGGAAAAGAACTTCTCTTCTGTTTAGCCATTACACATTCTTTGCAAATCATGTTAGTAGGCTTCATAATTTTTGGTAAATCTCTTACTACAAGTTTAGTACTTACTTTCACAATGTTATCAAAGTTTATGTGACAAAACCTTCTATGCCACAACCAACTTTCATCAATCTTAGTAATCAAACATGTCATCTCAGTAGGATTCAACTGAAATACATTACCTCTCATTCTAGATCCAGTTCCAATTAGATTTCCATCTTTAACCTTTATCACACAAGTTTTCTCAGTAAACCAAACTTGATATCCTTTATCAACTAACTATCCAACACTCAAAATATTATGTTTCAATCCATCCACAAAATAAACATCATCAGTATTAGTCTTTCCATTAAGAGTAATAGATCCTATACCTTTAATCAAACAAGGTGCATTGTTTCCAACTCTAACAACTCCTCCATCATATTCATTCAACTTTATCATGTCTCTATTCATATGATGTGAACACCCACTGTCTATAATTCAATCATATTTTTTTTCAACTTGAGAAACTAAGGCTTTTTCTTCCTTAACATTAGTTTTCAGATTTTCTTCTTTAATTGCTACAAATCCTATGTCATCACTATTTTTAGTATCACTTTCACTTAAAGTTCTTTCTATACTAGCTTCAAGATCTTCATCATTAGCATAATAACATTCCTTAGATCTTCTAGGTTTGAAATTTCTTCTTTACTTTTTAACTCTCTTAGGACATTTAGATGCAAAATTACCATATTCTTGACAAGTCCAACATTTAAATATTTTCTTACCATCTGGTTCTCTTTTCACAAGCAAGGCAATACCTTCTTCAATCTTCTTGTCTTCTTCATTTTTAGATCTATTTCTACCAGCATAATCTCTGCTCATACTGATGCTTCTTAACAAAGTAGGGCAAACACTAAGAGCACTAAATGTTGTCTCCATTCTAGGTAAGTCTCCTGATAATCTCAGGTTCATATTTGTTGCTTCCAATCTTCCAAGAAGAGTCTCTCATGTAAATTTTGTTGTACAATGTATCACTTGTTCAATCATCTATGTTGTCTACTTAAATATAGGAGTCAATGTCCTCAAAATTTCCATATCACTTCATTCTTTGTCTTTGTTCCTCCACAAGATTTTATACCTAAAATGATCTCTAACATTCTACCAATATAAATTCTAATAGATTCATCTTCCAAAATTCTTATATCTTCAAATGCACATATCCAATTATGTAATCTAACTCTTTTTGCATGTTCATCACCTTCAAAATTAGAGTGTAAAGCATTCCAAATTTCATGAGATTTTTTAAATATCTTACCTGATTGTACTCATTATCCAGAAGTGCTATCAAAAGTGCTTCTCTTGCAAGTATGTTACACATGAATAGATCTCTCTCTTCCACAGTAAATGTTTCAAGAGTGTCCTCTTCAATGATAGTCTTATTATTCTTTGTAATCAACCATTAACCTGGTCCTAAATAATAGGCATGTCTTCATCTTTTCTTGCCATCTGTAAAAATTTAGTCCATCAAACTTAGGGCTTTCTTTCCTAAAATTCACCATGGATCTTCTTAAGCTATTAAACTTCTTCTTTAAGGACCTGCTACTCTGATATCAATCGTTAGAAAGTAAAGTCCACCAAGATAACTGAGAGGGGGGGTGAATAAGTTATGAGATAATTATAAATTTTATCATCTTCAAAAGTATTAAACCATATAATCCATATAATTACCAACCATAGAAAGATATTCATACACAATAACACAATGACACAAGATATGTTGACTAGGGAACCTCTTGATCAAAGAGTAAACCCCAGTGGGAATGATGCCCACAAAAGATGCACTAATATGAATATTACTTGTGAGAGGATGGAATTTTTTAGGAATATTATGAAATAAATTGATTACATATGAATCCCTGTTAGGAGAATTTAAATCCCTGTTAAAAGATTCTAACCCGGTTAAGATTTATGGAAGATAGAAGGACCCACTGCCCAAATAGCTCCAGGGTAAGATCACTGAACACACTGTCCAAATAATCTTTTCATTACTCAAAAAAATAATATTTTTCCTCTTCTCTAACTATTCCAAACTACACTCACTATTACATTAAATCTCAATTTTAGATCTCTATACTTCACATGTCTTCCTTCACAAATTCGCTTTCATACTTAGCTCTTTTCTTCACTTCATGCATACAAGATCACAACTACTGCTACTATATCATAATTAAACACTTCACATTACAATCACATGCTACTCCCCTAAAAAAAGGAAATACATTCCTTCCTTTTAACCACACTCAAATAATTACAAATGAGTTAGCATACAATTACAAAATAAAAGTTTCCACATGCTACACCAAAATTACATAAAACTATCGGCTTCCAAATACAATAAATCTTCACTCATGTGACCTCAAAGTTTTCCCTATCATCCACATCACTATCAATGTGTCTTCAACCTCTCTTTAATTTCACAAAACTAGATTCCATCCTGATTAGGAGATATCATCTGATTTCTACAAACCACTACTCGGGAACATTGTCTGAATACTACTTCCACCAAAATGATCATAACTTCCATGAATCAATGAATTAATTATGCACTCTTAACCATATACATATGACATATCAAAGAGTATAACCTCAAAATCACATAGCTCCAACTATAATAACCCACTTGCACTAATCCAAACTCTGTCTGCATCTCTACAAGTCTTCGGTAAATCACTGTTGACATCAATGACAATCATAGTCATGAATGCAACAAAAAATTCTACAAAATGGCTGCTGAACACTTTAGAAATCATTCCTAAGAAAGACATCTTGAAAAGGTTTCCTATGATAGTTCAAAGGCTGAAGAGGTATGTGAAATTGGTTTTGATACTCAGTTGGTGGATTCTGACATCAAGCCTATAGAGAAACTTGTTCTTGTTGTTGATTTACCTATGATTACCGATGATGTTGTTGATCTTGTTGAGATTGGTGAGGATATTGGTTTTCATGTTTAGTTAGTTCTGCCTGACATGGAAATTGTAGAGCATCTTGTTGTGCTTGATCAGATTGCTCTTGGCATGGAGTTACCTATTGTTGAACACCTCGATGATGTTTGTGTTACCCAATTTCTTTTGTTCGGTGTTGTGGTGCTGATGTTGTTTATTGGTTGTGGACTTGAGTTGTTAGTTGACAGTGATAAGTCTAGTGATGAGATTCTAAGATGGGTTGAGTTGCAAATTGGTTCTCTTTCCTATGATGAAGTGGAAGACTTTGGTGAAGATGAAGTGGAGTTGGTGTTTTCAGATGTTCCCTTTGGTGAGAAAGTGTTGGATACACTTTTCTTTGTACCCTAGGAGTCTGATGTAGTGGCATCTTGGCTTCTTGCTCGATGCTTGAAGATTTTGGTAGTCTCAATAACTATATGGTGATGTTTGGTTACTTGGCTGGTAATCTCGGTAGAAGACTAACATTTCTCAATCTTTGATGGTGATTCTTGGTCAAAGTGTGTTAGGCTTCACCGATGGAGCTCGGTGATCTTGGTGGTGATTCTTAGTTGGGAGTTCTCATAGATCTCAATTGATGATGGTCACTCAGTGATGTGGTGGTTTGTTGCTCGTTGCTTGGTTACTGATGATGTCTTAGTGTTTATGCCTATTGTTTAGATTAGATTTAGTAGAGTTAGTAACTTACAGGCTTAGGTAGCAGAAATATTGCTTGGAAGTTTGAGTATGGGTTTAGATCTTTCTTGGAGTGCCTACCAGTGTCCTTTTGTGTTGTAGACTTGAAATAGCTAGGGAGAAGTGTGTTGGATCTTGTGTGATCTTGTAGAACTATTTCTTGCTTTGTAATTGGCCATAACTAGGAAGGCCTTACAGCCCAAAACATTACATGTAATCAGTTGGTTAATGAATAAAGACATTTATTTTCCTACATATCTAGTTTTGTTCTTGTATAATTTTGTTATGCTAGTGTTGGCTGTAAGTTTGGATAGTCCTTAATTGGATCCTCTTAGCTTGATTGCATTATTTTTGGTAGCAAATGTTATATCAAGACGGATGATGAGATAGGAAAATTTGATTCTAAAAGTGATGAAGGTATCTTCCTTGGTTATTATGTTAAAAGAAAGGTATACAAATGTTTCAATCTGAGATTAAGGAAGATGGTTGAAAGTAACAATGTAAGAATAAATGAGTAATTTCAAATACAATAAAGAATGTATGACAATAGTTAGATATCATAAGTGAAAGAAACCACTACTACTGTCGAAGAAGAAGAACTTGTTGAGGAAGAAAGTGAAAAAGAGGCTTGTGATGCTGATACAAGAAAGAATATTGAAACTCCTAAAAGTCCAAGGTATGTAAAAAATAACCATCCTGAAAATCAAATTATTGGCAATACCAGTCAGGGAGTGCTAACTAGATCTAAAGCTAGAGAAGAAATTTGTTTGATTTCTCAAGTTGAGCCAAAAACTACAGATGAAGCCTTTAAAGATGAATCTTGGATAAATGCTATGAAAGAAGAATTGGATTAGATAAAGAAAAATAATACTTGGGAATTGGTTCCAAGACCTAAAAATAAAAAAATTATAGGAACAAAATGGGTCTTTAGAAATAAAATGGATGAAGAAGGAACATTTGTAAGGAACAAAGAAAGACTAATGTGTAAGGGATACACACAACAAGAAGGCATAGAATTTGAAGAAACATTTTCTCTTGTTGCTAGAATAGAGGCAGTAAGATTATTCCTATCTTATGCTGCACACAAAAACATCAAAGTGTATCAGATGGATGTTAAATCTGCATTTCTAAATGGAGATCTTGAAAAGGAAGTATACATAGAACAACCAGATGGATTTCCTCTATGTGAACACAAAGACATGGTGTGCAAATTGAAGAAATCCCTCTATGGGTTGAAGAAAGATCCTAGGGCTTGGTATGAAAGGTTGGATAATTATCTACTTGGACTTGGATTCAAAAAAGGTAATGCAGAAAGTAATTTGTATTTAAGAACTACTGAAGATGGAATCCTGATAGAAGTATTTATGGATGACATTATCTTTGGAGGTAATGATGATCTATGTAAGAAGTTTTCTAATGAAATGGAAAATGAATTAGAGATGTCCATGATAGGTGAAATGAAATTATTTCTTGGACTACAAATAACTGAGAATGAGAATGATATTTTCATTTCTCAGACCAGGTAACTCAAAGAATTGCTTAAGAAATTTGATATGGAAGATTGTAAATTAGTAGGAACACCTATGGTGACTAGAAACAAGCTAACAATTGATGATGAATCAAAATGTGTTTTTCAGACTTTGTATAGATCAATGGTTGGAGGGCTACAATATCTCACTCATACTAGACAAGATATTGCTAATGTTGTTGGAATTGTGGCTAGATATCAAGCAGAACCTAAAGAGACACATCTAGGTACTATGAAAAGGATACCGAGGTATCTCATAGGAACCATAGACTATGGTTTATGGTATGACAGGAATGATATCTTTGAATTTCATACCTATACTAATGCTGATTGGGAAGGAAATATTGAAGATAGAAAAAGTACCAGTGGTGGTGCATTTTTCCTTTGGAAAAAGTTGGTTTCTTAGCTAAGTAAGAAACAAGACTGTATAGCACAATATAATATTGAATTAGAGTATGTTGTTGCTTCTATAAAATACACTCAGATTATTTGGATGAAACAAATGCTGACAGACATTGGAATAACTTTTGAAGAGCTTGTGGTTATTCAATGTGACAACACTAGTATAGTAAACATGTCAAAGAATCCGGTGATGCATTCAAAAACTAAACATATTTCTATCAAGTATCACTTCTTCAGAGACAAGGTGGCACAAAAAGAAATCAAATTAGAATATATTAGTACAAAAGAGTAGATTGCAGATATCTTCACAAAGCCACTACCAAAAGATACCTTTGAATATTTCAGAGGTATGCTAGGGGTTCAGGGCCCTCCTAGTAAGAACTAATTGATGCAAAAATGCATCAATCCATAAGTATTTAGAGCCTTATCATTTTATGGACTAGATGTAGGGATCTACTCCTTAGGGGGAGTGATCTCATGGAACCCTTTTCCATTGCTATCAAATGGGGAGTGATGCTATGAGAAAATATCTACTATTTGGGGAGATTGTTCAATTGAAGGACTTTGGGGATTGATATAACTTTGGGATAAGATTTTCCCATATGTTGACATCAATGCCAAAGGGGGAGATTATTGGATATTGCTAATGAATGGGTGGTTATTGAGATATTTAATATGTTTAATCACTATGTTACCGAATGGGAACTCATACTATTATCATTTGTGTTTTGTCACCGATGTCAACATATGCTTTTATGAAGGAGCCAGACTGGTAATCATAGTGTACAGTTAGTGTATGGATGTTTTAGATGCTATGAAATTAGATGAGAGTTGAGGTGGATGTTGTGATCTTATATCTATGATCACATCATTAAGTATTGGATATTAAGAGAGTTACAACTATTTTGGTAAAGACTGGTCACTGGACTGTGACAGTGAGAATTGACAGAGTTAGTCTCTAAGTTTTTGATATATCTTTCAGAGGGATTGGATTCAAGGTATGTGAACTTGAAGGATGATGGAAGGAATACTAACAAATGTTCATTGGTTAGCACAAGGTATGAAGTTATTGGTGACATCATCTATGGTGTGTACTCCAGTGATGGATTATTCTGAAGCTGACTCAGGGAATGAAGCCTGTGTTTTGTTTGGCAAGCTCAAATCAAGGATGTTGTTCTTAATTGCTATAATGTAATAATTGTAAATTTTTTATAGATATTATGTGTATCTTAGCAAGGGTTTATGTAATTTTTTGTAATTAGGAAAGCCTTATGGGCTGACCCAATCTTGGTAAACTGTAATAAGGTATAAATGAAATGTCTTTTCTTTGGAAAAGACATGGATGGGATATGTATGATATAAGGAGGTTGTGAAGGTTGTGAACTTGTGTCTAATATATGTAGAGTAGAGGCTTACTGGTGGACTTCATTGGAACTGATCAAGCAAAGACAAGTTGTTGACAAATAGTTCAAAAGATTATGTATTCCTTCATATACACCTATTACGAACTAGTGAGTTCTAAAGGTGGATTTAACCTTCTTTGGGAAGTGAGCCATAGGTAGTGTGCCCTCTATTTTTCTTAACTCATAATAGGGTCTATCCTCTAACAAGGACTATGTACTATAGTGTCTGAATAAGCTCCTAATAGGGCTATATCTTCTAACAAGGATTATTATACTCTCAGTACATCATTAGTGGGTGCTAATTCCCACCAGGGTTTTACCTTTAATAGGGTTTCCCTATAACCAAAATATGGTGTTATTGTGTTGGCATTCATTGTGGTCATTAGATTTGATATTAATGAGCTTAAAGTTTAAAGTGTAATATTCTATCATACAATTGATTCACCTCCCCTCTCAGTTGTATTGTGGACTATTATTCCTAACATATATGACTTTGTTTCCATAATGACAACACTATACCAAGTCATATACACTAGTATAGCCAGCTTGCCATCAATCTCCCCATTTGTCATTGATGGTGACAAATGAATATGGCCAAGTTGCTAACTGTTCCTTACTACAAAAATCTTATATCTCCCTATTCATAACTATACCATATTCTATACATACTCCCCATTTGACATTAATGACAAAGGTTCTCCAAAAATATATATATAACTACTTACTATGATAAAACATCCGGATATGCTATCTGGAGGTTTTGGATCTCCTTCTTCCAAAATGTGACCAGTGAATTCATAATCTGTAAATGGGCACATAATGCATACTATATCTTCTCCATCTTCTCCAAATCCATGCGAGGACCTTGATCATATTTCACCATGGTGGCATTGATCTCCTTGATATTCTGATTAATTTTGTCTAATGAGGGCACAAGAGAATTCCTTAGCTAAGATTGCCTAGCCCTTATTTTGGTCATCTCTTTTTATGACTTCTCAATGTTATCTATCTATCCTTGGTAGACATTATTACACATGTTCACATCAACAAATGGATCTTCCATTGATTTCCTTATGATGTCTATCATGGATTCTTCCTCTCAAATATTCTTGTATAGATCACCAATCAACTTGTCCTGGTTCATACAGTCAGCAACAATCTTTCTACCCTTTGTTGTAAACTCCTTCAAGGATGCTTGACCAATCTTTAGAGAGCTTAGGTCAAGTGCAAAATTTATAACTAATTCAATGAGCCTTTTCTTCAAATACTTCTCTTGTGCAATTAGGGAAGTAGATTCTTCTAGGCTAGAGAAATTACTCTTGAACTAAGAAATGACTGCACTCACATCATTGATAGAGTGTACCTTGGACACTTTCTTGTCTACTGGTAACAAGCTATTTAGGATGCTCACTAACTCTACAATGAAGCGATTCATCATAATTTGTTTTTCCTTGGCATTCTCCATAGCTAAGACATTGAACTTAATTAGGTATTCTTCTCCCCATGAATCCAAACTAGTTGTGTCAGGTGTCAAACTTGACAACAATTCTGCTAAGGGAAGTGGAGTGATAGGAGTACTATCCATAACTTCCTCTTTTACCTTGATCACTTCAGCTAATGGTTCATTTCTCTCTACTTTTTTTTCTATTTCTATTTCTTTTCCTTCTTCTTTCTTTTCTTCCATCTTTTCTTCTTCTTTCTTTTCATCTATTATATCCTCAATCAATATTTCTTCTTGAGGAGTGGGAGGAGTGTTAATAAAAAAATTCACAACTTCTTGAGTGCTTACAAATGCCTCTTTAGACTTATCTAGATCCATGTCTGTGGCCACCATAGTAATTTTCACATTGTCAATAAAGATAGAATCATCCTTAGGTGTATCTTTCATGGGCACAATATTCTCTACCTCTATGGATGTATTCACTATATGCGCTGAATCCTATGGACTTGTAGATTGTACATTGACGATCTCTACCTCTTTTGCAACCATTGTGGGTAACTTTTTTGTAGGTGTAGTAGATGGATACATGTGCCTATGCATAAAGACCTTCTCAAAGGATTTCTTCATTTCCTTTGCAACTAATTCATAGTTCTTGTCCATAATGTGAAAATTTCCTAACTTAGTTCTAAGATGTGGCTTCACCAAGTCTAACAACAAGGATTTATCTTCAAAGGAACATACTAGAAGGGTATCATCTAGAATATTTTCCCTTATACCTTAGATCTTCTTCAATAGCTTGTCTCTTTTGGAATTCAAAGATGTTCCATACATTATCAGGAATCATGGTCTTTAGTTCCAAGACTATCTTCTTGAACTTCAACATGTGTTTGAAAATCATTTCGTGTATCTCTGATTTGTCAATCTCACTATATTTCTCAAAGAACATTTCTACTTGACTAATTCTACCTTCATCAATTATTCTTGCACTTAGCACACTAAGACTAGGTTTAAAACTTACTTCACGAGGTGCTTGTGAGTTCTTTCTGTTCCTTGTTACTCTCAAGGATGGATGAACAATGTTGATCTCTTTCTTTCTCTTAGGCATTGCCTTATACTCAGGAGGAGCAGCAAGGTCAATGGTTTCCATGGGTGCAGAAGGAGTAATATCAGTTTTACCCTTCTGATCATTAGATTTTTCTATCTTCACCTTCTTCAACTTAGGATCATTTGATTCTACCTTTGCTGCATCTACACTCTCTAATTCCAAAGCAATATTTTTTTCCTTGATTTGTCTAGGTCTTCTTGAGATACTCCATGAATTCTCAAGATTTCTAAGGTAACCTTAGCAACCTTCCTTTTTGTTGCTGCATTTTTTAACACGACATCAACTTCTCTTGTTTTCTCCTCATAATTTCCCCATCTTGGCTCATTAGGGTCTTTGGGGAGTGAAACAAATACTTGTGCATATGCTTCTAGAATAGGCTCTTCCACTTCATATCCTAGTGGATGAATCCACTTGGTTCTTGGTTCAACTACCTCCATACATGTTGTGTCAGTCTTAATCATGAAGAAAATAGTATCCTTGTATTTCTCAATAATTTTCTCTCATATCTTGTACCTCATCTGCATTTTAACCCTAAATGTCTTCAACTCTAGTGTCATGTAGTTCTTCAAAGTACTGTCAGTACATGCCTTGAGAGTTATCTATGGCATTGTTGGAATGGATTTATCTAGATACAAATCAGATACCTTTCAACAATATGGAAGTACATGTATATGATAAAAGACCCAAATTTTAATATCTTGGTCTTATCATGCTTGATTGTCTTGATGTTGCCAATTAGCTATGCCTATAATATTTCACATAGGTTGAATTCTCTAAATTCTCATTTACAATTCTTATGGCTGCAAGAATTGTGGCCGCAAACACATTGTTTACCTTGTTGGTGTGTTGAAACCTATATCCAAGTATCATAGACATCAATTTGATGTCACCTTTCTCGATAGGCTTGATAGTCATACCATGCCTATCACTTCTTGATTTGCAAGTCTATTCAACAATCTTCCTTACATCTTTTCCCACTTGAAGGACGGTGCCTATCCTTGAAAGGCCTATCATCTCATGAATTAGGTCACTAGTAATTATGATCGACACTTCATCTATCCAAAATAGGTCATCATGAATCATGCTTAGTAGAATCTTGATCCATTTTGATTCATAGAACTCATATGCCATAGCATACTCCACTATAGGGTGATTATTCCACTGCACATATTCATCCATGAAGGTTTTTTCTAGTTTCATTATTGTTTCCATGTGCACTCTCAATCTATCCAATCCTACTAGTTCTTTCTTATAGTGATTGTATGCCCTAATATCCTCGACATTCATAACGCCCATAGGCATGCAGGAGAATGCTCCCTCTAGGTCATCAAGTCTTGATTTAAATGGATGTCTCTTAAACACATATCTTTTCTTCTCCACAACACTAAATACTATAGGAGTAGCCATCACTTACTTGGATATCACTTTCCAAATGATCTTGAAGACTTCTTGAATCGGCACGATGAACTAGATTTTCGGCAACTGATCAAATGCATAGCCAATCACTTGATGAATCAAACTACAATCCTTCTCAATAAAATTATAGGGTTCTTCTACTCTCCAATTTCTCTTAGCTCGAATGCAATGATAGATATTCAAACTTCTATGTACTTTAAAGTAGACAATCTTCCATTAATGCTTGCCATGTAAACTAGGCCGTCATTTGAAAATTTCTATCTTTCATTTTGCCAAGATTTAGCTAGTGCTATCTTGCACATAGGTTCTACAAGTCTGCAAAAGCTTAAGTCCAAAGGCACATACTCAAAGAGTGAGTATAGTAGCCGAGCAAGGGGCTAGAGCTAAATTAGCTCCCCTATGACCCTGAGGGCCATTGATCTAGATGTAGAGGGTGCATCCACTATGGATGCATCCAGTACATTGTTATCATATTTTTACCCCCTTTTGGAGGCCTAATTAACTAGATGAGCTACATCACCCTAGTTTGCATTATTTAGTGGTCTTGCTGAATATTTGTGTTCATTTCATTTCCAAAGTACATGAAAGGGAAAGGAAATAAACTACATCTAAGATTACATGTGTCATATCCTGAATATGCTATAAAGAAAGAAGAAAAGAACTCAAAGGAACATCTATCTGAGCTCACACATGCCGTGAGCATAGAAAATCCAAGAATTGCATAAATGAGTGCAGGTATATAGAAGAAATGGAGCTAGATGTAGGGGTACTAGACATTGCCTGGTAGTGAGTTGATCTTCTGTGTGCCCGGGGTGCTCCTATGATCCTGAACCTGTAGAGAGAGAAGAAAAGGAGTTAGATCCAATGGATGTAAGAAATGAATGGTACCACAACATCTATAAACATGCATATGTACACTCAATCATACACCTCTAGCATAGGCTATGCTTAGGGCATGTGCATCAAGGAGCTACCAAAGTAAAAGGCATCATGTTTTCACTGATGTGTTTGTTTCATGTGCAGATACAAGAGAAGCTGATCCAACACTGATTTCAATGAATGATCTAGGCACTTGATCCTGATCATGATAGAAGAACCTCAAGTCTTCTATTGATGATCACATCAAGGGCCAAGAGCACACATTGTCCAAAAGAGGAGCATCCAGATGTTTCAACATCAATGAGGATCGATCAAATAGTAGGGCATGATAAAAAAATATTGGTATGAGGATGCAACAAAACCTATGTGTTGTAACATGAGCATGATATTTTAATGGGCCAGCAGGGCACTAGGAAATAACACCAGTCAAGTTATGATGAATGAATAACAGAGGGCTACATGGCATCAAGTTAAACAGAGCTAATGGCAGAGTACACAGATCTATGAAAGAGATAGGGAAATTTTTTGCATAGGTGTTCACATGGCACATACCATCAACATGCTGAGGGCACACAATCCACATATTTAGAAAAGGTAAAAAAAATGATGTTTCAGAAGTTAAAAATCAATGCATTACATTATGGCATTTTCAAATCTGCATTTAATACTTTCAGTGCTACAATATGAATATGTTAATTCTGCATTATATGCTAATTGAAGGGAAAAATATAGCATAGCATGATGTCTAAATGATATAAATCCACAATGACATAGAAGAAAATATAGCTTATAATAGGGAATATCATGAATGTGATGGGTATAAGGCAAAATACCAACTCAATGAATGTTTACAAAATTCAAGCAAAACATGAGGATGAATCTTTGCAAATTGAGCTTAGTGGCACAGGATCATATGTGGGGTAGGCATTGATAGTAGTAAGCATGTATGGTCAAATATCGATCAGACCTCTCAAATGAAAAAATAGGGCATGATGTTTCGGCAGTGCAACAAACATACCATAGCATGATCAAGCACAACCATTTAGGTTAGACAAAGTGCAATGAAAGGGGGCTGATAGTGATGATAATCCAATGCCATGCCATTTATTTGGGATAGTGCCCTTATGGATTTATCAAACTCAAATAGCCCATGCCCCAATGGTGGATAAACAACAAATACAATAGTAGTGCCGTGAGTACAAGTAATGCAGAAAAGATAAGGAATATATCTTCGAATCACATGGCAATACCCTAACCCAATGATCCACGTGCTGTGCATGGAATAGAATAGTGAATTCAACAAAAATTTGTTGATACACATAAAGCTCTCAAGCCCACATGTTAAAAAAACAATAGAGAAATCCAATAAAGTCATGCCCTAGCACATTCATGCTACCAATGTCATGCCTTAACAAGCAAGAAAATATATTTCAAGTGCCCTAAAATATGAATGATCGGGCCTTTTGAAACAACAAAGGAATTAAAACTTTACTATGCCCTAGTCTCAGGAAATTTCAAATGCCTTAACAAATGCAGAGAAAACACAAATTCAAAGCACAAGCTATAGAAACAATAGAATATTACACAGTGCCATCTTCAAACAGAGATAACAATGCAATAACAGAAAAATTTAAGTTCAGAACAATGCCCATGTTAATCAATGTACAATGATGCTAGCATGATGCCCTCAAAATGAAAGTGCAATGTCAAACAATTGAAATGACATGATGAATCAGTGCCTACCTCATATGCCAGATCTAGTTTGTCAGTTGCTATTTCTAAACCCGAAAGTAGAAGTTTCCATTCAAGCTGCAGTGTGTTTAGGAAGTTGCCAGATGCCGGCTTGTAGTTGATGTGCCAGAGGATGTTCATTTTTCAAATGAGGGTTTCAAGATACTTCCTAATTTTATTTTCTCCCCTTTCTAGGGTTGAGTGATTTAGTGCCATGATATATTCAACTTTGGGTTATGTTTTGTAATTGTTTATGTATATTTTCCCTATTCTTTGGGTTGACAATGTTTAATATTTTCTTGCAACCTATAGTATGTTAGAAACAGGAAATAATGAGAGGGGGGGTGAATCAATATTTCACAAAATTTTGATTTTTCCCACTTATGGATATAACAGATTACTTTAATGCATACAAAGCATAAGAAACTAAATAGCATACATAATAGTAAATGTAAAGAACTCATAACACATGATATGTTCTTGAGGAAACCCTGGCCAAGGGAAAACCCTAGTGGGGATGGTACCCACAAAGATCCACTAATTAAAAGATATCTGGTTAAGGATGTTGACCCTATTAGGAGCTTGTTACAATCATATAGTGTATCAGTCTTGGTTAAGGGACTATAGGCCTTGTTAGAAGCCTCAACCCTGTTAGGAGTTGTAGACACAAAACCTAATTACTAGATGAGCTCACTACCCAAACAAGTAATATAATTTTTTAATGATTACAATATGGTACTGCTTACAACTTTGCATTAACAACTTTCACTGCTATCATAGTTTACATATATTACATGTTACATTTCAAGTATGTTCAGTACATCTTTATTTATACAAGATACAAAACATAATATCTTTCTCTTGTCAGCTTGCATATCTTTATCCAAGATTAAACATCTAGGATTTCATCTCTTTATAATATTAAGTCATTATTTTGACAACCAAAATAATCCCTTAATTCATTTACTAGTTCTGTCTTCAAAACTGCATTGTTGGCTGTACTCTATCATCAGTAAAATAGTCATAACTTTGTCCATACTCCATACTCTTTTGCATACTGAGATGGGGTATCCTTAGACACCATAGAGTCTATTTTCAACTACGCAAACTCTGATCATGCTCCAATGAATGTCACCAAAACAAATTGTATTGGGTGCTCTGTCAAGATCATTATTTCGTACTTAGATAATTTTAGTCTTCGATCTTCCATACTTAATTTCTAGCTTATGTGCTCTTCATAGGGAACATATGCTACCATAATGATAACATCTATGTACATACCTCAGCCAAATTGCCAACAATCTCCCCCTTTGTCATTGGTGGCAACATATGAGAAAATTGGCTAAGTGTACAAGTCAAAATCTCAAAATTTGTATCAAAATTGTGGCCATAGTATAAAATAAATATACTATCCTTATATGTCCTCAAAATATACACATAATCTATAACACTTCATAATACTCCATAGAACTCCCCCTATGAGTATCCTTCCTTATCATATATAGAGACAATTTTCTAAGTATCTCTCCCCCTTTGACAACAATGACAAAATAAAGGGTGGAAAGGGATATACAAAATTGTGTCAAAACTTTTACCTTACTATCTTATTGCAAAGCTAGTAGGCTTGCAACACAATCTACAAAATCTATCTTCCGAGTCTCAAAATCTTTCTCCCATGCCTTCTTTATTGATTCTGCTACATTGAGTAGAGTACTCAATCCATATGCTGCAATTTGACAAGCTTGGAGGGACTCAAAATTGAATTTATGAAATGATGTCTTAGTAGTAAGACATTCATCTAGCTGCTCTTCTATTATAGTCATCTTGATTGAGACATTCTCTCTCAAGATGTTTATTCTGATAATTTTCTTGTTCTTCTCATCATTCAAAGTCCTTATTTCATCACATAATTTTTTGATCTTATTCTCAACTATTCTAATCTTTATGTTTAGGCTGGCCAAAGAGTTTGTCTCTATTGCAATTTCATCTTGCTTCTCTTTTATCTTCTTGTTTATCCTCAATTAAAATATTTTCAGATTTTGTACACTGAATGTACAAACACTTTCCAGTCTCAAGATGTTTCCTTAAGTCCTTAATGTGTCTATCAAGGCTGTCAATGTCATTTTTGATATTTTGACTTATGTTTTGCAACATCTTAGCTTCATAAGCTGCCTGAGCCTTAACCTTAGCAATATTAGTTAAATTAGTGAACTCAACATCAAAATATTTAATTACCATCTTTGCTCATTCAAGTGGATCTGACTCAAAGAATTTTGTAGATATGACACTTTGTAGCTTCTCAGTCAAGTCTTTCATACTACCTTCCAAATTCTTAACTTTCTTATTCTTTCCAATAATTTTTTTTAAAGAAGTGATCAACTCTATTTGATCATCGTCATCAACTTCTTTGCTCAAATCTTCAATCAATGTTTCTATTCCTTTCTCCTTTCCAGTCTTAGGAGTAAGACTAATGTCTTCTTGTGGTTCAATGGGTGTATGGGCCTCTATTTCCATTTGCACTTCAGTATGTGTAGTCTTTGTTACAATAGTCTTTTCTTACCCTCCCAAAACCAAATTGTCAACAATGTTATCCAAACTGTTGAGTACTGCATCATCTGAATCTAAAGTAACTTTAGTTCCTTCAATGTCCATAGATTCTGTGCCAATGTTTATGGAAGAAGAGGGAATATCTTCAACTTCAACTACTTCCTCTGCTACCTCTACTTGTTCTGAACTCTATTTCTCTATTGGTTCTGCAACTGCTTGATCTTTGCTATCTTTTCCTGCTACCAAGTTTGCTAGCACTTGCACAGCTGCCTATTCAGTTTCAATCTTTACTTGCTCATACTATCCTCCCATTATTTGTATAATTCTTCTTTTAGTTCTTAATAGGGTTTCAAGTGGTTTGAGGATTTGTTTAAGATGGTCATCGTCTCTTATCTCACAGAACTATCTAATCACATTTTCTCTTATTTTGGTATCTTCTTCTTTTGCTCTCATCTTTCTTCTCACAAGTCTATTGTACAAATCTTCTGGTATCTTTCCATGAATAGTATCAAATTTCTTGTTTGACAAAATCATATGTGTAACCATTGCATTCTCAAGATTCAATCTGTTAGAGGATCCATATAAATCATAGTATTTGTTCATTTTGGTAAAGTGTCCATGCTGCATTATATCTTCATTAACTCTTTCTATCCTTGGTTTCCATGATTTCTTCTTTGTTGTCCCTTCATCATCTTTTATCTCTACAACTCTTCTAGGTACTGGTGGAACAATCATTTTCTATCTTTTACCTGGTCCTAAAGCACTTGCCTTCATTCTTTTTCTCAGTGCTGAAGAAAAAGGCTTCTTTGTCCGATTGATTTCTTGTTCCTTCTCAGGTTCTTCAACCTTTACCTTTACTTGAATAGGTTTTTCACTTGATGCCAAAGGTGGGACTGATAGTATCTCTCTTTGCCTTAATGCTTCTATAGTCTTCTTTGCAATATCAAATTCCTGCTCACTCATACTTGATTCTTTTAGAATTTTCTTTATTGTAGACTTCACTCTCTTCTTTGATTGTTTCTCTTCCTTAAGTGTCTTTGCTGAACCAAAGTTTTCATCATAAGTTCCAAATCTATTGCTATGAGCATCAACTTTACTTTTCAACAATTTGCTAACATAACCTTTTGTTTCAACTTTAGAGATTTCATAGCCAAGAGGATCTATGAATTCATGTCTAGGTTCTACTACCTCAATGTAAGTGAAATCAGTATCAACCATAAAACATATATCATCTTTGTATTTCTCAACTAGGGATGGAGGAATTCTTGATCTATTTACCACAATGTTCTGAAAAGTTTTCAACACTAACTTTACACTATCATTAACCTTCTCAATAAGATGTTTCATGTAAAGTTTATTGATTCTTGTCATAGTATTCTCACCATCATTCCATTCAATAGTGTAAGGAAATATTCTTAGCAAGTGGAAGAACATGTAAGTAACCAATGAGGAAAATCTAAAGTGAGTGTATTTAGCTTTCTTTATCTTTTCCAAATTCTCAAACAACTCTATTCTCAAAATTTCACACATATCCACAGGCTTTTTCTCCACACACATCAAATAAGAAATGTGTACCATACGTACTAGCATATCATCTTCTATAGAGCTTCCATAGAACTTTGTTGTCAAAATCTTACACAAGTATTTTACATCATCTTGCTTAATCTTACTAATGACTATACCTGTGCCATTGTATAATGAACTAGTGTTTTCAATCACAATCTTTCTCATGTTTTTCTCATTCAGTGGAATTGCACCAACTTTTGATAATCTAGTCACATCATGAATTAGGTCTATAGTTATGTCTATAACTCTATCTTCTAACCAAAATTTACCCTTATGTATCCTACTCAAAATGATCTTAGTACACTCCTCATCATCAAATTCATATTTCATAGAGTACTCAATGATTTCATTATTTTCTAGATGTTCATAACCTTTTTCATTGACATATCTGAGTTGTATAATTTCTTATATTCACCATTAAAATCACTCTCCCTTAGGGTTTCATACTTGCATCCAAGATAACTTTTAACATTCTCTAAATGAAGAACTCCATCTGGTACAAATGATAAGGCTAAACTAGCATCTCTTTCTGAGGGTTCAACTAGATCTTTCTTATTTCTAGGTCTGTTCTTATCCTTAATGTTGTGAATCAATGACACATCCATGATTATATCTGATTACTTAAGCTGATTCAAGATTGTAGTAGGATAAATACCTTAAATTCACAAAATTAGGGCTTTCGCTAGATCGACGCTTCAAACTTCTACAAATTCCTTCCAAACTTCTTTCTACACTTCCAAATCACTTCTAATCACTTGATAATCATAATAAATTTGATTTCAATCTTTTAACACTTAGCATTTACTTGATCTAACATCACATTCAATTATTTTTCCGTCAAAATGCCAAAAAGCTAATTCTGTAGACCTGCAACCATAAATCTTCTTGCGACCTCGCAAAACACAATATTTATTTTTGCGCACTTAACCATAGCATCAGTATAACATAAAAAACCTTCATCTAATTGAGCAAAACTTAACTCATTCAAAATATAACTCTATACTAATTCTAAGTTCCTAAACTACAAAAATTTACACAATTTAAGTGCTTAAAGAAGGGTTAGGTAAAGACTCATTCTTACCTTTAGATACATTACCTTCCTAATTACCTTTAGTGCTGAATATATCTCCTTGATCTATGCATTTAACAAATTTTACTTCATCTTCATTGCTACATCAACCTTTCTCTTTGTTTCATGCATTTTCATTCCTTCTTGCATAGTTTCTAGGGTTAGGGTTATGATGATAAACTCCATTCTTTATTCTGCAAAATCTTGCTATGTGTCCAATCTTGTTACATATCTGAAAAGTGATTGCATTGGTTCCATATCTAGGTATTTGCTAATTGATTTGTGTCCTGTAATTTCTAGCAATATGTCCAATTTTGTTGCATCTAAAACATACTATTCCATTTCCTCTTTTCATGTCTTCAGTTGATCTCAGTCTACATTGTTAGTATTTCTAGGCATTCTTCTATTGTAATTATTCTCAATAACTTTAGATCTTCTACATTCAATAGCTCTATGTCCAAAACCATGAAATTTATAACAATAACCATTTAGAGGTTTGAATTGTTTACCTGTACAATCTCTCTTCATATGACCAATAGTATGACAAGTAAAACATCTACCTTTGAATTCTCTTTGCATACCTTTGGATGATTCTTCTTGCTTCGATGGTTCTTCTTGCTTTGGTGATTGTTCTTGCTTCAGTGATTCTTCTTGCTTAGGTGCATCATAGGTGCATCTTCAGATTTGTTCTCATCTAACTTCTTTTCTTCATTGCTTTGACATTCATTTAGATCTGGTTTCTTACTTTCACTAACTATCTTCAATATGTTAAATCCAAGACAAGTTTTGTCAAAAAATGGTTTTCCATAAGATACTTGCTTATCAATCTTTTCACTATTTGAATATAACCTCTCAAGTTGTTGTTTGGATTGAGTCAATTCACCTTTCACAATTTTGTTGCATTTCTCAAGTTCATCATACTGGAGTTTGACTTTATCAAATTCAGATGTTACCTTGCCAAGTTTAGATTTTAGATCTTCATTTTTATTCTTTAAACTTTCATTCTCAGATCTCAAATTGTCATCTCCATCTTTCAAGCTAAGCTTCAGATTTGCTATCTTCAATTCATGTTTAAGGATTACATTTTCTTTTTCTAAGTCTTCACAATCTTCAACAAGAATTTTAGATTCCTTCTCAGATTTTAGATCTTCTATCTTACCTTTCAATTTTTCAATAAGATTCTTTGCATCATCATAGTTTCTTTTCAAAGTGTTTCTTTCATCAGTAAGCATATCAATTTGCTCAAGAGCTTCTTCAAGATTCTTCTGTAATTGATCCATATCCATAGAGATCTTACTCAAGTTGCTAGGCTTTTCTTGAATGTTTCTTCTCCGAGTAACTATGCTTTGATACCAATTGTTAGAAATAGGAAATACTAAGAGTGGGGGTGAATCAGTATTTCACAAACTTTTACTTTTTCCCACTTATGGATATAACAGATTACTTTAATGCATACAAAGCATAAGAAACTAAATAGCATACATAACAGTAAATGTAAAGAACTCATAACACATGATATGTTTTTGAGGAAACCTTGGCCAAGGGAATGTTAGGAATAAGGTGTCTCAACCTTGGATAATTCCTATTCTTATTATTTGTTTTGTAAAATGTATTTCTTGCAAATAATGTTGATGTGTCAACATCTTGAATTGTGTGTAAGGAGATCATGGCTAAAATGGTTATGACGGAGTCCTATGACATGTAAGAGCTATGTTAGGAAGATTCAATGATAGGTGAAGACATGTGGCAATTGATAAATTTGAGTACTGTACACTCTTCCCCAATACGGTTATCTTTGGGAGTAGTCCTAAAAAGTGAAGCGCATGATATAAGATTTTTTTTGGGTTGCGAAGAGAGATGATGCAAGTGTATTGTTGGAACATTTTATGCTACTGTGATTTTTCTTCAAGGGTTTAGAAATCTTCTGTAAGAATTTGCATTGCAAGTGTATTGTAAGCTGTAATAGTTTTGATCAATACATTGTGCAGGTTTTGGAGTGCTAGGGTTTTTTACCGAAAGGTTTCCCCAAGGTATATCATTGTGTCATTCTCTATTTTTCTATATGTATGGTATGTGGTTGCAATATCTTTGTTAAAGTAGCTAACGAATCTAAAATTTTAAGGATTTAAAAGAATTTGCACAATACTCTCCTATAGAGATTAGCGTAGGAAGCTATTTTCGCACCTAAGTTTCCTTACAAGTGGTATCAGAGCTTGATCAACTTTTGATCCTAGTTTTTGGGTAGGGTTTTTTGAGCTGATCTCAAGTTTGAGTGGGAGGTTTTTGTAGAGCATTTTGAATCTTATTTGCAGATTGAGATGGCAAGTTCATCATATGGAAGAATGGAGGTGGACAAATCTAATGGCACTAATTTTGAGTTGTGGAAACTCAAGATGGAAGACATGTTGGAAGATCGTGACCTATGGGAAGCGACTTCAAATGCTACAAGACTAGAAAATATAGCTCAGGTAGATTGGGATATCAAAGACCATAAAGCTAAGGGTCTCATAAGACTTTGTTTAATTGATGCAGTTCTTCTAAATGTTCTAGATGAGAAAACCACAAATAGTTTGTGGGAAAAACTTGTGGCCATGTATCAGGCCAAATCTCTAGTGAAAAAGTTGTTCCTAAGGAAGAAGTTGTACTCTCTATGAATGGAGGAAGGTGGATCATTAACGGATCATTTAAATGCATTTAATCTGTTGGTTCCACAATTGATATTATCTGGTGTCAAGTTAGAGGAGGATCGTTGCTACACACTTTTGTGTTCTTTACCAGATTCATGGGACCATCTTGTGATGGCTTTTGGAAGCACGTTAGTCACCTTTAAAATGGATGATGTGGTGTCTTTGCTGCTATCAGAGGAAATGCAGAGAAAGGCTTCTATTTCAGAAAAATAAGCCCTTGCTATTTGTGGGAGATCCATTGAAAGAGGAAAGAAAAATAACAATAAGTCTGATAATAAGGGTAGATCCAAATCTCATGGGAAGTCAAAGACTTCCAATAAGTCCAAGGAAAAATGTTGGAACTATGATAAATCTGGGCACTTTCGTAAAGACTGCAAAGAGCTGAAGAAGAAGAAGAAAGGTTCAGATTCAGCTTCAGAAAGATCTCAAAAAGATGGTGATGCATTCATCACAGCTTTGGTAGCCCATGCATCTGATGATGTGTGGTTGGTTGACTCAGGTGCATCTTTTCACATGACCTCTCATCAAAATTGGTTCTCAAAATATGAAGAGTTCGATGGTGGAAAGGTGTACTTGGGTGATGATTCTCACCTAAAGATAGTTGGACATGAAAGGGTCACTATCAAATTTCCTGATGGACAAGTAAAGGGAATCAAAAAAGTTATGCACATTCTAGGTTTGACATGAAACCTATTATCTATAAGTATGATGAATGATGTAGGTGTGCAAGTTGTTTTTTTGAAAGAAGGATGCAAGATGATGAGAGGATCGATAGTGCTTGCAAGGGGTACTAGGAGAGGTACCTTATTTCAGTTAGATGCATGTATTCCTCTATGTAATAGTTCTTCATCCTCACCATCTGAACAAGAAGTGAAGAAGTCTATGGCTATTGGTTCTGATGGTAGTGCAAACACTTTGGAAGGTAAGCTTCCTGCAGAAAAGACAATGTTGTGGCATATGAGATTTGGCCACATTGGTGAAAAGGGTCTCAGAACCCTGAAAAAAAAAAATCTCATTGAGGGGTTAAATGATTCCAATCTTGAGTTTGATTTTTGCGAACACTGTGTCTATGGTAAACAAAATCGTGTTCAGTTTTACTCTAGTTCTCACAAATCTTCTAATGTTTTGGATCTTATTCATTCTGATGTATTTGGTCCTGTAAAAGTTCCTTCAATCTCCAAGTCTATATTTTTTGTATCTTTCATAGATGATTATAGTATAAGGACATGGATTTATTTCCTTAAAAGTAAGACACAAGTCTTTAGTCAGTTCAAGGAATTTAAAGCTCTTGTAGAGAATCAGACTAGTAAGAAGATTATGTGTGTGAGAACTGACAATGGTGGTGAGTTTTGCTCAGCAGAGTTTGAACAGTTCTATAAAGAACAAGGTATTGAGAGGCATAAGACAACTCCTTATACCCCACAACAAAATGGAGTTGTAGAGAGAATGAACAGGACACTGAAGGAGAAGGCTAGGAGCATGCTTAGTGGAGCTAGTTTAGAACAAAGGTTTTGGGCTGAAGCTGTGGCCACTACTTGCTATCTGGTTAACAGATCTCCTACATCAGCCCTTGTTGGTAAGGCACCCATGGAGGTGTGGTCTGGTAAGAAGCCTTCAATTAAACATCTTCATGTTTTTGGTTGTGAAGCTTATGCACATGTTCCAAAGGAGAAAAGATCTAAGTTGGAAAACAAAGCTGTTAAACGTATTTTCATCAGATATAGTGCTAGTGTGAAAGGATACAAGCTTTGGGATTATGTGACTAGTAAGGTGTTGTATAGTAGAAATGTTATTTTCAAAGAGCTAACATCTTCTCCTATTGTGCTACAACCAGATGAAAAAGAAAAGGAAAAATATGTTCAGTTGCCTCCTACCCCTGAGAAGATTGAACAGAGAGACCATGTTGGGCCTAATGATGAGGAGAGCTCTAGCAGCTCTGATAGTTCAGAAGAAGAGGAAGAACAACCTCAACCACAGCCCATGAGGAGATCCACAAGATAAAGAAATCAACCAGAAAGGTTTGGTTATTCTATGTTAGATTCTAGTTGTGCTTTTGCTTTGATTACTAACACTGATGAGCCTAGATCTGTGAAAGAGGCTTTGGACATGGAAGATTCAGGTTCCTAGATTGAGGATATGGATGATGAGATGGCTTCATTGGAGAAAAAAAAACTTGGGACCTTGTACCTTTGCCTAAAGGGAGAAAATCTATTGGCTATAAATGGGTGTTCAAGAAGAAATTCTATGCAGATGGCAGTGTTGAAAGGTACAAAGCTAGATCGGTTGCAAAGGGGTATTCACAAGTAGAGGGAACAGATTATGGTAAAATATTCTCTCCTGTTGCAAAGTTGACATCCATTAGATTTCTATTATCTCTTGCTACATCATATGATTTAGAGATAGAACAGATGGATGTGAAGATAGCTTTCCTTCATGGTGATTTGGAGGAAGAGATTTATATGTCACAGCCTGAGCACTACATTGTTAAAGGTAAATAATCCTTAGTTTGCAGATTAAAGAAATCTCTATATGGTTTGAAGCAATCTCCTAGGATGTGGTACCTTAAGTTTTATGCCTTTCTATTGTCAATTGGATTTGTAAGATCAAAATCAAATCATTGTGTTTATTTTAGAGTTGAAAATGATCACCTTCTTATTGTTGCATTATATGTTGATGATATATTGATGTTTAGGAAGGGTAAGGGTATGATTTTTGATTTTGAATCTCAGTTGTCAGCACAGTTTGAGATGAAAGATCTTGGGGTAGCTAGGTACATCTTGGGTATGGAAATTAGTAGAGACAGGTCTAATAGAAAACTTTGGTTGAGTCAGACTAAGTATGTGAAGTCTATGTTGGACAGGTTCAGCATGGCACATTATAGACCACTATGTGTTCCTATTTCTATGGGAACAAAGTTATCTGTAGATGATTGTCCAAAATCTCCTAGTGAGGTGGAGGACATGAGTAGAGTACCTTATGCTAGTGCAGTTGGTAGTCTTATGTATGCTATGGTCTGTACTAGACCAGACATTACCCAAGCAGTAGGAGTCCTGAGTCAGTTTATGGCTAACCCTGGATGGGTACATTGGGATGCAGTTAAGTGAGTATTTAGATATTTGAGGGGTACATCAGATTACTCCATATGTTATCATGGAAAATCTTCTAGATCTCCGCATTCAGTTTGTATTCATGGGTTTGTGGATTCAGATTGGGTAGGTGATATTAATAGCAAGAGATCCACTAGTGCTTATGTGTTCACTATGTTTGTTGGTGCCATTAGTTGGATAAGTAAGTGACAACCTGTGGTTGCTTTTTCCACTATAGAAGCTAAGTACATGGCTACTACTCATGCTTGTAAAGAATACATTTGGCTTAGAAGATTATGTTATGATGTTGGTGTTGATGTAGAATAGATTACTATTTGGTGTGAAAGTTAGAGCACTATTTGCCTTGCAAAGAATCCAACTTTCCATGCCAGAACGAAGCACATTGATGTGCAGTTTCACTTTGTGAGAGATATGGTGGAAGATGGAAAGGTAAATTGGGAGAAGGTAGATACTGTAAAGAATGTTGTAGATGCATTAAGAAAACCAATGGGCACTGAGAAGTTTAGATGGTGTTCAGAGTCTATGGGCCTTTTGGCCTATAGCGGTTAGTTCTTGTTATGTTCCTGTTGCTCTTACAAGGTGTTTGACAAGTGGGAGAATGTTAGGAATAAGGTGTCTCAACCTTGGATAATTCCTATTCTTATTATTTGATTTGTAAAATGTATTTCCTACAAATAATGTTGATGTGTCAGCATCTTGAATTGTGTGTAAGGAGATCATGGCTAAAATGGTTATGATGGATTCCTATGACATGTAAGAGCTATGTTAGGAAGATTCAATGATAGGTGAAGACATGTGGCAACTGATAAAATAATTTGCACAATACTCTCCTATAGAGATTAGCATAGGAAGCTGTCTCCGCACTTGAGTTTCCTTACAGGGAAAACCCTAGTGGGGATGGTACCCACAAAGATCCACTAATCAAAAGATATCTAGTTAAGGATGTTGACCCTATTAGGAGCCTATTACAATAATATAGTGTATCAGTCCTGGTTAAGGGACTATAGGCCTTGTTAGAAGCCTCAACCCTATTAGGAGTTGTTGATACAAAACCTTATTACCAGATGAGCTCACTGCCCAAACAAGTAATACAAATTTTTACTGATTAAAATATGGTACTGCTTACAACTTCACATCAACAACTTTCACCGCTATCACAGTTTACATATATTACATGTTACATTTGAAGTATGTTCGGTACATCTTTATTTATACAAGATACAAAACATAATATCTTTCTCTTATCAACTTGCATATATTTATCGAAGAGTAAAAATCTAGGATGTCATCTCTTTATAATATTAAGTCATTATTTTGACAAGCAAAATAATCCCTTAATTCATTTACTAGTTCTGTCTTCAAAATTGCACTATCAGTTGTACTCTATCATTGGTAAAATAGTCATAAGTTTGTTCGTACTGTCCATACTATTTTGTGCACTAAGATGGGGTATCTTTAGACACCATAGAGTCTATGTTCAATTTGAAAAACTTTGGTCATGCTCTAGTGAACATCGCCTAAACAAACTGTATAAGGTGCTCTGTCAAAATCATTGTTTCATACTTAGACAATTTTAGTCTACGATCTTCCATACTTACTTTCCAGCTTATGCGCTCTTCATAGGGAACATATGTTTCCATAATGACAACAGCTATGTACATACCTTAGCTAAATTTCCAACATAGTAATGTCCTAGGGTTATTGGGTTTAAAAATTTAGGACTAGGATTGTAATTAAGGTGGGTCCTAGGTTTGAAATATTCATGTGGATTTGGTCAAAATGTAAATATTTTAGATATTCTCCTCATTTTTTGAGTTGTGATTATCTCGAAATATATTTAGGATCCACTTCATTTGGTTTAGTAAAGGGGAATATTTTAATTGTAAAGGTCATTGCAAAACCTTGTTGTAAATATTGACAAGTGGCGTTTTATAAGCCATTGTCAGTTTTTCTTTATGATGCATGACTTATTGGTGGGATAGTCTTTCTTTGACTACCTATTTTTAGGGACCCCACTTTTTCCACCGCCCTAGATTCTCAAGAGTCTGGCACATGAATTTATGATGGCATGATCATGGTCCTAGTGATAGAATTTTTCCTATTCTTGGTGAAGTAGTGGACTGCAATGCAGATTCTACAAATTTTCTATATATGCCTCTCACCTTTGGTGATTGAAGGCTAGTTCTTCTTTCCATCATTCTCATGAGGTGAATGTTGTAGCTCTTGGAGAAGCAATGTGATATTTTGACTCCTTTTATTCTAGTTAATAGCAATTGTCCTTCTTTTCTATAGCTTTGTGAGTTGATTTGATGAATTTGATGTCATGTACTGTGATTGAAGCTTGATCCTTTACTTGATATTTTGTTCATTTTGATGTTTGCAAGCACTGGTTTTTCTAAGATTTCAATTTGTGTGCATTTATATGTGTTTGAGTTGTGGAATCCATTTTCCCTTCTCATTTACAACCAACACCTAATTATTTTCTAAGGGATGAATCAGATTTGAGAAGAGTTGTGGTGTTTAGGTTATATACTGGATTACATTGTCAGTTTATTTTCAGTTTGTGGATCTATCTAGTTTGGTGAATCACCTAAGTTAAATTTTAGTTATTTCAATTTTATGAAATCTCTCTCCCTTTCCCTTCAAGTTTGGTTTAGTTCAGGTGATACAAATGGGGAAGTCGACCCTTAATCTAGAGGTCTATTCTCAATGAAGCAGTTCCACATCCTGAGAGTATTCCCATGTTTCACAGGATTGCTAGGTTTCATACTTATCCATCATGGGTGCAATCCCTAGTGACAAAATACATAATCATCAACCTTGTCCTTCTTTGCTTCTGACCAAATCAAGCTCGCATCCTTTGAAGCTTTCACAAAATTGACTTCTCCTTCGGGAACCAAAACGAATTTTTTGGGTTTTTTAGGGCTTTCCTGACCTTGTGTCCTTGATTTGCAAAACTTTGAGATGTGTCCAACCTTGTTACAAGAGTTAAAAATGATTGGAGGCCTTATATTCCTCAGCACATTGACATGAGTCACCATCTTACATTGTTTAGCTAAGTGACCATTATAGTTACATATCTTACATGTAACATTCTAAGAACTTCTTACATTTGACTAATTCTAATTTATTTGATTATACTGAGTCTTGTTCTTTTGACTTGTGCAATTCATAGCTCTATGACCAAATTTATGCCATGAATAATAGTAACCATTGAAAGGTCTTACCTATGTACAATTCCTTGCTATGTGTTTATGCTTGTTACATGCATAACAAGTGTCATCTACTGGCTTGCACTCATTCTTAGGTGGTTGAATATGATCCTTAGTCTGACTTCCAGTATCCTTAGCATCTGAGGTTCCTTTTGGTGCTTTCATTCTTTCTCACATGTTATCAATATAATTTTATGCTTCATTGTATCCAATGCAACTAGTATCTCCTTTAGTTCTTCTTGCATATAACTGAGATTCTATCAAATCAAAACTGGTGTGTAATTTATCAATGTGATTTTTAGCATCTTTCAATTTAGATTCCAAGCTTTCTTTGTTGTTCCTTAGCTCCAAGATTTCCATGTTTTCTTGCCTTGATTCTTCATTCAGTTGAAGGTTCTCTTTTATCTGTTCATCATAGACTTCCTGATTTTTTAGTTAGCTTATCATCAAATTCTTCAACCTGTTCTTTCAAGGATGTGTTTTCTTCATTCAACTTCTAGCCCATTGTCCCTAGATTACTAGTAGAGCATTCTTTCAAATCCTTTCTTAGCATTTTGATGACTAATTGAGCATCACTGAGTTTTTTTTTAGTTCTTCAATTTCTCTTTCAGATTTGTCTAGGTTTTTAAGAGTAGCTTCAAGATTTCTTTTCAGATGTTTCATTTCTTCTTTCTCTATGATTTCCTCAAGTGGTTAAACTTCTTTGATGAGGACTAGAGCTCTGATACCAATTTTTAGGAATGGGAACACTGAGAGGGGGGGGGGGGGGTGAATCAGTGTTCATTGTATTTTAACTTTTCACTTAATCTTTAAACTGAACTTAAATGCTTAAGTACTGAAATGAACATCCACATAAACATGAAACATGAAATCAACACATAACACCAATATGGTTATGGGGAAACCCAGATAGGTAAAAACCCCGGTGGGAATTGACACCCACTAATATTCTATACTAGTGTTTTATGATCCTTGTTAGAAGATCTTTAACACTATTAGGAGTTTCTTTACAATGTATTAAGTATAGTAGACCTTGTCAAGGGTCAGAGCCTATTAGGATTCTTTTACAATAGTACCTATTAGGGGAGTGGACACATTGTCCTAGAGCTCACTGCTCAAGTGGTGAAGGCTACAACCTTTTGATCTCAAATACACACTATATCTGCTGGAAGAACTATCACTATGACACTTCTTGTCTGATCAGTTCCTTTGATGTGCTGATGCTTTGACCTCTTGAAAGGCTCTAATACATCTTATAGACTCTTCACATACTTCTTCTCTACTTATTAAAACTCTATATCAACTTCCATACCAATTACAATGGGTGCATCTCATATTTATATGCGCATACAAAAAAAATAACTAGGTTGGCCCTTTAACTGATTACATAGAACACTTCCAATTGAATTGGCTCAAGCATGTTTATAAAAAAAACATATTTACATGTTAGAAACCTAATTAAAATATCCCGCATAGCTTTTACAACATTAGAATATGACCGCAACTCAAAATGCTAATAGTCAGCTACTTACTCTATTCTTCTCTGGCACACATTGGCTATGTAACTTCAACTATCTGTAACTTTGGCATACTTGCATATCTAATCATGCGTTCATAGACTAAGCATGCATGTAGTCTAACCAAATTATTTAATAGGGTGCACATAATAACTTGATCATACATACATGTGTTGATGCTCTGAGCTTTAGGTACTCTATATATTGTCCAGTCTTCAACATTTAGCCAATTTATGATCTTCTCAACAAGTGCCCTGACTCCAAACTACTCTATGAATTTTTTTCCATAATGACAACACTATACCAAGTCATATACACTAGTATAGCCAACTTTTCAACACCATTGTGTTTTTAGAATACTTGAGCAGGGGAGTGAATTAGTTAAATCAATTATCCTATAGTTTGAAACTCCCAGATGTACCTTACAAAACAATTTCAACAATTTATGTACCTTGGTGACATAAAATATTGATCTATCTATTCACTTTACTACATACCAGTAATTATCCAAACTGTGATTACCAAAATAATCAACTATTTAGTATGTCAAGTATGAAAGAAAAAAATCATAACAAATAACACATAACACTATAATTTAACATAGAAACCCTGCTAAGGGAAAAACCACCTGGGACTGGTAACCCAAAATAATTCACACTTATGAAGTGAGCTTAGTTAGGAGCCAACTCTGTTAAAGGTTACATTGCACATAGTTAGGTGTGACCTAGTTAGAGGATTTATCACTAATAGTTAACTTTTGACCAGTATTCACTATGGGGTCAATGAGATAATACTTTATAGTCAATGAATGTCATAGGGTAGTACAATAAAATTGTTAAGTCCACTTAGTTAAGATATTTTCTAAATCAGTGGTTAAACTAATATAGTTCTGATCTGATTCAAACATAACTCAATTGAAAATATTTAGATCTATGCTATGCTCATAAAATCCTCTAATCATTAATCAATTCACTTCCTCAATATTTGTCAACTTACTTCACTCGGTAAATAGTTCTCTAATGCTCGATAATGTCTATAGCTTAGTGCTTTATATAACCAATTTGATCCAGAATGCATGAATAAAATATTTACATGAAATATCTATAGCCTCCTTTTGTTTGGCATGATTAAACAATGAAACTTATATCTCTTAAATAGACAAGTAAACCATTTCCATATCATCTATCATATTTTGCCTCATAATCTCCTTCATCCATTTTTTTTCTTAAACCTTCCTTGGTAGATGTGTCCTTAACATGTTTCAATCTCATCCTTTAGATCATCTCTGAATAATTTTAGCCATGGATTTAATAACTAACTTCATCCTTAACCTCAAAATCACAACAATATCTAGCTCATCAATTTCAGTCGGCTATTCTTACCATTTAATGTATTCATCCATACTTGATTAATACTGAAATGTGTTGATGATAATTAGCTTGGTTATTACTATGACTCAGTATACACTACACTGGCTCGGTGTATACCTAAGTCTTCAATTACTGACCACATTGACTTGTTTAATTTCAAATCTCTTCTTCATAATATATTAATGTAACATGCTCAAGTCAATAATATAAAGCCATAGACTCATCAATAAGTTAACCAATGTTTACCTTATCCTTATCTATCATATCCATATTTTCCTTATGTAGATATCTCATTTCTTCCTTTTATAGATGTTTAGATGTTTGTAACTATCATGATAAGTACCATCAAAACTAGTTGACATCAATGAAAACATAATGATTGATTTAAGCATCTTACACATCACTTTAGTAGCTTGGTGATCTCTAATCATTGTTTCTTTAGTTCATCTAGATATTCAATCAGTTGTAGATCATCAATCTCTCCCTTTGGCATTGATGGAAACACAAACAATATGAAATATGACATACACATACTAAACATGTATTCTAAAACTATGTAAGTAAATTCTATAGCTCAATAAGCTCTCCCTAGCTTGATATTTAATATGTTTAATCAATAAAAAATAAATAAACAAATAAAAAATATTCCATGAAAACTCTCCCTGTGGATTTGATCTTTTCAGTTCTCATATTCTTTCTCCCATATATGTTGTTAGTAACTGATATTTCAATATGTAATTTCTCTCCCTTTGACAAAAATGCCAAATAAAATAAATAGCTCTTCAATAGCCAAGTAATTCTCTGGTGTTCAGTCCAGATCAAGTACATTCAAGTACTAATAAACAATTTCTTGTTCTAGCTTCTATAATATTTCACAATCTTAGAACAACTAAAGTGTGAGCTCTGTGCATGAACATGAATGATCTTCTGATAAAGTATAGGTTGATGCAATCTCTTGATCACCTTATATACTAATAGATAGGGGACAGACCCCTAATCTAGTCCTCAAATACTCAAATGTATTCTTCGGTAAGGGTTTTGTAAAAATATCAGCAAGTTGTTCTTTACATGTTACAAATTTTGGTTTCACCTGCTTCACTTGAACTTGTTCCCTTAAGTAGTAATACTTAATAGATATATGCTTTGTTTTTTAATGCATCATAGGATTATTGGAAATATTTATAGAGCTAGTGCTCTCATAATATATAATCATTGGGTCAGTGATTACATCATCCATTCCTTCCAACACTTGTTTTATCAAGGTAATATTTGAATAGTTTGCAACAACATCAATATACTTTGCTTTAGCAGTAGACTGAGAAATTGATGGAGGAGCATCTCGAGTCCTTGGCAATCCTATGTCACCAAAAATAATTTGGAGTTTGTTTGTGTTGCTTGGTTTCTTCTTTGACCAAGTTGGTTGGTAGTTGGTCAGTTTCCTTTGGTTACTGAGTATGGTTGGTTCTCTCCTAGGTGGTTGGTTATTTCACTGGCGCTCGACATTGTCTATCTACTGCTCTATTATCTTGCTTACCGATGGGTCTAGTTTTGTTTCCTATTGTGGCCAACTTGTGCATTTATATTAGATCATAGAATTAATGTTGGTATCCATCATTAGGAAGCGTGTGGTCCTAGATTTGACCATTACTTCCATTAATTATGGATTTGAAGGCCGATTCAGCTTAGTAGCTTCTTGTATAAATGTAGATGTTTGGTGGTAGTTTTAGGAGGTATTTTTTGATAGAAGATAGAAGGCATTAGATTAGATATTGGTAGTAGATCCTCACATGTTTGAGGAATTTTGTAATTCATTGTAATATCAGGCCCTAACCGGGAAGGCCTTATAGCCCGGTATGTGTAATTCAAATTGATGAAAGTTAATGAAAGATCTGGTATTCTCTCTCTCACTCTTATTGTTTATTTCTTCCACACATGTGTTGCAAGATTGGATCATTAGGGTGTGCCATCCTTTGGCCCCTCTTGCACCAGGCCCTTACATTAGAAATGCATGCTTGTTTCTTGCTTATCCAATTCACAAGACTTTCTCCTAAAAATAATTCTCCACCGGTTGTGCTCATCTAATCATCAATGTTTCCAGCCCAATCCGCATCAGTATAAACTCAGAGTTCAAATTTTCCTTCCATTGTTTACCATAAACCATAGTCTTTCATCTTCTTGAAGTATCTTAAAATTATTTTAACTACAACCATATGTGAATCTTTAGGATTGGTAGAAAAGCTTGCCACAATCATAACTACATATGCTATATCAGGCCTACTATGTACCACATACATAAACTTTCCAATCATAGATTTGTACAGTATCTAATTTACCTTTGTAGATTCATCATCCTTTGTCAATTTACATCCTGTGACCATCAATGTTCCTACTAGTTTTGATTCTTCGATGCCAAAAGTCTTTAACACTTATTTAATGTATTTTGATTGAGTGATGAAAATCCCATCATTCTGTTGTATAATTTTCAAACCTAGAAATAATTTAATCTCTCCAAACATTGACATCTCAAATTCCTTTCTCATTTCTTTAGCAAAATATTTGTAAATCAGATCATGTCCACCAAAGATTATATCATCAAAAAAAATTTAAGCAATCAAAATATTACCATTAGATTCTCCTTTCATGTACAAATTACTATTTTCACTAGTCCTTACAAATCCAATACTGATAAGATAAGCATGTAGTCTTTCATACCATTCTTGCAGTGCTTTCTTCAATCCATACATAGATTTGTGCAGTCTACATATCATGTTCTTCTGATTTGGATCAACAAAACATTTTGGTTGTTCTATGTAGACCTCCTCCTCAAGAATTCCATTTAGAAGAGATTATTTCACATCCATTCGATATACTTTAAATCCCTTATGTGCATCATATGCAATTAATATATAGACCCCTTCAAGTCTAGCAATAGATGAAAAGGTTTTACCATAATCTATACCTTCCTCTTATGCATATCCCTTGCATACAAGTCTTGCCTTATTCCTACTGACCTCACCATTTTAATTTAACTTTTTTCTAAAAATCCACCAGGTACCAATTATATTTTTATCTTTCAGTCTAGGTACTAATGTCAATGTCTTATTACTCTCAATCTGTTCAATTTCCTCATTGATATCCTTAATTCATTCCTCATTTTCAAGTGCATCTCTAACATTCTTAGGTTCAAATTTACAAACTAAGCATGTGTTATGTCTTAACTTACTTTGGGTCATCTTGCCAACTTTCTTATTTCCAATGATTTGATTCTGCAGATGGTGTCTTCTAAAAAATCTTGCCACCACTTGTTCTCTTGTTTTCTCATCATTCGATTTAGGTTCATTTTTTTGCTCAGTAGCTTCAACCTGGTTCATGGTTTCCATTTTCTGATTGTTGGTAGCATTTTCCTAATGCTTGGTAGACTCAATCTATGGATTCGGTAGATAATATGGACGTTCAACATAAGTAAACCTATGATAGTCTAGAAATCTATCCTAGTAATTTTCTTTTGGTTAAGTGTTTGAGTGTCATAGTTAGTTAAGTTGGGATTTTGGGTCTAAAAGTATAGAAAGCTTATAAAAGCTTGTATTTAATCCTAATGTGGCCTCTAAGATGTTTTTAAATCATTTTGGATAGGTTAGAGGTCATATATTTAAGTTGAAGGTAAAAATCCAAAAGTTATAAAAAATGTTGCATCACAACATTTGCAACTTTGAAATGTTGCTCGACAACATTGTCAAGTTTGGATTCCATTCGATGAGTAGAGAAGTTAGTTATTATAACCAGCCTTAAAAAATGGAAGAGGAATATTAAACCATGAGGAGGCTGATTTCCCGAGGTTAGATGGCATAAACAAGAATTTGAATTTGTCTGAAGTTTCTTTGTAATACCGAGTTCATGTGATTTTTGTCTTTGATTACTCAAGTTCTTTAATGTGTTGAATCACTCAATGTTGAGCTGTATTCTTTTAGTTAAATTAGTTAGTTTACATTTATCTTTGTTTAGAAGTTAATTTGTGTTTATTTGATTAGCTTTGTAAAATCTTTTGTGAGTTTCTAGTGTGCTGGTGTTACTGAGATAGTTTTGGGAAAAATGGCTCCCTTGTAGATCTCTACCATGCATTTCATCATGGCCATGGGTAATATGGTAGGGGATCCCTTGCATAGTGTAACTAATTGAGGAGCTTTGGGAATAAGTTTAACTATTTTTAATGACAATCCCTAGGTGAATCTAGGGTACCCGGTTAGGTGTTTGTCAGTAAACTAATGGTGTATGAATGTAGGGGTATGATTTAAAAAGTGGAAAAAAAAGTGGTTTTGTGATCATTGGGGTTATATATTTACCTCGTAAGAAGATTAGGCCTTTCCCAATCCATTTGAGTACATTTTAAGGCTTAAGTCACTTGACTGGTCCTGAATAGCCAAATTAGCCCTAGTTGCCCTTCATTCTAGGAATCCACTATATGGAGACCTTGGAACCTCAAGACCTAAAAAATATTTCATGTCTTTGAAAAGGATACTTGAATATCAAAATTTTTTGGGGATTGTTTGGAAAAGTTTTGAAAGAAGTGGGAAAAACTAGTCAGATAGGGCCAGTAGGAGAATTAGGCCTAAAAGACAATATTTATAGAGAATTAAGAGATCATCTATGAAAATTAATGATACCCTCACATAATGGGATCATATGAAGTCCAAGAAGAAGACTAGAATGGATCATATCCCCCATAAACACTTGCCAACTAGTGGAGTTAAAAAAAGAAACTTTGAGATAACCAAGAAGGAGAAAGGAAATGTTGAAAAACATGTTGGTAGACACCCATTTTTAAGAACATGATGATCTAAAACTGATTGAATATCTAGATGAACTAAATAAATAGTGATTAGAGATCATCAAGCTACTAAAGTGATATATAAGATGATTAAATTAGTCAATATGTTGTCATTGATGTCAACTAATTTTGACAGTACTTATCATGATAGTTACAAACATCTAAACATCTATAGAAGGAAGAAATGAGATATCTACACAAGGAAAAGATGGATATGATAGATAAGGATAAGGTAAACATTGGGTAACTTATTAATGAGTCTATGGCTTTATATTGTTGACTTGAGCATGTTACATTAATATATTATTAAGTAGAGATTTGAAATTGAACAAGTCAATATGGTCAGTAATTGAAGACTTCTATATACATCGAACCAGTGTAGTGTATACTAGGTGATAGTAATAATCAAGCTAGTTATCACCGATGTATTTCAGTATTAATAGAGTACGGATGAAAATATTAAATGCTAAGAAAAATTGACTAAAATTGATGAGATGGATATTTTTATGATTTCGAGGTTAAGGATGAAGTTATTAATGAGATCCACGACTAACATACTTCAGAGATGATCTAAAGGATGAGATTGAATTGTGTTAAGGAAACATCTACTGAGGAAGGTTTAAGAAGAAAAATGGATGAAGGAGATTATGAGGCAAAATCTGATGGCTTATATGAAAATGGTTTACTTGTCTATTTAAGAGAAATGAGTTTCATTGTTGAAACATACTGAACAAAAGGAGATTGCAGAGATTTCATGTGAAGGTTTTATTCATGCATTCTTGATCAAACTAGTTATAGAAAGAACCGAGCTATAGATATTACTAAGTGTCAAAGAGTTATTTACCAAGTGAAGTAAGTTGAGAAATATTGAGGAAGTGAATTGATTAATGATCAGAGGATTTTATGAGAATAGCATAGATCTAGATATTTACAATTGAGTTGTGTTTGAATAAGGTCAGAACTGTATCAATTTAACCATTGATTTAGGAAATCTCTTAACCAAATGGACTTAACAGTCTTATTGTACTATGGTATGACATTTATTGAATGTAAAGAGTTATCTTTTTGACCCCATAGTGAATGATGGTAAAAAGTTTATTGTTAGTGATAAATCCTCTAACCAGGTTACACCTAACACTATCTATTGTAACCTTTAATAGGGTTGGCTCCTAACCGAGCTCACTTCAGAAAAGAATTATTTTGGGTTACCGGTCAAAGGTGGTTTTCTGCTTAGCAAAGTTTCCACGTTAAATCATTATGTTATGTGTTATTTGTTATGAATGTTTTTCTTTCATACATTACATACTACTGTAGACACCTAAAAATCCTTTAGAAAATAAAGTATTTTTATTTTCTGAAAAATCCCTGATTGCATCATCCTTTATTAATTAATTAATTATTTAATTTATTTATTTATTTTTATGTCATTAAATCCCTTTACCTTAATTAAAAATATTTAACTAAGGAATCCCTCCCAAAAATGTTTAAATCTTATTTAAACATTATCTCCCTATTTATTAATTATTTAATTAATAAATTAACCAAAAATCCAAAAAATAAATAATTTATTTATTTTTTCCCAAAACCTTGCCAATTTCCTAAAGACCACTAAGCTCTTTTAGAATCTTCTAATCCTTCTTTAATTTCAATTAAAGGCTAATCCCATCATTCCCTAACCCTAATCCCAACTCAAGAATATTTAATTAAGATTAAATATTAATCCTCAATTCCTAATTTACCCTAGGAAAACTCTAGACTCTTCTAGAACTTTCCTAATCCTTCCCTAAACCCATTTAGGGAAAATTACCTACTCTCCCTAAGCTAATCTAAGTCTCCTTTGACTCCTAGTCAAACCCTACCCCTAATGAGCCTCAAACTCATTAAAGCCTTTGAGATAAATAAAACTTTATTTATTTCCTAAATTCCATATTTATCCTTAGAAAGCCTAGACTTTTCTAGAAAGTCTTTATCATCATCCAAAGCCTAGACTCTTCTAGAAAGTCTTCATCCTTATCCCTTTGACTCCTAGTCAAACCCTACCCCTAATGAGCCTCAAACTCATTAAAGCCATTGAGATAAATAAAACTTTATTTATTTTCTAAATTCTATATTTATCCCTAGAAAGCCTAGGCTTTTCTAGAAAGTCTTTATCCTTATCCAAAGCCTAGATTCTTCTAGAAAGTCTTCATCCTTATCGCTTTGACTCAAGACCCTAACCTTACCCCAAAATCTAACCTTTCTTCCTAACCCAAGCCCTTAGGAAATCCTATAAATACTCCCTCTTCCAAGAGCAATTCATTAGCTTAGTCTTTCATCTTCATGCATTGTTATCATGCTCTTTTACTTCTAGCTCTAGCATAATCATTCCTAATTGTTAGATTTCTTTGTTTTCTTCAAGCTTTCTAACACATCATAGCTTAGCAATAATGGCTTAACTTAGTTTACTTCATTTTTTTGCATAGCATATCATCATCATCACATCTCTATTTGGTTTAAAATCAATCTTAGCATAAACATCATGTAGTTTAATCTTCATTTCAGCATCATTTGGATCCTTGAGGCCTTAGCGGCAAATCAGGTGGTCTATACCTATTTTGTGCCACTTATGGGGTTCTCATGAGTCTCAATCCTTCCAAATAATCATTAGGAACATGCTCCAAGTGCTTAGAGAGCACACCCACATCCCTTAAGCAAGAGCAAATCAAACAATGCTTGGGTGCACCTGTTTAAGCTCTATCTGCGGTGGCTTAGTTTAGAGTTTTCTTTGTTTTGAAGTGATTTCATGCTAGGTTAAGATCTAATGTTTGTTTGGCTTGAAGCTTTCAAAACAAGTATCCTCAAAATCCTAGTCTACATTCTGGCACAGCTAGTGGGAGCCACTTCATGGGTCTTTTGACAACATATCATCCGTTTTGGAGTTTTTGCTAAATTTTGAAGCTTGAAGGTGGAGGGAGCTTGTGGAAATATTCTTCCTCTACTTATTCTTATCATTCTTCCATTCTATCTACTCCTTCTAATTCTTAAGAGATTTTGGCATATTCTCCTCTTTAAAATCCATAACGAGGCACTTCCATGAAAAACCTTGTAACTTTTGCATACAAACTCCAGTTTTGGTGATTAAAAAAGAATTGGAAAGCTATTTTAGAGGTCTATAATAATATCTAGGAAAGAAAGCTTGGATCAGGGGTGACAACAAAATAATTTCAGTTTGGGGTAAAAATGAACAAAACAAAGGCATAGACATCTTATTTTAGTGCTTAAAATGAATCCCCAAATCACTCTTGAATGCATTAAAGACTAAAACTTGCAAAATCTTCTAAAAAACAAAGGCAAAACTAATCAGATCAATTGCATCCTTGCAACATCAAGGTTTTAGATGCATTCAAGAAAAGATAAACACACCTCATGTTGAGGCCTAAAAAGAACCACAAATTTGCATTAGATCATCTTCATTTTGGGTTCTAAAATTAATCTTAGGAAGCATCCTAAAATCAAACTTTAGAGTCCTAAAAGAGTCATTTTTCATTTCCAAAAAACAAACACACTCTTGAAATGGAATAAATTGAAAAAACAAAGCATCCCTATTCCTTCCTCTTTGAATTTCAGTTCAAACAAACTCAAATCTTGAATGCCTTAAAGGATCAAAACAAAGAACTTCAAAGTTCTTAAAACAACACGCCAATCTCAATCTTGAGTGCTCAAAGAAAGAAATTGCAATCGCTCAAATCATTTACTTTTTGGAAAAAGAAAAAATCAAAGCCTAAACACTTGTGTCTTCAATTGTTCAAATGCAAACATCACTTAATCAAATTGGGAAAAAGAACAACTTACTTGATGTGCATTTAGGAGTTTTTCAAATTCCTGCAAAATCCTTGTTAAAGTAAGCAACGTAGAACATTTGGACTCGGACAAGTTCACATGTTCTACTTTTAGGGAGGCTTGTCTAGGGAGAAAAGTGCTTCCTCCTCAGAGAATGACCTCAAACCGGTATCCCCCCTAGCCAGTATATAAATAAAGTGAAGGAAAAAAGTACTCACTTATATCTCCTAATCCATGGGCGATTTGTGCCAAATGCAAATGTCTGGGGATAGGTAAATATTTTTCCCTCAGTGTTGTTGGCTAGGCTCTTAAGAGAGTCATAGGCAGTCAGCATAACCGGGTATGGAGACTCCATGAAACTATTAAAAACTTGATAAAATAGAGGCTACCCTATCTACATCCAAAAGTATCAAAATCCTTTTGCAAGGACCGATTCCAAGGGGTTTACCGGGTCGCCTCAAGATTACTCACCATTTGTATTCCCTTTTAGGGGGTACCAAGCTATGGGCAAGCAATTTTGATACTCACATTCCTTAGGTAGACTTGCTTGAAGTGCTTGACAGTCAAAAAAAAAAAACTTCGTGAAAACATTGTTGGAACATACACTTTTCAAAGCTTTTTCAGAATCAGAGTCAGTTATCCTGTTTGTATCCCACAAGGTTTCTTTGTCCCTTGTGGAGATTTCTTTTCCAAAAATCTTTGTTGAAATCTATCCTTTGCCATTGGAAAACATCAAACTAATCTATAAATTGGTTCAAGATACGCAAAAATTCCATGTCAATCCAAATCCTCCAAAAATCCAAAAAAATTGTCCAAAACTTTCAGAATCTCAAATCATGGTCTTCCAGTCATATTCAATCCAGTCTTGTCATCCTTTCCTCCTATCCTAGGTTAGAAAAGTCATCTCGGTCATCCTCCATCCCCATGTCTTTCTTCCTCTAAAGTCATTTTTCTTCCAAACTTGAGCCGAATCCAAACCTAAGTCTGATTCTATCAGTCATCACAATCTGAGTCTTAGTCTTCCAATCCATCTTCATCCTTCATCCTTATCCAACTCATCTGCCAGTCAGCATGTCTCAAAACTATTATGATGAGTTTGGTTATTATGTATCTTCTCTCACTCCATCCTATCCCAATGATGATAAAAGCCTTGTAGATCATGATGCATATTTTGAAAATCTTAGCAAGTTTTCTCCAAACATCTTTCAGCATCCAATCATTCCTCCAAAATATCCTATCATGCCTTCATGCTTATCCACTAGCACTCCCTTTCATGTCCTTGGCAAGGCAAATCCATTATCTTATCCATCCACAACTTATCCTTGTCTTAAAACTACACATCCTCCATATGCATCCTTCATACCTCCATCTCCTGCTATGGTCATATCCCAATCACCACCATCCCCTCAAAACACTTCATGCTACTTCCCTTATCTAAAACCTCCATCCACTTATCCTCCAAAACCCTTTCAAAACCAAAAACCAAGTCTTCCAATCCTTTTCCCCAATCCTCCATCCTATCTCAATCCACCATCTTCTATTCCAAACCACATTTCCAAAAATCCCCTCCCACAAGCACAGTGCATCCTTCAAACCACTTCATATCCCGTACCTTGATCCATCACCTCTACCTCTTCAGCACCATCATCCCCTCAAGCAAGTTCAAAATCTTCTACCCCACCTTCATGTGAGGACCATCCAAGCTCCCCATCTTCTACACATTCTAATCTCTCACCTCCTCCAATCTAGAAGTCTCCAAGGAGTTTCACAAGGAAGCCAATAACAAATCCCACTCCTAAAGTTGAAGATCCAAGCCATCTCAAACCTTCATGTGAAGCCATAACTAATGAGGCTTATCCATTGCTCCCATCCATCATTTGCCTTTCATACATTGATCCTCTTCCATCTCCTAGCATCATTGAGTCCCTTCCATCTGAAGTCTCCATCCAATGCCTACCAACATCACCTCCTCCTAGCATTATCCAAAGCACATCCAGTGAGCCCCATGAGTTCACCCTTCTTCCTACCATCACAGCTACAAAATCTTCCATCCTTTCATCCATACCATCTGAAAAGTTCTTCCTTCTTCTAGACATCACAACTACAGAATCTCCCATCCTTCCATCTACCCCATCTGAAGAGTCCATCCATGCATCTCCCAGCATTCTATCCACACAAATCCTACCATGTCAAGATCTTGTCCAAAAGCATGTTGAAATACTCACAGAAGAAAATCAAGATCCAATCCCTTCACTTCCCCTATCACATGTTCTATTGCTTACATCACCCCCAATCCAAAATCCTACAATCCCAATTCCTCTGATCCAAGATCCTATCATCCCAGTTTCTCCAACTAAAAATCCATTACTATCCCCCAATCCTAGTCAAGATCCCATGATCTCATCCTCTCCTCTTGAGGATCCTCTGATCCAAACTATCCAGCTGCCAGCACTCTATCCTCTTGGTCCACTTACATTTGTCATAGGTAGCCCACTTGAAGCAAAAGCAATAAGTTCTATATTTTCCATCAGGGAACCAAAAAATGGATGTTTATCATATTCCCCAAGTCAGAAATATCCTTGTTTGGATAAAATGCTCAAGAAATGGAATTATCAAGGCAAAGGCTTGGGCATCCATGAACAAGGAAATCTGGAGCCTATCCAAGACAAGAAACATCCAAAGTTATGTGGCATTGGTCACACATTAGAAGAAGACACTTCCTCCAAAAATGTTCATACAGCTAAAGCTAAATTCAAGAATCCTTCCAAACCCACCATCACATCTTCCAAGGCATACAATGATATTCCTCCTCCTCCATCATTACAACCAAAGACAACCTATCACATTCCTCCATCCTCCAAATCCATTTTGGGTCCCTATGTCCTGAAATCTTCCAGCACATATCCTCTACATACCAAATCCATTTTGGGACCTTACATCCCAAAATATCATCCCCCATCTTATCCTACTTAGTCCTTCATCCAAAATCCAAACATCCCTAGTCAAGATCAACAAAGGCACATTCCCACATATCCTATCTACCAATCTCCTTCCATCTCTCCATTAGTATTTCCGCCATCCCACACATCTCCTCATATTCACTCCAATGCTCCCCGCAATTTGGATGCCATATCCAATATGAATAAAGGGAAATATCCATGAAAATTCAAAGATTGCCATGTCCAGTCTAAACGACATGCTCAAGAAAAGAAAAATCCAATTAATCAATCCAATGCATCTCAATGGCCACAAAGGCCCAGAAAAGAACAAGAAAAATCCACTACATGGCCACAAAGGCCTAGCAAAGAAAAAGCAAAATTTGATGCATACCAACGGCCACAAAGGCCCACCAACGCTAAAGCAAAAATGATGTGGATCCCAAAGCAAAAAGATGTAATGCATCTACAAGAAACATTCGCAATGGCATCCAAAGTTTCTAATTCATCAGCTACTTAGTTTCCTCCTCCATCTCCTAAATCCATCTTGGATCCCTATGTTACAAGATTTCCTAGCACAAATCCTCCATCATTTCCACATCTGTCTTCTGTATCCCATCAACTTCATCCATCTCCCTCGCAACATGTGCCAATGTTGATCCTGACAACATCCCCCTATCATGATCACTTTCCATCTTTTCATCCAAACACTTTATACCACCATATTTCCCATCTCCCCCATCTCATCCATGATTTTGCATAATTCCTCCATCCTAACAAAGTTGTACCAACATCCAAGAAAATCAAAAGATTAGTGAAGAAAGTCAACGAAAAATTAGAGAATCAACAACAAGTCAGAAATCAATCAGCATATCAGTGAAAGATCAGCACAAAGTTAGCAGAAAATTGGAAAATCCATAAAAATTGGAAAAAATCAAGAGAAAAGTATCAAAAAAGAAAAGAAAAAAAGAAAAACATTCATCCAATGGTGAAAACTTGGCAATTCAAGCGCCTTGGACAAGTACCATGGTGAAAACCTGGCAAACAGGTGTCATGTATAGCGCCCCCCCCCCCAATTCCTTTTTACAGTTGGGGGCCATTCCCTTCTATCACCTCTTATCCAACATCTCCTCCATCCTATTTGTCTCTCACCTCCTTCATCCTCCTTTGGATCTTGATGAAAAAACAAAGACTACTAGGTATACATGCTTTTGGGCACCTTCTTGGCATCCATCACACTTTTCAGCTACATATCCTCTATCCAATCCATTCATTCTATCTTCCATCTACCTTCCTCATCCTCTTATCGGCGTATCTTCTATTGAATCATACCCCATCCTACTACCTCTGAATGAATGAACTATCCTAAGCAGGGGGCATCTTATTCCTTGGTGACATATTCTTTGGAGACTATCTTTCATCCAAAATCTTCCATCCAAAATCTTCCATCTCCCAAATCCTTAAGAAAATCCACCATCCAATCTCCCCAAGCATTCCTCTATCCAGATCCCTCATTAGTTCCTCTAGCATTCCATCTTCCAATCCTCAAGAAAATCTACCATCTAATCTCCCCAAATCTTCCTTTATCCAATCCTCAAGCATTCTTCCATCCAAATCCAAATCTTCCTCCATCCAAATCTCCTAGCAGTTCCATCATCCTCATCCTAAGCATTTCCTCCATCTTTCCATCACCTAGTATCTTCCCTTGTCATTAGTATCTAGCTATAGGCTACCCTCATTGTAATCCAATGCCATTCATCCATATCCAACTATTCCTAGCAGTTTTCTAGCAATCTTCCAATCCTCTGCACATCCTCTAGCTATCCAAAATCCAACATCCAAGATCAAGCCAACCAATCAAATCACATCCTTAGTCTTGTAGAAAGCCTTGATCTCAATCCAATCATCATCATTGGGATATGTCTTTCCCAAATCCATGTCATTTCAAGACACATCATCCATCACAGTCCATCTTGGCCTTCCAACCCAACTGAGGCATCCTCTTGCATATCTTTGGATTTTTCAGCTTCATCCCCAGGTTCTTTGTACATCCTAATCCTGAGTCTTGTACCATAGAGTCAGTCGTGTCTCCACCTAAACTCATTTGTACATATGTGTGTTTAGGTCCCATCCTTTGTGTCAGTCAGCCCTTGTCGCTATCTTGTTGTACATATCCTTGTTAGTCCTACAGCAGTATCTGGTCAGAAATCTTGTCCTACCCAACCTCGCACTTCAATAACATCAATTGTCGACTATCCTTGATCATCATGACCATCTTTGAACTTCATCATTTTCCAATCAGCAACACAATATTCTCCCCATCAGCATCGGGTCCGCACAGATGTATGCTTTTGTTTTGTCTGACCTAAGCCTAATCATAGGTCCCCTTAGTTGTATCCTTCCTATCTAACTTAATCTTCCACCAAGCACACTAGGTCCATGTCGATGTATCCTTCCACATGTTCAGACCAATCTTCCTAATCATATCAAATCTCTCTCCTTGGAAAAGGTTGTCTTTTGGAGTTATCATTTTGACCTTGGATTTTTGTCCTTTGGGTCTTGTTAATCTTTTACGGCTTCTCATTGTTCTCTACTCAAAGTCACCACGATCCTTTATATCATGGTGTGCAATGAATGAGGACAATCTGGGGCAAGGTCTTTTGATCTTTTGCTTCTGCCTATGAGTCAGTTGTGTGTTTGTGGTTTCTTCAGCATCATTTCCACCATGCTTCCTCTTGGGTTCATGTGTGATGCTGGGGAAACCCTATGTATCTTTTTAGCATCAATCCTATGCAACGCTAGTGACAAGGCCTCGTGATCCCAGTATCCTTGGCAGGTCTCTAGCATTGCTATATTAAAATAGATTGTGCTCTCCACATTTGCACTTGGAGCTTCCCCAAATCCCCTGCATCTTGCATCATATAGATTAATCTTACATCTTGCATCTCTCATGTAGCTGCATCCTACATTTTGCATTCCATCTCATCTTGCATTCACCCATCTTTGCTCCTGGAAGGTTGGTTATTTATCTCCCTTGCTTCCTCAGTCCTTCCTTCTCTATTTCCTTTCAAAAAAATTCCACAACATTTACTCCTTGCATTATTTTCTCGAGGGGGCACAATCCCTTAGTCCTCTAAATTCTATCCTTGGGCATCTTATTTTCTTGTCTTTGATGCCATGCCACTTGCAGCATTGCATCAAAGAGGGGCAAAATGTAGACACCTAAAAATCCTTTAGAAAATAAAGTATTTTTATTTTCTGAAAAATCCCTGATTGCATCATCATTTATTAATTAATTATTTATTTAATTAATTTATTTATTTTTATGTCATTAAATCCCTTTACCTTAATTAAAATAATTTAATTAAGGAATCCCTCCCAAAAATGTTTAAATCTTATTTAAACATTATCTCCCTATTTATTAATTATTTAATTAATAAATTAACCAAAAATTGAAAAAAATAAATAATTAATTTTTTTTTCCAAAACCTTGCCAATTTCCTAAAGACCACTAACCTCTTCTAGAATCTTCTAATCCTTCTTTAATTTTGATTAAAGGCTAATCCCATCATTTTCTAACCCTAATCCCAGCTCAAGAATATTTAATTAAGATTAAATATTAATCCTCAATTCCTAATTTACCCTAGGAAAACTCTAGACTCTTCTAGAACTTTCCTAATCCTTCCCTAAACCCATTTAGGGGAAATTACCTACTTTCCCTAAGCTAATCTAAGTCTCCTTTGACTCCTAGTCAAACCCTACCCCTAATGAGCCTCATACTCATTAAAGCCTTTGAGATAAATAAAACTTTATTTATTTCTTAAATTCCATATTTATCCCTAGAAAGCCTAGACTTTTCTAGAAAGTCTTTATCCTCATCCAAAGCCTAGACTCTTCTAGAAAGTCTTCATCCTTATCCCCTTGACTGAAGACCCTAACCTTACCCCAAACTCTAACCTTTCTTCCTAACCCAAGCCCTTAGGAAATCCTATAAATACTCCCTCTTCCAAGAGCAATTCATTAGCTTAGTCTTTCATCTTCATGCATTGTTATCATGCTCTTTTACTTCTAGCTCTAGCATAATCATTCCTAATTGTTATATTTCTTTGTTTTCTTCAAGCTTTCTAACACATCATAGCTTAGCAATAATGGATTAATCTAGTTTACTTTATTGTTTTGCATAGCATATCATCATCATCACATCTCTATTTGGTTTAAAATCAATCTTAGCATAAACATCATGTAGCTTAATCTTCATTTCATCATCATTTGGATCCTTGAGGCCTTAGGGGCAAATCAGGTGTTCTATACCTATTTTGTGCCACTTATGGGGTTCTCATGAGTCTCAATCCTTCCAAATAAGCATTAAGAACATGCTCCAAGTGCTTCGAGAGCACACCCACATCCCTTAAGCAAGAGAAAATCAAACAGTGCTTGGGTGCACCTATTTAAGCTCTATCTGAGGTGGCTTAGTTTAGAGTTTTCTTTGTTTTGAATTGATTTCATGCTAGGTTAATATCTAATGTTTGTTTGGCTTGAAGATTTCAAAACAGGTATCCTCAAAAGCCTAGTCTACAACTACATAGTTGATTTAGTCGATAATCACAATTTGGATAATTATTGGTATTCGGTAAAGTGAACTGATAGATTGATATTTTCTTTTATTGGGCTACATAAATTGTTGAAATTGTTTTGTAAGGTACATCTGGGAGTTTGGGACTATAGGATAACTGATTTAAATGATTCACCCCCCAACCCTCTTAGTTAATCTAATAATTGGTATCAAAGTGTATTGGTTTCTTGGAGGAAAGTTTTAAGGACTTGAGCAGAAAGATCACAAGATGTATAAGAGGGAAGTGCCTAAGCTTAACAAAGATAAGTTCTCCACATGGAAAAGAAGGATGAGGCTTCACATATCTAGAATTAGAAAATCTCCTATACACTTACTAGACAATGGCTACTTACAACTGAATGTTGGACCTTTGACTCTTGATCAGTTGAGGGACATACATGAACACAATATTACTATGATAGAGATTGGTGCTACTCTATATGATGCTGAGTTTGAAAATGTCAAGGATTGCACTATAGTGAGGCAAATGTGGGATAAACATGCTCTAATTTATGGTGGTAATGTGAATCTTATGAGAGCCAGAGTGTTAATCTATATTGATCATTTAAGGTTGTCATTAGTATCAAAGGATATCAAAGAGATTGGTCAGTCACTTATATTGAGTTGTTGGTAACCAGAAGTAAGATAGAGTAGTTGGTAAAGCCTTTACAGCAAGCATCACATAGTTTACCAAACACCAGCGACATCAACATCGACAGATAATAAACACTGAGCATCATAGTATACACCGAACAATTTATACAGTGTTTACCGATGATCACAAAAAATGACATAGTAATCTGAAATGGCACATTCTTCTATGCAAACGGTTACAAAAAAATCATAAAATAGTTTACCAAGATCAAGGAGCATTTATTGTAAAATATACTCATTAAATGTAATGTTTATCTTATTGAAATAGTTGATCTAGGTTAAATTTTGCACCGTAGATCTTAGGGTCATGATTATTTCTGTAACCTAATTTTTTACTAAAGTGGAAAAATAGAACACTATATATTTTGTATGTTTGCATCATTTAGTTGGTTGGTGAACTAATATATATGAACCATGGAGCACTTGAAGCCATTGCCTAACTTCAAGTCAATTAGTTTACAAAGCAGAACATAGTACATAAGTTGTCAGACTGAGTAGAATCAAAGAAGGCTACCGAGCAGAATAGAGCAGAGAATCATCACAGTCAAGGTGATATTTTAATGAGCACTTATTGATCTATTTTAGACAATTGAGTTGTCAACTAGCAGATAACTACCTATTACTCTCTGACAATTGTAATAGAGTTTTTGATAAAATCTCTTAACAGAGTAGAGTTAACAGTCTTATGTAAATCTCTTAATCGAGTGCACACTTCATTAGTGTTGTCAAAATCCTATAAATAGGTAGATCTAGCTAATCTAATATGTTACTCCTAATAGGGTAAGATCACTAGAAGTGATCAAAACTTGTAGCCTTAACAAGAAAACCTTTTCTATCTACAGTAGTGAAGAATTTTTGGGTGTCATCCCCACCGTAGTTTTTACCTTCTTACAAGGGTTTTAGCATTACCAAAATACTTGTGTTATGTGATTGTCATATTGATTTCATATTGTTTACTTACTGAAGTTAACTAGATGATTGATTTATGCAATTAGATTCAAGTTATTTTGATTGGTTATCACAATACATAGTTATAGATCTGAAAGGTTTTACAAGTAAAATTTTGGAGGCACTGATTCACCCCTCCCCTCTCAATACTATCTCTCCTAATTCCAAAAATTGGTATCAGAGCTCAGTTCTCTTTATGAATAGTCTAACCATTGAAGGGTAAAGATCTAATCCATGGAGAGATAAAAGCTTGACAAGACTATTGAGAATCATAAGATACACATATAGATGTTTGCGGAACAGTATAAACAAGCCAAGGAAGAACTGAAGAAATTACTAGTTGAAAGAAAGAACCTTGCAATTCTGCAGAATGAAATATTATCATGAAGAACCTATTGATGAAATATTTGATCATATTGGATCAAGCTCTGGAAGCATCTCTGACGGATCTGAAAGCATAATCTTTGACTTGTCTAAAAATAATCAACATCTATCTGAGCAAGTGAAAGTACTTCAAATCGGTCATGAATCTCAGATGGTGAGAATGGTGGAAATCATGAACAATGCTAGACAAGCTGAACAAGATTGGAATCTAGCTATTGAAGATTGAAGATTGATGACTGAACAACTTCAAGAAAAGGAAAGTGAAATACAGAGACTCACTGATCATCACTTGCAAGTATCAAATCAAATGATGATAGTTAATCAAGAAATGAACTAAGTAAATGGAGAATTATCAAGAAGACTTGAAGATGTTACAATACTTAGAGAAGATAATGAAAAAATGAGAAATGAAATAAAGATACAAAATCAACACAATGAAATGATGAAGATAGCTAAGGACAACTCTAAAAAGATTCATGATTTCTTGACTAATTAGAGAAGATTCAGAAGTAGAGCTGGTATAAGCTACACCAGTGAAGGAGAATCATCACAAAAAGCTAAAAAAGTCAACAACAATCAAATTCATAAACCTAAAGTGTTGACATGTTATCACTGTGGAAAACCAAGACATACATCTAATGTGTGTAAAAGAAGCAAAGCACAAGGTAAACCTCCTGTCATTCCTAAATTCAATGGATATTGTTATTACTATGGTAAGTTTGGACATCCAGCTTATGAATGCAGAGCTAAGTAGAATGACATTGCTAATAATACTACTATGGAGAAAATATGCTATACTTGTAATAAGCATGGACACACTGCAAGGGATTGCAAGGCAAAAATGAAACAAGTCTGGACACCTAAAGAGAAACTACAATGAAAGCCATATCAACCAAAGAGACAAGGTAGCTCATATGTTTGGGATTATAATACATGGACTAATTGTGCTGTATGTGGTTGGTATGGACATATTGTAGCAAACTATTATGGAAAGAGTTGGATTGGACAATTAAGAAACTAGACAAATGCAGGAATGACATGTATGCACTATCACAAGGTCGGTCATTTAAGATGGAACTGTAGAGACCGAGCACTAAATGAAAACCATATATTTGAAAGTGGATATAATATTGTAGAAATCATGAAGTTAAGGAACACAATGTGGAAGAAGGCATCTAATGAGAATGCTGGGTCAAGTAACAATGTTGGTGAAACCTCGTCCACTAGATTGGGTGACATCAGTACCTCCACTCAAGATGACAAAGGTATGTATGGAAGTGACATTTTAAATGATCACATTTTACATACAGTTCCTTATATATGATGTACAAATACCAAATCTACATGAATAAAGATGCACTATGGTTTATGTGTTATGAGTTTACAAATGTCACATAGTTGGTAAAATAAGAAATGAGAGTTGATTACCTATCGGTAATTTCTATACAAGGTTAACCGACAATAGTGAAAATCGATGAAGAAATTCTATGTTAACTAAGAAAGGAAATTGTAGACATTACCGAGTTGATAGTTGTTTCATACCAAAAGTTAGGTCATGCATTTAATGCACTAAAGTTTGAGTGGGAATATCAAAAATTCTATAAATACATGGAAACAAACTTCATTGTTACATTGCAATTTCAAAGAATAGAGATTTTATAGAGAAGAGTTTGAGCTAAAGATTTTAAGAAAAGATTCAAAGTCACTGTAGATTGAACCAACAATAATTCTTCAACGATATCAAGTAAGTTCATTTGCTACCGAGCACCTGATATCTACTGCTTGCTGAAACCCTAGAAACAATTTATGGCATCAACATCGACTACAAGAAAATCACAAAAGATTGAGGAGGAAGTAGAATTAATTGTTAGGGCTAATTTCACCGAGGCCAAATTCAAGCCACATCCGAAGGTTGCAGCACAAACGGATGATATGGGTGCATTTTCGAGTATATTAGATAGGGTTTTGTTAATAGAAGATGTAGGGCCTATATTCACTGCAAAATCAAAGAAGTAGGTGATTCTAAGACCATTACTTCTTATCAACAAGTTTGTGGACTAGATGGAAAGTTAAAATCCGAATATAAGAAGATTGAGGAGTCAGGGTTATTGTATTTTACATACTTCCCACAAACATTTAGCATTGATTAGATAAGAATTATGCTCAGTAGATTTCATGTTGGAAAATTTTGGTTAGATAAACCTATTGAGGTCACAAAGAAGATTATCAGTAGGGTTACTGAGTACCCTACAACTGACTAAGAAAAATCCTTTCGAAGTTCGTGTCATCCCAATGTTGAAAAAAATAGTGGAGCTCAATGGGATGGTAGGGCACTGAAAATCTCAACCATCAAAGACCCAGTGGTAAAATTTGTAGCACATGTCATTGGATACAAGATATTTCAATCTAGCAAACTAAACAGTGTACCCTGCAGCGTCATGGACATGGCATATAAAATTGTGAAGAAAGATTACCAGGTAGATCTTGCTGAAATGCTACTACACCAACTATAAGAGAATATGAAGACAATAAGATTAAAGAAGTCCAATACATGTAATTATAGATCACTACTTGTCTGTACATTTTTCTATCTACAAAAAATGTACCTGGTATCAGTAAGGTAAACTGGCAATCTGATAAACTGATAACTGCACAAATTGGTGAAATGATGAAAAGTTTAGGAAAGAATATCAACATGGAATTTGATGCATATTTCAAAGAATTTAAGACTCAAATGCGTCAAAGGAGTATAATTCCAAGGGAATTAGTGAGTAAATTTGAAAATGACATATGTTTTGTAGTCAACATAGACCACTCTATGATAAAGGTAGTAGAACTGAGAACAAAAATGGCTAGTACCAATGGGATACAAAATGAACTATGATTTCACTTTGAAATCTATTAATGCATTGATAGCATTACCAATAGATATCACTACCACTAGTTTTGGCACATATGAGGAAGCTAAGTCACAAATCACTATAGAAATAGAGATTAGAAAAATGTCTAGAAGGGAAAAGAAAATGAGGAAAGATCTAGTGGCAAGATATGGAAATGCATCACACTCATCTGAGGAGTCACCAGTTAAAGGAATAACCAAAGGTTAGTTACAGTTGGCTGAAAATCCCTATGATAGTGAGGAGACTGAGTCAAACAAAGAAAAGGATCCCACACCGGTTCCTCCCACCAATGTTGAACAGGAAATGCAGTTACCAGAACAAAAAGGTATGAAAACAAGGTCATCAACTACAGCCTCATCCCCTCTGATGAAAGAGGAAATAAAAGTTAAGAAAATGAGGGCAGCTTCACTGACAAGGAAATATGTTAAGAGAAAGACAAAGGTTGTAGCTGAGGCAACAAAGAAAAGGAGAAAATTGGTCAGAAGTAAAGAAGATATAGAGGAGACTAAAACTGAAAATGATCCTAATCAATTCAAGATAGTTCATAATAGGGAAAGTACAATAGAAGAAATAATTGAACATATAATTGAAAATGGAAATCTTGTAGATCTAGGCATAGGAAAATTTGACAAAATGTCAATTGAGGAGAAGACAAAGCTAGAACATGCTATCATCCAGATGATGATTAAATTCAAGATAGTACCAATGGAATTCACATGTCAATTACCAAAGGAACTAGATGACAAAATAAATGAGAAATGGGCTATTGCACTAGATATAGAGAAAAGGAAAAGAGAACGGTCATTAGTTCATGCAGCTTCACACTTCAGCTATGATGTTGTAAGTGAATACTTGACAAAGTACCAAGCAAGATTTCTAGTCAAGAATAGAGCTATGCAAATAATGGATGAGAATGTAGTTGATATGGATGTCACATGTGATTCTCTATGGTCATCAATTTTGAAAGTAGAAGAGAAAGCTGAATAGGAAGCATTCCTGAAAATATCTAAGAAGAGACACAATTCAAAAGGTAAAGGTATTTACATCGATGATAACAAAGGAAAGAAATTAAAGGTGTTAGAAATTAAAGTCCACCAAGATAACTGAGAGGGGGGGGTGGTGAATTAGTTATCTAATAATTATAAATTTTATCAAATTCAACAAAATTTAACCATGTAAGAAATATAATTACCAACCATAGAAAGATATTCATACATAATGACACAATAACACATGATATGTTGACTAGGGAACCTCTTGATCAAAGAGTAAACCCCGGTGGGAATGATGCCCACAAAAGATGCACTAATATGAATATTCCTTGTGAAAGGATGGACTTTGTTAGGATTCTTATGAAACACATTTAGTACATATGAATCCTTGTTAGGAGATTTTGAATCCTTGTTAAAAGATTCTAATTTTTGTTAGGAGTTATGGAAGACAGAAGGACCCACTACCCAAATAGCTTCAATGGTAAGATCACTGAACACACTATCCAACTAATCTTAAGATTATTTAGTAGAATAATATGAAATATGTTACCTCCTCACTATGCCAAACCACACTCACTACTACACCAGATCTCAATTTCAGATCTATGTACTTTGCATGTCTTCCTTCACAATTTCATTTTCACAACTTCATTGGCTCTTTTCTTCACTTCATGCATACATTCGCATTCAACCATACCATGGTTCCATAAATACACATTAAAACAAGGAAAAACATTCCTTCCTTTATACCACACTCAAATAATTACAAATGAGTCAGCACACAATTACAAAATAAAAGTTTCCACACGCTACATCAAAATTACACAAAATTGTCGGCTTGCAGATACAATAAATCTTTACTCATGCGACCTCAAAGTTTGCATTATCATCCACATCACTATCAATGTGTCTTAAACTTCCCTTTAACTACACAAAACTAGATTCCATCTCAATTAGGAGATATCATCTGATTTCCACAAACCCCTACTCAAAAACACTACCTGAATACTACTTCCACCAAAATGCTCATAACTTTCATGAATAAATGAATTACTATCTGGGCTCTTAACTATAGACATATAACATATAAAATAATATAACCTCAACATCACATAGCTCCAACTACAATATCCAATGTGCACTAATCAAAACACTATCTACTTCTCTATGAGTCTCCAGAAGATCATTGTGTTGACATCAATGATAATCATAGTCATGAATGCAACAACAACTGCTATAGAATGACTGCCAAGAATTCATTCCTAACAATCTCCCACATTGGAATTGATAGAAACATATATTAAAAACATCTAATGTTCCAAAAATCCAATAATACAACACTGCTTCTTCAAATCCTCTTCATCAATCAAATTTTGCTTCTTTATCCTGTTCAGTTCTCTTCAACAAATGTCTCATATTGTTTGTCATGCATAATTCTCCCCCATTGACATCAATGACATAAATTCCATCACTAAGTCAACAACAACTCAATGTCAAAACACACTTTTTTAGAAAATACATTTACTAGAGTCTTCACGACTCAGCTCAGATACACATAATCCCCCATAGAGGAAGTACCAACATCCAGTCCAGAAGAAAGATATGGCTCATATACCACTGGATGGATGCAACCAACTACATCATTAATAACAAATAGGCTAGGGCATAACCCCAAGCATACCTCTCAGATACTCAAATGTATCCTTAGGAAAAGGCTTTGTAAATATGTCTGCTATTTGTTCCTTTGTGCTTATGTACTCTAGTCTGACTTCTTTCTCAACAACTTTCTCTCTTACAACATGATACTTGATCTCTATATGTTTTTTCTTAGAATGTAATACAGGATTCTTAGACATACTAACTGTGCTAGTGTTGTCACAATGTATGACAATAGGCTCAACAAACTTAATTCCAATATCTTTCAACATTTGCTTCATCCAAATTATCTGGTTACAATTGTTTTTTGTTGCTACATACTCTGCTTCTGCTATGCTTTGTGAAATAAAATTATGCTTCTTGTTTAGCCAAGAGACTAATCTTCCTCCAAGAAAAAAGACTATACCACTGGTGCTTTTCTTATCATCAACACTACCTCCCCAATCAGCATCTGTCTATGCACATAGGGTAAAATCATCAGATTTTTCATACCATAATCCATAGTCCATTGTGCCTCTTTAATATCTTAGTATTCTCTTTACTACTGCATAATGTGATTCTCTAGGTTCACCTTGAAATCTTTATACCATTCCAACTGAAAGTGCTATATCCAGTCTTGTGTGTGTCAAGTATTGCAATCCTCCAACCATGGATCTATATTTCTTCTGCTCTGCTGTCGATGTTTCATCTTTGCTAGTTAGTTTGTGTCCTATAACCATAGGTGTTCCAACTAGTTTATAGTTCTCCATTCCAAATCTTTTTAGAAAATAATTCAAGTACTTTGTCTGACTAACAAAGATACCATCATTTTTCTGTGTTATCTATAATCCCAAAAAGTATTTCATCTCACCAATCATACTCATTTCAAATTTTGTTTTCATTTCATCAAAAAATTTGTTACTAGCTTTATCTTCTCCTCCAAAAATAATGTCATCAACAAAAATAACTATAACTAACAAACCATTTTCAATTTCTTTTGTGTATACATTGCTATCAATTGTTCCTTTAGTAAATCCCAATTTTAACAAATACTTATCCAGTCTTGCATACCAAGTTCTAGATGCTTGTTTTAGTCCATATAATGCTTTCTTCAGTTTACACACCATGTCTCCTTCTTGAGTCAAAGGAAAACCTTCAGGCTACTCAATGTAGACTTCTTCTTCCAATTCACCATTCAAAAATGGGGACTTCACATCCATCTGATACACTTTGAATCTCTTGTAAGTTGCATATGCCAAAAATATTCTTACTACTTCAAGTCTTGTTACTGGTGCAAATGTTTCTTCATAGTCAATTACTTCTTGTTGTGAATATCCCTTACATACCAATCTTGCTTTGTTTCTTACTACTTCTCCTTGTTCATTCATCTTGTTTCTAAATACCCATTTAGTTCCAATCACATTCTTGTCTTTAGGTCTAAGAACCAATTCCCATGTCTTATTTTTTTCAATTTGATCTAGTTCTTCTTTCATAGCATTAATCCAATGTTCATCTTCATAAGCTTCACTAGTAGATTTAGGTTAAATTTGAGAAATCAAACATAAATATACCTTATTCCAAGTCAGAAATCCTCTATCCAAACTTCTAATAACTTGTTCAACATGATGATGTCTTGATAAATACATGTTCGGTGTCATAGTCTCAGATCTTGCTTCAACTATAGATTATTTTCTTGATTCCTCTCTAGTTTCTTCAGCATGACTCTCATTCAAAAATTCACTGCCAATCTCATACAAGAACTCAATAGTTTCAGTGTTAGGCTTAGGATGAGCTTCTTCATCAAATTCATAATCAAACATTCTTTCTTGAATTTTAAACTTCTCATCAAATTTAACATTTGCACTCTCAACAATAGTTTTGGTTCTCTTATTGTAACATCTATATGCTTTTCTCTTCAAAGAATATCCAAGAAAAATTTCTTCATCACTTCTAGGAACAAACTTTCCAATATCATCATCTCTCTTTATATAACATTTGCTTCTAAAAATTCTAAAATACTTAACTGAGGGTGCATGTACAAACCATAATTCATAAGGTGTCTTGTCTATGTCTTCTTTGATTTGTACTCTATTCATTATATATACTAATATATTCACTACTTCTCTCTAGAATGTCTTTGCCAAATCATTGTCAAATAACATAGCTCTTGCTTCTTTAGTCACTGATCTATTTCTTCTTTCTACAATACCATTTTGTTAAGCTAATCTAGGGGCTAAAAATTGTCTCTTAATACCATTCACTTCACAAAAAGTGTTAAACTCTCTAGACATAAATTCTCCACCTCTATCAGATCTCAAACATTTAATCTTCATTCCAGATTCATTCTCAACTTTATTCTTAATGATCTTAAACTTATCAAATGCTTTAGATTTTTTTTAAAGAAATGCAATCCACATCATTCTTGTAAAATCATCAACAAGAATCATAAAATAGCTTTCTCCATAGAATCGTCTAGTCCTAGTAGGACCGCTCAGTTCTTTATGAACAATCTCTAACTTCTCTGCTGATGTGAACTTCTTACTAGGAAATGAACTTCTCTTTTGCTTAGCCAAATCCCGTACTGCAAGTGTAGTACTTACTTTCACAATATTATCAAAGTTTATATGAAAAAACCTTCTATGCCATAACCAACTGTCATCAATCTTAGTAATCAAACATGTCATCTCAGTAGGATTCAACTGAAATACATTACCTCTGGTTCTAGATCCAGTTCCAATTAGATTTCTATCTTTATCCTTTATCACACAAGTTTTCTCAGTAAACCAAACTTCATATCCCTTATCAACTAACTATCCAACACTCAAAAGATTATGTTTCAATCCATCCACAAATTAAACATCATCAGTATTAGTCTTTCCATCAAGAGTAATGGATCTTATACCTTTAATCAAACAAGGTGCATTGTTACAAACTCTAACAACTCCTCCATCATAATTGTTAAACTTTATGAACTTTTTCATGTCACTAGTCATATGATGTGAACAAGCACTATCTATAATCCAATCACCTTTCTTTTCAACTTGAGAAACTAAGGATTTTTCTTCCTTAACATCAGATTCAAGATTTTATTCTTTAATTGCTACACATCCTATGTCATCATTATTCTTAGTATCACTTTCACTTAGAGTTGTTTCTATACTAGCTTCAAGATCTTCATCATTAGCATAATAAAATTCCTTAGATCTTCTAGGCTTGAAATTTTTTATGTACTTCTTAACTCTCTTAGGACATTTAGATGCAAAATGACCATATTATTGACAAGTCCAACATTTAAAAATTTTCTTACCGTCTGGTTCTCTTTTCACAAGCAAGGCAATACCTTCTTTAGTCTTCTTGTCTTCTTCATTTCTAGATCTATTGCTACCAGCATAATCTCCACTCACACTGATGCTTCTTGACAAAGTAGGGAAAACACTAAGAGCACTTAATGTTGTCTCCATTCTAGGTAAGTCTCCTAATAACCTCAGGTTTATTTCTGCTACTTCCAATCTTCCAAGAAGAGTCTCTCTTGTAAAGTTAGAAGTAAAAGGTATAACTTGTTCAATCTTTTGTGTTGTCTACTTAAATACAACATTCAATGTCCTCAAAATTTTCCATATCACTTCATTCTCTATCTTTGTTCCTCCACCATATTTTATCCCTACAATAATTTCTGACATTCTACCAATATAGCTTCTAACAGATTCATCTTCCATCATTCTTATATCTTCAAATACACATATCTAATCATGTAATCTAGCTTTCTTTGCATGTTCATCACCTTCAAAAGTAGAGTGTAAAGCTTTCCAAATTTCATGAGATTTTCTTAAACATTTTACCTAACTATATTCATTCTTTGAAAGTGCTGTCAAAAGTGTTTCTCTTGCAAGTATGTTACACATGAATAAATCTCTCTCATCATTAGAACATGTCTCAAGATTATCTTCTTCAATGATAGTCTTATCATTCTTTGTAATCAACCAATAACCTGGTCCTAAACATAGTAGATGTGTCTTCATCATCTCTTTCTAGCTGTCAAAATTCACTCCATCAAACTTTGGGCTTTCTTTCCTAAAATTCACCATGGATCTCCTTAAGTTGTTAAACTTTCCTTTCAAGGACTTGCCACTTTGATACCAATTGTTAGAAAGTAAAGTCCACCAAGATAATTTAGAAGGGGGGGGGGTGAATCAGTTATCTGATAATTATAACTTTTTATCAACTTCAATAGCATTTAACCATGTAAGCAATATAATTACCAACCATAGAAAGATATTCATACACAATGACACAATAACACAAGATATGTTGACTAGGGAACCTCTTGATCAAAGAGTAAACCTAGGTGGGAATGATGCCCACAAAAGGTGCACTAATATGAATATTCCTTGTGAAAGGATGGAATCTATTAGGAGTCTTATGAAATACATTCAGTACATATGAATCCCTGTTAGGAGATTTTGAATCCCTGTTAAAAGATTCTAACCCTGTTAGGAGCTATGGAATATAGAAGGACCCACTGCCCAAACAACTTCAATGGTAAGATCACTGAACACACTGTCCAACTAACCTTAAGATTATTCAGAAAAATAATATGAAATATGTTACCTCCTCATTATTCCAAACCACACTCACTACTACACCAGATCTCAATTTTAGATCTCTATACTTCACATGTCTTCCTTCATAATTTCGCTTTCACAACTTCATTGGCTATTTTCTTCACTTCATGCATACATTCACATTCAACCATACCATGCTTCCATACATACACATTACAAAAAGGGAAAACATTCCTTCCTTTCTACCACACTCAAATAATTACAAATGAGTCGGCACACAATTACAAAATAAAAGTTTCCACATGCCACATCAAAATTACACAAAACTGTCAGCTTCCAAATACAATAAATCTTCACTCGTGTGACCTCAAAGTTTGTGCTATCATCCACGTCACTATCAATGTGTCTCAAACTTCCCTTTAAATGCACAAAACTAGATTCCATCTTGATTAGGAGATATCATCCGATTTCCACAAACCATTACTCAGGAACACTACCTGAATAATGCTTCCACCAAAATGCTCATAACTTTCATGAATAAATGAATTAATATCTATGCTCCAACTACAATATCCCATGTGAGCTAATCAAAACACTGTCTATTTCTCTATGAGTCTCCAAAAGATCACCGTGTTGACATCAATGACAATCATAGTCATTAATGTAACAAAAAATGCTACATAATGACTGCCAAAAATTCATTCCTAAAAAAAGGACACCGATACATTAGTTACTGAGGTAATTGATATCACCGAACAAAATGAAGAAATAAGAATTTCACAAGATTTATAGGATCGTGTAGAGATCCAACTGAAGAAGAAAATTGATGATGATGTACTCATTGAGGACATCACAAATGGTAATCCTAATGATAAGGATGATGAAGATGTGACTATTGCACCAAACAAAGATGAAGCACTAGACATTGTTAGTGTGTGCACATCTCTACTAGGTGAACTTCATGTAGTTATAGAGGTAGTTGAAATACTTTCACAAGTACAACTCGATGCTTCTCATCCTAAGAAAAATGAAAATACAACTGGAACACATGAACCTAAGCAACATATAGATACAAATGAGCCTACCAAAATAGTGGCATAGTCCACAGAATCAAAGGAACCAAAAGGAACAAAGTTGACTGAGGTGAACCCCTCTAACACTACAACTAAGACTCCCACACCATCTACCAAGGAGCAGAAGAAGGAAGATATAGTGTCAATTGGGAAGGATACTCTGAAAAGTGGAGAAAAATCTATTGTTATTAGTGAGAAGAAGTCACCTCTTGCACAAAAGAAGAAGAAGAAGAAAGAAAAATGGTCAATCACCATTGATGAAGTCATAACTATACCAGAATGTGACCCAAGAACCCTAAGCCCCAAGGAACTAAGTAAATATGGGGAGCTATGTTAAAGAAAGGTGAGACAAGAAAAGCTAAAGAAAGAGCACAAACAAAAAGAAGTGTTAACTGATGTGAGGGATATTCTACAATAGATAGTACCAGAGACAAGTATTGATGAGAATACTCCCATCATAGATCAACTTGCTACACTCACCGACAAAATCAATGTCCTTGATACAAATGTAGATAAAAGAATAGAAGAAAGGGTAGAATCAAAGATTTAGGATAAATTGGCACAAAGGATTAGTACAGAAGTGGCACTGAAAAAGGTAAAATTATCTGAAGTAATTACCGAGGAAAAATCTATCACCTAGATAATATGTCAATTTTTTTATCAAGCTTTGTGCTTCAGACATCTTCACTATAGAAGTCATTGAAAAGATAAAAGGTTTGGAAGCAGAAATAAATTTGAGTACACAAGAAGCTATAACTGAGTTGAATGCTTTCTTAAAGCATATTCACCAAGTTGAGGAATTTTGATAGTTCATAGCAGATCTAAGAAAAGAAGAAGAGAAAATCATTGATCAGGTTGCAAAGTTACAAATAGAACTCACTCCATACCTAAAAAATGTTTAAGCACATATTGTCAAAGATGAACAACTTGTAGCAACACCAGAGATTTTAGTGTTAGATAATATCTTTGACATGCATGCACAAGTCCATCTTGAGCATATTGCTCTTACCAACCTGAAAGAGGAGTGGGACAACCTCTTGGAGTTTGTAAAGAAAACCCATAAAAACATTTTTGATAAGATGTAAGTATACATTATATTTTTTTTTGTGTTTGGAATTATTATCAAAAAGGGGGAAAACATGTATATGCCAAATAAGTATACTTTGATATGTACATATTATCGAGAGCTGGCACCGAGAGGGAGTACATTGTAGTTAGAAAGTTTTTTGTTGTGGATATGTATATGACAGAGATATAAGGAATATATAAGAACATTTTGTCTATATACATTTGAAGTTTTGATACTAATGCAAAAGGGGGAGATTGTTAATCTCCATTGAGCATTTAAAGTTGTCATTAGTATCAAAGGATATCAAAGAGATCGGCCAGTCACTTATATTGAGTTGGTTGGTAACCAGAAGTAAGACAGACCAGTCGGTAAAGCCTTTACATCGAGCATCACATAGTTTACCAAGCACTAGCAACACTGACAATGATAGATAGTAAGCACTGAGCATCACAATATACACTGAGCAATTTATAGAGTGTTTACCAATGATCACAAAAAATGACATAGTAATCTGAAATGGCACATTCTTCTATGCAAACATTACAACAAATCATAAAATAGTTTACCAAGATCAAGGAGCATTTATTGTAAAAGATATTCATTAAATGTAATGTTTATCTTATTGTAATAGTTGATCTAGGTTAAATTTTTCACCGTAGATCTTAGGGTCATGATTATTTTTGTAACCTAATTTTTTGCTAAAGCGGAAAAATAGAACACTATATCTTTTGTATGTTTGCATCATTTAGTTGGTTGGTGAACTGATATATATGAATCATTGAGAAATTGAAGCCATTGCCTAACTTCAAGTCAATCAGTTACAAAGAAGAATAGAGTACACAAGTTATCAGATTGACCAGAATCAGAGAAGGCTACTGAGAAGAATAGAGTAGAGAATCATCATAGTCAAGGTGATATTTTAATGAGCACTTATTGATTTGTTTTAGATAATTGAGTTGTCTACTAGCAGATAACTTCATAGTACTCTCTAACAATTTTAATAGAGTTTTTGATAAAATCTCTTAACAGAGTAGACTTAACAGTCTTATGTAAATCTCTTAACTGAGTGCACACTTCATTAGTGTTGTCAAAATCCTATAACTAGGTAGATCTAGCTGATCTAATGTGTTACTCCTAATAGGGTAAGATCACTAGAAGTGATCAAAACTTGTATCCTTAATAGGCAAACCTTTTCTATCTGTAGTACTAAAGAATTTTTGGGTGTCATCCCCACAATAGTTTTTACCTTCTTACAAGGGTTTCTACATTACCAAAATACTTGTGTTATGTGATTTTCATATTGATTTCATGTTGTTTACTTACTCAAGTTAAGTAGATTATTGATTTATGCAATTAGATTCAAGTTATTTTGATCAGTTATCACAGTACATAGTTATAGATCTGAAAGGTTTTACAGGTAAAATATTGGAGGCACTGATTCACCCCTTCCTTCTTAGTACCTATCTCTTGTAATCCAAACATGGAACTAAAAGCTCGAGAGGTAGATTTGATGACATAAAGATGAAGGAAGGTGAGAACATCACACAATACTCAAACCAAATCAAAGAGGTATTCAATGCTATCTGAGTGATAGGACGTACTATTTTTTAAGATACTGTGATAAGCAAGATATTGAGAACCTTGTTGCCTATCTATGCAATCAGAATACCTTCTATTCATGAAATAAAGTATGCACCTAATAGCACTCTTACTCTTAATAGTTTGATTAGAAAGTTAACTACTTTTAAGATGAATAATTATGACAATAGTTTTGTACCAAGTGCTAAGTCTACTTTTATGTCATCTGTTAAGATTGGTAAATCTAGTAGTAAGAATAATATAAAGAATGAAAGTGACAGTGATAGTGAAGATGAGCTTGATGAGCTTGAAGAACTAATGGCCTGAAGAATACAAAAAGGTAAAGGAAGGTAAAAGGGAAAGTTACCTTTAGCTCATTTTAATTGTAAAGAGATTGGCCATATTACTGCTATATGTTCTAATAGGAAAGAGGAAGATAAAGACAATGACTAATCTGGTGATGAAAATTTTGGTAGAAGAAGTAACAAAGGAAATTGACACTACAATAGAGACAATTGAGATTACAAAGACAAAGGCAAGAAGGTATGTTACCTTGTTGGAGAAAATGAAGATGAAACCAACAACGACACCGATAGTGATGATGAAATTGAAGTGGTATTTGCTGCAATGAAAGATGATTTAGAAGAAGAGGAAATGTATGTAGAAATAACCCTTATTTCTAAAGTTAGGAAGAATGATACTTGGATCATTGATAGTGGTTGTACACATCAAATGAGTATCAATGAACATAAGTTTGAACATCTCGAGCATTAGTATAATGTAGGATCACTAAAAATGGGAAATGATACACCTTGTCAAGTAAAAGGAAAATGGTATATTTTATTAAATGACATGATTAGATATGATAATGAATACTAGGTAAAAGGACTTAACTAAAATTTGGTGAGTGTAGCACAACTGAATAAATCAAGTCACCGAGTTGCATTTGAAAGAAAGAAGTTGAAAATCTATGATGATAATGGAAAACTTATTGATACTGGAGGACAATCAAAAGGTAATTTATTCTATCTTAATAATGTTGAAACTTCTTGTTTACTGGTGAAGAATGAAGATGTATGGTTATGGAATAAGAGTTCATATGTCATGTGAACTTTGATAACATGATTAAGATTAGTAAAAAGATAAAAGTTAGAGGTCTACCGAGTCTATCCAAACCCGATCATGTTATGTGCAATGAATGTTAGAAAGGAAAGATGAGAAAATATAGTTTTAGAAGTAAAGACTATTCATCTAAAGGTATTTTGGAGTTGGTACATACCAACTTATGTGGTCCTATGAAAACTCAAAGCTACTATGGTTACAAATATTTTATTTTATTTTTTGATGCCTACTCTAGGATGATGGCACTAATGTTCTTAAAAGAAAAATCTAAGGCATTCAAATTGTTTAAACAATATAAGGCTAAAGTTCAAAAAGAAACTAGTAAAGAATAGAAATGCTTATGATCTCATAGAGGAGGTGAGTTTATTTATGATGAATTCACTAATTTATGTAATGAGCATGGAATCAAAAGACAAGTTTCTACACCTAGGACACCACAAGAGAATGGGATTGCTGAAAGGAGAAACTGATCTATTATTGATTGTGCCAAAAAATTGATGATTGAGAAAAATGTTGCACAAATATTTTGGAGAGAAGTAGTTAGTACTATAGTATACACCTTGAACCAATTTCAACTGAAGAAAGACACAAAAAAGACACCTTATGAGTTATGGTCTGTATATATACCGAATGTAAGTTATCTCAGAATCTTTAGAAGTAGGTGTTATATTCTGAAAAATGATAGGAATGGTAAATTTGACTCTAAAGGTGATGAAGGAATATTTTTAGGATATTCTACTAAGACTAAAGCTTATAAATGTTTGAATAAGGCTACTAATAAAATGATTCTAAAGTGCTAATGTAAAAGTTGAGGAGTTTGCTAAAAAGAATGATGAAGAAAGCATGAAGGATCCATAAGACTACAGTAGGTTTACACATGTTGAGCATCCAGATTATACACCAAATCCACTGACTAATTCTACCGTGCATCAGGAAAATGCTACCAAGAATCTACAAATGCAAACTAAGAACCAAGAAGAAGCCACTGAGCAAGAAAATGAGCTTGAACTGAATGATGAGAAAATAAGGAAACAAGTGCTTACAAGATTTGTTAGAAGACACCATCCATAGAATCAAATCATTGGAGATAATAAATATGGCACGATGACCTGAATTAAGTTAAGACATAACACATGCTTAGTTTTTGAGTTTGAACCTAAGAATGTTAGGGGTGCACTTGAAAATGAGGAATGGATTAAGGATAAAAATGAAGAAATTGAACAGAATGAGAAGAATAAGACATGGACATTAGCACCTAGACCAAAAGATAAAAATGTAATTGGTACTAAGTGGATTTTTAGAAACATGTTAAATGAAAATGGCGAGGTCACTAGGAATAAGGAAAGACTTGTATGCAAGGGATATGCAAAAGAAGAAGGTATAGATTATTGTCAAACCTTTGCACCTATTTCTACACTTGAAAGAGTCCATATAATACTTTCATATGCTGCAAATAAGGGATTCAAAGTATATCAAATTGATATGAAATCAACTTTTCTGAATGGAATTCTTGAGGAGGAGCTCTATATAGAACAACCAGATGGTTTTGTTGATCTAAGTTAGAAGAACATGGTATGTATACAACAAAAAGCTTTGTATAGATTGAATTAAGAATGGAGAGCATAGTATGAAAGATGACATGCTTATCTTATCATTATTCTCTTTGTAAGGAATAGTGAAAACAACTATTTCTACAAAAAATTAGAATCTAATGATAATATATTGATTGCTGAAATATTTGTTGATGACATAAGCTTTGGTGGACACGATCTGATTTTCAAATCTTTTTCTGATGAAATGAGAAAGGAATTTGAGATGTCAATGTTTGGAGATATTAAATTCTTTCTAGGTTCATAGATTATACAATGGGATGATGGGATTATCATCACTCAATCAAAATACATTAAAGAAGTGTTAAAGACTTTTGGCATGGAAGATTCAAAACTAGTAGGAACACCGATGGTAACAAGATGTAAGTTGACAAAGGATGATGAATCTATAGAGGTAAATCAGACACTGTATAGATCAATGATTGGAAAATTGATGTATGTGGTACACTATAGGCCTAATATAGTACATCTAGTTGGGATTGTTGTAATATTTTATAGCAATGTTAATGATTCACATATGGTTGTAGTTAAAAGAATTTTGAGATACTTGAAGAAGATAGAAGACTTGGTTTATGGTACACAATGGAAGAAAAATTTGAACTCCAAGTTTATACTAATGTAGATTGGGCTGGAAACATTGATGACTAAAAGAGCACAACTGGTGGAGCATTATTTTTAGGAGAAAGGCTTATGACATGGATAAGTAAGAAAAAATCATGCATTTCTCCGTCTATTGCTAAAGTAGAGTATGTTGTTGCTACTACAAATTGTTCAAATATTGCTTGCATAAAATAAGTGTTGGAAGGAATGAATGAGGTAATCACTAACCTGGTGATTATATTGTGACAACACTAGTGTTATAAATATTTTCAAGAATTTAGTGATGCATTACAAAAAATCATATATTTATTATCACTACTTAAGGGAACAAGTTGAAGAGAAGCAGGAGAAACTTGATGTTGTAACATGTAAAGAACAACTTGCTGATATTTTTACCAAATCCTTACCGAAGGACACATTTGACTATTTGAGGACTAGACTAGGGGTCTGTCCTCTATCTATCAGTCACTTAGGTGATCAGTAGGTTGCATAAACCTATACTTTATTAGAAATTTATACATGTTGATGCACATAACTCACACTTTAGTTTTTCTAAGGTTATGAAAGATGGAATCTCGAACAGGAAATTGTTTATCAGTACATGAAGGTACTTGATCTAGACCCAACAAAAGAGAATTACTTGGATGTTGAAGAGTTTTTTATTGTATTTGGCATTGTTGTCAAAGGGAGAGAGATTGCATATGAAATATCAGTTAGTAAGAACACATATATGGGAGAAAGAATCTAAGAACTAAAAATATCAAATCCGCAAGGAGAGTTTGCGTGGAATGTTGTTTGTTTTGTAGTGATTAAAAATATTAAATATCAAGCTAGGGAGAGCTTACCAAGCTACAAAAATTACTTACATAGTTGTAGAATACATGTTTGGTATGTGTTTGGAATATTTCATATTGTTTGTGTTTCCAACAATGCCAAAGGGAGAGATTGATGATCTACACCTAATTGAATATCTAGATGAACTGAAAGAACAATGATTAGAGATCAATGAGTTACTAAAGTGACATGTGTATAAACCCTAAAATGGTCATCTAGACTATTAGCCCCTTTCTAGCATTATTTACTAAAATTATCAATTGCTTATTCTTGATCAAATCCTAGTTCTATCATTTATTCAATTATTTTCTATGGGCTAACCATCTTATCCTAAAATCTTTATTTATTTAAAAGGAATTTCCTCCCATTTTAATAAATAAAGAGCCCCTCACTTTTCCTTTTATCCTAAGTTGCACAAATAAAGCATTATTCATATTTTACAAAAAGGGAAAAAACACTTTTTGCCTCATATGGGCACAAAAGTAGACTCTTATTTTCTCATTGGAGGGATCTTGTGCACATGGATTGATCTTCTTTGACACTCCACCATTGATTAAATCTTTTTCCTCTTAATCTCCATGGTCCATTCCTTCTCATTTCTTATAAAAGGAGAGCTCTCTTCTTCATTCTGGATCCCCATCTTTTTATGCTAATGTTATGCTACAGGTTTTCTAGGTCACTTTGGAGCTTTTGAAGATTTGGAGCATTATTGGCTTTTGCATCTACATGTTATTCTAGTTTCATTTATCATGGAATTTATAGCTTCATATTTATCTTAGTTTCCTTTGTGCTCTAGATTAATTCATCTAGCTTAACTAGGAGGCTTTGTAATACTTGCATATTTCCTTTCATAGCATAGCTTGCATTTCCATTTCTGGTATAGTTGCATTTGCATTTTCATTTTCATTTGATTCTTGGGGACATTGGCATTCTTTCCCTTGTCTTCATTTGAATCTCCCATTGCATGGTTTACTAGCAAGGTTATTGGCTTAATAGCTCTAGCTGAGAGCATTCTTAACACCCTTGCACTCCATGCTTAGGGAGCTCTAAATCGATTTCTCAAGGTTTCCAATCCATGGATTCTCTTGGAAGCAATGGTTTAGAGAAGTGCACATCTTAGTGTGTACATTTTTGGTGCCCACTGTGGGGCAAGACAACTTTGTTTTGTCCTTCTTTTCTTGCATTTCCACTGTAGGTTTCAGCTATTTTTTATTTTTTTGTGATTTTCATACGCTGTCTGTACTTCTATGCATCACTGTTATGAAATCTCACATGAGGTTTCTCACCATATCAAGCGAAGATTTTCTATTCGTAGCACTTCTACACATGATGAAATACTTTCTCACATAGACCTATGTATTTTCTTGCACAAGCCAGTGTACTTTCTCGTGCGAGCTATCATACATTCTCATGTGAGCTTCTGCTTTCTCACATTTTTCACTTTCTTGCATGGCCCTAGGTACTATCTTGCATAAAATTCTATGACAAATAGAGACCAAAATTCCAAATTTGTCAATTTTGTTTACTATTTTCAGTTTTCCTACTTTTTTGAAAATTTTAGCATTTTTAGAATCCGTGCCTCTAGAGAACTGGCACCCATTTTTGAGAAATTTTCACATACAGTATCAAAAATTTAAATGTGATATATCATTGGAAAGCTCTTTCCGAGCCTAATCCAACCATGTTGGTTTCATTTTCAAAATTTTCCATTTGATCAGCTAGTTTACTTGTAGATTATCTAATTTTTGATGTGCTAACCATTGTGGAGCTAACAAGTTGTGCTTGTAGGTGCTCTCATTGCTTGATTATTTTCTCAAAAGAATGCATGTTAGAGCTTTAAATGCACAAGGGCTACTATTAGTTTTTGTAGGGCTACCCAAAGCATAAAAACCCAATCAAGTGCTTATTGTTTATTTCATTTTCAAGTGTGGCAATTACTAGTTTTTTCATTTCATAGGAACATAATATCTTGTTGTAGGGATTCTTGGGTGGTAGGAGAAGTATGCTTTTCACCCTTGTGGTGAACTAGAAAATCTTGACCCATCTTTGGATTTTGAAAGCAAGAGGGTAATTGAACATTTGCTTGGTGTGTTTGGGAGAAAAATTTGAGATAGGGGAGTATGCTCTTCACCTTTGTGGTGAAACAAAAACCTTGAACCTCATAAGTTGATCCAATCTTTGTTTAGATCTTTAGAATCCTTTAGTGGGCCTTCTCTTGAGCAATCAAGAAGAACAACCCAAGTGGGGCCAAGCTAATATCGAGCTATTCCAACCCACTATAATCTCAAGGCTATCAAGGACACAAAACCTTGGTAGATGTAGTACTTGTCTTTGCTTGATGTGAGTACTTGTGGGATTGTGACCATGAGGAAAGTATTGAGCAAGAATTCTTAAGGTACTCTTGAGGCCGTGAGGTCTGTTACTTGCCACAAGGTAAGGAGTCCCTTTGGGGAGAAAGAGGGGTGCTAAAAATGGAAGCCCTTACTAAGAACCATAGGTAAAGGCCACCCTATTTTTCTACTTAGCTTCTTGGTGCAAGGATTGATCCAAGTGGAATAACCAGGATCACCCCAAGATTACTCACCATCTGTGTTCCTTTGGTTGTGTCATTGACACCTCCATGACAAAGCCAACATCTATTGTGGGCAACCACTTTGTGTGAGGGAATAAAACATCAAGTGTGGGCCAAGTTGCTAAGTATTGAGCCTTTTTCCTTCTAGGTTAGCAAGTGCTTGAACTATTCTCATTGTTATGTACCCATGCAAACATTCTTGAACATACAAACATCATGGTAGTGCTCATAGAATTTTTCATTTTGATATCCCAACTACTTGTCTTGGCAAGGTTGCTTTTGCTCTTGCAAAAGTGTTTGATGACATTTTTGATCACCTACTATTTGCAAACTTGTTTATTTCCTAATATTACTATGCTTGAAACCAAAAAATTGTACTTGAAATCTACAACATTGACCAAATTGCTTTCAAAATTGAGTTTCTCATGTTCACTAGTCAAGAGTCATATGATACTAAAACATCATCGCATACCTTCAACCAAGAATCTTGAGTTATTCTACTATCCTGCTACTATTGCAATTTAGAGCTGTTACACTTGCATTTTAACTTACTATAGAATGTCTTTTTCTATTCTTATCTGAAGCTAGTTTGTTACCTACATTCTTAGGATTGTTCTAGACTAAAACAAATGAGCTAAAACTATTGGATTTGAGCTTATCGAATGTCACTTTTTATCACTTGTCTAAACATGGTTACCTCTCTAGCTACTTGCTAATCGAGCTTCTTGCTCACATCTAGGCTTGTGTCAATTGACTGCTATAAGTTCTTGAGCACTTTGACTAGCCATCTCTATTGTTCTATCTCAACAAGTGATCATCATTGGATTTTTCTTATCTCAACATCTAAGAAATTTTTTTTCATTTTATTGGTTGAACAACATTCTTTTTCATGTCGGTTACAACTCAGTCTCAATTTGAACAAGGGAGTCACCCTCCATTAAATTATACGTAGTTAACTTCTCCTACTAGATGCTCACAAGCACCTATTAGCAACACTAGTTCTAGTTCTGAGGATTGTAAGGCCACCACATGGTACAAAGGAGGTTTCCTCTTTTCTGCATTTAAAACCCCAAAAAACATAGACAATGTCTCACTTACCATGAGTGAACAAGAGAAATATCATCATATGCAAGACCACTTTGCGCAAAGAGATAACCAAGCACTCTTGGATAAAGAGTATAGTAAAAGCTTAATGGAAGCTTCTAGGTGCATGTCTTCAATAGGGATGTCCCATGAACAACCCGGGACTAGTGGCTATGAAAATAGACCTTTCTTTGGCAATAGTGAAAACAATGGTAACAACATGCCATCCAGATCTCCTCCAAGAGAAACTTTTGCTACTCCTTCTTCACCTCCTAGACCTCCTCCCTCTCAGCATGAGGAAGAAGCCAATGATGAGGTTTCTAGTGAAGAATTTATGATATTTGAACAAGATGAGGCCTCCCAATGCATGATGCTTAAACTTTTAGAGTAAAATGGAGATCAATACTTTCAATACATGACTTCTAGGGGATACAAGCTCCCTCCTGGCTATGATGTATGCCAGATCATTCAAGAAAGAGTACCAACTAAATTGGAAATCCTTAGAGATGAGTTGCAACAAAAAAATCAATGTCTTGCTCAACTTGCAATAGAAAAGGAACCTCCAAAGGTTTCTTTCATAGAATCTATTTTTTCTCTTCCTTTTGATAGAAGTCTAAACATGGTCCCATTTCCTAGGGATGTTGAGGTTCCCCAATATGACAAGTATTATGGAAACGGTGATCCCCATGACCATGTGAATCAGTGTTACACTCTTAGCATGGACTTCATTCATGAAGAAACATTTCTTCTATGACTGTTCCCTAGAAGTTTAAGAGGACAAGCTCTCGAATGGTTTGCAAAGTTGACACCACCTCTTAAAACTTTTGATGAGTTGGTTAGGCACCTCACCCAACATTATTCATACAACATCCAACATGCTATCACTAGGATAGATCTCATTACTCTAAAGAAAAGTCAAGGTGAGCCATTTTCCACTTACAACGTTGGAGGTCATTGTATTCTCAATATCCTCGATAGCTAGATGAACAAGAAAAGATTGACATTTTTGTAAACATTCTTGTGCCAGAACTGTATTATGATTTAAGGAAGTAACTTTTATCCTCTTTCAATGACATGGTTGAAAGCACATATAGGATTGAATATGTGGCCATAAGAAAGGGGGATATTGTTATTAATAAAGATACTAGAGGCAATGGCAAAGACAAGAACAAGTCTTGGAATAGAAACAAGTATGTTGTTAATGATGGGGTTGTAGATGTCCCAAAAGCTAAAGAACCTACTTTCAACCTCTCTAATGCTATCTATGTATCAAAAGAACAAGAAGCTACCAACACTCGAGATGCTCCTAATCCTCAATATGCTGATAAGCCAAAGAAGCAATTTCAATGACAGGTCTATACTCCATTGGCTAAACCATATGATGTGATTCTTAAGACTTTGGTTGCCAATAATTATCTTACGCTTCCTAAGAAAAATCATCCCTATGATTTTCTAGTTAAGCCAAATTGGTGGAGAGAGGATTATTACTGCCACTATCACATAAACAAGGGGCACAAGACTGATAATTGTTTCACGCTTAAAGATATTATACAAGATCTCATTGATGGAGGCACAATTCTCATAGATGGCTTAGTTAAAAATTTTGATCACCAGGCTTTCAAAGATCCTCTACCTAAGTATGACAAGGGGGAGTCCTCTCAACCAAGGAAGAAGAATCATGATGCTAAGATCAACTACACATATACTTCTGATTCACCTATGATCAACATGGTAGAGCCTGTTGAGAGTGTTCTTATGATGTGACCTCAAGATGATAATAAAGTTGGTCAGGGTATGCCAAAGTTGGTCTTGCAAACACGTGGTAGTTCATCTTCCTGAAGTGAGGCATTCAATGTTGTTACTAGAGGGAAAGCTAAACTAGTCCTTAAAACTATGCCTAATCCCAAGCCAGCCTCATCTTTCAAACTAGTAGGTCCTCCAACTTTGTCTAGCTATGATCTTGTCCATTAGTTGCAACGGACACTAGCACAAATATCTATTTTTGAGTTTCTTGAGCTATGCCCTTTGCACAAGGAGATCCTTGAAAAGCCTCTATGTACAGCTAATGTGCCTAATGACATTGACCTAGATAGGTTCTAGGCTATGGTTAACCACATCTCATCACCTCACTATCTCTCCTTCTCTAAAGTAGATGACACATCTCTTAACCACCCTCACAACCTTTCCTTACACATTGAAGTTATGGTCTACCACACTCAAGTCCCTTGAGTCCTAATAGACAATGGTGTTGGGTTAAATATTGTTTCTTTAAATGTCATACAACAACTGGGTTTGTCAGAATTTGTTGTCGATCCTAAGTGGAAAATCACTATAAAAGCATATGATGAAGTTGAAAGATCTTCCAAAGGTCTTGTCATGCTACCTATTCGAGTGGGCCTTGTTACAAAAGATATCATGTTCCAAGTGTTGGACATCCCACTTGCTTATAACATTATTTTGGGTTGTCCTTGGATCCATGACATGCAAGTTGTTCCTTCTACATACCATTAGTGCGTCAAATTCCCTCATAACGAAGATGAAATTGTTATTCTAGGGGATCATTCTACTACTATTAATGGTCTTAATACTATTGAAATGTTTTTTCCTCATAAAAAACCTTCTAAGGATCCTACTGCATCCTTGGTTGCTACTGAGAAAATATTTAAGATGATGAGCCTTGGTATGGGTGAATACACACTAGATTCCATGGCTGCTATGCCTATTTCTCCTAGATCATATGGGAGACCTTTTGATAGGATGAAACCTTCTGCTTCCACTATCATAGTCTTTTGTAATTTTGTTCAAGAATTTGTACCCCTAGAGGAAGAAAGAGAAGAACATGTTGTTAGAGAATGGATCTATAGATATGAAGAAGACAATACCACTATTGCTACTCCTATTTCTCCTAATCGCTATGTTAAAGGCTATAATTTTTTGCAAAAAATGGGCTATCAAGGTCAAGGACCTATAAATGATAATGGAAATGCCCTAGTCATGCCTTTGATTCATAATAATGGTCAAACCTCTAAGATCACAATGGGTCTAGGATATGGTGTCGATGATGACCTCCCTCCATGTTGTAGAAATGCTCCCATGATTAGTGATATAGACATAGATACAAATGAGTCACCATTGCACACTATGTCTCAAATGGGAGACAATCTTCCTTCTACTTCACTCCTTTGGGGAGAACAACACATACCTGTTGAGGACATAGCTCAATCCGCTACACCTAGAAGTTTACAATGTAGGAATATTTTGTGGTTAATGAAAAGAGATCTTACAAATAATGACGCTGAAGCCTCTACTTCTAAAGGTCCTAAACCTTCTTGGTGAAAACATCCCAGTAGAAGCGTAACAATAGATTCAAATGAATATGAATGGGATACTCTCTCCAATGGATCTTCCACACTAGATATGGAAGTGGATGTGGTTCATACTTATGGTGACCAACCCGACATAGTTGATGAGTCTCGCATAGGGTCTGATGAGTTTAATCCACTTATTACTTTAGTGGACCATGCTAGTCCTTCTATGACAAGTCTAGATCTTCACACTTTCAAAGCTTACCCTATAGGCTCAACCTCTCTTGTCACCAAAGATGACATCCCTCACATAAATGCTATTGAACTAGTCACTTCATTTCATCTCACAAAATCAGATCTCATAGCTTGGTCCACCCAGGACCAACATGCCATTGAACCTGTTACTTCTTCCACTAGTGAACCAACAACAAAAGGACTGAATCAAAAATCAAGTATCTCAATCATCAAATGAAAATAAAAGAGCAATGTTTAGATGTTGAAAACCACATTGTGACAGTATCCGAACCTAAAAAAAGTAAAAGTAAAGATTTTCTCAAAATGGATGATTATTCAATAAAAGATGAAAAGCTAATTCTTTACAAGAACATGGTGAACTTATCTAAAAATAAAATTGCTAATGTCATGGTTACTTTGACATCCATTTTATAATTGAAAAAGCATAAATCATTCTTTAAGTTCCTGGTGGAAGAATTACACTATCTTTCTCATAGTCCTTACAATGCCATCATATTTTCCTATCTCCAAGATAATGTTATTCTTAAAAATCTAACACACAATATGAAGCACCATCTCATCCATCATGCCTCACACTTTACCCTCATCTCTAGTGACTTGTATAGGAAGGGTCTAGATGGAACTCTCCTTAGGTGTCTAGAAATAGAGGAGTCACAGAAGGTGCTAGCCAACGTTCATGACGGTATATGTGGATCACACTTTAATGACCTTGCGTTAACTTTGAAATTGCTTAGGGCTGGCTACTATTGGTTAGGACCTTATCTTATCACTGCAGCATTTGGGTCTGAGGTCTACCAGTTATCTATGCCAGAGGAAGAAGAACTTACCAAGCTTATCAATGTTCTACATCTCAAGAAGTGCTATGTTTGAAGTTCTTGAGCTCTTTGTACATACTTATTGATCCTAAAAAAATTCCAAAAAAATTCATATACAATGCTAAAAAAATTTCTAAAAAACATATAAAGTCCTGAAAAAATGAGTATCCTACTGAAAACCTAGCAATAGGCGCTTTGATGTCTCACCAAAAAAAAAAAAGTGCCTTGGTGAAAACTTGGAAATAGGCACCTTGGTAGAAAAAATACAAATTTTTTTTATAAAAAGTCATGAAAAAATCTATCAAGTGGTGAAAACCTAGAAATAGGCACTGCCTAAGACCCTTGCACTATGTCTATCAGTCTTGCATTGTGCTCCTTTGCTCCACTTCTCGCTTTGTCTCTCCTAGCCTAGAATTGACTCTTCTCTTAGTCTAGGGGGCATACATTGTTCTAGCTTATCTTGGGTCTCTTTGTGCGTTCGGGCTTCTTGGGCCTCTTGGTTCCAATGGTGTTTTTCAATACCACTCCAATAGTGTTTTTTAACACTTTCCTAGCATTGAGTGTTTCTCAACACTTATTAGATATCCTATCCACAGTCTTGAATGATGCAATATTTCTCACTAGTAGATGCGATACTCAAAGTTTGACTCTATGACATACACACATGCACTTAAACACTTGACTTGCTAAGATTTATTTCTTTGTGTGCTGTCTATGATGATTTCTTTGCTGAGTTTTCTCTCCTTGATAGTTTTCGATGATGCTGAGCTAGAATACTAGGGGCATGAGGACATGTTTTATTTTCTTTCTTCCTATGGGTATATTTTGTTGATCTTGGTTGTCATGAGAATTTATGCTTGTTCCACTTGACTCTAGGATCTACAAGGTATTATCCTTGACTATTTTTTCTACAAGTGCATTCTTATAGTCATCTTGACTTTCTTGTGTCTCAATGTGAGCATAATCTTGCTATATCAAACTTAGGAAATCTCACTGCACTAGTCATCTTGACCTATATGTCTTTGGTACCTAGGTGGGATTTCCACATTCCTATCTAATATAGATCATATTTAGATCCACATTGTTATACTAGTGTGTATTGTATGATCTTGTGATGCTACCAATGCTCGATGATGAATATTAGAGTCCAATAGCTTTGTGACCTTGCAAGTAAACCACTTTTCATAATAGCTTGCATTTTTAGTTTCATGTTAGTTAGTTTTGCATATGGAGAGAGCTGTCCTTTTATCTTTCTAGGACCTATTGGTCAACTGTGCTCACCTTTCCTTTTCTCAATCATGTCTTTTGCTCCTTGTCTTTCATATCACACCATTTTCTCTTCATTTCAGGATTGAAATTGAAATCCAAGTTCACCTTGATTGTCCAAATTGCCTTTCTCCTTCTTCCACATAGTTGGCTAACCTTTTGAGGCCTGATCCTTCAATCTTTGCTAGGGAATTCTTTCCTTCTTCATTCCCATCTCTCTCACCCTTCTAGTCTTTCATTCACATTTCATTTCATCTCTTTGAGGTCTTGACTGGGGCATATCTTCACTGCTTGATGGTTATGCTATCATCTTTCATCTTTGATTATGATTTCAAGTGATTTGATCATGTTTCTCTTGCTTCCACATTCCCTCTACCTAATTTCACTTTTGATCCTGAGGGGGCAGACACATCATATCCTATTGGCTATTCTCCAGAGCATATGCTTGACCATTCCATTTTCTCTGATTGATCTATCTTTTCACTTGACATGTTAGTTCTCATCTCGAGTCCTGATACTATCCATCTCTTTCCTAAGTGTTCAGTACTATCGCTACCAGGCTGACCATGCAAGATTTTCTCTCTCTCTGCACTTCATTCTTTGGAGTCAGATCTCTATCTATTGCCTTCTTGGTTGATCTATTCTTTGATGTAATGTGTTACCAGATCAATCACACATTATTCAAAGAGGGTAAAATGTATACACCCTAAAATGGTCATCTAGACTATTAGCCCCTTTCTAGCATTGTTTCCTAAAATTATCAATTGCTCATTCTTGATCAAATCCTAGTTCTATCATTTATTCAATTATTTTCTATGGGCTAACCATCTTATCCTAAAATCTTTATTTATTTAAAAGGAATTTCCTCCCCTTTTAATAAATAAAAATCCCCTCACTTTTCCTCTTACCCTAAGTTGCACAAATAAAGCATTATTCCTATTTTACAAAAAGGGAAAAGGCACTTTTTTGTCTCATATGGGCACAAAAGTCAACTCTTATTTTCTCATTGGAGTGATCTTGTGCACATGGATTAATCTTCTTTGATACTCCATTGTTGATTAAATCTTTTGCCTCTTAATCTCCATGGTCCATTCCTTCTCATTTCTTATAAAAGGAGAGCTCTCTTCTACATTCTAGATCCCCAACTTTTTATGCTAATGTTATGCTACAGGTTTTCTAGGTCACTTTGGAGCTTTTGAAGATTTGGAGCATTCTTGGCTTTTGCATCTACAAGTTATTCTAGTTTCATTTATCATGGCATTCAAAGCTTCATATTTAGCTTAGTTTCCTTTGTGCTTTAGATTAATTCATCTAGCTTAATTAGGAGGCTTTGTAATACTTGCATATTTCCTTTCATATCATAGCTTGCATTTCCATTTCTGGAATAGTTGGATTTTCATTTACATTTTTATTTGATTCTTGGGGATATTGGCATTATTTCCATTGTCTTCATTTGAATCTCCCATTACAAGGTTTACTAGCAAGGTTATTGGCTTAATAGCTCTAGCTGAGAGCATTCTTAACACCCTTGCACTCCATGCCTAGGGAACTCTACATTGATTTCTCAAGGTTTCCAATCCATGGATTCTCTTGGAAGCAATGATTTAGAGAAGTGCACATCTTAGTGTGTACAAGATGTAAGATGATTAAATCAGTCAATTTATTATCATTGATATCAACTAGTTTTGACAATACTTATCATGAGAGTTACAAACATCTGAACATATCTAGAAGGAAGAAAAGATGATGCAATGAGATATCTACTAAAGGAAAAGATGGATATGACAGATAAGGATAAGGTAAACATTGGAAAATTTATTGCTAAGTCTATAGCTTTATATTATTGACTTGATCATGTTACATTAATCTATATGAAGAAGAGATTTGAATTTGAACAAGTCAATGTGGTCGGTAATTCAAGACTTCTATATACACTAAGCCAGTATAGTTTATATTGAGTAACAATAATAACTAAGTTAGTTATTACTGATGCATTTCAGTATTAACTGAGTATGGATGAAAACATTAAATGCTAACAATATCTGATTGGAATTGATGAGCTAGATATTGTTATGATTTTGAGGTTAAGGATGAAGTTAGTTATGAGATCCATGGCTAACATAATTTAGAGATGATGTAAAGGATGAGATTGAAACATGTTAAGGAAACATCTTCCAAGGAAGGTTTAAGCGGAAAAATGGACAAAGGGGATTAAGAGGAAAAATCTTATGCCTTATATGAAAATAGTTTACTTGTCTATTTAAGATATATGAGTTTTATTGTTGAAACATGTCGAACAAAATTAGACTACAAAGATTTCATGTAAAGATTTTATTCATTCATTCATGATCTATCTAGTTATAGAAAGAACTGAGCTGCAGACATTACCGAGTGTCAAAGAAATATTTAGTGAGTGAGGTAAGTTTAGTTATATTGAGGAAGTGAAATTGATTAATGATCAGAGGATTTTATGAGCATAGCATAGATCTGAATATTTGCAATTGAGTTGTATTTGAATTAGATCAGAACTGTATCAGTTTAACCATTGATTCAAAAAATCTCTTAACCAAGTGGACTTCACAGTCTTATTATACTACCCTATGACATTCATTTAATGTAAATTGTTATCTCGTTGACCCCATAGTGAATGTTGGTCAAAATTTAACTGCTAGTGATAAATCCTCTAACTAGGTCACACCCAACAGTGTGCATTGTAACCTTTAACAAGGTTGGCTCCTAACCGAGATCACTTTAGAAGAGTTAATTATTTTGGGTTACCAGTCCTAGGGGGTTTTTCACTTAGAAGGGTTTCCATGTTGGTTAAGTGCACAAAGATGGGGGACCAAAAAGTTTCCACTTTTCTTTTTGGCCCCCCATCGCACATAGTGTGCATGCACTAAAGGGCATGCACCCTATAGAGTGCACGCCCTATGGCTTGGGTTGCCCAAGCCTTAGCCTTGGGCAATCCAAGATAAAGAGCATACACCCTATAGGGTGTAAACCCTTTGGAAAACACTAAGTTTTCCAAAGCACATGCACCCTTTGGAAAACTTAGTGTTTTCCAAAGGGCTTATGCCCTATAGGGCGTACGCCCTTTGTAAAAAGTGGTATATTTTTGTTGCACGCACGTTTGAGCTCATTTTTTTTCTCAAACCCATGTTTTCAGCTTAGAGAGGATTTGAAAGTGTGCACACCCTATCATAGTTGCTTGTGAGTCGAATGTTTTTGTTCATCCATCAATCAAATGGCTCCACGGTGTTGTCAAGTTCAATCCAGGAGAAGAGGTAAGTGTTTTTACAACTTCTCATGCCTCTTATTTGTTTTAAAATTTTAGCTTTGTTGCAATTTGTTTTTTTTTAAATTTTTTTTGTTCAAATTTGTTTTTATTTAAATTTGTTGTGTAATCAATATTTTAAAATGTAGTTTTTTTAATTGTCAGGAAGAAATAATCTCCCTCCACCAAACCCTCCGTCTACTCATGAAGAGCCAAATGAAGAATCGAATGAAGAAAGAAATGAAGAAAATGAAGCTCAATTGCCCCCACCAATCAAGAAACCTCCTCCTGGAACACAACAAAATTTTTTGAACCAAATTGAAAGAGGGAAAAAAGAATTAGAATCTTTAATTAATAGGTTAAAAGATTCTAGTGGTACAAATCCCGGAAGGGAAAGACTTGCAATATCATTGGAAGCAATCTCAACCCATGTAAGCATAGTTAGTGGGAAAATTAATGTATGGTGGGATAAAAGAGAAGAACAAAAACAATATTATGCAAATAAATTATCTTATGCGAACATAAAAAAGAAAAAAATCAAAAAAGATGACTTTTGCCAGCTATTTAAAAAACTAGGGGATGCAAATACTCTTAGAACTACAACAAGGAGGTTCCCAATTCATTGGTCCATAAATGAAGACATTAAAAACAATTTTTGGGAGAGATGGTGGATGGTCTTTAATTCACCTCCTTTTAACAATTATGAGGTTCCTATATATTTCTTGAGGAAACTCTATTGCGAGTTTGTACTCAAGGAGGTGCCAAATTATTTTGACATGCTGGATTCTCAGGGTAGACGAGGGGGTTCATCATTTGATTGAGTAGGGGCACATCATGACCCTAACGCACCTAGGGTTGATAGTGGCAAGCCACCATTGGATCATGTTAGTATTCCTTCCGTTGTGAAGGAACATGTAGAGGCAGACACACTAGGCACGATTAGTGCTCTGACATAGACTCTCATTCAGTGTGCCACTCCTTTAGTTGAGGGTGACTATGGTCAATCCTTGAGGGGGCATATTTTTCAGTCATGTGGATGCTTGTGCACATTTGGCACTAGCGAGAGAGGGCAAGAGGATTCTAGATTGATGACTGATAACTTTCTAAATATGACATTTGGCATTGACACACAAGTAAATATTTCCAAGTTCATTAAATTTATTTAATCATATTTCATTTATAAATGAATAACTATTTAATTTAGTATCTATTGTTTATGATGCAAATTCAGGGCAAGAGTGTCAGTGGTGGCAGTGACAGTGGAAGTGGCAATGATCCTAATGTCCCCTTTTACACATCATCATCAATTGCAGAAGTATGTATTGAATAAAACATTTAATTAACATATTTGATTACTATGTAATTATATGAATAATTATATCCTAACTTATTATGCATGTGCATTAGATGTGCACTGGTGGACCATTGACGTTCACAATAGATAGGGAAGGGCATCGTGCAAATTTCCTTGAGGTATCTTTATTTGCATATTAATTGGATTTACTTGATCATATTTAATTAATGAATGAATGACTAAATTACTAGACAAATTATGATCAAAATCCAGAGGCATGATGATTACATTCTTTCACCTGGGTTTGTGAGGTCAACATTGAGTCCACAGGTATACATGTAATAATGCATTATAATTAACATTTAAGTAGTACATTCTTATATGAATGGTTATCTTATAATTTTCCATGTACATGTGCACTAGTTGAATGTCGGAGCTTCAACTTCAACATGGCACACCGGAGGACGTGGTGGAACCTTCATGAAGGTATCATTTACTCATTAATAAGGTTGTAAAAAATATATGTAATCTTGATAACTGCATAATTTACTTTTTTTGTTTCATTTTCAGCTTTTGACATCAGAGACTCCTCCTTCTGTTCGTGATACTTTGGATCATGGAGTAGTTACAGCAGTAGCTAGTTCTGAAGCACTAACTGAGGTATGAAAGAGATCACTTAACTTTAATTGTTATTTTAATAGTTTGTATTGAATTTTATAATGATATCCATGTATGTATTTTAATTATTATTTTGATCATTTTTGTAGGACTTATGACTCCAAATCGCTAGCATACACCTTCGGTGGATGAACATAGTGACTATTTGCTAGTAGTAAGCCAATATTCAATTCCATGTCATTGTATAATTCAATTTTGATGTATATTAGTTATCTCTATCTAAGTTTTTTTTTAATGAGGTCGAGCTATAGAAGAGTCTAGACAAGAGGACAAGTGAGCGCACTCAAAAGACTACAACATCCACTACATCTCCATCAATGTGATGATCGAAGATAGCTCAGGATTTTTTTTCTTCCCCTAGCGGGAAAGGACTAGATTAGGGATATGGATTGTATGCCTATATGGCATTAGTGGACATATTTTTTGTATATTGTATCAGTGATACATTGTACATCCATTTGGCTTTGAGGAAGCCAATTTTACTATATTGAATATATTGAATGTATGACATTATTGGACATATATATTTGACTTCATGCCCTATGAATATATATTTTTTATGTTTTAGGTATGCAATTCATGTGTTTGGTGTATTGATGTATACTAAATTATGTTTATGTTCATTTCTTTGCTTTGTAAATTTCCCATGCCTTATAGTTATGCTTGTATGTTTAACTTGCTAACCGTGCTACAAATGCCAGTCACTATCCTCAATAATAGTTAATTCCTTAACTGTAATAATAACAAAAGTAATGAAATGAATGCATAAATGTAAAAATATAATATGTAAGAAGCCTAAGTGGCTCTTGTTGTTGCAATGATAATTTTTTAAAGAAATTCTGACAAATCCGGATACTAATGCTTCAAAATTTTATTTATAGCTTGGTTGAAAATTTGATGCAAATAGGTAGGTTAGATTGGGGTTATTTTAGAAATAAAGTGTTCTTGGTTTCCTCAAAGGTTTTCCTTACCCCAGTGGCCCCAAGTGCCAATATGCCACGAACCTATCAATCTAACTTCTCCCAACTCCCTTACTATTATAGGGATTCAATATGGCTTAAAATATGACTCTAGAAATGTTCAAGTGGTTCTTGAAGTCCTACTCCAATATCTTACTCTCAATCCACACTCTAGGCTCTCTATCCTTGTAGCCTTAACTAGTGAGTTTTTCCCAAATAACTCTTAGTTTTCCCAAAACACTTCCAGAATAAATTACATATTCATATACCTTTTATGGTTTTAAAAAACATATCTCAGAATTAGGTAGGGTTAATTTGGAACACAACCCCCAAAAACTGCTGCTCCACTTTCCTTCCTAGACCTAATAGGTCACTTTTACATAGGAACCCTATTACAGACTTAACACCCAACCTTTCCACTTTTCATAGAGTGTTAATATGGTCCCAATTAGAGAAATTTTAAGTCAATTGGATCCTATAGGCTTTCTATACCCAAAAGCCCCAAATTGCTCCCTCTAGGCCTTCAAAACTATGACCTTCTTAAAAACAACTCAAAACTCATTTCCAAAACTCCTCCTTATGGATTCACCTTTCATTTGACATATAATTCTACTATTTCAAATAAATTTATACCCTTGTTAAGGTAGATCCTTTTCTGCTACACTTGTGGCATCAATTTTGTGCCCTTTTCCCACTCTTCCTCATGGTGTACACCCACTAAAACAACTTCTCCTACATCCAAAAGGTTAGTAACATCATACATATGTTACATAGGGTCCATTCAATGAGAAATAGAAATTGCATTCATTGAATGGCCCATTATATCATCAAAAAGACCAAAATGGAGTTATTTCAATGCACCAAAATGACCACCTACAACAACTTTCCAAATCTGAAGCAAAATAGATTATATAATCATTCAATAAAGATGAAAAATGATGTTATGATGTTATTATATCACCCACAATTCTGTTCCAAACCCAAAACAATCAACCAAACATAAAAAAAATAGGATTTTGCAAGGAAAAACTAAGTCCTTTGGCAGGACTTCTAGGACTTATAATATTTAAATTAAATTATTTATTAGATATTTCCATTATTGGCCTTAATATATCCAGATTCACTTTTAGGAATTCTTTAGATCCATTACCTCCATTTGGTTCCAAGGTGGACTTAGGTGTTTGGAGAGGTGCTCCCGCACCAAAATTCTTCATTTACATTTCAAGACATTCGATAAATTCTTTTCCTACTAACAAACCAATTTGGGAAATTAATGGTTCTATTTGTGGACCTTGAAGGATTTGGTCACCTAAACAAGAACTAATGCAAAGGTTACAACAAGAAAGTGGAGTTCCCTTCGTTTAGCTCCCACAACTCACCAACCAACTACAAAGGCTTAAGGGTGTTCCCAAGCTCTTACAATGGTGTAACACAACCAATAAAATAGATTTCTATCCCAAAAAACTCCCTTTGCAAGTTTATACACTCAATCAAACTTCAATGCCCTTTTGGCTTTAGGGACACTAGGCCTAAACCTAGCCTTTAGTTAGAACTCTTCACCTGTGGACTTCCTGACCACTCCCAAGCATGTAGATGGTCCTCATATGACCTAAGGACTCTAAAAAAACTCTTTTTTTGTTCCCTTTACAACCATACCATAGCAAACTAGACCTACACACCAATTTCCTTGTAGCCTTCTCAACCTCGATTTTCCACTCTAACTTCTTCACAACTTGGTATCTTGACACAATTAGGATATTTTTAGACACCCATTTGGAATTTATTTAAGATCCCTAAGCCTTGTTTTCTAACTCCACTCCAACACCACCTAATACACACCTGGGACACATACCTAATTAGCCTAGTTAGGCTTGGTTTACAAAGAAAGTATGAGGTTTAGGGTTCATAGAATTGATATAGGGCTTCATGCACTCTTCTCCAAGTCCAAATAACTCAAATCCATCATTACTTCACTCACTTATTTGTTCTATACACTTCTTTGCAAATTTCTACTAACTAGGTGAACCCTATGACCTAAGGTATCTTAGGCTTATAATATTGCCAAAAGATCCTTGATCATACATCAGGGTTTTCAAACCAAAATTAGGATGATCTATTGAGATCTATCCTATTTATTACAAACACAAATAAAGAAATTCAAATTCCTACTAGTGGAGGGTGCCCTGCACCAAGAACCTTGAGATGAAGCATGAACTTCTCTATGAAAGAGATCAGTACCTTGAGAAGCTCTCCACTTGTCAGCTGAATTAAAACCTTGGACCATAGATGGCTTCCCTTTGTTGTAAAATTAGGAGTGAGACCGCCTTACCAAAGGTGGCAACCAACTTACATTTCAAGGACAATGCCCAAGTCCTGTAAATGCAAGGCCATTGACGGATAGTCATTTCTAATAGAAATATTTGTGGTGCTGGAATGAAGTGCATGAAAAAATTATTTTCTTGCTAATGAACCAATTTGGGAAATTAATGGGTCTATTTGTGGACCTCAAAGGAGTTAGTCACCGAAACGAGAACTAATGCAGAGGTTACAACAAGAAAGTGGAGTTCCCTTCTTTTAGCTCCCACAACTCACCAACCAACTACAAAGGCCTAAGGGTGTTCCCAAGCTCTTAAAATGGTGTAAAAAAACCAATAAAATGGATTTCTATCCCAACAAACTCCATTTGCAAGTTTATACACTCAATCAAACTTCAATGCCCTTTTTGCTTTAGGGACACTAGTCCTAAACCTAGCCTTTAGTTAGAACTCTTCACCAGCGGACTTCTTGACCACTCCCAAGCATGTAGATGGTCCTCATATGACCTAAGGACTTTCAAAAAACTCCTAGTTTGTTCCCTTTACAACCATACCATAGAAAACTAGACTTTCACACCAATTTCCTTGTAGCCTTCTCAACCTCAATTTTCCAATCTAACTTCTTCACAACTTGGTATCTTGACACAATCAAGATATTTTTAGACACCCACTTGGAAGTTATTTAAGATCCCAAAGCCTTTTTTTCCAAGTCCACTCCAGCACCACCTAACACTCACCTGGGACACAGACCTAATTGGCCTAGTTAGGCTTGGTTTACAAAGAAAGTATGAGGTATAGGGTTCATAGAATTGATACAAGGCTTCAGGAACTCTTCTCCAACTCCAAATAACTCAAATCCATCATTACTTCACTCACTTCTTTTTTCTGTACACTTCTTTGCAAATTTATCCTAACTAGGTGAACCCTATGACCTAAGGTATCTTAGGCTTATAATATTGCCAAAAGATCCTTGATCATACCTCAGGGTTTTCAAACCAAAATTAGGATGATCTATTGAGATCAATCCTATTTGTTACAAACACAAATAAAGAAATTCAAATTCCTACTAGTGGAGGGTGCCTTGGACCAAGAACCTTGAGATGAAGCAGGAACTTCTCTATGAAAGAGATCAGTACCTTGAGAAGCTCTCCACTTGTTAGCTGAATTAAAACCTTGGACCATAGATGGCTGCCCTTTGTTGTAAAATGAGGAGTGAGACTGTCTTGCCAAAGGTGGCAACAAACTTACATTTCAAGGGTAATGCCCAAGTCTTGTAAATGCAAGGCCATTGATGGATAGTCATTTCTAATAGAAATATTTGTGGTGCTAGAATGAAGTGCATGACCAAATTCTTTGCTTGCTAATGAACCAATTTGAGGCTTCATTTCACATTTCTCTGTGGATAATTCCACAACACTTGTTACTTCTCTATCTAAATTTTTGTTGTCAGTGTACATGTGCACTAAAGAGATTTTGTCACTACTTGAGCTACTAGCAGATGGTGAGTAATCATCATCATCATCTGACATAGGGTCACACACATATCTTACTTATATCCTTTGCTACTTTCCCCTTCCTAGCTCTTCCTCCTTATCTATAACTTCTATCATGGGTCCAAGAAGCTCTTCCCACTCTTTCCCATTAACTATGGGCTTTGTCTCTTCATCCTAAGTAATTGGCATACCTTGGATGGCACCAAGATAGCCATTTTCTTCTGAAATGTCCTTTTCTCTCACATTAATATCTCTATTAAGAAGATTTTCTATATCTTCCTCTATATATTGAATAGATGTAGCTACAATGCCATGTTCATCTTGAATATTCCTTAGCCAATTTTCTTCTTGATCGTTGTAATATTTTTTCCTCAATTGAACATTTTGTAATCAGTTGATATACAATCACAGCTTTCTCTTGGCCAATCCTGTGGGCTCGCGATCTAGATCTAGAAGAGTAGTATTAGGTGTTGAAACAAGTGCATCCCTCCAAGGGAATATCTAGTGCTTGCATGGATATCATGGAGAGCTTCATGATTGATATTTTTTATAAGATTACTCCTGAGGCTGCTTCTCTGCTGAAATATAACAAGATCATGACACTTTCCTCCAAAGAAATTAAGATTGTTGTCAAGTTTGTTCTGCCTAGAGAGCTGGCTAGGAATGCTTCTTCTGAAGGAAGTAAGGCTATTACCAAGTTTCCTACTACTCTAGGTTAGGTTTTTTTGAAATATTTTAGGTTTTTTGTATGTGGTGTTTATGGCAGGATTGTTTAGAAGTTGGTTTTGGCTTGGGTTTAAGTGTGGAAGTTAATGCTGAACTGGGATCTTAGTGTATGTAAAGAATATATGGATTATGCTATGTATGCTATGAAAAATCTCTGAACTATATCATGCAATTCCTTAATAGTTTCATTCTTAACAAAATTCATAACTAGATTTTCCATAGCCAATTTTATTCTTGATCATTGTAATATTTTCTCCTCAAATGAACATTTTGTAATTAGTTGATATACAATCATAGTGTTCTCTTGGCCAATCCTATGGGCTCATGATTGAGCCTATAGATCCACAAAAGGGTTGAAATCTCATCTTTATAACAACTAAATTTGGATTCACTAGAAGCATTTTGTGACATTTTGGGACAGTAAATCCAAATTATTCTTGACTGTTTTGAATAGGGATTTTGCAAAGAACACTTTGTTTATTTTGAAAGTTTAATGAATGGATTGACTCCCCTACCCCTTGTGGTCGATGTGATTGGTGGGAGGAGTCATAACATGTATATAATCATTGTATAGAAGTTTAAATTTAGGGATGGGTAGGTATTGTGGAGGAGAGACCACAAACATGGAGAGTAAAGTGTTGATTGGGGGTTACTAGTGTTGGAACCAGTCATGGTCTGAGAGATTCATCCATTGGAGGGCCATATGTTATGGCTTGGATGGTCATATTATGTTTTTTTAATGGTTTTTAAACCCTTAGTTTGATTGGGAAGTGTGTGGAGGTGTTAGATTGGAGAAGCCACAAGTGTGAAGGCCTTAAATAGAGGGTTTTGTAGTTGGGTGTTTAAAACTTGTTGTCTATTCTTGAAAAGTGGAAAATCCTTGCTTTAGGATCATAATAAAAGACTTTTTTTGATCATGGAACCCTAGAAGTAAGTGGGTGATATGGTTTCTTTGTTAGGAGGGGCTAATTAGGCTTGGGAGAAGAGCACTTAAAAAAGGAAGTCTACACCAGTCAAAGAGTTTAAGTCTGAGATTGATATAAACTTAGGAAATCCAAAAAGTGTACTCAAAAATGTAAAAACATTGATAGGTTGTTTGGGAAGTTTGGGAGAAAAACACTGATTTCAATTTTTGTAGGTCTACTAGGCAAGCCTAGAAGGCTATAGTGGAAGAATGGTGAAATTTGAGTGGATAGGAGTGAAAGGGGAGTTTGAACATGTCTAATGTACCATGTTAAGATGATCCATAGAATTGGGATCAAGGTAAGATATTTGGTTTGGTTTTTGGTGTGTTGGAGGCACTAGGTGCACTAAGTGGCCTAGGAGGGTACTGGTGCTTAGAGAGATTGGAACAAATAAAAGTGATAGTGAACTCATGAGTGTGGTTGTGTAAGTGACTTAAAAAGTTAGAGAACTCCATTTGATCTTTGAATAGGACTGATTCCTTGAGTTAATTCCAAGTTACTTGTTGAATCCTTGAGTTGAGTTCACCTATTTAAGGTGATAGTGGAGGGCTCTACATCAAGATGGTATGAAAGGAGAGAATGAAGTAAAGGATTCTCCAAAGCTGAGAAAAGAAAAGAAAGTGATGTTCAAAAGGAAGAGAATAAGAAAAAGAAGAGGAAGAGAAGTGTAGGAAGTTACAAGAGGTTAATATACAAGGTGTTGAAACAAGTGCATCCCTCCAAGGGTATATCTAGTGCTACCATGGATATCATGGAGAGCTTCACGATTGATATTTTTGATAAGATTACTCCTGAGGCTGCTTCTCAACTGAAATATAACAAGATCGTGAGACTTTCCTCCAGAGAAATTGAGATTGTTGTCAAGTTTTTTCTGCCTAGAGAGCTGGCTAGGCATGCTACTTCTAAAGGAAGTAAGATTGTTACCAAGTTTCCTACTGCTCTGGGTTAGGTTTTGTTGGAAGATTTTAGGTTTTTTGTACATGGTGTTTATGGAAAGCTTGTTTAGAAGTTTTTTTTGGCTTGGGTTTATGTGTGGAAGTTAATGCTGAACTGAGATTTTACTGTATGTCAACAATATGTGAATTATGCTATGTATGCTGTGAAAAATCTCTAAACTATAAGATTTCTATTATAATTTATTTTTTTATTAATAATGAGAAATATTTTTACAACTCAGCTCAATAGGAGCACTGGAGGAAAGAGTTGAGTAGAGAAAACCTTCCGATATTGCCCCAAAAAATAGAAGAGAAAGGTTTTCATTAAATGTTACAAACTTCCCATTATACATATAGAGTAATGCATGAGCAATTTACAATCCACCCAATTTACAGTGCTATATAAATCTTACATGTTACAATATTTTATTTCTCCATTTAGTTCAATGAACCAATTGGGCCTGCCCTACCCTTGATTGTCTAAAGTATTGCCTCCTGGTTTGACTCACGAACCTTCCAAAGAGTTTTATTTTTTGGTCTTCCCCCATATCTGATTAAGTGGACATTTGATACAATGACGAGGTTTGAATAATGAAGAATTTTTCTATGTGTCTCCCAATCCTCGAACAACCACAACCTAGGGTTCTTCATAGCATATATTTAACCTCTTATACACCCTATGTTGATATCTAAAGATGATGTTAAAGAAATAAAAATTTAGAAGTTTCACGGATGTGGAACTATGGGCTATGAAACAACCTTCAAGTTTTAAAGAAGTCAAATTTTCTTTCAAGGAAACATCAACCTTTGCTTGCATGATCATACAAATTATAAACCAAAACACTATTAACATTTGACATGTAAAAAATAGAAAACTTACCTCAATCTCTTTTTGTCTTTTTGATTCAAATAATTGAGTTTTAGGATGGTGCAAAGAGAAAATTTGTCACTATAGTGCAAAATGATGTTGATTTGTCACTATCAACAGCATGAAAAGTGAATGCTTGTCTGAGAAAATGCAATATTTACATAGCATAACAAAATGTGGGCCTCTTTCATGAGATCCTTTAAAAAAAAGACTGTTTCTTCTATTTTTACATAGCATGAGCACGCTATAGGGCATGAACCCTATACAAAACAAAAAACATGTCATGCACATCTAGTCTTAAACATAGGGTGCACGCCCTATAGGGCATGTGCCCTATGTAAAATAAGAAAAAGGGAGAAAAGAGAGAGAGTGAGAGAGAGAATGGAGAGAGTGGGAGAGAAGGGTAAGGAAAGAAATAAGGGGAGAGGGAGAGAGAATAGAGATAGGAGAGAAGGGTAAGGAGATAGAAGGGGAGAGGGAGAGAGAGAGTAGGAGAGAAGGGGAAGGAAAGTTAGAGAAGGGGAAAGGGAGAGAGAAGGAGGAGAGGTGTGTGTGTGTGGGAGAGAGAGAGAGAGAGAGAGAGAGGAGAGAGAGAGAGAGAGAGAGAGAGAGAGAGAGAGAGAGAGAGAGAGAGAGAGAGGAGAGAGAGAGAGAGAGAGAGAGAGAGAGAGAGAGAGAGAGAGAGAGAGAGAGAGAGAGAGAGAGAGAGAGAGAGAGAGAGAAGGTTAGAGTGAGTGTGATAAGCGGGAGAGAGAGAGTGATAAGGGGGCGAAGGGAGAGAGAGAGTATGGGGGAGGGAGAGAGATAGAGAGAACGCACACACACATTCTCTCTCTCTATATCTCTCTCTCTCTTCCTCCCACTTTGAATATTTCTCATCACTATGTAAATCTCATAAATTTACATAGGGCGCATGCCCTATAGGGCATGTGCCCTATGTAAATTTATGATTTACATAGGGCGCATGCCCTATAGGGTGTGTGCCCTATGTAAATTTATGATTTACATAGGACGCATGCTCTATGGGGTGTGCGTGCCTTTTAAAGGATTTGAATTTACTAATCCTAAGGCTTGGATTTGCCTTGGAGATCCAACCCAAAGGCTAGGATAATTGAAATAGCTCTAAGACATGTTTTCGAGTAGACACAAAAAAATGACTTCTTTTTTTGTGTGCTCCTCGTCAGGTTTACTCATGGCTCAAGAACGCAAAAATCAAACAACATGATATTGTAGATCTCTTTGTTAGCTATCTAAGCATATAATTTATTTTGAATTCTGATTATGTTAAGTTTTTCAACTCTAATTTCTTTTGTGTATGTCCATTTTTTTGTAAAAAACCAACATGCAGTATTTTGGGCATAGATTTTGGCTCGTTCATCGAATTTTGGAATAAGTTACATTTTTAGAAACTAGACTCCATTCTACAGACTTTTTAAAAAAAAAAAATTAATTTTTGATTAGTTTTAAATGATTTCTAGGGGTAGCACACAGAAATTTCATGTTTTTAGGATGTGTGCACTTCGTAAATTCATAAAAAAATATACGTTCATAAAAAAATTACCAAAAAAATCTGAGATAAACTATGTGGTGTTAGCTAACTTCTCACTAGAGTTATTAAAAAAATTGAAAAAAAAAGTTAACATTTTAGGGGGAGCACACTAGATGCTATGTTATGTTTTTGGACAAAAAATAGGACCACTTTTTGTGCTCCCCCTTTTTGAGGGCCTTAATCTACACCATTTTCAAAATAAGTTAGTAGTTTATGAACTAGATTCAGAGTATTACAACTCTTTTTTTTGTCACATCTCAAAATTTTGTGTCTAACTATCTTCAATTTCTTGTTGAAGTTTAGAGTTTTATGATTTCAGAAAAAAGGTGGCAACTTATACCCCCTTTTTGGTCCCCCATCTTTGTGCATTTACCCTATTAAATCACTGTGTTATGTGTTATTTTTATGATTGTTTTGATTTCATAAACTGCATACTACATAGTTGACTTAATCGGTAATCACAACTTGGATAATTACTGGTATACACTAAAGTGAACAAACAGATTGATATTTTATGTTATCAAGCTCCAGAAATTATTAAAAAAAATTTGTAATGTACATCTAGGAGTTTGGGACTGTACGATAATTGATTTAACTAATTTACCCCCCCTCCCAGTTATTCTAATAGTATAATCCACCTTGACACCAACAAACAAGACCTTCTAAGGTCAAAGAAAAGACTCCTGACTTGTCTAAGGTTATTACAATCCCCAAAAAAACTAAGTACTAGGAGTTAGCCTAGGTTCTACTACACCATGGACATTAGTACAAAGATCGGAAGAAAAAAATGTGATTGGAACTAAATGGATTTTCAGAAATAAATAAAATGAGAATTCAAATGTAATAAGGAATAAAGAAAGACTAGTTTGCAAAGGTTAAGCACAAGAAGAAGGAATTGACTATGGAGAAACTTTTGCACCTCTTTATAGACATGAAGGAGTAATAATACTACTTTCATATGCTTCTTATAAAGGATTTAAGGTATATCAAATGGATGTGAAATCTATATTTCTAAATGGGATACTTGAAGAAGAGGTATAAATTAAACAACCTGGATATTTTTTTGAGCCTAATCAAAATAATATGTTTTTAAAAATATACAAGGCATTATATGGAGTGATTGAAGCACTAAGAGAATGGTATGAAATATTACATTGTTATGACATAAGAATTGGATTTGTTAGAACAAGTGATAATAATAATTTTTATTTGAAATGTGAAACTAATGGCAAGATTCTTATTAGCGAAATATTTTTTCATGATATCATATTTGGGGGTCATGATAACTTATGTAACTCTTTTTTCTAATGAAATGACAAAAGAGGTTGAAGTGTCAATGTTTGGAGAGATCAAATCCTTTCTTTTTTAGCAAATACTACAACAAAAGGAAGTAATATACATAACACAATCTAAGTACATCAAAAAATTCTTGAAGACATTTGGTATCGAAGACTAAAAACTAGTTGGAAAACCTATGGTAACTGCATGCAAGATGACAAAGAATGACAAGTCAACATATGTAAATCATTCCTTATATAGATCTATTATTGGAAAATTGATCTATATTGTGCATAGTAGACTAGATATTGCACATGTGGTTGGCATTGTAGCTAGATTTTCTACTAATCCTAAAGAGTAAAACATGATTTTTCTAAGATGAATTTTGATATACTTGATGAATACTAAAAACTATGGATTGTGGCATAAGTAAGAAGAAAATTTTGAATTAATATTTTACACTAATGTTGATTGGTCTAGAAACATTGATGATAGATAAAGCACTACTGGCGGAGCATTCATTTTCAGAGAAAGAGTAGTAACATGGATAAGTAAGAAACAATGATGCATTTCTCTATCCAATGTTAAAGATGAATATGTATTTGTTGCTACTAATTGTTCAAATATTGCATGGATCAAATAATTGTTGAAATGTGTGAATGAAGAGATCAATGATCTAGTGCTAATTTATTATGACAACACAAGTTCTATTGACATTTCAAATAATTCAATGATGCACATAAAGAAAAAGCACATATCTATTAAGTATCACTACTAAAGGGAGAAAATTCAGGAAAAATAAGTGAAATTGGAACATGTGAAGTCACAAGACCAACTTGTTGATATATTCAAAAAATCCTTGCTGAAGGATACAATTGAATACTTGACAAGTAGACTAGGGGTCCATCCCTTGTCTAACAATCACTAAGATGATATTCAGTTGCATCAACCTATACTTAATCAGAAGATATAATACTATTGAGGCATGATGTTCACACTTTGGGACTCCTAAGGTTGTGAAGATGGAAGACAAAGCTGAAACAAAAAATATTTGTACATGCAAGGTACTAAAATCTTAACATGAGATGAAAAGATGCTTATTTTTCTATTAGAGAGATAATCTTCTTTTGGCATTGCTATCAAAGGGAGAGAAGATTACATGATAATATAGAGAGATTATCATGAGATATCAATTAGAAATGAAGATAACTTTAAGAGAGAGACAAAAATTTTGTGTAGTGATTAAAAATATTAAATGCATAAGCTAAGGGAGATATTACTAAGTCACAACATATGAAGAAAGTTGTAGAAAATTAAGATGTTTGGTATTCTATGGAATATTTCATATTGTGTTTTCATAAATGCCAAATGGAGAGATTGTTAGACTACAACTGATTGATTAGTTGGAGAACAAAATGTGAAGATGATCACCAAGTTACAAAGGTATATGTGAGACATTAGATCAGTTAGTATATTGTCATTGATATCAACTAGTTTTGACTATACTTATCATGACAGTTGCAAACATCTGAAGAAGGTAATATTGGTCAAGGAAAGTGATACTAACATGATACTAAGATGTATGAGTAAGTTATGATTATATTATTCATTGGGTAACTTATTGATGAGTCTATGATACTATGTTCATGATTTTATTATATTACATAATTCTGTTAAGAATTGAAGATCAAGAATGTAAAAGTTTATGTGGTCATTCTATGAAGAAATCTGTATACACCGACTAGAAATAGTGTCCACCAAGAAAGTGTAGTGTATACTGAGTGTGCTATTAACTGAGGTAGAAGTCACCAACACATTACGCTATTGACTGAGTGAAATAAATAAGATGGAACATCCTATTGATGACTTGAGATGATGAGATCAAAAAATTGGGATGATTTCAAGGACAAAGATAAAGTTTGTTATGAAGACCTATGGTTGTCACCCTTTTATAAAGGAAAAGGCTAACAAAATCAAAGTTGTTCAACTTCAATAGTATAAAAATGATATTTATGTTTGGATTTTGAAGATGATGTAAACTAATTAAATGTGTTAAAATGGTGAACTTTATGATTAATATTTTTTATAATTTTTTTGAATAATAATTGATATGTTTTTTTAATTTTCAAAGATGATTTTTCAGTTGCTAAAAATTGCTAAAAATTAGGGGTTTAGTTCCCACCAAAAAATTATATGTAAATAAATACTTTTTTCCCTAATTTAAAACTATTTTATGGATAACATATATAACTAGTGCATGAAGAAATACAAATTGGTTTGTGACCTATATTTTCTCTTTTATAACAATTCAAATTCCAACTCACTTGAAATTGATAATTTTCATCTCCCACTATATTTTTCATAACAAATCTGTCCTAGTAATATATATATATATATATATATATATATATATATATATATATATATATATATATATATATATATATATATATATATATATATATATATATATATATATATATATATATATATTCTTGAAGAGGACTCTCTCCTCTAGTGCACCATATACTTTTCAAATTTATTTAATATTATTTACTATTTTTTTGTTCTTTGAATTAATATCTCCTTAACTGTTAAAATACCTACTTGCAATATTTTATAATTACAATAGACTATGTCTTATTGAAACACTATAAAATCCCTATGAGGATATTCTTGACTCTAATATCTACAAAAGGGTTTTTTTTAAATTTTATTTTTAAAAATATCAATTTAAAAAGATTAGGAGCTATTGAAATGTTAATTTTCTAAAATATTTTTATTTCTATGGTAACTGGACCCAACGTGGTATAAAACATGTATTTAATAGACATTTCAAATTGGAAAAGTTAAAGAACTTATATAACTTAGTTAGAATTAATCTAGCTAGACCATATGTTTGAAAAAAGTAAATTTTTAGTTAGAAATACTAAAATTTAGTTGTGCTAATAAGTTAGCGTAAAAGGTGATAGCTGATTGTGCTTTTACCCTGAGCTACAAGTCACTGACACATTATGGTATTGGGTGAGTGAAATAAATAAGTTGGAACATGTGATTAACGACTTGAGATGATGAGATCGACAAATTGGGCTGATTTCGAGTAAAAAGATAAAGTTTTTTATGAAGATCCATGGCTAAAAAAATTCAAGGTTGATCACATGATTAATATTGAAACATGTTTAACGAAGAAGTTCTAAGGAAGGATAAAGTGGAAAAATTAACGATGGAGATTAAGTGGCACAATATATGGCTGGGAAGAAAATTGTTTATGATGTCTATTTGTGGAGAAAAGAGATTTATAATGAGTTATGTGCATGAGGAAAATATTGTATTTGTGCGAAGATGGTGAAACAGGTTGAAGTGAGAATTGAGCAATTCTACTGATTACACTAAGAATTAAAAAAAAGAGATTAACTGAGCATAATAAAGTTGGAGGATATAGTGAAATTTAAGAGATTATGATGGCTAGAGGTATATGAGCTTAGCATAGATCTGGATATCTACAAATGAAGTTGTACTCGAATAAGATCATTATATGTTGCATTCTAACCATTTCTATAGATAAAAATTATTAACTAAGTGGGACTTAACAATCTTTATTTCTTTCTTTATCACATTCAATAAATGTTGATTCTTTTCTTGTTCACCCAAGTAAATTTATGGTCATGGAGAAATTTTAGTGATGAATCATCTAACAAAGTCACACCTTACAGTATGTTTCGTAACCTTTAACAAGGTTGGTGTTGGAAACAATTATTTGAAGGAAATTGCTACTCAAATTATGTATTGTCTTTGATGTCACACAATGTCATAGTCCACAACAAACAGTACCTACCAAGCTCAGTTGGTCTACCTGGCAGTAAATTTAGTGCCTACCGAGTCCACTCGGTTATCAAAGGAAAATCAACATTTACCGAGTTCAGTCAGTCGTCAAAGAAAATTTAGTGTTTACTGAGTTCAGTCAGCTGTCAAAGGAAAGTTAGCATTTACCGAGTTCAGTCGGTTATTGGAGAAAAAGAATTATCAGTGTTTACCGAGTTCCCTCGGTCTCTGAAAGATTGTAGAAAGTTATGGTCACCGAGCACTGTCAGCCCTTGAAAGTTTTTTGCAAGTAAAGTTTGCTTAATTCAGCTGACTGTTATACTAAGTAATGTCAATTTGACAAATCTAAAATCATATAAATAAAAGGTCAAATGTGAAAAATAAACAAGAATTATAGCAAAGAAAGGCAGGAAAGGTGTGTGCGAAATTGTGAAGGATGACCAGATATCCTTGAGGAGCAGCAGAGATATATTCGATCAGGAAGGATCACACTTATGCAGAATAGAGATCTGTAATCAGCAAGGTAGTTGCATTATTATACAGGTCATTTTCATTGTTACCTTTTTATCATTGTAACAGTGAATTCTAAATCTCTTAACCAAGTTGGTTTAACAACCATACTGTAAATCCTCTAACAAGGTGACAATTCCATTGAATTGTTTTCAAGACCTCTTACCACGCCACTCCTAGCAAGGTGATTAAATCCTCTAACAAGGTCACACCTAACAGTGTGTTTTGTAAACCTTTTACCGGGTTGGCTTCTAACCGGGCATCACTTCAGAAAAGTGAAAATCAGTATCTAGATACATTGGTGGTTTTTCCCATATTGGGTTTCCATGTTAAATCTTGTGTCTCTTGTGTTCTTAATTGTTATCTTAATCATATACAAGTGCTGATGAATATCTAAAGATAATTTTGCTAATACTTTCTGCATCTACAAAGTTACTCCAATCTATTTACCGAGTGTTAAACAGATAATATTCATTAAGATATCCTAAGGGATCTGGAAAGAAATAATTGTGAAGTGTTTTATGGTTGACTTATTCACCCCCCCCTCTCAGTCACTTCATCCATATTCCATCAGTTGGGTCTTAGTCAAGCTCTTTGGAGAAGAGTGAAATGATTTTAGCTACTAGTCCCAAGTGGTTTTTCCCGTAATAGGGTTTCCACGTTAAAATATATGTTATATGTGTATGGATGTGATGATTTTTTATTTTAATTTACACAAATTACAATTATTCATTTTATTTGTATATACTAGTTTAATTAACTAACATTTGGTAAAAAAATCAGAAAGACACAGTCAAGTGTTTAACAAGCTATTTAATTTTATTTGTTGAATTGGTTTATACATTTGAGAGTATGTGGGACTATAGGATAACTTGAATGAACTAGTTCACCCCACCCTCTTTGTTATCTAACAGCTAGACACCAAGTTGAAGTATTGTTTGACATTTCATCCACAAATTGATGGAAAAAAAGATGTTGTAAATAGAAGTTTGGATAACCTATTGAGATGCTTTGTTGGAGACAAACCATGTAATTGGGATTTAACTTTAGCACAAGAAGAGTTTTCATACAATAATTCAGTAAATATGAGTACTCGAAAGACACCTTTTGAGATTGTTACTGACATATAAATAAGGGGTATGTTAGACTTGAAATAGATTGTTGGTGAAGACAAGAGGAGTGTTGAAGGGGAATAATTTGCTGATTTATGAATTCATTACATGAGGAAATGAAAAGTAAGTTGCTATGGAGTAATTAAAATATAGGGATAGTGCAAATAGGTTGAGAAGACATAAGATTTTAGAGGTTGGTGATGAGGTAATGGTTCATTTCAAGAAAGGAATATCTCCTATTGTAATCTATAGTAAGTTGAAGATGAATAAATTCGGTTTCTGCAAGCAACTGAAGAAGTTTGATAGTGGAAATTCTTATGAAGTAGATTTGTATTTAATGACATGAACATACCAAAAATATTAAACATCGAAGATTTGTATGAGTATCATGAGCTTGATGAATAAGTGATGGTATTGAGTGATTATCCTAAGAAGTAGATAGAAGAGTTTCAATAGATTTTGGAACAAAAAGTGGATAGAAGCACAAGAGGAAATGATTACATGGAAGACTTGGTAAAGTAGAAGATCAGAAAAATTGAAGACTCTACATTGATTTCTCAATCTAAGTTGGATTCAGCTCAGCTTGTACCTCACTCATGATTTAGAGAATCATTTCTTTTCAACCTTGGATGCTTGATACAGGAGCATCTGGGGTTCATGACAATCCAATATCTTGGAATCTTATTAGATGTGCTCAGTAAATTATTTTGGGTTCTAGGTGGAGTGTTCATAAATGTTCATCCACAAGATCAATTATTGCTTGGTGTGCTTTCTCAACTCAATTGTTATAAATAGGGAATACTAAGAGGGGGGATGAAATAGTATTCTGCAAACTTTTGCTTTTGCCCAATTATGAATATAATATATTATCTTGATAAATGCATAAAATAGTAAAATAAATAACATGCATAGCAATAAAGTAAATAAACTCATAACACATTATTTGTTCTTGAGGAAACCTGGGCCAAGGGAAAACCCTAGTGGGGATGGTACCCACAAAGATCCACTAGTCAAAAGTACCATGTTAAGGATGTTGACCCTGTTAGGAGCCTGCTACAAGCATATAGTGTCTTAGTCCTGATTAAGGGACTATAAGACTTGTTAGAAGCCTCACTCCTGCTAAGAGTTGGTAGTACTAATTACAAATGATTACAAGATGAGCCCACTACCCAAACAAGTAATGTACAATGATTACTGATTAGAAAATAGGGTAAGGTACATAACCTTATACTACTTGTTTTTCACAACTCTGCATCAATATCTTTTGCTATATCATCTATCTCATTAAAATACATCCTATCTTCTTTGCATTTCATATGCCTTACATTTATACAAGTTATTATAAATAATAACTTTTATAGTTGGCTTTACATAACATAAAGTTTTACACAAAATACATATTTAACCAAGGGTTAACATCTAAGATGTCATCCCATTATATTATTAAGACATTATTTTGATAAACAAAATAATCCCTTAATTCTTTACCAATTTTGTCTTCATATTCTATCCTATCGGCTTAACACTATCTTTGGTAAAAATACAATAACTTCTTTCGTATAGACTTGTGCTCTCAAGTGAGTCTTCAATAGTCATCATAGTATCTATGTTCAAGTGCACAAGCAATGAACTTACTCCAATCAAAATCACCAATCAAAACTATCTCCTGGGTACACTAGGAAAATAGTGCATATACTCAGACAATTTTGCTTTACACTCTATCATATTTTCTCTTTGTCATATGCGGTCTTCATGTAGATTATATGTTTCCATAATGACAACATCTAGATATCTAACTCAGCCAAATTTAAAAAATCAATGGCATCCTTCACCAAGTGGCTTTTCTATGTTATGTTCTACTCGGTAATGTCTTCACCAAGTGGGTTTGGTGTGTTCTGTATTGCTCGGTGGCTTAGTTCACTGACGAGTTTAGTTTTAGATCTTTTTTCCATGCCTATTTTTGTACTTGATTTTGGTTGTGATCTTAATGTTGGGATGTCTCATAATTTGGAAGCTTGTGGACCTAAATATGGGTTTTTTCTTTCTTGAATGATAGATCTAGAAGGTTCTAAAGACCATTTTGTTCAGTACAAATTTATAGATTTGTTCTAGATTTAAGAGGTTAGGGAGACATTGGAAGATAATAGGAAAATGAAGTTTGTGGATCTCGTATGCATGAGGATTTTTCTATTTCTTTAATTGATCTATATTGTAGTGGTCATAACCGATAAAACCTCACAACCTGACATGTATCAAGTTTAGATGAATTAATATATGATTTGCATTAATTCTCTCTTTTTTTATGTTATTGATTTTGTGTTATGATTCTGCATGGTGTTCTAGTAATTTGGTGAACCTTTTGCCCCACTTATCTTACCCTCCTTGCATCACTATTTAATCATTGCCTCTTCAACATCCACCTATTGTAGATCTCTATAGTTTTGTTGACCATTAGTGCTTCACACTTAGTCATAAATCTAGGCAATGGTGGTTGGTCATCACTATGACCAAGTCATTTTGTAAAGGCCGAGTTATATATTGTATACTTATCGAGTAGTAGTACTACCGAGAAATGGTCACTATGTGTTTGTAATACGCTGAGTATAGTTTTTGCCGAGTTACATATATCAATGATTGCCAAGTGACAGAGAAGTTCAACTGATGCCGAGTATAGTTAGTGTCAAGTGCCAGGAATAGCTTTTGCTAAGTTAACTAAGAATGACATACAAGTTTGGAATGGCACAATGATTGAGCTAAACCATTTTTGGTGATAATGATGTTTTGTATTTTGTTTATTGAGGTAATTATGCATCCATTTTATTATCATTGATCCCTATGTAAAACCTAGAGCCAATCAGAAAAATGTATACTTTAGGTGGCAATAGAAATAAATCTAAACCGTAGATCTTGAAATGGTAAAATGTTTTTTTTATTATATAAGGGAAAGATCTAAACCAAGAGAAGTGTGTGAATTAGAGAGAGAAGAGATAATGAGATCAAATGAGTATGAGAAAATGATTAGAGAAGTATATTCAGAATAGTTAAGTATTCAGATAGAGTCTAGTGACCGACCTAAGCAGTGAAAGGACAGAATCAAGAAAAATCAGATAGAAGAGATCAAAATATAAAGTAAAAAGGAGATATGTAATCTGCATATAAGTGCAAATTGAAAGATCAGGTACTGATACATTTTGACTAGTGTATCAGGGTAAATCTCTTAATTGAGTAGTCTTAACAGACTTTATGTAAATCTCTTTACCGAGTGATTACTTTATTGTAAGTTTATAAATCCTTTAACAAGGTAGACTATATAAGTCTTTTAGCTTTTGACCAAGTAGACCTTTCATAGGGTCGATCATAAATTGATCACATTTTGTAAGCCTTAATAGGAAAAAATTATTACTATGGTAGTGAAGATTTGTGGGTGTCATCCCCACCCCAGTTTTACCTTTCAAGGGTTTCTAGGTTACCAAAATTATGGTGTTATGAGTGATTTTACTTATGCTATTTTATATGTTTAGTTGATTAGAATGATCAAGTTTTATTTGTGTCATGCATAGAGTTTTATCAAATCAAAAGGTTAAAGTAGACAATATCTGATTCACCCACCCTCTCAGTATTACTTTCCCATTTATATTTCCTATAATTGGTATCAGAGTAGCAAGGTTTCAATTAATGAAAGTCTAACCACTTGAGGAAAAAGATCTTAAAATGGAAGCCTATAAACTAGGTAAGATCATAGAGAATCAAAAGATTGAAGTACAACTGTAAGCAGCCAAAGGAGAATTGAAGAAATCCTTGAGCAAGAGAAGAGAGATTGTAATTTAACAAAATGAGCCACAGTACAAAGAAGAAGACATCTCTGGACTATTTGACAATGGTAACTATGCCGATGATAAAGCTATTAAAGAACTACTGGAGAAGAATACCATACTAAATGATGACATCAAAACTCTAAGGAGAGAACAAGAAATTCTATCTATCAGACTTTGTGAATTAGTGGAACAGAAAAAGAAAGCTAAAGATGATAAGACAATGGCTGAGGAAGACAAAAGACAAATTGTAATCAGGCTAGATGAAAGAACAAGTGACATGCAAAGGTTGACTAATAATCAACTAGAGATGGTAAATCAGCTAATGATAGTTAATCAGGAATTGGGTAGGAAAGATATGGAAACCGATCAACTAAGGTCTAAAAATGATCAACTGAAACATGATTTGAGAACTAAAAAGGAAATCAATGAAAGGATGAACAAACCCAATGAAGCTGCAAAATATTTTGAAGAACTCTTAAGATCGCCTAGATGATCCGATGACAGATCTGGACTTGGACTGAATGAACATTCATCTATTGAAGAAGGAGAATCATCAAAGAATGGAGAATAGAAGATTGCAAAACCAAAGAACACCAAGCCCACATGTCATCATTGTGGAAAGCCAAGACATACAACCAATATATCTAGAAGCAAACACAGTAAGATTGATTCTAAACCTAAGTTTAATGGACATTGTTTTAACTGCAAGAAGCATGGACAACAAGAACATGAATGTAGATCTAAGGCTAGCAATTCATCCACTTTACCCAAGTTTCAAGGAAGTTGTTTCAATTGTCAAAAACATGGGCACAAAGAATTTGAATGTAGATCTAGACCAAGATGGTCATAAAATGAACAAACCAAGCCAGTTACAAAGAACAACTATTACAATTGGGATTACAACACTTAGTATAATTGCCATTATTATGGTAAATATGGACACATTAGAGAAAATTGCATGGAGACTCATTTTAGAGACAAATCTAAAAGCTGGATGAATGGTGTATGTGACTGAATGTGACCTCTAAATCAGGCACAACACAACATGGTCATTATTCACTTGATAGAATTTGGGAGAGAGTATGAAGAACTCAATCCAAATTCCATGGTGAGGTGACCTGTTGCCTCCTATGTGAATGGGGTGTTTGAATACTCTCAGAACGAGAGCCAACAGCCGGGAGACCAATTCAACAATGGAGGATTTGAAAGAAAATATGAGCAAAATGAAACTAAGCTAAGAATGAATGCAATTAATCTAGAAAACTTTGAAAGAAATATGAAATGCAGATTTTTATTTGAAATAAAGATGATATTAGAATAAGAACAAGTAAGCAAATTTAATCTAAATGTGATGCAAAGATTATACTAATAATGAGATATTAATCTAATAAATGCAATAAAAAGCTTTGAAAACAATGAGATATGAGACTAAAAAATGCTATAGTGTAGATGCTCTCAAAAATTGCTCTCTTGAATGAGAAAAAGAGGTTCAAATAAATAGAAGAGCCAAGAGGAGGAGGAAGAGTTTCTTGATTCGAAACTCCTGACCCTTCATATCCCTTTTGGGACAAATAAGCATGAATTACTTAAAAAAAGAATGGAAAATGCCACACAAGTGGCCTTTCGAATATCTTGAATTATTAATTCAAAAAAGGTGTCCATTCAAATAACAAGCAATTATTAATTCCTTTTTATGGGTAATTAGCTAAAGAGGGTGGTTTGATTTAATTTAATTTAAAGCGCATAGGACTTTACAATTAAATTAATGTATCATAGGGGTAATTTAGCCAATTAAGTCAAAGACTTTAGGAATTAATTTAGCATTTGATTATTGCAGTTTATGGTCTTTGCAATTGACATCAAGTCAAATTAAGTCAGATAGGAGAGAGAAAATTGCCTAGGGAACTAGGACTTTGGTGATGTAAAATCGAGATAATGCACCAAAATTGATGAAATTAAATAGGTGCCAATTTTGGGGTATTACATTTGCCCCTCTTTGAATTGATGTGCGAACAGCGTGTTGATTCAAAGAATAGTCTGAAGTGACAGATGAAAGAAGATCAAAGCATGAATTTTTCGAAGTCTAAGTTAGATTGCGAAGACAACGATCTTAGAAGAGAACCAGAATCAGGGTTAGATTGCCCCAATATGAAGCTTAGTCCTCCGAGACCCAGGTTAGATTGCCCAGATAACGGTCTAAAAGAGATTTTGAGAGTCATCTCCAGAATGAAGCTTGACTCCCAGGAATTAGGGTTAGATTGCCCCAATACCCAAAAGATTTCAAGAACCATCTCCAGAATGAAGAATGATCCTCGAGGATCTAAGTTAGATTGCTCAGATACCTAAGAGATAGATGATAAGATAACAAGATGTGAGGCACCAAGATGCCCCTAGCGATGAGAACTGATGATTCAAATCAGACTGATTCAAGAATAGATTCGACAAGAATCAAATGATGTAATCATCCTGCCCCCTCGGGAGCGAAATTGAAAGATGACATGTCAGAAGGATGATAAACAACAAGAGATTGCAGAGAAAAAGCAATTAGACTAGATTCGCAAACCTACAGAAGTGAATCAGAGCAAAGTAGAGGTCTTGTTGACCAAGTTTGACCATAGTTGACCATGTTTGACTAAATTTGACTTGAATTGACTTGATGAAAAGAAGCAAAGATCTCAAGAACATGATGCAAAGATGAGAATCTGGCAGGAAGATGACACTAGAAGGCTGACTGCACAAGCATCTGATCCAAAAGGAGTCCAATATTTAAAACGCGATTTTGAGCCACTTAGAGATGTCAGATTTTGATTTCGATCCCGAAAAAGGATGCAGCCAAGATGAGACTGGGACAAAAGATGAGAACCTTTGATGAGCAGATCCAAAAGAAAGCAATCAAGAGAGCAACAAGAAAGCACTCCAAATGCAAGCCTAGAATGAAAGATGCAAATCTAAATGCAGGCCTAGGATGAACAAATGCAATCCTCCAAACTCGGCTGTTGGACTCATCGTATTTATCATCATTGAGTTCTTTTAAGCACGGGACAATCACAAGATGCCATACAATTCTCCCCAACATGAGAATATGAATATGACATAAGTCTTAAATTTGTCAGAATGAGGTGTAAGCATTAAGGCACAAGAACCCAGAATGACCTGAACACCTATTCCTTTTAATCTAGCAAGTTAACATAAGCATTAGAGCATAAATGCTAGAATGACCTGAATGTCTCTTGCGAACAAACACACCAAACACACAGGAGTTCCTTCTTTTGCCAAAGATTGCTCGCAGTGACCCCTACGTTCACTTAGCAAGACGAGCGTTAGCAATTTCAAATGTAGCAAAAGAAGTCACTCAAAACAAACAAGGAGAAGAACCAACTTCACCAAGGCATCCATATAAAAGGAGTCAAGGTACGTATGGCCATCCAATATGAGATAGAGGCTCTTACAGACGGACACCCCTCTTAAATGAATTCTTTGGATCGTTGGAACTAAACCAACAAGCAGAAAGCAGAGAAAGAAAACAAACAAACACTCAAAGAAAACAAAGCCCAGCAAGCCTCAAAGGAACACACATTTAGTTTTAGTTTCAGTTTAAGTTCGTGTTCAAGCGGATTGAAGTCAATTTAGAAAGATAACGTTCAAAGTCTCAATGAGATAATGACAGTAGGCAGACGTAGTGAGAATCATTGGTGATTGATAAAAGGGAGAAATCCCGAAGGAGAGAGATCGAACGAAAGCTAGGTATCTGCAGGCAGGCATAGTGAGAACCACTGGCGACCAATGCTCAAAAGAGTTTTCGAAAGTGATAGGACAATGCCCCCTAGACCAGGTAGGTGCCCCCAAGTGTGAACCAGTTCCAATCCATGAAGAGTCGAGGAAAACTCAAAGACAAGCGCATGAGCTAGCAAACCAAAGCAGGAAACAAACTAAAGCAGGAAAGCGGGAAAACAAACTAAAGCAGGAAAGGAAGGAAACTAAAGTAGGAAACTAAGAGCCAAACGACGCTGAGATGAGATGTTACTTCAGGAAAACAAGAGGCGCCTGTTTACCAAGTTTTCACCATCTTGGCAGAGATTCTATTTTTGCTACCATGACGCCTGTTTACCAGGTTTTCATCAATGGCACATTTTTCTCTTTTTCAATTTTTTTGTACTTTTCTCTTTTTTTGCTTTTTTTGTATTTTTTGAATATCTCATTTTTTTTGTATTTTTGATCTTTTCATTTTTTTTTGTATTTTTGAAATTTTTCATTTTTTTTGTATTATCAAGGCGCCTGTTTACCAGGTTTTCACCAGGATAATAGATACATCAAAGTGCCTGTTTGCCAGGTTTTCACTAAGATGATCATTTTTTCAGGATATTTTGCAATTTTTAGGATTTTTTGCAATATATCAATTTTTAGGATTTTTTCAGGATCAATAAGTATGTACATGAGCATACTGAGAATGTCAGCTGTAGAACTTCTTAGATGAAGAGCGTTGATGGGCTCTTTGAGTTTCTCTCCTTTAGTGGTGATCTCTAGAAACATAGTCATTTGTAGCAATAGCCAGCTGAGAAGTTGCAGAATCAGAACCAGATGTTGTAGCCGTAACAGGAGATCCAACCAGTAGTGTCCAACAGTCAAGAGATCCATAGTCAAGGAAAGATCACCTAAGAAAGACCCACAAATATCCTCATGAACACATCTTAACTCTTTGTCAGATTTCCCACGCTCTAAATGCTTAGGAAGAGTACGTTCTAGATTTTTCTTAGTCATGTCATTAGCAATGAGGAGATGCTGATATGCACTTTGGGACAAGGCAAGATGGAGTGAAGAGGGTAAAGTATGAGAGGCAAGGGTGATGGAATGGAGGGAAGCATGAGAATTTTGGAAGCTTGAATGACAACTTTGATTTTTTCTTTCTTTGGAATCCACATAGCTTTTGAATTTTTTCTTCTTTACTTTGAGGTGCTTTTGATGACAATGCCTATAGAATGGATTTCGAGATCCATTTTTTATTTTATTTTCTGGCTTTTGATTGTCTTCTTCTTTTTGAGGACCTTTGCGGTCTTTTGAACACCTTTGTTTCTTTCCTTTCTTCATAGTCACATGTCGATTAGATGGGACATGGTGACCTTGAGATATAAGTGGATTCTTGTTATTTTTGTTTTTTATGTTGCACATCCAAGTTACTTCCAAAAGACTCAGGAATGGTGGATGAAAAAGGCTTATATGACTGGTTTAGGTGGAGAGGTGGAAATGGAAGTGGATGAGCCACTTTTTTGGAAGATGAAGAGGGAAGAGAAATCGATGGGATGAGCTCAAGTGCAAATATATCAGTATCATCCTCATCATTCATGAATGCATTAGATAGATTAGGAAAGTAATCTTCCATAGAGCATTGTCGATTGTGAGTCATCCTAGAAGAGTCAGATAAGTTTGGAGGAATATTATGTGAGCCTAACCAAGATGGTCTATTCCAAGAGTCAGGTCCCCTTTCAGGTGGTAAGAGTGCACGAATAGGAACCATTTCAATTCTAGATCTACCAATATTCCATGAAGCTATAACAGAATGGGGTCTCGGATACCCATGATTTGTTGGAGCAGTAGAAGTATAACTTGGAGCAGATGGCCTAGGAGCCATAGGAATGATCTCCATAGGAGGGTGGAAAGGATCATCATCAATAGCTTGATCTAGAGGATCATAACTTTCTCCTTTTTCTGATTTGTTAAGACTAGCATATAGGTGCATAGCATCAACTGGTATTTCTGTAGTAGCATCTGATATGGAGTCCGATTCAGCTAGAGACATAGTCAGAGGCAGACTTTCTTCATTGTTTTCATCTAACATAGGAAGTGTTTCTTCAACAGTAGGATCTTGTTCAGTAGTAGAAGTAGCAAAGTAATCTGGAATAGGCATATCTTGAGGCATACCCAAGAGAAGAGAAGCATCGAATAGTTTCTCCCAGTCAGTATGTGTGCCATTGGACTTGGCAATAGTAGGAGTCTGTTCAATAGCAGAAGTGGTGGAACAATCTAGAGTAGGCATACCCCAAGGCATACCCAAGATAAGGGAAGCATCCAACAATTGCTCCCAATCAGTATGTGTATCATTGGAATCGGCAGTAGTAGGATTTTGTTCAACAGTAGAAGTGGTAGAACAATCTATAATAGGCATACCTTGAGGCATACCAAAGATAAGGGAAGCATCCAACAGTTGCTCCCAATTAGTATGTGTGCCATTAGAGGCAGTGACATATTCAGTAGTAGCTGTAGTAGTAGAAATCTGTTCAGTAGAGTGTATAAAATCCTCCTGGTGAGGACCAAAATCATGTTCCTGAAGCACTTGAGAAGGTAGATAAGACTCTTTCTGGTAGTCTGAATTAGAATTTTGAACATTCAAAGATCTTTCATGTGTCATAGGATGAATCTGTGTTTCTTCATCATCTAAATTTGCATGAGAGTGCAAGCTGCAGCTAGGTTGGTCAAGCTCATAGCTTTGATAGCCAATACCAAATCTATCTTCAGAAGGTTCCTCATAGGAATGTGGAGATATGGGGAGAGCTGTCAATGACAAGATGGACTCAATCTGATATTCCCCCATGCCAATATCTTTGATCTTCAAGGTCTTTTCTATTTCTTTGAGCTTAGCATCATAGAACTCAATGGACTCTCTATTGGCAGGAACAAAGCTGTCTGTCGCTTGGGTAAGCATCTTAGCAGAGAAAGTATTTTGGCTAGCACTATTGTCAATGAGGATGCAGGGGATATTCTTGGGGCCTATCATAACTTCAGTGTGCAGGGGAGCATCATGCGGATGGCTTAAGGAATGATCATCTTCTTTGGAAAAGCACAAATAGTGAGGTGAAGTTAAATGACCCACCATAGATTGGAACTGATTGAGATCAAGATCTTTGGGGATGTTTTCCTTAGTGAGGGCTTTATCCATAGATAGTTTTGGTTTGGATGTTGAAGGTTCAGGACCTTTGAGCACAATCTTTGCATGAGATCGAGGGATAGCGTTCACACAAGCTGAAGATTTTGTGTAGTTATAAGAGGGAGGTGCAGGGCCTCGCAAGACAAAGGGAGTTTTGGGTTTAGGAGTATCCTCACTCCCTGGAGCAATGATCATGTCACAATGGGAGATCCAAGGTTTATTTCTAGCAAATCTGGAAGGTGGTTGAGATTCTGTCGTAGCCTTCTCAGTGGCATTGACTATTTGCATGCTAGAGCTAAGATTAAAGATAGACTTTGAGGGTTTTGGCATGTTAGAGCTGAGATTGAAAACCAACTTTGAAGGTTTTTGCATGTTAGAGCTAAGATTGAAAACCAACTTTGAAGGTTTTGGATCTCCCATCTTGTTGGTAGTATTATGAGAGATCGTGAAAGAGTTGATGGGTTCAAAAGGATCAATATGTTTAATTTTAGAAAGTGACCCTTCAGAGTCTTGCTGGTCTTCAAACAATGGGTTATAATATTCTTGAAATAGTAAGTCAGACTGTATCTGAAACAATGGATTGTAATACTCTTGGAATGACAAAGAATATGAGAATTCCTCACGAAGTTCAGATTTCATAAAAAATTCAAGATGACCTATGTCTTGATTACAAGGTTTACTTTGATCTTGATCAGCATTCTGAATGGGATAAGTCTTGCCACTTCGAGTCGTGACAGTCATAAATGAAGATGTAACGAGAGAAGATTCGGGATAAAGCTAGACTCTGTCTCTAAGATAACGAAAGGAGATAAATGGCTAGAATAGCCAAGATGCAAGATGAACCTGGTATGAATTGTCAAAAAGAGATGGCTAGAATAGCCGAGATAAGACAATCACAACATAAGGTACAAGAGCACAATGAGATAAGGTAGACTAATGAGAGACAATACGAGTCAAAGCAAAGATCGATCGATTCCTAACTCAAGACAACTAGTTTCTGACGGTGAACGACAGGAAAATAGAAAAACAAATCATGAACAAAAAGGCAGATCAGATTTATGTCATTGATCAAGCACATAAGACAGCAATCAAGGAGTTCAAGCAAATAGTCTTCAAGCAATGGGCAAGCGACAAAGCAACCTTGCGCATGAACAAGAATAGTGACTTAGTATTTCTACTCCCTAAGGAATCTACTTGTGTATGTTCTTGAGAATGTTTTAGCAGGCACTTAAAACACAACAACATCCTAGCAAGTTGTCTACAAAGATATACATGGCTTTTCTAAAGGGAGTCCTCGATATACACAAGGTACGTGAGGCCCAAATCCATAGATGAGAAGAATTAGAAATCACACAGCCGGGGGGAGACGGTAACCCAAATCTCCTCCTTCACTTCTCAAAGGTATAAAGTTCTTTGAGGCTTAGCCAAGAGTGAAATCTAACTCATTCCCAAGAGAGGTGTCTTTGGATTCACCTCCCGATATTTATACTTCACCGGAACACGGGAGTTAAGGTCGTCCCTTGAGGTGATGAAATCCCCAAGCAGGCCTTCTAAAAAAAATGAAAAGTAAGTAATTCTCTATCAAAAAGTATTGAAAAGCACTAAAGGTGGAACACTTAACCCTTCAAGTAAATGTGAGGTGAGTCCACAAAGTGGTGCATTTAACTCCTCACACAAACTCAAAGTGAGTCCACACCCTAGAAAACAAGTGAGTTCCAAAAAGCACAAAAAGGGTTGCCAAGTCGAACAATTAACGCTTCTTTCCTATAGACCCCTCCCCTTTAATGTGGCGCTAGGATTGCAACCACAGGGCGAAAATGAGGGGCCGGCGGATTAGCGAGTCCAATAACCCAAGATAGCAATCTAGATCAATCAAAAGTAATCTAAGACTGCTAATCAATACTACTCATAAGTGCAAGAGAGTTTGAATCATGGAATATTTAACTTTCCAAGTAAACATGAAGTGAGTCCACAAAGTGGTGCATTTAACTCTTCATGTAAACAAGGAATGAATCCATGCCCTCAATTACTCAATGAGATATTTTGATATTTGAAACCAAGAATTACTTAAGGTGTAAAAGACAAGCATGCATTTAAACACAAACTTCTATGAAAGCAAATCTATGTTCATTTATTTCCCATTAAGAGCATAAAAAATGTGTTCTATGAAAGCGTGTAACACTCAAGCCAAACACATGAGAGATTAATTTTATGCCCAAAACAAGTGTTATAGAGTTTTAAGAACTCACCTTAGGTCCAAAGATCTGCAATCCAGCATTTAGCACACATCCGAAAGTATAGAATCAAGACAAATCAATGGCAAACCGTAAGATATGTAACATTGTTGTCTTCAAGACAGTCTTTAAAGATTGATTTATTTGACCCATAAAATCACAATATAAAAATTTCTGGAAAGAATGATGTTTTTAGCTAACATCAAGAAATACCATTTCCCAAAATTATAAGGTCTTATGATTCAATTTGGTTCCTCAACCATTAACCTTTTTAGACTGCAATTGTTCTGTCATAAATCAGATTTAAAACATCAAACCCTGCCTAGGGAATCACATATCTTTCCCAAAAAAAATCAAAATTAAACCAAACAAATTTTATATTAACTATTAGTAAATCTAGTTTCTAAATATGTAATTCATTTATTTTTCCCATTCATAAATCATTTCCTATGAATAAATCATTGCCTGCAACTCCAATGCAGATTGTTAAAAACCAGTTTTCACTCAAATGCCCATAACTTTCACAAATCTGCATAAAAATAACTCAAACCAAAAGGAAATGAAAGATAATTCATGTATCTTTCCAATAAATATTATTAGAGCTCCTGATTCTTCATAATTTTTCTGCACCAAACATTTCAATCTGACTGTATTCAGAGAATCTCAAATCTGCAAATACCCACTTTCACCAAAATGATCATAACTTATTCATTTCTCAATAAAAATCAACCAAACTAAAAGCATGAGAAAGAGGATTCATAATTCTATCCATCCTTTACTTTATTAAAAAAATTTCAATCTGTAAATGGCCGTACAAGGCATGAAACCAACAGTAAAGCTGAAAAACCAATCAAGAATGAGGCCAGAAATTGATCTTTTCTGCCCCACGGTGGGCGCCAAAATGTATGTGACTAAATGTGACCTCTAAATCAGGCACAACACAACATGGTCATTATTCACTTGATAGAATTTGGGAGAGAGTATGAAGAACTCAATCCAAATTCCATGGTGAGGCGACCTGTTGCCTCCTATGTGAATGGGGTGTTTGAATACTCTCAGAACGAGAGCCAACAGCCGGGAGACCAATTCAACAATGGAGGATTTGAAAGAAAATATGAGAAAAATGAAACTAAGCTAAGAATGAATGCAATTAATCTAGAAAACTTTGAAAGAAATATGAAATGCAGATTTTTATTTGAAATAAAGATGATATTAGACTAAGAACAAGTAAGCAAATTTAATCTAAATGTGATGAAAAGATTATACTAATAATGAGATATTAATCTAATAAATGCAATAAAAAGCTTTGAAAACAATGAGATATGAGACTAAAAAATGCTATAGTGTAGATGCTCTCAAAAATTGCTCTCTTGAATGAGAAAAAGAGGTTCAAATAAATAGAAGAGCCAAGAGGAGGAGGAAGAGTTTCTTGATTCGAAACTCCTGACCCTTCATATCCCTTTTGGGACAAATAAGCATGAATTACTTAAAAAAAGAATGGAAAATGCCACACAAGTGGCCTTTCGAATATCTTGAATTATTAATTCAAAAAAGGTGTCCATTCAAATAACAAGCAATTATTAATTCCTTTTTATGGGTAATTAGCTAAAGAGGGTGGTTTGATTTAATTTAATTTAAAGCGCATAGGACTTTACAATTAAATTAATGTATCATAGGGGTAATTTAGCCAATTAAGTCAAAGACTTTAGGAATTAATTTAGCATTTGATTATTGTAATTTATGGTCTTTGCAATTGACATCAAGTCAAATTAAGTCAGATAGGAGAGAGAAAATTTCCTAGGGAACTAGGACTTTGGTGATGTAAAATCGAGATAATGCACCAAAATTGATGAAATTAAATAGGTGCCAATTTTGGGGTATTACAAATGGAAGCATGGTCTGTTACAAATGTAACAAGGTCAGTCTCCTAAAGAAAGATTATAGATCACCTATGCTGAGCAATGATAATCAAAATGAAGGTATCTATGAGAAATTGAAAAATGAGAGGGAAAAAACTTGGAGGAAGAAAGAAGAAGAAAACTCAAGTGAAGCCAGTACATCTGCGATCACCCAATCCAATGGATCAGGTGATCACACTTCTTCTAATTAAGCTTGAAAGGTATGTTCGGAATTGAGTCTTGCAAAGTCTTATCTTTCATCAGTTCCCAACATAGAAGTGAGAAAAAGTCCACATCTACATATATAGAGATGCATTAGGACATATTTGAGAAAAATAGACAATTTCATTTTTTATGTCAAGCATCAGTGTCTTGACCAAGCTATCAATGTATGTCGAGCTCCTGCTATGGCTGAAATGCTATGTACACTAAGCTGTATCACAATAGTTATATCGATCGAGCTTGTGAGTTTGCTAAGATAGCTATAATCTACCAAAACCTATACAAAGCATTTATGAGGCCCTAATTCTATTTTTGAGATTCTATAAAGTAGAAAGTTGCCATTAATTTCATTTCACCAGACTATTCAAAATTTTAGAGAGTGATTTAGAGTTTGTGAAACTAGATTAAGAAAAGCAATTCTGAATCTTCTCAACGTGCCATCAAAAAAATTCATCTATAGGGTTATTGACAAAAAGGTACTTTACTGAGAAAATATTTTCATTTCAAAAATGACAGTTTAAATGGCATCATCTTCATCTGCACCAGTCAAGAAACAAGGGATGGAAGTTTTCAATGTGCACCTTGTAAGGAATGAAGTTTGCAAACCGATGGTATTCAAGACAATGTTGGAAAGTGCTATTAAAGGAGATTTGAATGGAGCCCTATCTTCTATTCCAAAAAAAGTGTTATTGATGAATGACATTAGGTCTTGTTATATGTGCAAAATTGGAGAAATCAGTGATTATGAGATCATGGAAGCATATGACAAATTATGTGTTAATGGAGTGCTAAAGCCAGAACATAAGGTTGTTGCCGATCAAGGGTTAGTGCATGCCCTAAATTTCTTGCAAAATTTCAAAGTGGAATGGATAAAGATCATTTTGAGTCAAGTACATGACATGCAGTTATGGCTAGAAGACAGACCGGTGAAGATCACAAAGAAAATGATACACAAAGTCACTGGTTACCCTACAATTGATAGAAAGAGAATAATGAAATGTGTAGGAAAAGAGGATATTCAAGCTAACACCCAGGAAGTTCGGAACAAATGTGGAATGACAATTTCCACCATAACTGACCTGGAAATTGACTTCATTGTTAGAGTCATCTCGCCCAAGTTTTATCAATCCAGTCGGTTGGATAGTGTCCCATGTATGGCAGTGGACCAGGCATGGAAGATATTCAAGAAAGGGCACACATATGACCTTGTCGAGCTCTAGCTGAATCAACTTGCTGAGAAATTGAACTCCATTCAGATGGTGAAGAATTCTATGTGTAAGTTTGGTTCCCTACTAATTTGTCTATTCTTTTATGTCAAGAAGTGTTTTCCTACACATGGAGATGTAACATGGGACAAGAAGAAGCCCATCACTATTCAAATAAAGGATTTTATAAACCAGATTGGTGATGATTTTGAAGGGATAATGGATAATTACTTCATTGGGTTTAAGAAGAAAATGAGAAATAGGACTAGAGTTCTTGTGTCTTTGATTGATAAATACAGTAAGGATATATGTTTTCTAGTAGACACAGACTTCACTTATGCACAAGGAGTCCTACCTAGGGTTTCATGGCTAATGCCTTTACCCTATGAACTCAACGTAGATGACTACTGTTGCAATCACAACCCTCTTACCTGAAGAAATTGATACAAAGGCACCTTACTTTGGAACATTTGAAGAAGCCAAATCCAAGATCTCTGTGGGATTATTGGCTACCACCACTGAGAGGAAAAGAAAGAATATAGTGAAAAATCTAGAAGACTATGTTAAAGAATCTAAGAAGGATGCTCCACTAGAGTTGACCCAAGGATTGGGAGAAGATGAACAGAGTGCAACTAGTAGTAGTGAAAAAGAAGAAGAAGAAGAGAAGAAACCAGTAATTGCCAAGTCCTCGGTAAAGAAAAGAGTGTTGAAATGTAAAGTGTCTGAGACACCATCACTAAGGCCTCGAACTAGAAGAACTACTACCAAGACTCCTAAGATGCCTCCTGCATCTACAAAGTGAAAATCCACACAACCCAAGTCAGTGCTGACTAAGGCTATGAAGAATCCAAGAAGGAAACTTGTTTTAACACAAGATGATGATGAAGAAACTGAAAGTGATGAAGGAATAAAGGGGAAGGTCACACAACAGGGTGCACATCAACTCACTATTGATGAATTATGTCTTAAGATTACTAGCACTGCAGCAATGGATGAGGTGAAAAGATTAAAGTTTGGAAACATGAACATTGGAGATAAAGAAAAAGTTGAGGATTCTATTCTTGAAATGTTATGCATTTTCAAGATGCTCCCAATCAAAATTGAAAATAGGATTCCAAAAGAATTATGCAACAGGGTTGCATAGAAATGGGAGTATGCTCTGCAAACAAAGAAGGAAATAAGGGAGAGTACATTAGCACAAGTTGAATCCAATCTCACCCCTACAAACATCAAATAGATATTGAGAAATACAGAGGCAAATTTGATCCTAAACTTAGAGCCTATCTAATTCTTTAACACAAGGTTGAAGATGTTGTACAAGAAAGTCTTAAGATTTGGGAGGTATTGTTTGGATTGTTACCCACCCAAGATGAAGGAAAAGATGCTACTACTTCCACAGTTGTTGAACCTAAAACCAAGAAAAATAAAATGGAGACTATTACTCCTAAGGAAGTGAAAAAACAAGATACATCTGTGGTTCGCATTGTTGACATACCGGAGGGGAGCCCTATTAAGAATTCATTCTTAACTAAGGATGATTTAAAGAACATGAAAGCAACTGTCACACCCTTGCCAAGTAGTAACATTGTACTATTACAAGTCATCGATTATCCAGTAATTACAAGCACACAATCTATTGATGAGAATCCTACACTACCTAAAGTTGCTACGATGGACAAGTTAGTCAGTACAAGCCTTACCAAGGAATCTATCAAGTTGGTACCACTAACTCCACCTCCATCTGCTGAGGAAGAAGACAAAGCAAAAGAAAAAATTCAAAGTCCTCTTATGAAAGAACATAGCACAGAAGAACATGGAATCAAGTTAGATGAACAAGCTATTAGTCCTCATGCCAAGGATAAGGGGAAAGAAGTAGAAAACATCAAGGGAAAATTAATTGAAGAACAAGAGCCAAAGGAGAAAGAGGCAATCAAATCTCTTGTACAGATGCTAAGTGGAAGCACCCCACCAAGAGTACAGAAGGAGAAAGATGAGGTAGACATTGATGAAGTAATTGTTATTCCTAAATGGGATACAAATAACCTTTCCTATGAGCAACTGCAGATAATGAAAGATTTGTTGACAAGGAAAAGAAGGCAAGAAAAACTCCAAACAAAGCATAAAAAAAAAAAGGTTCTTCATGAAATCAAAGATATATTTAATGAAGTTTATGACTTATCAGATGCAAATAGTTTCATTCCCATATTGGAACAACTTGTACACATTGTTCAGAAAGTCAATAATAAAGTTAGCTATGCAAGTGATAAGTTATTTGAATGGTCTGAATGATAGTTTGAGACAAAAATGCTGGAGAAGATATCTACCGAGATAGGAGTGAAATAGGTTGAGCTAACCAATTTGGTAAAGGAGACCGAGGGATTAGTTGTGAATGGATAGTCTCTAATGGCCAAAATATGTAATGTTGAATTGTTCACTAAGGAGAATCAACAATTGCTTGATACTCACAAGCAAGGGATCAAAGCTACAAGTCAGTCCCTTACCTTGGATGCAGACACTAGTGCTGTACATTATGTAAAAATCATGCACACACAATGTTAGTTAGCTAAGCTGATGGGTAATGATGGCAAGATTTGTTCTTGCCTACTCTCTATTCAAACTATTTTAACAACCCATCTGGAGGATATACAGAGAAAGTTAGCAAAGGCTAAAGAATTGATCTAGAGTGATCCACATTTGTCCATAGCTAAGAGTCTCATTAGTTTAGCTACCAATTTAGAAGTGAAAATAGAAGTGTTAACATTGCTTCAACTACTTGGACAAATGCACTTTACATGATCATGGTGCTCCATAAACCTTTTCTGGAGAAATTTTGTGAGCTACCCACTAATGAAGAGATTAGTCATGTCAAAAACAAGGGGGAATCATCATGACATGAGTACAAACAAGGATTGAATAGAGATATGTAACAAAATTTTTGAATGTATATATATCTCAGGGGGAGTATTAGGTTAGTACAAACATATTTTTGTAATTGTAAATACAAATGTCATGACAAAGTGTTTTTGCCACTAATGTCAAAGGGGGAGATTGTAGATCCCTATAGTTTTGTTGACCATTAGTGCTTCACACTTAGTCATATATGTAGGCAATTATGGTCGGTCATCACTACGACCCAATCATTTTGTAAAGGCCGAGTTATATATTGTATACTTACCGAGTAGTAGTATTATCGAGTAATGGTCACTATGTGTTTGTAATATGCCGAGTATAGTTGTTTTTGAGTTACATATATCAATGATTATCGAGTGATAGAGAAGTTCAACTGATGTTGAGTACAGTTAATGTCAAGTGCCAAGAATAGCTTTTGCTGAGTTAACCAAGAATGACATACAAGTTTGGAATGGCACAATGATCAAGGTAAACCATTTTTGGTGATAATGATGTCTTGTATTTTTTCTATTGAGGTAATTATGGAGGTAATTATGCATCCTTTTTATTATCATTGATCCCAATTAAAACCTAGAGCCAATTAGAAAAATGTATAGTTTAGGCGGAAATAGAAATAAATCTGAACTGTAGATCTTGAAATGGTAAAATGTTTTTTTATTATATAAGGGAAAGATCTAAACCAAGAGAAGTGTGTGAGTCAGAGAGAGAAGAGATACTGAGATCAAATGAGTATGAGAAAATGATTAGAGAAATATATTCAGAATAGTTAAGTATTCAGATAGAGTCCAGTGACCGACCTAAGAAGTGAAAGGATAGAATCAAGAAAAATTAGATAGAAGAGATCAAAATATAAAGTAAAGAGGAGATCTATAATCTGCATATAAGTGCAAACTAAAAGATTAGGTATTGAGACATTTTGACCATTGTATCAGGGTAAATCTCTTAACCGGGTAGTCTTAACAGACTTTATGTAAATCTCCTTATCGAGTGCTTACTTTATTGTAAGTTTATAAATCTTTTAACAAGGTAGACTATATAAGTCTTTTAGCTTTTGACCGAGTAGACCTTTCATAGGGTAGATCATGAATTGATCACATTTTGTAAGCCTTAATAGGAAAAACTTATTACTGTAGTAGTGAAGATTTGTGGGTGTCATCCCCACCCCCATTTTTACCTTTCAAGGGTTTCTGGGTTACCAAAATCATGGTGTTATGAGTGATTTTACTTATGCTATGTTATATGTTTAGTTGCTTACAATGATCAAGTTTTATTTGTGTCATGCATAGAGTTTTATTAGATCAAAAGGTTAAAGTAGACAATATCTAATTCACCCCCCCCTCTCAGTATTACTTTCCCATTTATATTTCCAACACCTATTTATTTTATACTATTAATTATTTCTTATTTTCATTAAATTATTCTATCACTACTATTGCACTTTCCTTTTTTCTATAGTATTCAAGTGATCAATCCTCTCTTCCTAAAGAAATTATATTTTTTTCATGTTTCTCATTAAACACCACAACTTCATGCTCAAGTGCTGCATCCAAATCCTTTAAAGAATAATACTTTATTTTTGTGAATCTTTACTTTATAATAAATTTTTTTATCTCTTTAATGAATACTTGTTCCCCTGATCTTAACTTCTGCACTTCCATATCAATTTCATTCATCCATCTCTTTTTTCTCCCTTTCTCCAATATAGGAATTGTCAACACCCAATAAATCACAAATACTCACTTTTTTTTTCCCACAAATCTCACTACTAGCCTCTATCTAGAAAGATTCTAGAAGATGTGCCTCTCTAAGACCTCTTCCATATATTTTTTCTTAGTGGAATAAATCTACACACTTTCTTCCCAACTTAATCTCTATTGGAGGACATCCAATATGACCAATTAATTCTCACAGCTTTTTCCACCTCAACCATTCTCCACCCATAGTTCCTAGTGTAAATGACCTCCCTCATGTAAATATTCCTACACACTCAAGACCATAAGATATGATACTACTTGATAGAAACAAAAACAATATTCACAAATATTCATGACCCTTTTATATCTTCATGGTAGTAATAAATAGTAATAACATGCCTATCACTTTTGTGGAAACACATTTACAATACTAGAGATTTTTAAAAATATGGAGAATACTACAAGTCACAAAAAATATTACATTCTCAACTCAAATTATATCACACAAAATATTTATTTAGATACTCTTTGCTTACATGTCAACACTTGATGGCCATGAAGAAATGAAAATACATTAATAAAAACTATGCAAATACAAACTAGTGACCATTGTTAGGTAGTGGTTATCCTCTCTTCTATCTAAGTCTTCTTTGTTTTATGCATTCAACTAAAAGATGATTTATTATTCTTCAATACTTTTGTAGCCTATTATGTTATGCATAATCTCCATGTGTTACCTTGAACGAAAGTCTTCTCTATAGATTGTCTAGGTATCCTCCTTCCCTCATGATGTTCTTCCTATAGTTACTATGTATCCACTCACTACTTCTTACCTTTGTATACCCCTTACATAAACCTAATTATCTTTTCTACATGTTTTACTTCATCCTATGTGCCCTCTCTCTTTATGGTTAATTTTTTTATCCTCCAACTTATTCCATATCACTTCTCTTCCTCTTCTTGTTCTCCATCATCCCTCGAAATTCTTCCTCTTTCCTGCTATCTATTTTAAATATATCTAAAAAGGAACCATTTTAGGAAGACACGTGTCCATTCTCACAATCTCTCCATGTGGAAGGGATTGAAACTACCAAATTTTAATGTTTTTACTAAACTTAAAACTTTCTCCCAAATCATTCATTTAACAACAAGATGGGAGAAAATTAACAAAATATTTGAATTTCAATTTAAACACCAAAATTTTAGAACATCAAATTGAAATTTATTTTTAGTTAATGTCAATTGTCAATGCATTCAAGATTTTATTGTATCATCTATCAAGTACATCATATCTAAGAGCTACAATATTTTGTCCATATTGGCTCTTGTCAAATTTGACAATATCCTTAGGGATGTACACAAGTCAATAGATATATTGGCCAATCTTTGCCACTTCATAGCCTCAATATAGACATGGAGCTCCTTGCACATTATCCTTGCAAATTCTTTGTAGCCACCCTAAATGATTAAATCATAGATGTTTCCTAAATATCGATGAACTACCATTTTGATGATGGATTTCTATATACATTTTTACAAACATATACATTGGAAATATCTATATTTTTTAGTAATATTTACTTCTTTCTAATTAGATTGAATTACAACACCTTTCTATTTTTCAATTTTGTTTGGTATCGTCTTTCTACCCTAACTATGAATTACTTCATTTGGTACTCAATGGAAGGGATATCATTCAAACTAAACCTGATATTTATGATGTCTTAAAAAATTATATTTCTCTCTAGCCTATTTTGGTTAAGAGAAACAATGCTGACTACATTGAGGGCATGTAGGGTTTTGACCATAATTTATCTCAGAACTTTTCTATTTTTTCTACAATAGTTTCATTTTCCTAAATAGAGTTTCCTTCATGGTCTAAGTGGAGATAAATTTTGTAGTTACTAAGATTATTACTGAAGGTTTAACACTCACACATTCTATTGCTAGCTACAAGGAGGACTTCAAAAGATTCTTGTTTCTAGGGGAAAAATATCCTCGTTGCAAAATGGGTTTAGGAAAGAAGATATTATAGGACAATGGGAGGATTTTCCACTAGTTCTTATGAAGTACATCATGCTAGTTGGGTTTACCCTAAAACAACTACTATGGTGAACAACATGACCAAAGGTAAGTATATGCTACAGATTGAGATCCTTGATATTTACAATGGTTATTCATCATCCTTGTTGACTAGGTTAGAGAGGATCCATGAGAATTATCCCACTAAGAAAATATATTTCTATCTCAAGCCTCCTTTGGCTAACCTTGCTACCCCCACTCACTCTTTTACTTCATCTTTCGATGAATTTGGAAAGCCATAATTGGTAAAAATATTGATAAGCTTTGTGTTGCCTATTTAATGAGATTATAAAGTGGATGATATCTCAGTGGCATATGGCTAAAAAAAAGATCAATCGACTCAAGAATTTTTTGGAAGCATATGGTAGATCTAGAGACTAGTCTAAAGTGGTGAATGATGAGAGGTTTTGAGTTCTAGATGAATAAATTTATAATAGGTTTAATCATTTATAAAACATTAAGACTCTCTACTGCACGCTAAGTTGGAGGAGGGAAGGAAATCTTATATGCTATTGCTACTAGAAAAAAATAATCGTGATGATCTTAAAAGAAATTTAAAGGGGGTTTTAAATTTTAGAAAATAGATGATGACCAAGACCTTTGGCTCTCTATAAGCCCTTAAAGAGAAGATTCATTACTACCCCATAATTATAAGGAGGGAAAGGAAATCCTATATGATATTTCTACCATAAAAAAATAATCCTGATGATCTTAAAAGAAATTTAAAGGGGGTTTTTAATTTTAGAAAGTAGATAATGATGAAGATCTTTGGCTCTCTCCAAGTCCTTCAAAACCATAGGTGTGCCAAAAGAAAAATAAAATAGATAGTGTTTGGCTTTGCAATAAAGGCTCCTAATGCTCCTACTCCTAAACAAGGTATAAAGAAAAATGGTTCCTTTATTAACTTGATGGAGTTGAATCATGTTTGGAAAGTTTTGAAGCTCCCTACCCTTAGTTCCTCTCATTTTGGAGGTGTTAGGAATGAATGCTAATGTTTGGCATCCATTCTATAGTATTTGTTTTTTCATTCATGACTATGATTGTCATTTATGTCAACACAGTGATTTACTAGACTTGTAGAGAAGCAGACAGTGTTTGGATTAGCACATGTGGGATATTGTAGTTGGAGATATGTGATTTTTAGGATATAATCTTTGATATGTTATATTTTTATTATTAAGATTTCATATAGTAATTAATTTATTCATGGAAGTTATGAGCATTTTGGTGGAAGCAGTATTCAAGCAATACTCCTGAGTAGCGGTTTGTGGAAATCGGATGATATCTCCTAATCGGGATGGAATATGATTTTGCATAGTTAAAGGGAAGTTGAAGACACATTGATAGTGATGTGGATGACAATGAAAAATTTGAGGTCACATGAGTGAATAATTATTGTAGTTGGAAGCTGACAGTTTTGTGTAATTTTGATGTAGCATGTGGAAACTTTTATTTTGTAATTATATGCCAACTCATTTGTAATTACTTGAGTGTGGTATAAAGGAAGGAATGTTTTTCATTATTGTAATATTGGTTGTAATGGTTGGATGTGTTGATGTATGAATGAAGTGAAGAAAAGAGATAATTGTGAAAGTGAATTTGTAAAGGAAGACATGCGAGGTACATAGATTTGAAATTGAGATCTGGTGTAATAGTGAGTGCGGTTTGGCATAGTCAGAGAAGAGGTAGCATATTATTCTCTTGAGTAATACAAAGATCAGTGGGATAGTGTGTTCAATGATCTTACCCTGAAGCTATTTTGGTAGTGGGTCCTTTTGTCTTCCATAACTCTTAACAGGGTTAGAATCTTTTAACAGGGATTCAAAATCTCCTAATAGGGATTCATATGTACTGAATGTATTTCATAAGAATCTTAATAGAATCCATCCTTTCACAAGGAATATTCATATTAGTTCATCTTTTGTGGGCATCATTCCCACTAGGGTTTACTCTTTGATCAAGAGGTTCCCTAGTCAACATATCTTGTGTCATTGTGTTATTGTGTATGAATATCTTTCTATGGTTGGTAATTATATTGCTTACATGGTTTAATGTTGTTGAAGTTGATAAAATTTATAATTATCAGATAATTGATTCACTCCCCCCCCTCTTAATTATCTTGGTGGAATTTAATATCTAACAATTGGTATCAGAGTGGCAAGTCCTTGAAAAAGAATTTTAACAGCTTAAGGATATCCATGGTGAATTTCAGAAAAGAAAGCCCTAAGTTTGATGCAATAAATTTTGATAGCTAGAAATAAAAGATCAAGACACACCTACTATGTTTAGGACCTAGTTATTGGTTGATTACAAAGAATGATAAGACTATCATTAAAGAGGAAAATCTTGAAACATGTACAGTTGATGAGAGAGAGATCTATTCTTGTGTAACATACTTGTAAGAGAAGCACTTTTGACAACCCTTCCAGAGAATTAGTACAATTATGTAAAATGTTTGAAAAAATCTTATGAAATTTGGAAAGCTTTACACTCTACTTTCTAAGGTGATGAACATGCAAAAAGAGTTAGATTACATAATTGGATATGTGGATTTGCAGATATAAGAATGTTGGAAGTTGAATCTGTTAGAAGCTATATTGGTAGAATGTTAGAAATTGTCACAGGCATAAAATCTTGTGGAGGAACAAAGACAGAGAATGAAGTGATATGGAAGATTCTAAGAACACTGACTCATGTACTTAAGAAGACAACATAGATGATTGAACAAGTTATACCTTGTACTACAAACTTTACAAGAGAGACTCTTCTTGGAAGATTGGAAGCAGCAGAGATGAACTTGAGGTTATCAAGAGACTCAACTAGAATGGAGACAACATTCTGAAACCTTCTCAGGCGGTTAAAATTGCCTATATAAGAAAGGTCTGTAGTGTTGTCTTAGGTAGTTTAGGATAGTTATGGATAGTAGATCTGGGTATTTATTCGAGGCTTTTTCCTACAGAATATTGTAAGGGAATGCCCATGTGGCTTTGCATATTGTAATTCTGAAAGTTTGTAATTCCACATTTGTGGAGATAATAAGAAGTCAATTTTTTGTTCTTGCATATGGTTGTTGTTTCTTTGTTTTTGTTATGTGTTTGTGGTATTAAGGGGAGAACCCTTCATCAGGTGGTATTAGAGTAGGAGTTCTTGAGTGTGTAAATAGATCACCAATTGTGAGGTAGTTTGCACCAGGACCATGGGTTAGGGTTTCTGTGTAAACAAATCATTGACAATGAGGTAGTTTGCACCAGGACCATGGTTAAGGTTTTACTACACATCACAAAAAATGCCTCCATGAAGGGAATGTGGTGGAAGAGATGGTGTTGTAACACCTGAGGTTAGAGCCCTCTAGAGACAAGTGCAAGCATTGCAAGAAGAGATTCATAGAGGAATGAATCTTAATGTCAGAGACAAAAGTGAGGAAGAAGCCAAAGAAGAAGATTAAGAAGGAGAAGTTGAAGTTGTGAACCCAGAGGAAGAAAGACTTTTTTGGGCAATTTCCAAGATCAGGAAGAGACCTAAGATTGAGGTTCTGATATTTTCCAGAAATCTTAACCCAGAGGAATTGATCGACTGGATCAATGAATGTGAAAAATATTTTGAGTATGATGATATCAAGGATCCTGATCGGGTCAATTTTGTGAAGGCCAGACTGAAGGGTCATTCAAAGATATGGTGGCAAGAGATTCAATTGGAGCAAAATCAAAGAGGAAAGGATAAAATTACAAGATGGGATCAAATGGTGGATAAATTAAAGCGATAGTTCATCCCTGTTGATTATGAGCTTGACCTACTGAGGAAAATGCAAAGTTTGAAGCAAGCAAGAAGATCTGTTCAATAGTATATAGAGGAGTTCTATCGAATCTTCATCAAATAAGGACATGCAGAAGCTAATAAGGAGAAAGTTGCCTATTATCTTAATGGGTTGAGACCGAGCATTCAGGAAGAATTGAATCTACTTTGAATGAATAGTATTGAAGAGGCATATCAGTTTTCCCTAAAAGTAGAGGAAAAGCTGAATAAGAAGTTTGAGAGCAGAAAAAGTGGAAGAGGTTGTGATGGAAGATCTGGTGCATAAGGGATATCAAGTTTGGTTTAAGGAGAAAACTTGTGTGATAAAGGATAAAGATGGAAATCTAATTGGAACTAGATCTAGAACTAGAGGTAATGTATTTCAATTGAATCCTATTCAGATGACATGCTTGATTACTAAAATTGATGACAATTGGTTGTGGCATAGAAGGTTTTGTCATATAAAATTTGATAACATTGTGAAAGTGAGTACTACACTTGCAGTAAGGGATTTGCCTAAAATTATGAAGCCTACTAACATGATTTGCAAAGAATGTGTGATGGCTAAGCAAAAGAGAAGTTCATTTACTAGTAAGAAGTTCACATCGGCAAAGAAGTTGGAGATTGTTCATACAGACTTGAGCGGTCCTACCAGGACTAGAGGATTCTATGGAGAAAGGTATTTTATGATTCTTGTTGATGATTTTACAAGAATGATGTGGATTGCATTTCTAAAAGAAAAATCTAAAGCATTTGATAAGTTTAAGATCATTAAGAATAAAGTTGAGAATGAATTTGGAATGAAGATATGTTTGAGGTCTAATAGAGGTGGAGAATTTACTTCTAGAGAGTTTAACACTTTTTGTGAAGTGAATGGTATTAAGAGATCTTTTTTAGCCCCTAGAACACCTGAAAAAAATGGTATTGTAGAAAGAAGAAACATGCCAGTAATTGAAGTAGCAAGAGCTATGTTATTTGAGAATAACTTGGCAAAGACATTTTGGAGAGAAGTGGTGACTACATCAGTATATACAATGAACAAAGTACAAATCAAAGTAGATATAGGTAAGACACCTTATGAATTATGGTTTGGACATGCACCCTCAGCTAAGTATTTTAGAATTTTTGGAAGAAAATGTTATATAAAGAGAGATGATGATATTGGAAAGTTTGATCCTAGAATTGATGAAGGTATTTTTCTTGGATATTCTTTGAAGAGAAAATCATATAGATGTTATAATAAGAGAACTAAAACTATTGTTGAGAGTGCAAATGTTAAAGTTGATGAGAAGTTTAAAAATCAAGAAAGAATACTTGATTATGAATCTGATGAAGAAGCTAATCCTCAGCCTAACATTGAAACTATTGAATTATTCTATGACACTAATAGTGAATTGTTGAATGAGAATCATATTGTAGAAGAAACCAGAGAAGAATCTAGAGAAGAATCTATAGTTGAAACAAGATCTGTGACTATGACACCGAATAGGTACCTATCTAGACATCATCCTATTGAACAAGTTATTGGAAGTTTGGATAGAGGATTTATGACTAGAAATAAGGTACATTTATGTTTGATTTCTCAAATTGAACCTAAATCTACTAATGAAGCTTGTGAAGATGAACATTGGATTAATGCTATGAAAGAAGAACTAGATCAAATTGAAAAGAACAAGACATGGGAATTGGTTCCTAGACCTAAAGACAAGAGTGTGATTGGAACTAAATGGGTATTCAGAAACAAGATGAATGAACAAGGAGAAGTAGTAAGAAACAAAGCAAGATTAGTATGTAAAAGATACTCGAAGCAAGAAGGAATTGACTATGAAGAAACCTTTGTACCAGTAGCAAGACTTGAAGTAGTAAGAATGTTTTTGGCTTATTCATCTTTTAAGAAATTCAAAGTGTATCAGATGGATGTGAAGTCCGCATTTCTGAATGGTGAATTGGAAGAAGTCTACATTGAGCAGCTTGAAGGTTTTCCTTTGACTTCAGAAGGAGACATGGTATTTAAACTAAAAAAAAATTATATGGACTAAAGCAAGCACCTAGAACTTGGTATGATAGATTGGATAAGTATTTGTTGAAATTGGGATTTACTAAAGGAACAATAGATAGTAATCTATAAACAAAAGAAATTGAAAATGGAATGTTAGTTATAGTTATTTTTGTTGATGACATTATCTTTGGAGGAGAAGATGAAGCTAGTGACAAATTTGCTGATGAAATGAAGACAAAATTTGAAATGAGCATGATTGGTGAGATGAAATACTTTTTGAGATTATAGATAACACAGAACAATGATGGTATCTTTGTTAGCTAGAAAAAGTACTTGAATGATTTGCTGAAAAGATTTGGAATAGAAAACTGTAAACTAGTTGGAACACCTATGGTTACATGACACAAACTATCAAGAAAAGATGAAACACTAGTAGTTGAGAAAAATAAATATAGATCCATGATTGGAGGATTGTAGTACTTAAAACACACTAGACCAGATATACAACATTCAGTTGGAATGATAGCAAGATTTCAAGCTGAACCTAGAGAATCACATTATGCAACAGTAAAGAGAATATTGAGATATTTAAGAGGCACAGTGGACTATGGATTGTGGTATGAAAAATTTGATGATTTCACCCTATGTGCATATACAGATGCTGATTGGGGAGGTAGTGTTGATGATAAGAAAAGCACTAGTGGTGGAGCCCTTTTTCTTGGAGGAAGATTGGTCTCCTAGTTGAGCAAGAAGCAGAATTGTATTTCACAGAGTACAGAAGAAGCAGAATATGTCACACCAAAAAACAATTGTAACCAGATAATTTGGATGAATCAGATGCTAAAGGATATTGAAATTAAGTTTGTTGAGCCTATTGTCATACATTGTGACAACACCAGAATAGTCAGTATGTCTAAAATTCTTGTATTGCATTATAAAACTAAGCATATAAATATCAAGTATCATGTTGTAAGAGAGAAAGTTGCTAAGAAAGAAGTCAAACTATAGTACATAAGCACAAAGGAACAAATAGTAGACATATTTACAAAGCCTTTGCCTAAGGATACATTTGAGTATCTGAGAGGTATGCTTGGGGTTATGCCCTAGCCTACTTTTGAGTAATGATGTAGTTGATTGCATCCATCCAGTTGTATATGAGCCCTATCTTTTTTTAGATTGGATGTTGGTACTTCCTCTATGGGGGAGTATGTGTATTTGAGATGAGTCATGAGGACTCTTGTGAATGGATTTTCTAAAATAGTGTCTTTTGACATTGAGTTGTTGTTGACATAGTGATGAAATTTTTGTCATTGAAGTCAATTGGGGAGAAGTGTACATGAAAAACCCTGTGTACCATCTGTTGGAGAGAACTTAATAGGATAACAAAGCAAGATTTGTTTGATGAAGAAGATTTGAAGAACTTTCAGAGTATCAGTGCGACAGTATTGGATTTTTGGAACATTGGATGTTTTTCATCTTTGTTTCCATCAATGCCAATGGGGGATATTGTTAGGAATGAATGTTGGATGTTGGCAGTCATTCTGTAGTAGTTATTGTTGCATTCATGACTATGATTATCATTGATGTCAACATAGTGATCTTCTGGAGAGTAGTAGAGAAGCAGATAGTGTTTTGATTAGTGCACATGGGATATTATAGTTGGAGCTATGTGATGTTGAGGTTATACTCTTTGATATATTATTTTCCTATGGTTAAGAGTGCAAATAGTAATTCATTGATTCATGGAAGTTATGAGCATTTTGGTAAAAGCAGTATTTAGGCAATGTTCCTAAGTAGTGGCTAGTGGAAATCGGATGATATCTCCTAATCGGGATAGAATCTAGTTTTACATAGTTAAAGGGAAGTTTGAGACACATTGATGATGATATGGTTCATAGCACAAACTTTGAGGTCGTACGAGTGAAGAGTTATTACATTTGGAAGCTAACAGTTTTGTGTAATTTTGATGTAGCGTATGAAAACTTTTACTTTGTAATTATGTGCCGACTCATTTGTAATTATTTGAGTCTGGTATAAAGAAAGGAATTTTTTTTTTTATTGTATGTAGTAGAAAGATATAAAAGAAGTGTGAGCATGGTTTGGTTGCATGCGAATGTAAGCATGAAGTGAAGAAAAGAGCTTAAGAGATTCTGAAAGAAAAATTGTGAAGGAAGACATGCAAAGTTCAGAGATCTGGAATTGAGATCTGATGTAGTAGTGAGTGTGGTTTGGCATAGTAAGGAGGTAACATATTTCATATTATTCTACTAAATAATATCAAAGTTATTGGGACATTGTGTTCAGTGATCTTACCCTAAAGCTATTTGGGCAATCGGTCCTTCTGTCTTCCATAACTTTTAACAGGGTTAGAATCTTTTAACAGGAATTCAAAATCTCCTAATAGGGATTTATATGTACTAAATGTATTTCATAAGACTTCTAATAGAGTCCATCTTCTCACAAGGAATATTCATATTAGTGCATCTTTTGTGGCCATCATTCCCACCGGGGTTTACTCTTTGATCAAGAGGTTCCGTAGTCAATATATCTTGTGTTATTGTGTCATTGTGTATGAATATCTTTGTATGGTTAGTAATTAAATTAATTACATGGCTAAATGTTGCTGAATATGATACCATTTATAATTATCTATTAATTGATTCACCCCCCCCTCTTAGTTATCTTGGTGGACTTTACTTTCTAACACTGATATTTTCCAGAAATCTTAACTCAGAGGAATTGTTCGATTGGATCAATGAATGTGAAGAATATTCTGAGTATGAAGATATCAGGGATCCTGATTGGGTCAAGTTCACGAAGGCTAGATTGAAGGGTCATGTGAAGATTTGGTGGCAAGAGATTCAATTGGAGTGAAATTGAAGAGGAAAGGATAAAATCACAAGATGGGATTGAATGGTGGATAAATTAAAGTGATAGTTCATCCCTGTTGATTATGAGCTTGACCTACTAAGGAAAATGAAAAGTTTGAAGCAAGTAGGAAGATCTCTTCAGTAGTATACAAAGGAGTTCTACCGAATCCTCATCAAAATAGGACATGCAAATGCTGATAAGGAGAAAGTTTCCCGTTACCTTAATGGGTTGAGATCAAGTATTCAGGAAGAATTGAATCTAGTTTGAATGAACAGTATTGAAGAGGCATACTAGTTTTCCCTAAAAGTAGAGGAAAAGCTGAATAAGAAGTTTGAGAGTAGACAAAGCGCAAGAGGTTGTGATGGAAGATCTAGTGGACAGTCATATGAAGATTGAAATGCAGATTCAAAAAAGAAAGATGAGGCAAGTAACAGTCAGAATCAGAGAGGAGCTAATTTCAATTGTTTCCAAGATCAGAACAATAGATATTAGAGAGGAAGAGGAAGAGGACAAGGTTCAAGAAGAGGAGGCTTCCATGGAACATGTTTTCACTATGGAGAAGAAGGTCATAGGGAATTTGATTATCCTTAATGCCAAAGATGGATCGATAGGAGGAATGAAGGCCAGACCATAGTGGCACATTTAGATGAAGATGCTGAAATTGGAGAAATGTTGATTAACATAAGAGTCCTGCTGAGTGGTGAGAATGAACTTGAACAAAGGAGGAGCCTATTTCACACTAGATGCAAGTGTGAGGGTAGATATTGTGATGTGATTATTGATAGTGGAAGCACTAAAAATTTGGTGTCAGAAAAGATGGTGACAAAGCTAAAACTCAAGAGGTAGAAACATCCACATCCATATTGGGTTGCTTGGGTGCAGGATGACCACAAGGTCATGGTCAGTGAACAGTGCCTAGTAAAGTTTAAGATCGATGGGTACCAAGATGAGTTACTATGTGATATCATATCTATGGATGCATGTCATATGTTGTTGGGTAGACCTTGGCAGTTTGATAGATGTGTTATACATGATGGTCATGTGAATGCCTATTCCCTGACAAAGGATAGAGTGCGACATAAGCTAAAACCATTGAAGAAAATAGAAGAAAAGGTATGTGGTAATACAAGAATAAATTTTGTTGATAGAGGAAATTTCTTAAATGGTATGAGGCATGAGCATATGTGTTTTACCTTAATTCCAAAGACTGAGAAAAAGGAAGTAGAAGATGTACTTGTAGAAGTTGAATTATTGAATGAGTTTCAGGATATTGTATCCCATAATGTACTTGAAGGATTACCACCAGTAAGAAAGATTAGTGATCAGATGGACTTGATTCTAGGAACCAGTTTGCCAAATAAAGTAGCACATAGAATAACACTAGTAGAAAGTGAAGAGTTGAAGATAGATTTGAAGTTTAGTTCATCACATCATCCACAGATTGTATATGGAAGTAGTCCCAGAAATGCATTTGAGTTGAACAAGATAGATAAAGGAAAAATAAGTAGTGCTGAAGCTGAGGATTTTGCAAAACATTTGAAGAACATCCATGAGGAGGTGAGGAAGCATATTACTAAGATGAATGTGCAGTATAAGGCTAAGGCAGATGAGAAAAGGAGGCATAAGGAATTTTAGGTTGGGGATGAAGTCATGGTTCATTTGTGGAAGGAAATATTTTTGGTCAGTACATATAACAAGTTGAAAATGAAGAAGTTTGGGGCATGTAAGATACTGAAGAAGCATGATTTAGGAAATGCATATGAGGTTGAGTTGCCTATTGAGCTGAATATTTCATGATTATTTAGTGTTTCAGAACTGACAAAGTATCATGAAGGAAGTGTTGAAGATGAGGTTACAACAACACAGTGGAGTATTCCAGCAACCAGTTCAAATATCAAGGAGATTGAAGACATACTGGATAGTCATGTTGGCAGAAGTACAAGGAACAAGACATATGAAGAGTATTTGGTCAAATGGAAAGGATGACCTGTTGAAGATTCATCATGGCTAGCAAAGGAGGAGGTTAACCATCTTGGTTTGCCTCTGCACACCTAAGTCGTGATAGGGTCACTTCTCAAATTACCCTAGGTGTCTAATGGAAGAGCATCCTAGGTGTAAGAGCAATCTTGCATCACCCCAAAATATTTATGTTTGCTTTTCAATAAGGGTTATCTTGCGCAGAGCTGCTATTTATGGAAGCTTACTATTTTTTAGTAAGTTTGTCATATGATCTCAGAATGTTTTGATTTCAGAGTTGGAGGTTCATCTCAGTCATTTTAGCCTACTAGTTGAGTTTGATTGCCACATCATCAGTATTGGTGAAGTTATTGAGGTTTTTGGGTATGAAAACTTTCAGGTAAATTTTGAAGGCCTTAGAGGCTTTGGAGCATGATCGACCCATGACTAATTGGCACTAGCACATGTTAAATGCTATAGATCTCGTCTTGGCATTTCCAAAAAGTGGTTACAATAGAAAAATGGACTTACGGTTAAAAAGTTATGGCCTCCAGAAGTTGGATTACCTAAAAACATATTTTGTATTTATTTTGAGCCGACCCTATTGTAATAATTGTGAAAAATAAATAATTCTATGTCTAGTCGGCCTAAAGGGCTAAATTTATGGAACCTTCTTGAGTGGTGAAAATTGCCTATATAAGAAAGGTCTATAGTGTTATCTTAGGCAGTTCGGGACAGTTCTGGGTAGTAGATCTGGGTATTGTTTCAAGGCTTTGTCCTACAAAATATTGTAAGGGAATGCCCATGTGGCTTTGCATATTGTAATTCTGAAAGTTTGTAATTCCACATTTGTGGAGATAATCAGAAGCCAATTTTTTGTTCTGGCATATGTTTGTTGTTTCTCTGTTTCTATTATGTGTTTGTGGTATTAAGGGGAGCACCCTTCATCAAGTAGTATTAGAGCAGGAGTTCTTGAGTGTGTAAATAGATTGCTGATTGTGAGGTAGTTTGCACTAGGACTGTGGGTTAGGGTTTCTATGTAAATAAATTACTGATTGTGAGGTATTTTGCAATAGGACCATGGTTAGGGTTTTAGGGTGCATCATGAAAATGCCTCCATGAAGGGAACGTGTTGGAAGAGTAGGCATTGTAACACCTGAGGTTAGAGTGCTCCAGAGACAAGTGTGAGTATTCCAAGAAGAGATTCACAGAAGAATGAATCCTAATGTCAGAGAGGAAAGTGAGGATGAAGCCGAAGAAGAAGATCAAGAGGGAGAAGTCAAAGTTGTGAACCAGGAGGAAGAAAGACTTTTTTGAGCCATTTCCAAGTTCGGGAAGAGACCTAAGATTGAGGTTCTGATATTTTCCAGAAATCTTAACCCAGAGGAATTGATTGACTAGATCAATGAATGTGAAGAATATTTTGAGTATGAAGATATTGAGGATCTTGATCGGGTCAAGTTTGTGAAGGCCAGACTGAAGGGTCATGTGAAGATTTGTTGGCACAAGATTCAATTGGAGCGAAATCAAAGAGGAAAGGATAAAATCACAAGATGGGATTAGATGGTTGATAAATTAAAGTGATAGTTCATCCCTGTTGATTATGAGCTTGACCTACTGAGGAAAATGTAAAGTTTGAAGTAAGTAGGAAGATCTGTTTAGGAGTATACAGAGGAGTTCTATCGAATCCTCATAAGAACAGGACATGCAAAAGCTGATAAGGAGAAAGTTTCCTATTACCTTAATGGGTTGAGATTGAGCATTCAGGAAGAATTGAATCTAGTTCAAATGAACAGTATTGAAGAGGCATACTAGTTTTCCCTAAAAGTAAAGGAAAAGTTGAACAAGAAGTTTTAGAGAAGACAAAGCAGAAGAGGTCATGATGGAAGATCTAGTGGAAAGTCATATGAAGATTGAAATGAAGATCTAAAAAATAAGGATGAGGCCAGTAACAATCAGAATTAGAGAGGAAATAATTTCAATCATTTCCAAGATCAGAACAATAGAGATCAGAGAGGAAGAGGAAGAGGACAAGGTTCAGGAAGAGGAGGCTTCCATAAAACATGTTTTCACTATGGAGAAGAAGGTCATAAGGCATTTGAATGTCCTCAATGCCAAGGATGGATGGATAGGAGGAATGAAGGCTAGACCAAAGTGGCACATGTAGATGAAGATACTGATCCTCAAATTCTGAAGATGTTAAAAGTGGAGCCACGTTGATTAACAAAAGAGTCCTGCTGAGTGGTGAGAATGAACCTAAACAAAGGAGGAGCCTATTTTGCACTAGATGCAAGTGTGAGGCTAAATGTTGTAATGTGATTATTGATAGTGGAAGCACTAAAAATTTGGTGTTTGAAGATATGGTGACAAAGTTGCAGCTCAAGAGGTAGAAACATCCACATCCGTATCAGGTTGCCTGGGTGCAGGATGACCACAAGGTCATGGTTAGTGAGCAATGCATAGTAAAGTTCAAGATCAGTGGGTACCAAGATGAGGTACTATGTGAGATCATATCTATGGATGCATGTCATATGTTGTTGGGTAGACCTTGGCAGTTTGATAGATGTGTTGTACATGATGGTTGTGTGAATACCTATTCCCTGACAAAGAATGCAGTGCAACATAAGCTAAAACCATTGAAAGAAATAGAAGAAAAGGTATGTGGTAATGCAAGAATAACTTTTGTTGATAGAGAAATTTCTCAGATGGCATGAGCATATGTGTTTTACCTTAATTCCAAAGGTTAAGAAATAGGAAGTAGAAGATGTACCTGTAGAAGTTGCAAAATTATTGAATGAGCTTGAGGATATTGTATCCGATAATGTACCTGATGGATTACCATTAGTAAGAAAATCAGTGATCAGAAGGACTTGATTCCAGCAACCAGTTTGCCAAATAAGGCAGCACATAGAATAACACTAACAGAAAATGAAGAGTTGAAGATAGATTTTAAGTTTAGTACATCACATCATCCACATATTGTATATGGAAGTAGTCCTAGAAATGCATTTGAGTTGAGGAAGATAGATAAAGAAATAAGTAGTGCTGAAGCTGAGGATTTTGTAGAACATTTGAAAAACATCCATGAGGAGGTGAGGAAGCATATTACCAAGATGAATGTGTAGTATAAGGATAAGGTAGATGAGAAAAGGAGGCATAAGGAATTTTAGGTTGGGGATGAAGTCATGGCTCATTTGCGGAAAGAAAGATTTTTGGTTGGTACATATAACAAATTGAAAATGAAGAAGTTTGGGCCATGTAAGATACTGAAGAAGCATGATTCAAGAAATGCATATGAGGTTGAGTTGCCTACTGAGCTGAATATTTCATGAGTATTTAATGTTTCAGATCTAACAGAGTATCATGAAGGAGGTGCTGAAGATGAGGTTACAACAACAGAGTGGAGTATTCCAGCAACCAGTTCAAATATCAAAGAGATTGAAGACATACTGGATAGTCATGTTGGCAGAAGCACAAGGAACAAGCCATATGAAGAGTATTTGGTCAAATGAAAAGGACAACTTGTTGAAGATTCATCATGGCTAGTAAAGGAGGAGATTAACCATCTTGGTTTTCCTCTGCACACCTAAGTCGTGATAGGGTCACTTCTCAAATTGCCCTGGGTGTTTGATGTAGGAGCATCCTGGGTGTAAGAGCAATCTTGCATCACCTAAAAATATTTTTGTTTTCTTTTCAATAAGGCCTATCTTGTGTAGAGCTGCTATTTATGGAAACTTACTATTTTTAGTAAGTTAGTCATATGATCTCAGAATGTTTTGATTTTAGAGTTGGAGGTTCATCTCAGTCATTTCAGCCTACCAGTTGAGTTTCATTGCCACATCATTAGTATTGGTGAAATTATTGAGGTTTTTGGGTACAAAATATTTTAGGTCAATTTTGAAGGCCTTAGAAGCTCCAGATCACAATTGGCCCCCTGCTGACTAACACTATCACGTGTCAAGCACTGTAGATCTCATCTTCGCATTTCTAAAAAGTGGTTACAATAGGAAAATAGACTTATGGTTAAAAAGTTATGGCCTCTGGAAGTTGGATTACCTAAAAACATATTTTGTATTTCTTTTGAGCCGACCCTATTGTAATAATTGTGAAAAAAAAATAATTCTATGTCTAGTCGGCCTAAAGGGCTAAATTTTTGGAACCTTCTCGAGTGGTGAAAATTGCCTATATAAGAAAGGTCTATGTTGTTGTCTTAGGCAGTTCAGGATAGTTTTGTGTAGTAGATCTAGGTATTGATTCGAGGCTTTTTCCTACAGAATATTGTAAGGGAATGCCCATGTGGCTTTGCATATTGTAATTCTAAAAGTTTATAATTCCACATTTGTGGAGATAATAAGAAGCCAATTTTTTGTTTTTCCATATGGTTGTTGTTTCTCTATTTCTATTATGTGTTTGTGGTATTAAGGGGAGCACCCTTCATCACTACACCTAAAGTAAGATCTGAGATAGTGACACCTAACAAGAGTTTATCAAGAAATCATCCTATTAATAAAATTATTGGAAGTATAAAAAGAGGAGTTCTAAATCAGAATAAGGTACAAGAATAGTTATGTTTGATTTCTCAAATTGAACCTAAAACTACTAGTGAAGCTTGTGAAGATGAAAGTTGGACTAATGCTATAAAGGAAGAACTAGATCAGATTGAAAAGAACAAGACATGGGAATTGGTTCCTAGACCTAAAGACAAAAATGTTATTGGAACTAAATGGGCATTCAGAAGCAAGATAAATAAACAAGGAGAAGTAGTAAGAAACAAAGCAAGATTGGTATGTAAGGGATACTCACAGCAAGAAGGAATTGACTATGAAGAAACCTTTGCACCTGTTGCAAGAATTGAAGTAGTAAGAATGTTTTTGGCTTATGCAGCTTACAAGAAATTCAAAGTATATTAGATGGATGTGAAGTCAACATTTCTAAATGGAGAATTGGAAGAAGAAGTCTACATTGAGCAGCCTGAAGGTTTTCCTTTGACTCAAGAAGGAGACATGGTATGTCAACTGGGGAAAGTGTTATATGGACTAAAGAAAGCACCTAGAACTTGGTATGCAAGACTGGATAGGTATTTGTTAAAGTTGGGATTTACAAAAGGAAAAACTAATAGCAATCTGTACACAAAAGAAATTGAAAATGGTTTGTTGGTTATAGTTATTTTTGTTGATGACATTATTTTTGGAGGAGAAGATGAAGCTAGTAACAAATTTGCTGATGAAATGAAGACTAAATTTTAAATGAGTATGATTGGTAAAATGAAATACTTTTTGTGATTATAGATAACACAGAACAATGATTGTATCTTTGTAAGTTAGACAAAGTACCTGAATGACTTGTTGAAAAGATTTGGAATGGAGAACTATAAACCAGTTGGAACACCTATGGTAACTAAACATAAATTATCTAGCATAGATGAAACACCAATAGTTGAATAGAAGAAATACAGATCTATGATTGGAAGATTGCAGTACTTGACACATACAAGACCTGATATAGAACATTCAGTTGGAATTATAGCAAGATTTCAAGCTGAACCTAGAGAATCACATTATGCGGCAGTAAAGAGGATACTAAGATATTTAAGAGGCACAATGAACTATGGATTATGGTATGAAAAATCTGATGATTTTACCCTATGTGCATATAAAGATGTTGATTGGGGAGGTAGTGTTGATGATAAGAAAAGCACCGGTGGTGGAGCATTTTTCCTTGGAGGAAGATTGGTTTCTTGGCTAAGAAAGAAGCATAATTGTATCTCGTAGAGCACAACATAAGTAGAATATGTAGCAGAAGAAAACAATTGTAACCAGATTCTTTGGATGAAGCAAATGCTGAAGGATATTGGAATAATGTTTGTTTAACCTATTGTCATACATTGTGACAACACCAGCATAGTTAGTATATCTAAGAACCCTATATTACATTCTAAGAAAAAATATATAGAGATTAAGTATCATGTTGTAAGAGAGAAAGTTGTTGAGAAAGAAGTCAGACTTGAGTACATAAGTACAAAGGAGTAGATAGAAGATATATTTACAAAGCCCTTGCCTAAAAATACATTTGAGTATCTAAGAGGCATGCTTGGGGTTATGCCCTAGCCTACTTTTGAGAAGTGATGTAGTTGGTTGCATCCGTCTAGTGGTATATGAACCTTATCTTTCTTCTAGACTAGATGTTGGTACTTCCTCTATGGGGGAGTATGTGTATCTGAGCTGACTCATGAGGACTCTAGTGAATGTATTTTCTGAATAGTGTCTTTTGACATTAGAGTTTTTGTTGACATAATGATGAGATTTTTGTCATTGATGTCAATGGGAGAGAAGTGTACATGAAAAAACTATTTGTACTATCTGAATAGGAAAACAAAGCAAGATATGAATGATGAAGAGGACTTGAAGTAGCAGTATTACAGTATTGGATTTTTGGAACATTGGATATTTTTTCATCTATGTTTCCATCAATGCAAATGGGGGATATTGTTAGGAATGAATGCTAAATATTTGGCAGCCATTCTATAGCAGTTTTTGTTCCTTTCATGACTATGATTGTCATTGATGTCAACACAGTGATTTACCAGAGACTTGCAGAGAAGCAGATAGTGTTTGGATTAGTGCACGTGGGATATTGTAGTTGGAGCTATATGATGTTGAGGATATAATCCTTGATATGTTATATGTTTATGATTAAGAGAAAAGATAGTAATTAATTTATTCATGGAAGTTATGAGCATTTTGGTGGAAGTAGTATTCAGGTAGTGTTCCTGAGTAGCGGTCTTTGGAAATCAGATGATATCTCCTAATCGGGATGGAATCCAATTTTGTGTAGTTAAAAGGAAGTTGAAGACACATTGATAGTGACATGGATGATAGTGCAAACTTTGAGGTCACACAAGTGAAGAATTATTATAGTTGGAAGCCGACAGTTTTGTGTAATTTTGATGTAGCATGTGGAAACTTTTATTTTGTAATTGTATGCCAACTCATTTGTAATTAATTGAGTTTGGTATACATGAATGAATGTTTTTCCTTATTTTAATAATGGTTGTAATGTTTGGATGTGTTGATGTACACATGAAGTGAAGAAAAGAGCTAATTGTGAAAGTGAATTTGTGAAGGAAGACATGTGAGGTAGAAAGATCTGAAATTGAGATTTGTTGTAATAGTGAGTGTGGTTTGGCATAGTCAAAGAAGAGGTAACATATTATTATATTGATTAAAACAAAGATCAGTTGGACAGTGTGTTCAATGATCTTACCCTTAAGTTGTTTGGGCAGTGGGTCCTTCTATCTTCCATAACTCTTAATAAGGTTAGAATCTTTTAACACGGATTCAAAATCTCCTAACAAGGATTCATATGTACTGAATGTATTTCATAACACTTCTAATAGAGTCCATCCTTTCATAATGAATATTCATATTAGTGCATCTTTTGTGGGCATCATTCCTATCGGGGTTTACTCTTTGATCAAGAGGTTCCCTAGTCAACATATCTTGTGTCATTGTGTTATTATGTATGAATATCTTTCTATGGTTGGTAATTATATTTCTTAAATGGTTTAATGATGTTGAATTTGATAAAAGTTATAATTATAAGATAATTGATTCATGCCCCCCCTCCGTTGAGTTATCTTGGTGGACTTTACTTTCTAACAAGAGGGGGGTTGATGGGGGGTTCCTGTTTTTTTTCCTTTGGTTTTTTCTCTATTTAGGTTGTTGGATTTTTCTTGGGTGGTATCATTACTTGTGATTGACCTTATCTTCTTCCTTTTCAAGGATATTTCTTAAGAATTTGGACCCTCTCTTATTTTGTCTAATCATTAAAAAATTGTTAGTTGTTTTTGCCGTTAGTTTTTTCTCTATTTAAGCTGTTGGACTTTTGTTGGGTGGTCACATTCCTTTCAAGTCTCCTTCTCTTTTTCCTTTCAAATATTTTGTAAGGATATGATACCTCCCTTATTTCATTCAATCATAAGAAATTCATATAATAAGATATGTGAATATCAAGAATTGCATCCATATAATTTTTTTTCAATTTAAAAAAAAGGTAAGTAAATATATATATATTTTATTTAATTATAAGATAATAAGAACAAAATATTTAAATTAACAAAATAATAGTATAAATTTTAATCATATTAAATATTTTACTACAAATAAAAGAAGAAATACAATGCATAAGTTCTAATAGATAGAGTGACTAATTTAGAGTATAAAAAAGAAAAGCATTTGGAATGATGGTTTTTGATAGAAAGGGGGAGTGATAAGGTGGGAGAGAGGGAGGGTGGAGATTGATATAAAGAGGAACATAGAGATGGGTGTAAATAATTGAATAGGTGAAAAATGGAAGCCTAGCAATGTACCTAACATTCAACACCTTTCATTTCTAATATTTTGTTTTGGATTTGAAGTTGAAATAGAATAAGTAAATCTAGAAATATTTGAAAATTAATTTGGTCAAGATACATACCTCATCATGAAATTGATTTACAAATACCTATTTTTTTAAGTCTATGTGAGGTTTCAGAAGATTCTGCAACCAGATCTGTGATCAAAAAGCCGAGACAGAGAAAACCCAGAAAAGTTTCATCTTTCTAGTAGCAGGTCGACTTTGACCCTCATAAAAGGTCAAAGACTATATTTTTATTCTGAAGGTTGATTATGACTTTGTTTGCTGATCTCAGAAGTTCAGTGAAAAGGGTATTCAAGTTTGTCCTCTGATTCTTGAAACAATGACTGTAGATATCTGAAAAAGGGGGTTTTTGGGGTGGCTATATAAGGTTTTGCCTTAGTCAAACCCCTATTTTGGTGATCTCCACCTCCACAAATAGCTGATTGAAATAGAATGTGTGTGTGTATGTATTGAAAGTGTAATGCCAAGATCTAATCCTCTAGATCAAAACCCTAACATGAATATGTATGAAACAACAATGCATAGATTTGAATGAGAAAAGCATACCAAGCCCTCAAGGCTAAAGTACTTCTACCAAACTCATCATCTATAATTGTTACTCCATGATTGAATCTTTGAATGCTTGAAAGTTTATAATTGTGGATCAAGGAAGAAAGGATCTCTCTTGCTCCAAATATGTGTTCACAAAGATGCTTGATGTCAATAATGGCTAGATCTTCTATATCATCCTCTTGCTATCTTGCATCTTCACCATTCCTTTCTTTCATGAAATCTTCTTGCTCATGAAACTAAATCCTTGAGATCACTTGATCATGAGAATTCTTGGTTGTACTTGGTGAAAATGAATGCAAATGAGAGTCTTTATATAGAAGTTTCAAGGTGAGGCTCCTAGAGCAATGTGAGGACCCATAATTCACATTTCACCTTGAATTAATGTCTAATAACAATAAAAAACTAAGGATAGAAAATAATTAAATGAATTTTGAATTAAAAGCTTTTTGCACTTGGATCTGAGGTCCCGACATTAATTTTGGGGCCCGTCGGGACCGAATTTTGAAAGAGGGGCACAAATTCTGGAAGAGGTCAAAATCAAGGTTGTAACTAACCTAGTCAGGATCAAGCTTGATTCTAACCTAGTGAGGATCAAGTTCATTTTTGACCTAGTCAAGAACAATCTTGATTTTGACCTTGTGGGCCCAGATCTAGCCAAAATCAGGACAGGAGATCCCGGGGATGCCCGAAGACCTAGAAATGATAGCAGAATGGGACAGAATGCCAAGGATAGGCATAAAATCTTATGATGATTGTGATGAAGGCCAAAAGGAATTATTTCTAAGTCCCACCTAGAAAATAGAGCCATGAAAGAGGGAAATTAAGGAGAATCCTCAGGATCCTAACCCTAATTTCACCTAGAATGAAGAAGATAAGTGCAAAATGCATCCTAAAATGCAAGTCTAGCATTATAAATTTACTAAAAGAGGGTGGTAAACCTATCAAGATGGAAGTGATTCCATTTTAAGATGATACATTTAGCCCCCACTTTAGCTTAGATATGACACTAAGTGAATATGCAAGCTAAAGTAAGAAAACATCATAGTAAATAAAAATGATATAACCAAGTCCTTGATGCAAAGATCCTACAGAAAACTATTAGACCCTACAACACACAATGTTAATGAAAATATATAAATCACCTAAAGCTTACTATGTGACAATTTAAGAAGTGTATAGAGCCCATTATGCCCCCCTGTTTCGGCTTTCTACTTCAGAAGGATGAAATAGGGTGATAAGAAAAAATCTATATACTAGATATGAAGAGTGTTGAAAAGCTCTTTCCTAAACCAATTATAAGGATTCCCAACCTTCCTAAACTAGTTCAAGTATCTAGATATCCGAATCATGATTTCAATGCTACTGATGACACTGAAAATGGAGTTATCAAAATCAAGTTACGATGAAAAGACTGGATGTCTGTCTAAATGCAGAAGAAGGGAAAATCTGAGTTTACCCTAAGGAAACCCTAATAAAACCCTAATTTGAATTTATAAATAAGAAAAAGAGAGATACTTACTCATTCTTACCATTTACAGATTTGAAACAAGGAAGAAAGATGTCGAGAAGAGAGGAACTTCAAGCAACACGCTTGGAGATTTTGAGACATAGCCTAGCTACCAGACGGTCACTACCTAAGGTGAGTTTACTGTTATCCACCTTTGTACATTCCAAATGTAAGGAAACTCAGGTGTAGAAACAGCTTCCTACGCTAGTCTGTAAAGGAGAGTATTGTGCAAATTCTTATAAATGCTTACAATTTTAGATTCATTAACTACTTTAACAAAGATATTGCAACCACATACCATACAGAAAAATAGAGAATGACACAATGATATACCCTGGGGAAAACCTTTTGGTAAAAAACCCTAGCACTTCAAAACCTGCACAATGTATTATCTTCAACATAAAGATTACAATACACTTGCAATGCAAGTTCTTTCAGGAAATGAGAGACAAAGCCAATAAGACTTAAATTTCTGTTATATCTCTCCCATAGGAGCAACATCATATATATAGACTTCTCTAGACCCAAAAATAGGCACAACCACCAAGACCCATGCACAAAGCCACAGGTACATAGTTGTTACATGCAATCCCAAGAATAGGCATCCATCCCTGGAATAGACTATGATAGCTTGTCATAGAATCCACCAAAAATAACGGTCACAAGAGAAGTGTAAGAGAATCTGTCATACCAACCTATTTTTGGCATATTCTCTTACACACATCAACCACTTCTTCTTGGGTGCCCAAATAGGCCCAAGTCATAAGATGCTCTTACACCTATCATAGCACATTCCTTAAATAGTTCTTATGCATCATAGGAATCCATCATGACCATTTCAGTCATGATCTCCTTACGCACAAGATGCCGACACATCAAGTGGAGTGACACATCAACATGCCAACTAGACATGTACACTCACACTTAATTACATTATTTGCAAAAAATACATTTACAAAACAAATAATAAGAAAAGGAATTATCCAAGGTTGAGACACCTTATTCCTAACATTCTCCCACTTGTCAAACACCTTGTAAGAGCAACAGGAACATAACAAGAACTTTAACTGCTATAGGCCAAAAGGGCCATAGACTCCGAACACCATCTAAACTTCTCAGTGCCCACTAGTTTTGTTAATGTATCTGCAACATTCTTCACAGTATCTACCTTCTCCAAATTTACCTTTCCATCTTCCACCATATCTCTCACAAAGTGAAACTACACATCAATGTGCTTCGTTCTGGCATGGAAAGTTGGATTCTTTGCAAGGGAAATAGTGCGCTGACTGTCACACCAAATAGTAATCTATTCTGCATCAACACCAACATCAAAACACAATCTTCTAAGCCAAATGGATTCTTTACAAGCATGAGTAGCAACCATGTACTCAGCTTCTATAGTGGACAAAGAAACCACAGGTTGTTGCTTACTCATCCAACTGATGGCACCACCAAACATAGTGAACACATAAGCACTGGTGGATCTCCTACTGTCAATATCACCTGCCCAATCTCAATCCACAAATACAAACTGAATGCAGAGATCCAAAAGAGTTACCATGATAACATATGGAGTAATCTAATGTACCCCTCAAATATCTGAATACTCGCTTAACTGCATCCCAATGTACCCGTCTAGGATTAGCCATAAACTGACTCATGACTCCCACTACTTGGGCAATGTCTAGTCTAGTATAGACCATAGCATACATAAGACTGCCAACTACACTAGCATAAGGTACTCTACTCATGTCCTCCACCTCACTAGGAGATTTTGGACAATCATCTACAGATAACTTTGTTCCCATAGAAATAGGAACAGATAGTGGTCTACAATCTGCCATGCTGAACCTATCCAACACAAACTTCACATACTTACTCTAACTCAACCAAAGTTTTCTGTTAGACCTATCTCTACTGATTTCCATACCCAAGATGTACCTAGCTACCTCAAGATCTTTCATCTCAAACTGTGCTGACAACTAAGATTTAAAATCAGAAATCATACCCTTACCCTCCCCAAACAGTAACATATCATCAACATATAATGCAACAATAAGAAGGCAATCATTTTCAACTCTGAAATAAACACAATGATCTGATTTTGATCTTACAAATCCAATTGACAACACAAAGGCATCAAACTTAAGGTACCACATCCTAGGAGATTGCTTCAAACCATATAGAGATTTCTTTAATCTGCAAACTAAGGATTCTTTACCTTTAACAATGTAGTGCTCAGGCTGTGACATATAAATCTCTTCCTCCAAATCACCATGAAGGAAAGCTATCTTCACATCCATCTATTCTATCTCTAAATCATATGATGCAGTAAGAGATAACATAAATCTAATGAATGTCAACTTTGCAGCAGGAGAGAATATTTCACCATAATCTATTCCCTCTACCTGTGAATACCCCTTTGCAACCAATCTAGCTTTATACCTTTCAACACTGCCATCTATACAAAATTTCTTCTTGAACGCCCATTTACAGCCAACAAATTTTCTCCCTTTAGGCAAAGGTACAAGGTCCCAAGTTTTGTTTTTCTCCAATGAAGCCATCTCATCATTCATAGCCTCAATCTAGGAACCTGCATCTTCCATGCCCAAAGCCTCTTTCACAGATCTAGGCTCATTAGTGTTAGTAATCAAAGAAAAGGCACAACTGGAATATAACATAGAATAACCAAACCTTTCTGGTTGCTTTCTTTCTCTCGTGGATCTCCTCAAGGGCTGAGGTTGAGGTTGTTCTTCCTCTTCTTCTGAACTATCAGAGCTGCTAGAGCTCTCGTCATCATTAGGCCCAACATGGTCTCTCTATTCAATCTTCTCAGGGGTAGGAGGCAACTGAACAACATCTTTTTCCTTTTCTTTTTCATCTGGTTGTAGCACAATAGGAGAAGATGTTATCTCTCTAAAAATAACATTTCTACTATACAACACCTTACTAGTCATGGGATCCCAAAGTTTGTATCCTTTCACACCAGCACTGTATCCGATGAAAATACATTTAACAGCTTTGTTTTCCAACTTAGATCTTTTCTCCTTTGGAACATGTGCATAAGCTTCACAACCAAAAATATGAAGATGTCTAATTGAAGGCTTCTTACCAGACCACACCTCCATGGGCATCTTACCAACAAGGGTTGATGTAGGAGATCTGTTAACCAGATAGCAAGCAATGGCCACAGCTTCAGCCCAAAACCTTTGTTCTAAACCAGCTCCACTAAGCATACTCCTAGCCTTCTCCATCAGTGTCATGTTCATTCTCTCTGCAACTCCATTTTGTTGTGGGGTACAAGGAGTTGTCTTATGCCTCTCGATACCTCATTCTTTACAAAACTGTTCAAACTCTATTAAGCAAAAATCACCACCATTATTAGTTCTCACACACTTAATCTTCTTACTAGTCTGATTCTCTACAAGAGCTTTAAATTCCTTGAACTGACTAAAGACTTGTGTCTTACTTTTAAGGAAATAAATCCATGTCCTTCTATTGTAATCATCTATGAAAGATACAAAAAATACAGACTTGGATATTGAAGGAACTTTTACAGGAACAAATACATCAGAATAAATAAGATCCAAAACATCAGAAGATTTGTGAGAACTAGAGTAAAACTAAACATGATTTTGTTTACCATAGACACAGTGTTCATAGAAGTCAAACTTGAGATTGTAATCATTTAACCCCTCAATGAGATTTTTATTTTTCAGGGTTCTGAGACCCTTTTCACCAATGTGGCCAATTCTCATATGCCACAACATTGTCTTTTCTGCAGGAAGCTTACCTTCCAAAGTGTTTGCACTACCATCAGAACCAATAGCCACAGACTTCTTCACTGCTTGTTCAGATGGTGAGGATGAAGAACTATTACATAGAGGAATACATGCATCTAGCTGAAATAAGGTACCTCTCCTAGTACCCCTTGCAAGCACTATCGATCCTCTTATCATCTTGCATCCTTTTGAAAAAACAACTTGCACACCTACATCATTCAGCATACTTACAAATAATAGGTTTCATGCCAAACCTAGAATGTACATAACTCTCTTGATTCCCTTTACTCATCCATCAGGAAATTTGATAGTGACCCTTCCACATCCAACTATCTTTAGGTGAGAATCATCACCCAAGTACACCTTTCCACCATCGAACTCTTCATATTTTGAGAACTAGTTTCGATGAGAGGTCATGTGAAAAGATGTACCCAAGTCAACCAACCACACATCATCAGATACATGGGCTGCCAAAGCTATGATGAATGTATCACCATCTTCTTGAGATCTTTCTGAAGCTGAATCTAAACCTTTCTTCTTCTTCTTCAGCTCTTTATAGTCTTTACAGAAGTGCCTAGATTTATCATAGTTCCAACATTTTGCCTTGGACTTATTGGAAGTCTTTGACTTCCCATGGGATTTGGATCTACCCTGATTGTCAGACTTATTGTCATTTTTCTTCCCTCTTTTAGTGGATCTCCCATGAATAGCAAGGGCTTCTTTTTTCAAAATGGAAGCCTTTCTCCGCATCTCCTCTGATAGTAGTGAAGACACCACATCATCCATTTTGAAGGTGACTAAAGTGCTTTGGAGAGCCATCACAAGATGGTCCCATGAATTTGGTAAAAAACACAAAAGTGTGTAGCAATGATCCTCCTCCTCTAACTTGACACCAGCTGATGTCAATTGTTCAGCCAGTAGATGAAATGCATTTAAATGATCCATTAAGGATCCACCTTCCTCCATTTGTAGAAAGTGCAAATTCTTCCTTAGGAACAACTTGTTCACCAGAGATTTGGCTTGATACACAGCTGCAAGTCTTTCCCACAAACTATTTGCAGTTTTCTCATCTAGAACATTCAGAAGGACTACATCGGTTAAACAGAGTCTTATGAGACCCTTAGCTTTATAGTCTTTGATATCCCAATCTGCTTGAGCTATAGTTTCTGGTCTTGTAGCATTTGAAGTCACTTCCCATAGGTCATGATCTTCCAACATTTCTTCCATCTTGAGTTTCCACAACTCAAAATTAGTGCCATTAATATTCTCCACCTCCATTCTTCCATATGATGAGCTTGCCATCTTAATCTACAAATAAGATTCAGAATGCTCTACAAAAAACTCCCACTCAAACTTGAGATTAGCTCAAAAAACCCTACCCAACAACTAGGATCAAAAGTTGATCAAGCACTAATACCACTTATAAGGAAACTCAGGTGCGGAAACAACTTCCTACGCTAATCTCTAAAGGAGAGTATTGTGCAAATTTTTATAAATCCTTACAATTTTAGATTCGTTAACTAATTTAACAAAGATATTGCAACCACATACCATACATAAGGAAAAATAGAGAATGACACAATGATATACCCTGGGGAAAACCTTTCAGTAAAAAACCCTAGCACTCCAAAATCTGCACAATGTATTATCTTCAACACAAAGATTACAATACACTTGCAATGCAAGTTCTTTTAGGAAATGAGAGACAAAGCCAACAAGACTTAAATTTCTATTATATCTCTCCCATAGGAGCAACATATATATATAGACTCCTCTAGACCCAAAAATAGGCACAACCATGAAGACCCATGCACAAAGCCACATGTACATAGTTGTTACATGCAATCCCAATAATAGGCATCCATCCCTAGAATAGACTATGACAGCTTGTCATAAAATCCACCAAAAATAATGGTCACAAGAGAAGTGTAAGAGAATCTATCATACCAACCTATTTTTGGCATATTCTCTTACACACACCACCCACTTCTTCTTGGGCACCCAAATAGGCCCAAGTCATAAGATGCTCTTACACCTGTCATAGCACATTCCTTAAATAGTTCTTACGCATCATAGGAATCTGTCATGATCATTTCAATGATGATCTCCTTACGCACAAGATGCTGACACATCAAGTGGAGTGACACATCAACATGCCAACTAGACATGTACACTCACACTTAATTACATTATTTGCAAAAAATACATTTACAAAATAAATAATAAGAATAGGAATTATCCAAGGTTGAGACACCTTATTCCTAACACCAAATTCCTATTTTTTTATAGGTAAGGTCAGCCTTACCCCTTTTAGGTTGACCCTTACCCATTTAGGTCAACATTGACCCATCTAGGTCAACTTTGACCCATGAAAGTTGACATTGACCAGAGGGTTTTTGTCAATTTTTGAGATGAGGTCAACCTTGATCCAAAAAGGTCAACCCTGACCTAGTAAAGTTGACATTGACCAAGTAAGGTCATCCTTGACCTAACTAAGGTCAAATTTGACCTATTTTAGTTAGATTTGTAGATTTGATGATATAGATGACTGATATAATGTTTTTTTATGCTTGCAGGACTTGGTCTGTTTCCAAGAGCATCCCTTTGGGGAGTTGCTAGTCGCGGTCAAAGAGAGGTTGTCCAAGCTTTATGATGAGGGGATGGAGTTACTGAGGGATGTGGGACTATACTAGGTATCAATCCTTCCATAGATTAGACTACACCAAGCCATTTTATCAGCTCTAATAGAGAGGTGGGATGAGGATACATGCTCCTTCCATCTTCCCTCTAGTGAGATCACAGTGACCTTAGAGGATGTCTATAGGATCATGCGGCTTCTAGTTTGAGGGGAGACCGTTAGACCCAGAGCATAATGTGGTTGTGAGGAGATCTCTTTAGACATAGAGTATTGTATAGGAGTTCTTCCACAGATGCAAATCCAGTCAGATCAGATCCTACTATCTTCCATACTATTAGGCCCTACACCTTTAGTACAAAAGGTGATGCTATGTATAGTAGCCTTGGTTGTGTTACCCAACTCAAAGGGTACGATATATTTTCACCTCTGACACATCTCATATAGAGGATGGAGAGAGATAGGACCATTTTCTCATGGGGTCACAGCATGCTAGCATAGCTATACCATGAGCTGGGTCAGCTAGTGATGTATCAGCGAGAGAGTCTATCGACATGCATGCTTCTATAGATTTCGATATTTAAGAATTTCACATGTACACATTCATAGGGAGTTCTTGTGATGGTAGATGTGAGCACAAAAAGATCCTTTGCATATCATTTGAGAGATATTTGATAGTTTGGGGATATGCTCTACTGGAGAGTACATCTAGACCGTATTGCCAGCACGGATGTGATATGGAGACCCTACTGCTGGATGATAGAGTGGCCTAATACATGATTCTAGATGAGACATTCATAATAGAATAAGATGCTAGAGGGTCATCAGAGTCATACAGTGATGCCTTACTATTATGATCAAGTGATGAGGTAGTTTGGCCTATTATAGGGAGTCCCTAATGCAGTACCTCACTATGTACATCTGATGAGATACTATCAGAGACCCGACACCATATGATGACCATCGATAGAAGATATAGAGGATAGAAATGTAGAGGAAACAAAGGATATAGAGGTACCATCAGATGTGTCCTATCTAGGCATGATCTGAAATTACATTAGGTACTAGAGTTTAGAGGGGATCCATCCTATTTTTCCCAAGGATTATCCCATAGGTGATCTAGGCTTTATAGAGGGGACACACTAGGATAGTGGAGCCATTGAAGTGGATGAGGATATCAGAGATGAGGAGGAGAACATCTCTGAGGGAGAGCCCATGGAGGAGGAGGAGAGAGCTGAGGACATGCCCCCAACTAGTGATACTAGTGTAGATGTACCTATCACTCATGCATCACCATTGAGATCATGACAGACCCCATGGATCCATATAGAGACACCACCATCAAGACCTAGATATAGCGAGCATAGAGAGAGTAGTCACTCCATGCCCCCACCATATAGACACATTAGTGACATCCAGGAGGGAGACCTAGGTATGAATTGTTGGTGTTTCCCTTTGATCTTCAACTTGTAGATTTATACTTTGATGGATAACTTTAATGATACTTTGACTCTATCACCACTCCAAAGTTTACAAGGAAGAGGGCCAATTAACAAGGATCAACAATGAGATCCTCCTACACTTTGAGCCTTAATGCTTAGGTGGGTGTACCATTGACTCACTTCTCCAAAGGAGTCTCAAAACAATATACAACTATGTCCTTTATTAACTGACTGAAAGGTATTATCATTTAAATTTGGGTGTGTGTGGTTGACGACAATGAAATGCCTCCAGAGGATGGACCAGTGCCTAAACCTAGGGAAAAGAGTCACCCAATTACATACATCAACTAAAGATCTTAAATCAAACACTCTTGGGCTCAAGATAAATGCTTTGCCTACTACCCCTTTCCCTAAAACATGAGGACATCAAATTATTATCTCATTGTAAATTCACTAAACTCACCTAAAAGACTTTAATCCTGACTTTGTTAGGAACTCAGAGATGACTTCACAATTCTCTTTATTTACCATATGCTAATACACTTTGTGACACTAACATATATGAGCTCAGAACCAAAACAAGAAGACATACACAAATGTAAGATTGGAACTCAGTAGAATTCTCATTAACATATTTAGGATCAATATACAATCAAAGCAACACAAAGATAGGAAAAAGACCCAAAATCTAGCTCCTCTTTCCTCAAATGTTCATACAGTCACAACCAATGGAACTGACTAAAATTTAGAATAGAACCTCAGGATCAAACCCTTACTCTATAAAAAAACTAACTACTTATACCCCTAGTCACCTTGGAATCCTCAAAGAGGATGCATCAAGCTTCGAGTGACTAGGGTTAGGGTTTCAACTACCCAACAAATCAAAATACAAAAAAAATTATTGTAGGGGAAGAGACATAGGAAAATCGAAGAAAATAAATCTCAAACAAATTTGTAATCATCAAAATCTATGAGAACAGTACAGAACACCAAGGAATTTCCATGAAAACTAGTCAAATTAGCCACCTAGAAAAACACCTTGAGCACAAAAAAACACTTCTCATAGTACAAAAACATCATGCCACTGACCACAGAGACCCTTGTATCAGTCTGCATAAACCAAGGCCACCAAACCAATTGAAATCGGCCGCTAAAACCATAAATTTTGGTACTTCCTGTCCCTGGAAACCCTCTGCAAATTTGAATTTGAAATACAACAATCATTTCCTAGCGTTAGCAACAAATCAGTTGTCGACATTTAAATTTGGAAGAACTTTAAGTCCTGACCATCAGATCTTTCCTTTTCATGGGCTTTATGATTTACCTTTTAAAAAGACCCCATGTTGGGCCTGCTTTATGCCACTTGTTGCTATACCATTCACCGTATCCACCTGGTCACCACTGAAAAAGTACCCACTGTAGGCCTTCCATCTGATTCCAAATCAATAGCCATCACATGATCATAAAGGGAAATAATATTCCTTTTGATCATGCGATGACCATAAGATCTTTAAGTGACTAACAACTTGACCCCACCCTACCGCATAAGCGTTTGTAGCAAATCACAAGCTGCTACGTTGCAAAAATTGGTAGGTAGACCTCTGACTTTTTCTTCATTCTTTAGACCTCTGACACACGCAACATCAGAACCCACATCAACCAATCAGAAGCTGCTGACTATGCAAACCACCTCATCACCTAGAGGACCCACAAGTTTTCCATCTACCATTGCATCGGATGGTTGTCACTACACCACCATGTTAAACAAAAAGCACTTTACCTTAGCGGTATAATGATAGCCACTAGATCTTGTTGTAATTTAACTTGCCATAGACCTTGAAGATGGTCCATCTGGGACTGGTGGCACCTTGTCGCATGTTTACAAGGGGAAGAAAGATTCCTTGCGAACATATGACAGCCACAAATTTTAAAGAGTCTACAAGCTGTGGGGCCCCGCTGATGACAGATGTCAAGTAGTCACTAGTTTGCATGTCAGAACCTTCTGACAACCTACAGTCTTGTGAACAAGTGATAGCCACACAAAACAAAGGCTTAAGACTTAGGGAAAATTTTGGTGGGGGAACTATAGGATTTAGGAAAATATTAAAAGGGGATCCTACTAGACATGGAAAAACCTAACCGTGAACATATGTAAAGTGGTCTTTTAATTAACACATGCGTATTAGGATTTTAAGTCACTGGAAAAAGCAATGCCGAAATAGAACAGGGCCTAGGCACTTAGGTCAAATTTTGAATTTTAAGCATCCAACGACTAGTTTTTTGAATTTTCAACTAGGGTTTTAGCCAGAGACCAGAAAAGAGACTGTAGAGGCCAGGGGAAGAATAGTGGGGGCATGAAAATTTTAATAGGTGCTAATAGTAGCTCTATCTAGGGATGTATGTCTCCTGTAGGCATAGCAAGGACTTAGAATCACTGGTTAAATTAGACCATCCCATTGGAAAACTGACAACAAAGAGCAACAGAACCAAAATCCTATAGACAGGGACAAAACAAGATAGGGGCAAGAAACTTTACAAAATTTATAGAATGTACAGACCTAACTACTATTCATGGAAAACAAAATACCTTCAATTGAAGTATTTCTTCAAGAATTGTCCATGAACTGGCAATTCCTGAATATCACCATTTAATTTCTTGACAATGTATGAATCCTGGCCCCATTTTTCATGAATTAGATATGGCCCTGGCCATATGGGATCAAAATTACCATGTTTTCCTTTATCCTCCAATCTAGCATTCCAAATTAACACCAAATCACCAGGCTCAAACCTTCTTTCAACAGTCTTCTTGTCATACAAATTCTTAACTTGTAACTGCAATTTGGCATTTCTTGCAACTGACTCTCTCCTTATTTCATCCAACCTGATGAGGTCCTCAATCCTCAATTGCATCTCATCATCTATATCATCATCATATAATTGCACAAAATTGTACATTTCCAATAAATTATTTTGAGGCATTCTTGCATGTATTCCATATACTAAGTCAAATGGTGCACAACCAATTGCCTTCTTCACCCTATCAGCCCATACAGCTAATGGCAGTTTTGAATTCCATGCTCTTTTATTCTTTTCAAGGATCCTCCTGAGGATCTTGATCAAACTCTTATTAGTAGATTATGCCTATCCATTTCCTTGTAGATGATAAGGTGAGGAATAAGAAATCTGAATTCCTAGACCTTTGAAAAATTCTTTATATTCAACAGACCTGAAGCACATTGCATTATCGCTAACTATCCTCTCAAGGCATCCAAACCTTGTAACAATATTATTCAATAGAAAATCAGTTACCACCTTGCTGGTTGCATTCCTTGTAGGTATACCCTCTACCCACTTAGTAAAGTAATCAATGGCAACTAGTATCCAAGAGTGTCCTCTACTCAACTGTTTTGGTATCTCACCAATGAAATCAATTCCTCATTGTTGGAAAGGAGCTTGTACTTCTACTAGTTTTAATGGCATGTTACCTAAAAATTTAAGCTTACTAGAGAACCTTTGACAAGCATCACATCTCCTTACCAACTGCTCTACATCCTTGAAGATTGTGGGCCACCAGAATCTTGCTCTCAAGATTTTATGAGCATTTTTTTTTCCCATATAATTCCCACCACAAACTCCCTCATGCATTTCTTTTAACAACTTATTAGCCTAATCCTCATCAACACATTTCAAAGGTATGCAATCTAAATTCTTTCTATACAATTTACATTTCACAATTACATACTTGATGGCCTATAATTTCAATGTCCTCTTCTTATTGTCATCCATGTTTGCTGGACATCTCATATTTCTCAAGTAGTAGATAATATCTTGATACTAGATACAATCATCCATGTCACATGTATAATCAACTTTAGCTTGATTTATTTGATTTGCATCAAGTTGGATTGAGCCATCAATTTTGCCAATCCTTTTCGTCTAACCAATTTAGTAATTTGGATATCAATGTTGAACTCTTGGATCCTATTAATCCATTTGCATCTCCTCCCAGACACCTCTTGCTATGAGAAAATATCTTTGACTACTGCACTTGGCACAAAGGCAATCACAATTTCTCCCATCAGATAACATCTAAAAGATTTTAAAGCCGTGACCAATGCATATGCTTGTTTTTCATTTATGTCATATTTCAATTCAGTAGCTTGCAAGGATTTACTAAAGAATGTAATAGGCTGTTCATAACCTTCCTTATTTTTCTGCAACAACACTGCAAAAATAGTGTGAAAAGATGAAAAAGAGAAGATATGCATTGGGATACTATAATCAGGTGCCTTAATCATAGGTGCATCTTTAATAGCTTGCTTGATATTCTTGAAAGCTTCATCAGGCTCACCATCCCATGTAATAGCAGATCCTTTCTTCAACATCTTGGATATAGGTCTAGTGACCTCAAAAAAGTTTGTTACAAATCTTATCAAGAAATTTACTTGACCAAAGAAGGACTAAATTCCTTTAATATTCTTTGGTCTCTGAATCTTATCAATGGCTACCACCCTCTCAGGATCAATTCTGATTCCTTGCTTCCCCACTAAGTGGCCAAGCAGCTTACCCTCAGTGACACCAAATGCACATTTCCTTGGGTTTAATGAAATGCCATATTCCAAGGCCCTCACAAATATTTTCTCTAAATGAGTACAGTGGTCTTCTTCCTTCTTGGAATAGGCAGTTAAATCATCTTGATAAACAACAAGGAAATCATAAAAAAAAATTGAAAAGGCAACATCCATTGCCCTTTGAAAAGTTGCACTAGCATTTGTGAGGCCAAAAGGCATTCTCACATAAACATATGTTCCCCAAGGTGTAGTAAAAGCTATCTTAAACTATTTTGATTCTTTCACAATTACATGATTGTACCTAGAGAAACCATCCATCATAGACATCAATTCTAATCTGGTTACTCTCTGCAACATAGCTTACATATTGGGCAGACAATAGTTATCCTGTAATGAGCTAGTGTTCAAATTCCTAAAGTCCACGCAAAGTCTAATGTCACCAATCTTCTTTCTAATAGGGACAAGATTTGAAACCCAAGAAGAGTGCCTTATAGGCTTGATAATTCTAGCATCTCTCAGCTTCATTAACTCTTCTTGCATCTTAGGTGCCAAAGTGGGATTTATAGGCCTTTGTTTTTTCTGGAAAGGTTTAGCATCTTCTCTCAAAGGAATGATATGTTGAAACAAGTCCTCTTTATAAACCTTCAAGTCATCATATGACCATACAAAAACATGCCTGAATTTTCTCAATAACTCAATCAAATATTTTCTCACACTGTGAGACATGTCCCTACCAATGTATACCTTCTTAGGTGCGTCATGTGTTCCAAGATTTATCTCCTCTAGATTAGCATGATCTTCTCTCTTGATATTCTTTTTAACTCTATCTTGGTTATCAAAGACAGTTTCCAAAACAACAAGCTCCTTGGGCACCTTGTTAGTTCTAAGTTGAATAACTTCATTGCCAAAGACAACCTCTTTTCCTTTTATTGACTCAACCAAGGCTAAACAATCAAATTCCTGACCATGATACTAAGCTTCACAACTCATAAACTTCAAGATATCATTATCATCATCAAAAACTTGCCAATTTTCAATATTGTCTAGTACACTAGGCCTAGCCTAAATTTCAACTTTGGAGAGACCAGCAAAAGTAATATCACTGGGATTGATTGCTATATTAGCTAAAAAATCAGCCATCTTATTGTTACTTCTATCCTTCCACTCAATATTGAAGGCATCAAAATGTTCAATCAAATCCCAAACTGCATTCCTATATTGTTTCAACCTTTTGTTGTTGGAAACATACACTAACCTGACTTGAGATACTACCAATTCAGAATCACCAACAACACCTAAACACTTAATACCATGTTTTTGTGCCAACCTCAGTCCTAACAACAATGCCTCATATTCTACTATATTGTTTGTACAAAATAAATTCAATGTGAAAGAAAATTTGTAGGTGTTTCCATTAGGAGAAATGAGTAAAATACCTACTCTGGTCCATCTTTGCAATTTCCACCATCAAAGTACATTACCCACAAATCACCCTTCATAGAATCAACACTTACCTCAACAGAGATAGGTGACAAAATAGGTTCCTTCTCAAGTATAGGGATCTCTACCCTAAAATCATTAATATTAGTATCCATAAAACATGTAGTCTCATTATCAATACTTCCCTCAATCATGTGGCATACTCTTGGTTCTTGCTCAATCTTGACAAACTGATCATCAATCTTGAAAGTGGCATAGGACAGATCACACTGTAAATTGCCACCCATGGTAGGACTCCACCTTCTAGATAGCAACATCCCATAATGAGGAGGGATGTCCACCACCAAAACAATCATTGTTAACTCTTTCTCTGGATATGCTGCTAGCCTATAGGGAATTGCATTGATAGTCCCAATGATTGGTACCTCCTTCTGCTCCATTGCACAACATCTTCCTTGAACTGTATCAACTTTAAGGCACAATTTTTCCATAATCATAAAAGGCATAATAGTATTAGAGGCACCACTATCAATCATACAATTTATTAGTTTCATTCCATTCACAAGGACACTTAAAAAGAATGGATCAATGTTTTCAAGGCTAGCATTGATAGAACTGTCCAAATATATAGGAGGAATTTGAGATACAATTCCCTAAGTAGCAACACCTTTCAAAGCTTTATCCTGAGACCCATTGCATGCAACATCATTATTATGAACATTATCTACCCATGCAATAGCTCTGTCTTTCTGTTCAGGGATCCTCAACAATTCTGACAATGGAACCTTAACTATAATTTGGGACAATACAGATAACATATCAACAAGAGCAGAGTGAGGAATCTCAATCTGCAATGCCTTACTATCCTTTTGCTTATCTGATACATTAGTTGTATTGGCCACCCTCATTTTTTCAATCTTAGCCATTGTGTTAACTAGCTTCTCAATATTACTAGAAAATCTTTCAACTCCAACTCCCTTAGGATTACAATTCTTACCTTTTACATTCTTGAATTTCACCATGTGATCACCTTTTGATTTTTTCTTATTAGGCTCTTCGGAGTTGGTACTCTTTATAAACATTCCTGCAACTTTTCCATTTGTATCCCTTGCCACCATGCCTCTAGTTTGCACTTGGGAAATCATTTATGTAGTAATCCTATCCATCTCTTCTCTAGAAGGTCTTAAATTTACTGGCTTAGAAGAAGAGTTCATGTTACATGTCTTCTTATCAATGTCTTCATTATCAGAAAAAACCTCCTAATGAAAAAGGGCCTAAGTGTGTCTCTTCACATTTACATCTGCTTCTTCATCAAAATTAGAATCATCTTCATATCCCATATATGAAGTAGCCATGTTGCATCCAATATCATCTTGATCTTCTTCTTGATCTATCTCCTCATTGCCACAATCTTGATTTGTAGCCATAGAATGTGCAACCACACAATGCTCTGCAGAATGAGGGGACTAGCATGCAACACACCAAGGTATGTCCTCCATGACATTTATTGAAGCTTTTTGTAGAGGGTCAGGGACACCTCTATCATTGTTTCCTCTTGCAACAGGGACAACAAGTTTTCCATCCTTCCATTGGGTGTTGTAGGGGTAATTCTACAATCTATTCTGCTTATTGAAATTGTTGTTGAACTGAGGCCTTTTATTGGTAGGAGCACTAATATTCCTATTTGTAGGTGCCTTCAAATCCTTCAATGCATTGAGCACCTTATCCAATTTATCTTCTTCTTGCCTCCTAGTTCCAACATTCCTATCATTTTCTTTTTTGTAGTTCTTGTCCCCAAACAACTTAGGGTCATCTCTCTTCCCACCCAACTTCCCTAATATCTTCATATTGTTCTCAATATTGACAACAATCCTAAAAGCATCTCTAAGAGTTCTTGGTTCTTTTTGCCTTAACAAGTATCCCATCTTTCCATCAAATGCATTGAAGTATGTGGTTAGACAGACATTGTAATCTAACCGCATAACTTGGAATAACTTATGCATACCCTTCTGAAATCTCATGTTGAATTCAACTATAGGCTCATTGTATTTTTTCCTTATGGTATTGAATTTGTTCAACATGAAACTAGCATTAGGCTTGCCACCATACTACTCTTTAAAACATCTCTCAAAATAATCCCAAGTATCAATACATTTATCAGGAAGTCTCTTAAACCAATCTCTAGCATTGTCCATTAGAGATTGAACAAACAATTTCATGACTACATCCTCATGCTCTACCACATAATCATTAAGAATATCAACAAATAACCTAAGATGCTCCTCAAAACTAATAGCATTATTACCAGCAAACTTAGGTACCTTCTCTCTTATATCATTTGGAAAAGCATTTAGGTAGCCAAGAATCCCATCAAAACTAATTTGCCTATAGCCTTCTAGTTGCATAGGTCTTCTTTGAAATCCTAAACTAGTGTTCCCACTATAATTATTATTTTTATCTACATTCCCACCCACTTGCACATTTGACTGTCTATTAGGATCAACAAATGATTTGGTAGATACATTAGGAATTAGATTACTAGTAGTAGTATTGCTACGTGGAACATTAGTGTTCATAGATGAAATACCTAGCTCAGTAGTAGAAGGGCCAAGAACATTAGCTGATGAAGTGTTCAAGAACTGGATCTTTCTTCTTTTCTCTGTAATAGCAACATCAAATTTAGCTCTTTCCAACTCTTGAGCCAGAGCTTCATCCTCTTTTCTTTTTCTTTCTATCTCTATCTCCCTATTTGATTTAGGTGGTGGGACCCCTGGTATTGTCACTAGTTTGCTTATTTGGACACCCACCATCTTCTGCTTTCCTTTTTTATTAATAACTATAGTAGGCCTAGTGATCTCATGTCCATTCCTACCCTTAGGCAAAGGAGCATAACTTTGCACTTGTCTGATCACAGGACCTTCTTCATCAAACTCATGGTCTTGCAACAAGCATTCCTGCTCACTTCTTAGAGCTTCAAGATCACAAAAAACATCATGCTACAACACCCTAGGAGCAGAAGCAAGCATCTTGTTTCTCTCCTTCATTTCATTAATTTTTCTTAAAAGAGACTGCCTTTCCATTAGAGCGTTTACTTTTTCAGCCTCTCTCTCCTCTTATAACCTTTTGTATATGGCATCCTACTCTGCCAACTACAACCTAAGTGCATTTAGATCATGTGGATCTATCATATTATTTTCAGAGCTTGATGATACTTCCACATCAGTAGGATGCTGATGTGAGAAATGCACTCACCTTGGTTCCATGGGATACCTTCTGAATATGTCCTCATCAAGATCTAAATCAATATCAAAACCCATCTCTCTGGCTTGTTCATCCTAATCTACAGGAAATGAACCCTTGTCTTGAAATACAGCCTCTGGGGTATCATAAAACTTATCTTCAGAGTGACCACCATCTGATCTAGAAACTCTATCTTGTGAACCTTCCTCACTTGAGGAAACATGTGGTGCTCTACCTCTAGTATTTCTTTGTTCTCTTATGGGAGCACTAATAGACTCACCATTCTTCTGATCCAACTCTTCTTCTCCTATCTAGGCAATTGTTCTAGAGTGACCTCCAAATTTTTTGTGACAAAAGACCTAGTATTCCTCCTTTTTTCCATGATTTTTAGTCTATAACACTGGTTCTAACCTTTATGAGTCACCTCCCACCAAAGTGGGAAATCCTTAATTGAATAAAATAGGAAAACAAGAGTGCACTTTGAAAACTTTTATCTCTAGACTCTCCCCAGTAGAGTCACCATCTTGTTGGTTTTTCCCTTTGATCTTCAACTTGTAGATTTATACTTTGATGGATAACTTTAATCATACTTTGACTCTATCACCACTCCAAAGTCTATAAGGAAGAGATCCAATTAACAAGGATCAACATTGAGATCCTCCTACACTTTGAGCCTTAATGGTTAGGCAGGTGTACCCTTGACTCACTTCTCCAAAGGAGTCTCAAAACAATGTACAACTATGTCCTTTATCAATTGACTGAAAGGTATTATCATTTAAATTTGGGTGTGTGTGGTTGACGATAATGAAATGCCTCTAGAGGATGGACCAGTGCCTTAACCTAGGGAAAAGAGTCACCCAATTACATACATCAACTAAAGATCTTAAATCAAACACTCTTGGGCTTAGGATAAGTGCTTTTCCTATTACCCCTTTCCCTCAAACAATAGGACATCAAATTCTTATCTAGTTGTAAACTCACTGAACTCACCTAAAAGACTTTAATCCTAACTTTGTTAGGAGCTCAGAGATGAATTCACAATACTCTTCATTTACCATATGCTAATACACTTTGTGACACTAACATATATGAGCTCAGAACCAAAACAAGAAGATATACACAAATGTAAGATTGGAACTCAATAGCATTATCATTAACATATTCAGGATCAATATACAATCAAAGCAACACAAAGATCAGAAAAAGATCCAAAATCCAGTCCCTCTTTCCTTAAATTTTCATACAATCACAACCACTAGAACTGATCAAACTTCAGAACAAAACCTCAAGACCGAACCCTTACTCTATAAAAAAACTAACTACTTATACCCCTAGTCACCTTGGAATCCTCAAAGAGGATGCATCAAGCTTTGAGTGACTAGGGTTAGGGTTTCAACTACCTAACCAATCAAAATAAAAAAAAAGTTATTGCAGGGGAAGAGACACAGACAACTCTAAGAAAATAAATCTCAAACAGATTTGCAATCATCAAAATTTGTGAGAACAGTTCAGAACACCAAGGAATTGCCATGAAAACTAGTCAAATCAGCCACCTGCAAACACACTTCGAGCACAAAGACACACTTCTCTTGGTACAAAAAAATCATGCCATCGACCAGAAAGACCCCTAGATCAGTCTGCAACAACTAGCACCATCAAACCAATTGAAATCCACAACTAAAACCATAAATTTTGGTACTTCCTGTCGCTGGAAACCCTCTGCAAATTTCAATTTGGAATACAATGGTCATTTCCAAGTGCCAGCAGCAAATCGATGGTCAACATTTAAATTTGGATCAACTTTAAGTCCTAACCGTCAGATCTTTCCTTTTTGTAGGCTCTACAATTTACCTTTTAAAAAGACCCCAGCCTAGGCCCACTTTATGCCACTTGTCACTATACCATTCACCGTATCCACCTGGTCACCACTGACAAAGGACCCACTGCAGGCCTTCCGTCTGATTCCAAATCAATGACCATCAGAATATCACAAGGGGGAAGAATATTCCTTACGATCATGCAATAACCACGAGATCTTCAAGTGACTGACAACTTGACCCCACCCTACCGCATAAGCCTTTGCAGTGAATCACAAGCTGCCACGTTGCAAAAACTAGCAGGCAGACCTCTGACTTTTTCTTCATTCTTCAGACCTCTGACACACACCACATCAGAACCCATGTCAAGCAATCAAAATCCATTGATTGTGAAAACCACCTCATCACCTAGAGGACCCACAAGTTTGTCATTTACCATCTCATCGGACAATTGTCACTACACCGCCATGCTAAACAACAAGCACTTTACCTCAGTGGTATAACAATAGCTACTAGATCTTCCAGTACTTTAACTCACCACAGACCTTGAAGATAGGCTCGTCAGGATAGGTGGCACCTTGTCACATGTTCGCAAGGGGAAGAAATATTCCTTGCAAACATACGACAGCCATAAAGTTTAAAGAGTCTGCAAGCTTCTGGGCCTCGCTAATGATAGATGTCAAGTAGTAGCTAGTTCACATGTCAAAACCTTCTGACAACCTATAGTCTTGCGAACAAGTGACAGCCACACAAAACAAAGGCTTAAGACTTAGGAAATATTTTAGCGAGGGAACTATAGGATTTAGGAAAATATTAAAAGGGGATCCTGCCGGACATGGAAAAAGCTAACCATGAACATATGTAAAGTGGTCTTTTAATTAACACATGCTTATTAGGATTTTAAGTGACTAGAAAAAGAAATGGTAAAATAGAATAGGGCCCAGGCACTTAGGTCAAATTTTGGATTTTAAGCATCCAACTGCTAGTTTTTTGAATTTTCAACTAGGGTTTTAGCTAGAGAATAGAAAAGAGACTGCAGAGGCTAGGGGAAGAATAGTGAGGGCATGAAAATTTTAACAGGTGCTAATATGAACCATGAAATTTGATTGAATATGTGATTTGATTTGAGATAGACAATATTCTAGATTGATAAAAAAAATTTCTTTCTATAGCTACCATAGCAGAGTGGAGGAGATTTGTATCTAAGGTTCTCAAGGATATAATTATATCCTATCGACTACTAGCTAATGAGCGAGAGTCTTCTATTGGTCACAGAGATCCCGACAAACATGCCAACATCTTTGTATGTGTCTAGCGAGAGCTAACATTATGCAGAGAAAGAGAGGAGAAGCTGATGGAAGAGGCACAGAGTCTCTGAGGATGTGTATAGGGTATGAGCATATCTAGGAGTTATACACAGACACACAAATCTTCCTCTTCCCATTAGAGAGTAGAGAGATCTAGGAGTCATCGGCCATCAGAGCAACATAGTGATAGACATAGTGATAGATAGGGCCATTAGCCACATATGTACCAAAACTTGAAAAACTTTTTTTGAGGAATGAAAAAATTTCTCTACTGATTAGTTCTATGTTTGATTACTATGCTTTCATCAATATAAAACATAAAGAAAGAAAGAAAGGAAGTGCATAAACATATTCAATATGTAATTTTGCAAAAATTACATAACTATAAAATAAATCTTTATAAGGAATATATAAATGCACATGAAACAAATGAAATTAAGGATAATAACATTTAAGATGCATAATATTAATGGGTTCCTTAAAAGAAACACCATCCATATTAGCAAGTTTATAAGAAATCGAACCAAAGTCTTCAGTAAAAACAAAAGGTCCAAGCCATTTAGGGCTAAATTTTCCTTTTTTGCCTGGTAACACATTCACATTTCGATGATTCTCATAAAGAACTAAATCAGCAACCGTAAATGTTCATTTAATTACCTTATGATTGTATTGTTTCTAAAGAGATTTATGATAAGCTTTTATATGTTCTAATGCATGTATTCATTTTTCATCCAACATTTCTAATTATTGTAAGTGTTGTTCACGAAAAGTATCTTTATCAATTATCCCATGAAATGAAACATGTAAAGAAGATATTTCTAGTTCCAAAGGCATAATAGCATCAATACCATAGATAAGGTTGTAGGGAGAAGTACCTATGGTAGTACAGACACTAGTCCTGTAGGCCCATAAAGCATAAGTCAGTTGAGTATGCCAATCTTTCACATGCTTACTAATTGTTTTTCTCAAAATTTGTTCAATAATTTTATTTGATGCTTCAACTTGTCCAATAGATTGAGGATAGTAAGGAGTTGAAAATCTATGTTGAATCCTATATTTCTCCAAGAATTTCACAACTTCTTTGTTTTTAAAAGATGTTCCATTATCTAAAATTATCATCGAAGGAATACCAAATCTTGTTATAATATTATTAAGGATGAAATAAAAAATAACATCTATCATTGTTGAACGAAGAGGAACAGCTTCAACCCACTTTGTGAAGTAATCTGTAGCAATGAGAATGTAAGTATGTCCTTGAGAAGAAGCTAGTGAGATTTTTCCAATAAGGTCAAAACCCCAAACACTAAAAGGCCATGGAGAAACTTGATTACGAAGCTCATGAGTAGGAGCATGAATCAAATTACTATGTTGTTGACATTGAGGACATTTCTTGACAAACATGAAAGAATCTTGTTCCATTGTTTGCCAATAATATCCCATTCAAAGCAATTTATTAACCAGGGATTTTCCACCAAAATGTCCCCCATAAGAACTAGAATGAGCTTTTGCTAAAGCTACATGAATTTCAGTTCTATTGAGACATCTTAATAATAATCCTTCATAAGATCATTTGTAAAGCATATGTCCTAAAATGATGTAACATACTGCAAGTTTCCTAATACGATTATGCAACAAATTGAAATAGTCAGAGGTAATCTTGTCATAAATTGTAGGGCTTTTAAGAGTTTGTATAGTAAATTGAAAGTTCTCGGCATCGTTCTCAAGACAAACCAATGAAGTTGCACTTTCCATAGCATTTTCATGTTGATTATCCTTCCTAGGTAAAGTTTAAATTGGATAAGAGGAGAATTGTGAAAGCACATCAAGAGCTAAATCTCTATATTGTGTCATTTTAGCATTCTTAGTCTGATATCATCTTTTAATCTGTTCAACAATCAATTGTGAATCTCCATATATTTGCAAATGTTTGATATTGAGGGATGAAGCTTCTCATAGTCTAGCTATAAGAGCTTCATACTCCGCAATGTTATTAGTACAAGGAAAGGTTAATTTATATAATAAAGGGATGGGTTTTTTTGTAGGGGGAATCAAGATGATACCCACACCAGAACCTATCTTACACTTAGACCCATCAAAATATAATTCCCAAATATCATCCTATTGAATAACGAGGATAGTATCATCAGAGAATTCTATTGAAGTAGAGCATTTATCAGAGTGAGGACAAGGAGCTTCAGCTAGATAATCTGTCAATGCTTGTCCCTTAATAGACTTCTGAGAAATAAAATTAAGATCAAACTTGATAAGCAACATCACCCATTTTGCTAACTGACCAGAGAGATCAGTTTGTGAGAAAAGATGTTTCAAAGGATGAAATTTGACAATCACATTAACTTCAGCATTTATAAGATAATACCTAAGTTTTTGACATGCATAACGTACAACAAGACATTGTCTTTCTAAATCTGTATATGTTGTTTCATACTAAAGTAAAGTCTGACTAATGTAATACACATGTCTTTCTTTACCATTATCATCAATTTGAGCTGACAATGCACTCATAGCTTGTGGAGTCACTAAAGTGTATAATTGAAATGGTTTATTGAATTTAGTAGGCTAGAAGATAGGAGGATTCATAAGATACTCCTTAAATTGCTCAAAAGTTTGTTTACACTCATCATTCCAAGAGAAAGTAGTATCCTTTCTAAGTAAGGAAGTAAAAGGGATAGTCCAGTCTGCTAAATTAGAAATAAAGCAACGAATATCTTGAATTTTTCCTTGTAAACTTTGTAACTGAGAAATATTCTTAGGTGGAGGCATATTAACAATAGCTTCAATCTTTTCAGTATCTTCTTCGATGCCTCACTTAGAGATTATAAATCCTAATAATTTTTCGGAATCAACTCCAAAGACACATTTCTTAGGATTTAATCTCATATTATAACTTCTAATCCTTTCAAATATATGCCGTAAAATAGTAATGTGATCTTCTCTTTGCATAGATTTTTCCAAGATATCATCCCCATAATCTTCAAGGATCTTATGAATGTAATCATGAAAAATCAAAGTCATAGTTTGTTGATAGGTTGCTCCTGCATTTTTTAATCCAAAAGGAATCATGACCCAACAAAAGGTTCTCCAAGGTGTTATAAATGCAGTCTTACATTGATCTTCAGGAGGGATAAAGATTTGATTATATCCTGAAAAAACATCCATAAAAGATAACAAGGCATGGCCCGCTATTGAATCCACAATCATATCAATATTAGGTAGCGGGAAATCATCTTTCGAGGATGCCTATTTAAATCTCTTATCTTATTTTCTCCTTTTGACATAGGCACAATGTTTGAAATCCAATCTGACTAATCAATAGAGCAGATAAATCTAGAATCCAATAATTTCTCAATTTCTCCTTTGACTAACAAAGCAATTTGTGGATTCATCTTTCAAATTTTATGTTTCACAACTTTCATATTCGGTTTTAAAACAATGTTATGAGTAACAATCTTAGAATCTATACCTAGCATATCTGAATATGTCCAAGCAAAGATGTCCTTAAATTCAAGCAAAAGGGAAACCAACTGATCATGTTCATCCCAATTCAAACATTTCCCAATTTTTATCATCCTTTCATAATCATTTTCATCCATTTCAATATCGATAGTTTCAGTGATTAATAAATCATTTCTTATCAGAGAATCCATTAGTAAAGGAAGAGTATCATGTTCTCCAAAATAAGCATTAGTTTTCAAACAATAAGGCTTTCCTCATTTGTGATGAAACCTAGGTAGATCCTCATAAACCCCTAAAAATTCCATTAAGGGTCCGTCTTTAGGAAAAATATCCAAAGAGGATTGTTGATTAAGGTCAATAAGCAATGGGTTAACCAACTTCAACTGTCCACTGCAAATATGATTAACATTAAGAGGAAAAGCTGATGGTTGTCTATAAGGATTGAATCCTAATCCATATGTATGATCATAAACTTCATTATTCAATGGTACTTGTATACCTTGTTCATATTTACCACATCCTTTTCCATTAAATCCCAATTTCTTAAGCAAATGATAACCAAGACCATATCGATCATTCATGTCAAAAGTGGTCCAAGGAGTGACATATGTCACAATGTCATAACAATTAGGCTTCATAGCTTCAAGCGTTTCATTAATCAAAGTGGCAAAAAAATTACTTTTTAATTCTTCGAACAACAGAGAAGAAATAAAAACTTTTTTCTCTAATTCGTTCTATTGCTTCATGAATTCCAAATCAAAAACCTTGTATTCTCCAATAAAAGTAGGATTAAAATCCAATGTTCCACAATCATCCTCAGTCAAAGAAGAAGAAGATGGAGCTTCTTTTTGTTGAATCTCAGGTTGTTTTCTCTAATTGTTGTATCTCTGATTGTTTTTAAATCTCTTTACTAGGTTGAAGAGGTTCATAGATTTTGGCATATTCTGCATTTAAGCAAGGATTCAGGGAATCATCCGCATGTAATGTATACATTAAGTTGTTATACATGAACCTAACCTTGCGCTGAAGAGTAGAAGGAACTGCATACATATTATGTAACCATGGTCTTCCTAAAAGAAGGTTATAATTGAGAGGTCTAGGCATAACATGAATAGGACTATTTAGGATAATTGGACCAACTTTAATAGGTAAGGTAATAATTCCCAAAGTTCTTTTCACAATATTGTCAAATCCACATATAGGAACATTAGCAAGTTGAATAGTAGTAAGATTAGCCTTAATTGCTTTGAGCATATCCATGCTACAAACATTAATCCTAGATCCATTATCAATTAAGGTTCTTCTCATGATACTCTAATTAATAGAGACAACCACCATAAGAGTATCATATTGATTCTGCACCTCTAGGGAAGGTAAATCATTATTGAAAAACACAATAGGAGGTACAAAAGGCATAGTATGCATACAATCCAAAATAGAATTAATTTTATCTTGGTTAGGAGGTGAAGAAGGAAGAGTAGATAAATCTTTTTGCAATGCCTCATGATAGGTCAAAGAGGTTTCAAGTAATTCCCATAAAGATATCTTAGCAGGAGTAGCACGCAATTGATCAACTAAGTTGTACTCCTTAAAGGTAGATGGATACATAGGTGCTTGAGGAAGAAATGATTAAGAAGAAGGTAAAGAAACTAGAACAATAGGCTGAGGGTTATTCCATGTGCGATAAGCATGTGAAACGGAATCGGTGTTATCAAAGAAATCCAAAGGATGTCTAGGTTTACCCTAAATTTTTATACAAGGACATCTTTTTACCATCATCAAAAGTGTAGGATATATCATTTTAGGTTTATCAATGTTGCAATTAGTGGGACATGAAGGTAACCATGCACACGCCCTATAGTAAAGGTCAATTTGATAGGTTGTGGATGAGAGTGAAATAAGAATAGGATCCATGGAGATCATATTTGAACCATTTTCATCCTCACTACCATGTACCTCATTAGGGAATCTATCCTCTTGTACAATGAAAGCCTCATCAAAGTTCTCAAAACAAGAATCATACATGTTGAATACAAAGAAAGAACTAAAAGCATGAAAATGTAAATATTTTTGTATTTTTAAAGGAATTTTCTAATTTTTTTGTATTTCTAAAATATAAATGCAAGAAATAAATGTAATAAATCTAATGTTATAAGCATACAAGATTTAAATCTAACACCATAAAAGAAAGAGTTGTCATAAATGGGTTCACCAAAATGAATAGGTGAAAAATGGAAGCCTAGTAATGTACCTAACATTCAACACCTTTCATTTGTAATATTTTGTTTTGGATTTGAAGTTGAAATAGAATAAGTAAATTTGGAAATACTTGAAAATTAATTTGGTCAAGATGCATACCTCATCATGAAATTGATTTCAAGATACCTATTTTCTGAAGTCTGTGTGAGGTTTCGGAAGATTCTACGACCAGATCTATGATTAGAAAGCCGAGATGGAGAAAACCCAGAAAAGTTTCATCTTTCCGGTAGCAGGTCGACTTTGACCCCCATAAAAGATCAAAGACAACATTTTTATTCTGAAGGTCAATTTTGAATTTGTTTGCAGATCTCATAAATTGGGCGAAAAGGGTACTCAAATCTGTCCTCTCATTCCCGAAATAGCAACTATAGATATCTGAAAAAGGGGGTTTGGGGGGTGGCTATATAGGGTTTTACCTTAGTCAAACCCCCATTTTGGTGATCTCCACCTCCACAAATAGCTGATTGAAATAGAATGTGTGTGTGTATGTATAGAAAGTGTAATGCCACTTGATCTAATCCTCTAGATCAAAACCCTAGCATGAATATGTATGAAACAACAATGCATAGATTTGAATGAGATAGAAAAGCATACCAAGCCCCCAACGCTAAACTACTTCTACCAAACTTAGAATCCATAATTGTTACTCCATGATTAAATCTTTGAATGCTTGAAAGTTGATAATGGTGGATCAAGGAAAAAAGGATCTCTCTTGCTCCAAATATGTGTTCATAAACATGCTTGATGTCAACAATGACTTGATCTTCTATATCATCCTCTTGCTATCTTGCATCTTCACCATTCCTTGCTTGCTTAAAATATTCTTTCTCATGAAATTGACTCCTTGAGAGCACTTGATCATGAGAATGCTTGGTTGTAGTTGGTGAAAATGAATGCAAATGAGAGTCTTTATATAGAGGTTTCAAGGTGAGGCTCCTAAAGCAATGTGAGGACCCATTATTCAAATTTCACCTTGAATTAAGGTCCAATCACAATAACCAAGTAAGGAGGAAAAATAATTAAATAAATTTTGAATTAAAACTTTTCTGCACTCGGATCCGAGGGCCCGACATTAATTTTGGGGCCCATCAGGACCAAATTCTGAAATAGTGGCAAAAATTCCGGAGGAGGTCAGAAACGAGGTTGTAACTGACCTAGTCAGGATCGAGCTTGATTCTGACCTAGTCGGGATTGAGCTCATTTCTGACCTATTCAAGAACAATCTTGATTTTGACCCTGTGGGCCCAGATCCAGCCAAAATCAGGAGAGGAGGTCCCGAGGATGCCTGGAGACCTAGAAATGATAGCAGAATGGCACAAAATGCCAAGGATAGGCATAAAATCCTATGATGACTATGATGAAGGCCAAGAGGACATATTTCTAAGTTCTACCTAGAAAATAGAGACATGGAAGAGGGAAATTAAGGAGAATCCTCGGGATCTTAACCCTAATTTCACCTAGAATGAAGAAGATAAGTGCAAAATGCATCCTAAATGCAAGTCTAGCATAATAAATGTACTAAAAGAGGGTGCTAAACCTATCAAGATGGAAGTGCTTCCATTTTAAGATGATACAATAATAAATATAAAAATGCTTCTTGATATATTTATCTTGAACAACAAAATTATTTTAGTAATATATCTAAGTGATGTTGGTTAGTATGTTTCATGTCTGAAGTCTATGTATGAAAGAAGCGTCCTATATTTATGGAGAAGCATATAGTCTATTTATTGGTGAAGTTAAACAAAAATTCATATAAAAAACTCTAATTCTATGAAGAATTGACTTTAATTTTACAAATATTAGAAATATTTTATGCAAAAAAAATAAATATAGATATTAAATATTTAATTATATCTTAGATTTTATGTATCAGTAATAAATAAAATTAAATAATAAATATATTTAAATACTTAATATAATATATAATAATAATAAACAACCATTTAAAAAGAAAAAGACAACCTAGGCACATTACACATTAAAGAATGTCATAGTAAATGTTAAAAAATGCTTAAAAAATCTATTTCAAAAAAGAAGTAGAGATCATTTCCATGGTTAACAATATGTATTTATCTCTCTATATTTGCATCAATGGATGGGAGGAATATGGTACCAATAATTTTTTATGATGCATATAATATTGTAAATGTGATTCAAATTATTTATTGATGTATGAAATTTTATGAAAAAGAGCGATAATACTTTGATATTTACTATGACTATTTTTTATAATAAGACAAATGGCATATAATAGATTAAAAAAGTTGTTATAGATTCTAAAATTGTTATCTAAAATTTTTAGATTTATACAATGATTGTTTAAAGTTTTTAAAATATTGAATATAATGAATTCATTAATTTTTCTACCATAAATAAGAATTAATCAAAAAATAACTTCCCCAATAAATTATAAGTCAAGTCTTATTTAATCAGATATTATTACAATGATAAATTGTTGTTTGATAATATTAAATAAATTTTTTTCCAACATCTCAAAAATTGGGTTGAGCATCGTTCCCCCCTTCTTCTGTGTTTAGTAAATTATTGTCTTTTGCTAGTCTTCTAGCCTCAATTTAGTACTATTTCTTTTGTATGGAACGGTTGAGCTTAGCTCCCCTATCTTTGTATGGACCTATTTTGTTATGGTTGAGTTACTATCCCACAAGCTCTATGACTTTCTATTCCATGTTATACTTTATATATAAGTTACTTTTATTATTTTTATACATATAAAAAAGTATCAAAATTTTTATAAGAAATCTTAAACTTTCACAAGATGTATTTAATTTATTTGATTATTCAATTTAATAAAACTTAAAAATATAAATTTTATTCTACTATAATATAGTATAAGAGTGGCTCACAAAATCATAAATTAATTTTCAATCAATAAAATTAAACAAATGTTTGATTAGTCATCTGTAAATCCTTTCACACATCAACCTGATTTGGAATGTCACCTCGACGCTCACTCTCCATATAAATATTTAGAATGCATCATTTTCTAAATATAATTTAACATCTTTTATTTTTGATAAATAAGCCTTTACTATTAATTTAACATCTTTTATTTGACTTTCACCTAAATTAATTATAATACTTTTCTTTGTGGACAAATATTCTAATCCCTGTAGGACAAAAAGAGGTTAATAACAAAATCTGCATTTCCAAATACAGTGCATATTGATTATACTGAGGCGACGCAGGGTCTACGAAACCCTGCAATATTGGCATTGGTATTCTGAAATCTGAAATCTAAATTCATATAATATAGCAATCTCTGTCTTATTATTGCCTGCACATGGTCTTCTTACAAAGAGGGAATATGCAACCTTTGATCGAACAGGAAATCTCAGACAAATCTTGACGAAAAATATCCATTTTCATATGATACAATAAAATAAAAAACCTCCAATTTAAAGGAAGGTGGGACTTCCATATCTCTGTCAATTTATGTATGGCCCTACAAAGCCACAATTAGTACAGTTCCAAAACAGCAACGTTGCGATAAATAAATTAGGTTACATATAACATATGATTTCTCGAGCCAGGTGGAACCCGTGATAAAAGACAAATGTGTATGCTCTGTAGAAGCTTCAATGCAGTAACCAAGCAAAACTCAGGTAAATTGAGACGAAGTAACTGCGACTATTCATTGAATCTTCCTTATCAACCACTCCTATAAAGCAGATTTGTTCTACGACATCACTCATCAGCTTCTTGCTTTGATCTCGCCCCAGTTATTGCAGTAATGTCTTCAGCCTTTCCGTCTCGCTGCTTTTACTGCCGTTTTTTACTTTTTTTTTTCTGGTTTGATTAGTTTACGATGTGGGTGAGAGTCAGTTCTATATAACTCATTCGAGAGATTAAATAAAAACTCGACTGCAACAAGTAAATGAAAAAAGGGATGAAATCTACCGATAAGCATTCAGGCAGTCCCAAGATAAAGCTTGGCGTCGCCAAGCCTTCTCAGACAATATCTAAACTCAATGCCGCCTCTACTGCAGCGATTTCAGGCACAAGAATTATCCCCACCATTCGAACCGTGCTAATTCCTCCTCCGCAGATTTTCAAAACTGATCCTGCCAATTTTCTTGACCTAGTCCAGAAACTTACCGGAATGACACCGGCGCCGAAGAAGCTAACCGGTACAGTTGGTGCAAAGAAGAAGAAACTTACAATCCGTGCTCAATCTGCAGCGAATCACTCCCACGTCTTGGCGGCTATCGATGAGCATTCTTTCACAAAGCAGGTAAGCCAAAAGGTATACACTCAATCTGCAGCAATCGAGAGGGATTCATTAGATTTGGAGGAAGGCCGAGTGGAAGAGTTTGATTGTTTTTATGAACTTTTTGGTGGACTAGAAAACTTTGATTTCTTGGGTACTCCCAGAAATTCACGGCCAACGCTACCTGAATTTCCCATGAGTTATCATCCTATAGCGTAGCAGATTTATCATCATAGTTCCATTTTTGAGATCGTGAACAGTAGTGGATTTAGTCATTTTGAGCAATAGCCGCCATTGAGTAGTTGCTTTTGCTTTCCGGCAGGAGCCTTCCACGATGCGGGCATAAAGAACTGGTACGCAATAAAAAATAAGATATTTCTTGTCTTTCACTTTCTCTGTGTTTTCGTCCAAGACATTAGCGGTACATAGCAATGGTTTAAGTGTGGGCCATTTTATCAGATTTTAGCTACTGCGTATATGTGTGTCAAAGTTCGCCTTTTAATGTTAACATATCTTTAAATCTTTCTTCCAACCGCATAAATAAAAACTAGTTTGGCATCGAACCGAAAATTTAATTAAAATACCGGCCAATGGTTTGAAAAACCACTCATTGAAATGGAAACCTAAACTCATAGCTAGTATACCATTTGACTGAAATTAGTTATTTGCTTGAAGAGGTTTCTAATGAAATAGAGTTAAACTTTTTTCATCAAGTGGGTTTGTACTGCAAAGCATATTAAAACGGCTAAGGATGAATGTTCTTATGAAGGCAATTGGATTTTAAAATTCTGTTAATTAACATGTATATTTTATTATTTTAAGAGGAGAGGATCTAGTAATTCAGCATTCTAATTTTGCACTTACCAAAATTATATATGAAATTTTCAGATCACTACCAATATTTAAGTAGCTTAATTATCAACAGTCATGGTTATAACTTAAGTTTTGGGGCAACATGGTCATGTATGCTGCCATATCGCTATGCTCTTTGCAAAGGTGTCCCAAAAGGGCTAAATAAAAGGTGAGACCCATGCTAAGTCATATTTTATCAGTATATTGATGTGGCATAACATAATTTGTTGTTTTTTAGATCTAAGGAATAAATATGTTTAGATTAGGCTGTAATTGTTGGAATCAAGTGTAATGTCCCCACCAAGGAACTCGTAAGGAATCAGGTCTTATGACCAAAGATTGCAACAAATTTTTTTCTCACATTACATCATTAATACTTCACATTTACATTCCTTAAGGTTCCCTTAATGAATTCATTTACTAACATATTTACATTACTTATCCAAATTTAATTTAATTTCCTTTTTTAAATTTCACATTTCAGAACTTAAGAGATAGGGTAAGAAAATAACATTTCATTTACTATTATATTCCTTACTTTATATACTAATTTCATTTCACCTTCCTACACATTGAATAACTATTCTTTACAAATTACATTTTAACCTTAGCATAATAAATATTTCCTTTCATTGCAATATAGGAGAGATGGTTGAGCCCAAGAATAGTAAGGAGGCTGTCAAGGACATCTTTGAGAGAAATTTGAATGAGATTGCTAAGGACAATGTGGCTCCCAATGATGACTTCGGGTTGGATGCCAATCAAGAGAAATTTAGTAATGATTTTACGGAGCCTGCTCATAAGAAGACATGGAGTAGGGCTTTGTCTGATAATGAAGCTAAGGCTACTAAGGACTCTCGTGAGGGTGATACTATTGAGTCTAACTCTACAACCCAGATCCTAGAGGAGGATGATATGGTTAACCCTGATGCTATTATTTACAATATTATTGAAATTATTGAGGACTATTTCAGTACAGAGCAGGACAAACTCATTGACGGGGAGGTGCATAACCCTGACTTCCCGGCCATTGATAAAGCTGATGGAAAAGATAATCTTGATCATGATGCTGCAAGGAAGGGAATAAAAATGAGAAGGTTGTTAACAATGCAGACACTACTGTTGATGATTCTGATAGAGAGAGCCCTAGGGCTATTGATGAGGAAAATCTTGATAGATACTAATTTCCCCATCACTGGTAAGGAAAATAAGAAGGATGGCAATGAGAGAAGCTTTGATAGAAAAAGGTCAAACCCTTTATACTATGATATTAGAGAGATGGATTCTCATGTTAAAAGATACATTATGTTGACTCCCCTTCAGATTGCTAAGAACAAATCTATCTATAGCTATAATCTGGACAAGTGGGTGCAAAATGACCTTGTTGACCTGAAAAATAGATGTATCAAGATGGAAAATAAGAACATTATGCTAGAGGAAGTTATTGACAATCTTAGGAAGGAGGTTGTTTCGAATGTTAAAATTGTTGTTTCTAATTATGGTACTGAGTTGGAGGACAAAATCAAAAAAGTTGTAGAGATAGCCATGGTTCTCATCAATGAGAAGACAAGTAAAAATGAAGCTATGATTAAGAATTTGTTTGTTTTGGAAAATTCTATGATGAAGTCTGCTTTGGAGAACCTAAATACTTTAAGTTATTTGCTGGAAGGTAACAAAGAGGGCTCCTCGATTGACAACATTGACTTGCTTGCTCCCAGTCAGCCAATGGGGCCAGGGACCAGAACTAGGTCCAACATCAAGAAGAAGATAAAGATCGAGGATCAATACATTTTGAAGCTGAAAGACTCTATCAAGAATATGCAAGGTCAGCTGGAGGACTCATAATGCTTCTTGAAGACTCTGTCCTGATTTTGCTGCTAGTGGTCTTTTTGGTCTCTCTTTGCTGTAGGTCTTTTGTTTTCTTTTTGAAGTCAGTTTGTATTGGAAATATGGGATTTATCCCTTCTATTGACTATTCCTTGTTGGGATAGTTAGTTGTGCTCTTGGTCTTCCATGCCTATCTCTATTTCTCTTTGTTAAAAGGTTTTGGGGCCCCTTCAAAACTTGTTTTTACCATAAAAAAAAACATAGCAAAGATAGAAAAGATAATTCAACATTACATTATATATTTCCAACTTTGATCTTTTGAATAACAACCCTTGAAACAAACCCTACAACTATCCCTCCCAATTACATTTCTTTTCTTTTCAATTACATTTTTTTTATAATAGATCTCAGCATAATAACAAGTACATGAATGGCCTAAAGGGATTAAAACATATATTTTCAATAATACATAATACAAAATAGAAAGATCTGCATCAATGCATAAAATTGAATGCATCCAAGTCACGAACCACAAATAAGACCTCAAAAGATTTTTGCCACCCAACCATGTGAAACTGGTGAAGTTCCACTCCCCGTGCTAGGAGATAGAACCAAGATACTCACAAGGACCTAAGCAATCTAAGGCTTCACAAAACCATAGTCTAAAAGAAATTACAGAACATAACAACATATCACTTTACTAATCACAAGGATTAGGTTTCTATCATACCCTCTAGGCGAGTGTCATCACATATCCTAGATTTTGGGATCTTTCCTGGCAACCATGTAACCCCAGTCCCCCCTTTCTCAATAGGGATTCATCTTGGTAGTTACCCATGGTCCCAGTACTCCAATAGGACTATGTGGAAATTCATATGTTTTCTATCATTATCTTTTATTTCCCCCCTTTCCTAGATTCATTATTAGGTTATATCACTCTTTACTAACCCACCCATAGGATCATCTGGTAACCACTTTAGGGTTCCAACACCTATGGTGAGCCACTCACCTAGGGTACCTAGTCCCATAACCACACACACAAGCCATGAAAACATCAAGTACTTCCAAAAGATCCATCTCGTAGGTCTAGGGAGCCCTCCAGTGCACTCAGCCAGCTAAATGAGTCCTAGCCTCATATTATGGACTCTATCATAAGACAAGTATGAATAAAATATTATAATACCAACAAAACCATATATAGACATTCATATGGTACAACATAAAAATTTCCACATGCATTTACACAATGTTCCATAGCTTATTTCAAAAGTCTTAGGAATTCTCATGTGCCTAAAATTTGGCTAAGTCTGAAAGTTTCAAAAAAACCAAAATTCTAAAATTTGCATCTTAACTCCTATGAAGCTGAAACCTATCTCAAACATCCTGGAAAGTATTTATACAAATATATTTGTATAAATCCTGCCACAAATTCTACAAATTTGAGACCTGAAAACCCTCAAAACTCCAAACGACTTTGTATATGATCCCATACGACAATGTATGCATTCCCATATGACATTTGACCAAGTGTCGTACGATTATGACTACAATGTCGTACGCCACTGCAATAAACTTTCATGAAATCAAATATTAAACTTCCTGAAAACATAAAAATTGATTTATTTTTTAACCCATATGATATTTGACCAAGTCTCGTATGGGTATGACTACATTGTCGTATGACACTGCAGGACACTTTTATGAAATTAAATTTTAAACTTTTTGAAAACACTAAAAACTAATTCTTTCAGGCATGGAGAGTGCCTGGGAAAGGCTCCATAAGGTCAACTTGATGCAAGGACCTCAATACCACATCCATAGCACATCCTCAACATTACCTAAGCCTTAGAAAAAAATAATTAATAAAAAAGAAAAAATCCACAGAGAAGCCTGCAAGAGAAAAAAAAGTAGGAAAAAGGACTGCATCTCATTCCTAAACCTTCCTATTTCTTCCTAAACTTCCCTAGTTAATATAATAAAAGATAAACACATCCTCTGACATGACAAGAAGCATTCCTAACTTCCCATAAAAATTTGATAATAAAAAGTAAATAAATAAAAACTATATAATCATACATAATTTATTTCCCAGAAACACAGTATAAATACACAGAGGATAAGACATTTACATATCATTTTTGATACATAGTAAAATAATCATATTATAATGTAATATCATATCATCTAAAAACACATTCATACACACAGAGGGAGACTAGAGATTCTACCCAGTTTATACCCTACCTGGGGTCCTGTGGAGAATCCTCTTCCCTTGGCTAGAGAATCTCTACAAAACTTCAATCCTTGAGTAGATAGCCTCCTGGAAAGCTTCATCTGGCAATCAACTCTAATAAATCCTCACACACTTGACTTCTCCAACCAGAGACTCTCAAACTCAAATAAGCTTTCAATTAAATTTCCTTAAAAATCAATTGCAGACCAGTCCAAAACAAATCTTCCAAAAATTCTCATCCTCCCATCACACAAAAACTTCAGTTATTGATCCTCCAACTATGTGGTTGGAGGAGTTTCTTTATGATAAGAGACTTCTCAAACTTACATAGTTGGTTGGAGGAACAACTAAATAATTCTCGTAAAAGACTTAATCAAGGTTTTAATAAATTTAATTAAAATATCTTTCAAATAAGACCATAAAAGGAATAATAAACAAATAGCTTCCAAGAAAAACACATAGCAAAATAGAAAAATAACTAGCCCAACTTCTAGGAGGTCTTGAGTTCAACTCCCTCCTAGATAGCTAGTTTTACTACAAAAACACATTCATTAAATATACTTTATTTATCCTACATTATTTAATTATTATAAATAACATACTATTTGCACAATCAATAAAAACATACAAATATTATTATTTATATAAGCATGGGTATATGTGTGTGCACCCACATATACACATACCTATATAACATACAAATAGTTATAACATAATTATAGAATAATTATTATATATATATATGTATATATATATATATATATATATATATATATATATATATATATATATATATATATATATATATATATATATATATATATATATATATATATATATATATATATATATATATATATATATATATATATATATATATATATATATATATATATATATATATATATATATATATATAAAATAGGTTAATTCTAACTCATAACATAAAATCAGACCAACATCAAATCAAGTCCATAACATAAACTGCATTCTACTTTCCGAACTAGGATAACTTCCTAAACAGAATTCTAAGTCCATGGGTAACCTCGAGAGTAGCTTGGTTAAATCTCCACACAACAACAATTTGAGAATTTTGAAGGCACACTCAGACCTGTGTAGCCATATGGAGAGAATGCCTTGTACCTACATCCTGCATCACCAACTGACATGCATATATATATATATATATATATATATATATATATATATGTATAAACAGATAGTAGAAAACAAGGAGGGAGAGTGTGGCATCGTGTGGACCTCCCATTGGAGTAACTATGACTTCCCTTCCTCATCCTACACTCACATCAACCAGTAAACATCAAATCATAATGGGGTCAGTAGGTTAGATCATAATATAAACATCACAACATAAATCATTGTAAAATATTTTACTGATAGTTCATTTCTAACCATTCATCATTAAATGCTAACTCATTTTATATTTCCAAATAAACTGTAGTAACCAAATATAAAGATATTCTCAAATGTCTCATAAAACTCTAACTAAATAATGATCATAGTCCAAACATATAATTCAAAGTATCAAATAAATAGTCTTGTCAGTCTAACATAGGAAGATGCTAGGGTGGGCATTACATCAAGTCTGCAATGTAACAATCGCCACTTTTTTTTTGGTTTTTTTTAATGATAGATTGGTCATGTTAATGTCTTTCATTTCATATTTTAAGAAAAATATTGATTATCAAATAAAAGGTGAGAACGATCTAAGAATTTTTTCTCTGCTAGGGTTTTCAGTCGTGTTCTACTATTCTGCCTCCTTCTTGTCCTATAATACCACATTTATTGTGGGATTAGCCTAGGTATTTAATGGCTCTGGCCACCTCTAGCTCAACAGTTGTTCTTGGTATTGGAGTGGTGGCAATTGATAATGGCACCTCCAAGAAAGAGACCTTTCAAGCTCATCCCAAAGGTGTTTCATGAGGTATGACATTCCCTTATGTTGTGCTTCTTGCTCAGGATTTTGATAATGCTTGTGTTTGGTTAGAGTAACATACTTTGATAGGTTATTTTATGGGAAGAACCCCTCCTAAAAGTATACTTAAAGAATGGATTACCAAAGACTAGACTCTTGATGGAGTTTGGTTGGATTGCATTCAAAACCTTACCAAAGGGTTTTTTTGTTTCTATTTTCCAATCATGCCCATGTCGAAGTTATTTTTGCTTGGGGTCCATGGACTGTTAGATCTTCTGGCTTGGTTTTCTAGTACTGGCCTTAAGTTTTCACTCTCTTCAATGAAAAAAATCTTAGGGTGCTTATGTGGGTTGATTTTCTAGCCCCTCCCTTTCCTTATTGGCCTTTCATCCCAACCATTGCACAAAAGGTTGATAAAGTGGTATGTCCTGAACACGACCAGTTTTTAAATGCCCACCCTCAAAAGAAGGTCTTTGTTGAAGTTGATCTTTCTTAGGATCTTAAAGACCCTTGAGATTCAAGTGGGTGGTAATACCTTCACCTAGAAGGTGTTGTATCAAAATTTCCAAACACGTGTTATCAATGCAAGTTGGCATAGGACAAGATCAAGGATTTCCCTCTGGTAGTTCTGAGAATTAAGCTATCTCCCAAAGATTTAGGATCCCCTCCTCAAGAAGGCCTAGAAAAGGAAGAGAAAAAGGATGAATGGAATATTTTGGGTCATAAGGTTAAGGCTATTCTTCCTTCAAAACCATAGGATGGCCCTAAGGTTGCTAAAGGTGCTAGATCCTCTCTTTCTATTGGGCTACTTGACAAGGCACCCCTATTTCAAATCCTACTTAACAAGGGAGCATTGCAGCTACTATTTCTACCATACCTCCTTTGATTTGCACTCCACAAGAAGCTTTAGCCATTTCTTCTTTTCCATCTTTGCGTCACTCTCACAACCCTTCTAGACATGCTAAGTGCAAAGAAAGAGAGTTGTCATAAAAGTGTTGTCTCCTCTCTGATGAGGATCCTCATTATGAGTTCTTGCACAATAGTTTATCGTCTCTTGGGGATGAGGATGAAATGCTTGAGGTTTTCTCATGAATTACATCTCATGAGATGTGTGGGGTCTCATAGATCTACCTAGAAAGTAATCTGTGACAAATATTCATCAGCAAGTCTTTGGCCTAGATATTTTGTGTCTTAAGGAGGTGAAAATTGTTGGTTTTATGCTTCAGGATGCATGTCATGTTATCTGGTCTAGTAGCCTTATTCTTTCCACTCAACATGAAGCTAGCCAAGGTGGAATTTCTACTCTTATTTCTCCTCATTGGCATTCTTCTCTTGTTAATCATTGTTCTAACCCCATACAAACAGTTGTATGGGCTATTATTTCTACTAAGAATCATTCTTTTGAGATAGTCAAAGTATATGCCCCCAATAATGCTATTGGAAGATTGCAGCTTTAAAGATGAATAGTTGATTCTCTACCACCTGCAACCTAGCTCTTTTGTGGGGACTTCAATATCATTGAGGTGGATTCTGAAAAAGATGGGATTTTTCCTTTTCATTGCGTAGTTGTAGAAAGAGGCATAGTTTTACATACCTAACAAATTGGGTCTTATTAATCCAAATACTATTTGCCACCATTCTAGCGATGTTAGGCATACTTTGTCTAATTGTAGACCTTGCTCTAAAAGGATTTTTAAGAGGCTTGATCTTGCCATGATTTCAGCTCAATCATTTTTCAACTTTTCTAATTCTCATAAACTAACCATCACTTTTCTTATTGTTGAGACTTTGTTACATCATTTCCCCATGGTCTTTGGCATTGAATGGTAGACAGCTAAGGCATGGCCTCTTAAAACACAATTCTACCTCAATACTTCTTTATGGAGTCACAAGCCTACTCCATCCCACACTCTAGCCACACCATCGTCAACATATTGGTTGGATTGAGTGGTGGCATGATACCATCACCCATACTACCAAATTTCATCACATTTATGGTAGACAACTTGCTCATTTTCACTAGAGATCTTTACTGCCTTTGAATCCTTGATGCTTGATCCTTTCAACTTAGATATACAAATCCATCTTTCTCAAATACAACACTCAAAACAAGTTATAGAAAATTATTATACTAGATGTACTCAGATCAAGTCTTGACTTGATTGGCTAAAACTAGGAGATTGAGATTCTAAAGATTTTTTCTTGGCTCTTAGATCTTGCAATACTGCCATAAGGATAAAAAAAAATTAGAGAAGGTTGGAAGTTACTTACAAAGCTTCCTAATATTCTACAAGCCTTTTTCTAACATTCTGATTAGGTGTTCACTACGTAGGGAAATTCTTTGTTGAGAGACCAAGTGCTTGCTGATTGTTTGGTGGTTGTTTCTAGTCGTTTGTCAGCTAGTCAACTGTATTTTTGTGATCAGCTCCTTACTCTCATTGATCTTAAAGAGGAAATTTTTTCTATGGATCATGAAAAGGCTCCTAGATGTGATGGTTTACCTTGCAAATTTTACAAGGCCCTATGTTTGGTCATTTGCCTCGATCTCCATAATGCTTATTTGGAAGCCTTTCACTCTAGTTCCTTAGGGGATATTATCTATAAGGGAAACATCAAGTTCATTCCTAAGGCAAGAGACATAGATGATATCTATAATTGGAGACCTATAACCATTCTTAATGTGTGTTACAAGATAATAGCTAGGGATGCTACATTGAAAATTTGCTAGATCCTACATTTGATTATTCATCCTGAAAAATATGGTTTCATCAAGTCAAGGTTTATTCTTGACAACATTAAATTATTGTCTAGGAAGGCATGGAATGGCCTCAGAGGAAAAACCAGAAAGCCATCTTCTTCAAAATTAATTTGCTAAGGCCTATGATCAAGTTTTATTTTGGTTATGCTTCAAGCTCTTGGGGTTGGTCCTAGATTTATATAATTTTTTTAGATGTTATTTGCAGATGCCTCTACTTGCATCACTATTAATGACCATGAGTATGAATCCTTTGGTCTCTTTAGATCCATCTTCCAAGGTTTCCTCTTGGCTCCTTTGTATGTCCTAGATGCAGAAGGGTTTGGTGATTTTCTTTCCAATGCTTATTCCACTCGTCTCGTCAGAGAAATTTCCTTGCCTGAGTCACCTGCTCATCTTGTCATCTTGTTAATGTGAAGGAAACTCTTCAATGCATTGATACTTTCTATTTATCTTCTAGCTCTAGTATCCAATGGCAGAAGACTCAATGTTACAGGTAGTCTTCTCTTATGGCTCCTCCCTAGATGACCTAGTTTGGATGGAAATAGATCTAGCATGGAGATGTTTTTATATTTCAGGAAATTTCCTTTTCCTTCTAGGCTTCACCTGTGGACCTATGGAATGTTTTTCTTTCCATAATTGACAAGAGGCTAGAATACTAGATCACCAAGCCCCTTTCCCTAGCTAGTAAGTACTTGATTTGATCTAAAGTTATTTTTTCTACTAATGTTTACTATTCCTCCTACTATGTGCCTTCTAAAGCCTCTTATATGAATCATGAAAAAATATTGCACAAATTTCTATGGGCCTCTAGAGCTAATTCTTACAACTTCCATAGGGTAGCCTAAGAGTATTTCTGCCTCCCTAAAGACTCTGGTAGGCTTGGCCTTGTGTCTATCTAGAAATAAGGCATTTCTCTATGTACTAAATGGGTGTTCAGAGCTTTGTATTCTAATGAAGGTTGGAAGGTTTTATTGAGGCATTGCATCTCTTATGGCTTTCTAGCTTAGAGACCGGCTTGGAAGGGGATTGGTTTTCAAACCCTTCTTATTATGTTAGATCTAGTTCAAATCCAATGCACTTTTGTTGTTAAATGCATTTCTAGAACTCAAGATGCTATTAAAACTTGGATGTGGTGGGATGGAAAAGAGTTTTGTGATGGCCTCTCTTTTAACAAACACAATGTCAAGTGGTCACCTCTTTTTCATTAACAAGGGCTCCCCTAGGCAAGATTCAGGGTTTGTGTGATCTGTATTTTCACAAATGTGGCATTTAATCCCCCAAAGATCTTTCATCCAGAGCCACTGTGAGTCTCCACTCTTCGGATGATCTCCATGTGTAATTCAGATTTTCTCACCTAGATTACTAGACTTTTGACCTTTTAGTCTCAACCATAGCTCCCTAGTTATAGCATAAGCTTGGCATCTATGGTGGAAATATTGGAAGTGGTAAGCTTGGAATCCTCTCACTAACTACAAGCCCATCATGGGTTATTCTTGGTCAGTGCCCCATCTTTCAATGGTTGACACTTTGAATCATAGATGACACTTGCCTTCTTCCTATAAGACTTGATAGTACCATTTCCTTACTATTTGGTTTTCTAATAGAAATTCAAAAATTGCACACTTTGCCTCATGTGTGATCTTTCAAGGCATTCCCTTGTGTGCCAGGATCTAGCATTTAGGAATCCCTAATCCTAGATGCCCTTTTTGTGGTCTCCCAAAGAATTTCATGCACCTTTTTTGGTTTTCTCACTAAGCTCAACATTATTGGAGCTCGTTTCATGATTTTTTAATGTTTTTTGGCCATTTCAATTTTCCTGGCATATGATTTTGCAAGCATAGTCACCCAAAATGCCTTCCATATTTACCTAGATTTGGCATGCTTTCAGGATAGAAATTATTTTCACTATTTGGAAGGATAGGAATGTTGTTCTTTTCACTCATAGATATTTGGATATCAATCTTTTTATGCATATTAAATCCTATATTTGTAACAATGTAATGATGGAGATTTGAACAAGTACAGGCTGATAAAGTGAATATTAAAGTGGCCCATTTGAGGGAGTTGTTATACCATTGGGGCAATGCCCCATGTATGGTTTCTATAATGTCACTAGACTCTATCTATTCATCACACTCCACTTGATGACCACCCTCATGGAAAGAGCTCTTTTGCTTAGCACTCCGAGACCACTATGTCTCAGGACCCTCACCGCTCTTCTAGTGACAAAGCCAATTTGCAACGCTACTTGACTTCCCTCCTTATTAGAGTTTGGTCAGTGGTTGTCCTATTATTCCTTCTCCCTCTATTGTTTCTATTAGCTATCCTCTAGCCAATATTTTTGATAAAGTTCCTTGCTTGGCTCTTGCTATATCTCCCAGGTGGGAGGAAGAAGAAAAAGAAGGTGATGATGGTTGGTCTATTCATAACCAGCTTCTAGGCTCCAATGTGTGGTTAAACCATGAAAATAAGGATCTCCTTCCTCTACTATGATTTATCTTAATACCTGAGGGCTTATATTGTTTTTTATAAATAGTTGATGTATCTAGTTGTTTCCATGCGACTCTTGTGTGGTGATCTTGTATCCCCCAATCTCCTTCTTATGACTAGTGTAATTATACTTTTTAATTAATGGAAAGGAATCTATTCATAAAAAGATAAAATGTGAGACCCATGGGTATGTGCAGGATCATGGTATACCAAACTATGGCCTTAAGTGGCAATGAAAAAATCAGAACATCAGGGTTAGTAAACTTGATGTAAAAGGTTTAATATCTTATGAACCTTATGTGAAAAAGTTGTAAGAGTAGAATCTGTAGGAAATTGAATGTAGTTTCTAAACTTCTAGCCCTTGTTTGAAATTTTTTTTTTCTAATTATTCAAAATTTTAGATTTCAATGCAGTAGGAAAATTTTTTTAGGGAAAAGATAAAGAGTACGTGTATGTCTAACCACCTTAATCATAATCAAATGATGATATATTTTCTCAAGATTCTAGATATAAGTGGTAGACTCATCCACATATGTGATGCATATTTTTTTGTAATTTTTGGTCAAATAAATAATTAATTATGAATTTTCTGCTACAACTTTTTCAGAATAAAAAAATTCTCATGTCTGACCATCTTAACTAATTCAAAATTTTACCAAATTCAAAACTTGCTTTTTTTCTTTTTTCTTATACTAACCGAAGCATAGAATGTGATGCATGTTTCAGATTTGAAAAATGTTAAACAGTTTGAAAGTTATAGTTGTTTTTCAATCAATATGTCAGTTACAACTTTAAAGATAACTCAATTGAAAAATAAGTAATAATTACTTATAGAACTCAAAATTTGACAACAATAATATCAATGGAAAAATGATAATGTCTTTAAGAAACCCTTTTTGTTTCATCAATTTCGGGTGAAAAAATAGTGGTGAGCTACATGGTTAAAGTCTTGGTATCAAGAACTATCTCTTGAAACACACCTAAATACCCCGCCTATTTTGAAAATTCAAATACCCCACTTTTCCAAAATTCAAGTTTCATAATAAATGTATTTTTTTAATAGTAATTCTAATTGTCTTATAAATTAAGTTGTATTCTTTTTATGTTAATATTAATTCAAGTTTCATATTAAATTATATTTTGTTATGTTAATATTAATTTCATTTTAAATATTAATATTAAATAATAATAGCATAGCGTAAATATTATAATATAAATATCTATATTAGTATGTATTATATTATTTGATATACAAAATGATTTCAAAAAAATCCCTGCACAGTTGATTTGAGGATAGACAATTTCAGCCCAGATCCTCTTGAAAATATCTAGCACAGGTTTTTTCTATAGACAACTTGTAATTTCAGTAGTTTGACTAAACTAAATAAGTAGATGTCAATGGACTTCCCCTCGATTGAATACAATCAATCTATTTTGTAACTCTTGAAAACAAATTTCACACAATTGAAGAACCACTGTATAATCATCATCTGTTCTAGAAATTAATAGTGGCATAAAAATTTATGTAAGAACATTTAAGGTGCATTGTCCACAAAAAGGTATATGAAACCTTTAAATATACATTAAAAAGTGGAGGTGAAGGCTCTAGATGTGTGTGTTTGTGTGCGAGCGCGTGCGTGCGTGCGTGTGTGTGTGTGTGTGTGTGTATGTGTGTGTGTGTGTTAGAGAGAGAGAGAGAGAGAGAGAGAGAGAGAGGACTTCCTAATAGCCCTAACGTGTGATAAGGGGTACGAGGACACCAAAGAAGTCCCCATAACCCCTTTCGACACATTAGAACCCTCAAATGTGTCCTTAAGGATCATAGAACCCCTTAGAACACACTTGAGCATTCAAATGTGTTGGAAGGGGTCACTGGGACTTCCTATGTGTCCTAGTACCCCTTGTCACGCATTAGGACCCCTAGGAAGTTCCCATGGCCCCTTTTGACACATTGGAACCCTCAAGTGTGTCCTAACACATCCTATGACACCTTTGGACACACTTGAGCATTCCAATGTGTCAAAAGGGGTCATTGGGACCTCCTAGGTGTCCTAGTATGCCTTATCACACATTAGGACCGCTAGGAAGTCCTCATGACCCTTTTTGACACATTGGAATGCTCAAGTGTGTCCTTAGGGGTCGTACGATCCCTAAGGACACACTTGAGCATTCCAATGTGTCAAAAGGGGTCATGAGGACTTCCCAGGGGTCCTAACATGTGATAAGCCATACTAGGACCCCTTACAACACACTTGAGCATTCCAATGTGTCGAAAGGGGTCATTAGGACTTCCTAGGGGTCTTAATGCGTGATAAGGTGTCCTACGACCCCTTAGGACACTATTGAGAATTCCAATTTTTAAAAAGTGGTAATGGGGATTTCTTAGGGGTCCTAACACATGATAAGAGGTACTAGGACACCTAGGAAGTCCCAATGACATGTTTCGACACATTAGAACCCTCAAGTGTGTTCTAAGGGATCGTACGATCCCTCCGAACACAATTGAAAATTCAAATGTTTTGAAAGGGGTCATGAGGACTTCCTAGGGGTTTGACTATAGTTTATCACATGTTAGGACTCCTAGGAAGTCCACATGACCCCTTTCAACACATTAGAACCCTCAAGTGTGTCCTAAGGGGTCGTAGGACCACTTAGGACACTCTTGAGCATTCCAATTTGTCAAAAGGGGTCATTAAAACTTCCTAGGAGTCCTAACACATGATAAGGCATACTAGGACACCTAGGAAGTACCAATGAGCCCTTTTGACACAACGGAACCCTAAAGTCTATCCTGAGGGTAGGACCCTCAAGACACACTTTAGGGTTCTGATGTGTTGAAAGGGGTCATTGCTACTTCTGAGGTATCCTAGTATGCCTTATCACTCGTTACGACCTGTAGGAAGTCCTCGTGACCCCTTTCAACACATTGGAACACTCAAGTGTGTCCTAAGGGGTCCTACGACCAACTAGGACACACTTGAGCATTCCAATGTGTCGAAAGGGGTCATTGGGACTTCCTAGGTTTCCTAGTATGCCTTATCATGTGTTAGGACCCCAAAGAAGTCCTCATGACCCCTTTTGACACATTGGAATGCTCAAGTGTGTTCTAAGGGGTCCTACAACCCCTTAAAACACACTTGAGCATTCCAACGTGTCAAAAGGGGTCACGAGGAATTCTTAGGAGTCCAAATGCATGATCAGGCATACTAGGACACCTAGGAAGTCCCCATTACCCCTTTTGACACATTGGAACCCTCAAGTGTGTCCTAATGGGTCGTAGGACCCCTTAGGACACACTTGAGGGTTCTAATGTTTTTAAAGGTTTCATAAGGACTCCTGAGGTGTCCTAGTATGCCTTATCATGTGTTAGGACCCCTAGTAACTCCCAATTACCTATTTTGACACATTGGAGTGCTCAAGTGTGTCCAAAGGGGTCATAGGACCCCTTAGTACACACTTGAGAATTCCAATGTGTGAAAAGGGGTCATGAGGACTTCCTAGGGGTCCTAATGCATGATAAGGCATAATAGGACACCTAGGAAGTCCCAATGACCCCTTTCGACATATTGCAATGCTCAAGTGTATCCTAAGGGGTCATTAGACCCCTTAAGACACACTTGAGGGTTCTAATTTGTCGAAAGTGGTCATGAGGAGTTCATAGGTGTCCTAACATGTGATAAGGTGTAATAGGACACCTAGGAAGTACCCATGATCCCTTTTGACACATTAGAACCCTAAAGTGTGTCCTTAGGGGTTGTAGGACCCCTTAGGACACATTTGAGGTTTCCAATGTGTTCAAAGGGGTCATGGGGATGTCCTAGGTGTCCTATTACCCCTTATCACATGTTAGGACCCCTAGGAAGTCCCCGTGACCCATTTTGAAACATTGGAATGCTCAAGTGTGTTCTGAAGTGTCCTACGACCCCTCTGAACACACTTGAGCATTCAATTGTGTCAAAAGGGCTCATGAGGACTTCCTAGGTGTCCACATAAGCTTTATCATGTGTTAGAACCCCTAGGAAGTCCTCATGACCCATTTCGACACATTGAAACCCTCAAGTGTGTCCTAAGGGGTTGTTGGACCCCTTAGGATACACTTGAGCATTCCAATGTGTTGAAAGGGGTCACTAAGACTTTCTAAGGGTCCTAATATGCCTTATCACTCGTTAGGACCCCTAGGATGTCCCCATGACCCCTTTTGACACATTCAAATGCTCAAGTGTGTCCTAAGGGGTCCTAGGACACCTTAGGATACACTTGAGCATTTCAATGTGGCAAAAGGGGTCATGGGGACATCCACGGGGGCCTAATGAGTGATAAGGCATACTAGAACACCTAGGAAGTCCTAATGACTACTTCCAACACATTAGAATGCTAAAGTGTGTCCTAAGGGGTCCTAGTACACCTTATCATGCGTTAGGACCCCTAGGAAGTTCTCATGACCCCTTTTAACACATTGGAATTCTAAAGTGTGTCCTAAGGGGTCATATATGACCCCTTAAGACACACTTTAGAATTCCAATGTTTTAAAAGGGGTCATGAGGACTTCCTAGTACACCTTATCACGCATTAGGACACCTAGCAAGTCCTCATGACCCCTTTTAACACATTGGAATTCTGAAGTGTGTCCTAAGGGGTTGTATACGACCCATTAGGACACACTTCAAAATTCCAATGTGTTAAAAGGGTCATATACTACCCCTTAGGACACACTTCATAATTCTAATGTGTTAAAATGGGTCATGAGGACTTCCTAGGGGTCCTAACATGTGATAAAGCATAATAGGACTCCAAGAAAGTCCTCATGACCCCTTTCAACACATTGGAACCCTCAAGTGTGTCCTAAGGGGTCCTACGACCCATTAGGACACACTTGAGCATTCTAATGTGTTGAAAGGGGTCTTTGGGACTTCATATGTGTCCTAGTATGCCTTATCACGCATTAAGACCCCTAGGAAGTCCTCATGACCCCTTTTGACATAATTTAAATCTCAAGTGTGTCCTAAGGGGTCGTATGACGCCTTAGGACACACTTGAGCATTCTAATGTGTCAAAAGGGGTCATGAGGACTTCTTAGGGGTCCTAATCCATGATAAGGCATACTAGGACCCCTTAGGACACACTTGAGAATTCCAATGTGTCAAGAGGGGTCATTAGGACTTTCTAGGTGTCCTATTGTAATACCCCAAAAATGGGCTATAGGTTCATTAACCTCCTACATCGACATATCGAATGAAATCAGCATCAAAGTCCTAACCTAATGATGCAGGAGCATCTTGGATCCTTGGCAATCCTATGACACCAAAAATATTTTGGAGTTTGTCTATGTTGCTCAGTTCCTACTTTAACTGAGTTGGTCGGTAGTTGGTCAGTTTCCTTTGGTTACCGAGTGTCATCGATTATCTCCTGGGTGGTTGGTTAATTCATTGACACTTGGTGTTGCCTATCTACTGCTTGGTTATCTTGCTTACCGATGGGTCTAGTTTTGTTTCATATTGTGCCTGACTTGTGCATTCATATTGGATCATGAAATTAATGTTGTAATTTATCATTGGGAAGCATGTGGTCCTAGATTTGACTATTACTTCTGTTAATTATGGATATGAAGGCCGACTCAGCTCGGTAGCTTCTTGTATAAATGTAGATGTTTGGTAGTAATTTAGCAGTTGGGGGAAAAGTTAGAAGATAGTAGACATTAGAATGGAGATTGTAATAGATCCTCGCATGTTTGAGGACTTCTGAGTTTCATTGTAATATCATGCCATAACTAGGAAGGCCTTACAACCTGGCATGTATGATTCCTATTAAAGAAAGTTAATGAAAGATCTGGCATTCTCTCTCTCACTTTGTTGTTGTTGTTGCTTCCATGTGTGTGTGTTTCAGGCTTGGATCATTAGGGTGTGCCATACCTTGGACCCTCTTACTCCCTGCCTTGCATCAGGTGGTATCAGAGTGAGGTGAGATCTTGATCTAGGTCTGTGGATCTAGGTTTACTGGTTCCTCTTGAAGCCCTAGTGGATTGTTGTAGGGTAGAAGATTTTGATCTGACCTACAATTGTAGAGGGTTGTCAAGATGGTTCGCAGGAGGTGAAATGTAGATCCAGGATTGGTAGATATGCTAAGACAGATTGCTGCAAGATTAGAAGCAGTTGAAATAGCCCAAAGAAGAGGTAGACATCATGAAGATGTTAGCGATGATGAAATTGAAAAAGAACAGGTGAATGCAGAACCTGCACCTATTATGGATCAAGGTGAAGAATGATTTTTGAAGGCTTTGACATGTCTGAAGTCAACACCACATTTTAATCCTCCTGAGTATAGTGGAAAGCTAGATTTTGATGAATTGGTGGACTGGATCACTGAGATGGAAAAGTATTTTGAATATGAAAATATCCCTGAGGATAAGAAGGTAAAGATTACAACCACCAAGTTGAAAATCCATGCATCCCTATGGTGGGAACATCTTCAATTGGATAGAAAAAGGAAGGGAAAAGAAAAAATTGAGGTATGGAATAAGATGGTGAACAAATTGAAAGGAAAGTTCTTACTCTGTGATTATCAAATTAACCTAGTTCGACGAATGAAAAGTTTGAGATAGAAGGATATCTTGGTAAAAGAGTATACTGAGGAATTCTATAGATTGGGTATCAAATCTGGACATGATGAAGATGATGTGGAAAGAATCGGCAGATACTTGAATGGTTTAAGAGTTTCCATCCAAGAGGAAATTTGTATGGTCAAATTGGAGAGTATTGAAGAGGCTTATCAATTTTCTTTGAAAGCCAAGGAGAAATTGAACAAGAGACATGAACAAAGACAAAGAAGAAGAGGTGGTAGATTCCCTAGAGGAAGAGGTAGATCTAATGGTGAAATTGGTAGATCTAAACCAGAAAAGACAAATTTGGACAAAGGCAAGACCAAGTGGAAAGGTGAAAGTTCATCTAGAGGTAGAGGTAGTAACTACCGAGGTGGTTATAGCAGAGGAAATTTTTGAGGAACTTGTTACAATTGTGGAGAAGAAGGACATAGGTCATTTGAATGTACACAAGCAAGTAAGAAAGTTAGTAGCAGTAAGAATGTTGTAGTGCAAGAATAACCATTGAATGAACCTGAATGGGAGAATAACCTGATGGTGAGGAGAGCATTGTGGAATGAAAGTAAGAAGGAAGATCTGGCAAGGAAAAGTTTTTTCAAAACTAGATGTAGAGTTTTTGACAAATTTTGGAAGGTAACCATTGACAGTGGTAGCTCAGAGAACTTGGCATTTGAAGAGATGGTCACAAATTTGTAGTTGAAAAGGTTAGTACATCTGAAGCCCTATCAGATTTCATGGATCAAGGATGAGCATACACTTCTGGTAAGTGAACAATGTTATGTAAATTTGAAGATTGGAGAGTATTATGATAAGGTGTTGTGTGATATCATGCCTATGGATTGTTGTCATATTTTTTTGGGTAGACCTTGGAAATATGATAAACATGCTATATATGATGGGAGATTGCATAAGTATACTATTGTGGTTGATGGAAAGAAACAAATCTTGTTACCATTGATGGAAGAAATTGTTAGTAATGTTTTCACATATGTGAAAGTTTGCTTGATGGAAGGAAGGAAGTTCTTTAACTCTTTGAAGAGGGATGATGTGTGTTTTTCTATGATTCCTAATAAACCAAGTAAGAAAATAGGAGATAATGTTCCTGAGGAGATTGATAAGTTACTCACCGAGTATAGTGATATCATTTTTGATAACGCACCTGATGGTTTGCCATGAAAAAAGAAGTATTGATCATTGTATGGATCTAATCCCTAGAGGTAGTTTACCGAATAAGGCACCTCATTGGTTGACACCTACCAAGAATCAGGAATTAAACTGATAGATTCAAGAGTTTCTAGAGAAAGGTTTGATCATAGAAAGTTTGAGTCCTTGTGCAGTACCTACTTTATTAGCACTGAAGAAGAATGGGGAATGGAGAATGTGTACTGATTCTAGAGCAATCAATAAGATAACAGTGAAGTATAGGTTTCCTATACCAAGGATGGATGATATAATGGACAGTTTGACTGGAGCAAAGTATTTCACAAAGATTGACTTGAAAAGTGGGTATCATCAGATCAGAATTAGAGAAGGTGATGAATGGAAGACTACTTTCAAGACAAAGGAAGGTTTGTATGAGTGGTTGGTTATGCCTTTTGGTTTAACTAATGCACTGAGTACTTTTATGAGGTTGATGAATGAAGTTTTGAAGAAATTCTTGGGTAAGTTTGTGATTGTATATCTTGTTGATATTCTAATCTTTAGTAAGACTAGAGAAGAACATTTGTTGCATGTAAGACAAGTTTTACAGAGATTGAAAGAAGAGAAGTTGTTGATAAACCTAAAAAAGTGTTCATTCATGAAAGAAGAGATTGTGTATTTGGGATTTGTTATATAGGAAGATGGTTTGAAAATGGATCCTAAAAAATTTGAAGCTATTCTAAATTGGCCTACACCTATGAATGCTAGTGAGGTAAGATCATTTCATGGTTTGGAAAGTTTTTACCGAAAGTTCATAAGGAATTTTAGGTCAACTTGTAATGCTATGACTGAGACTATGAGAGGAGACAAAAGAGAATTCAAGTGGACACATGGAGCTGATAAAAGTTTTGAGAATTTGAAGAAGAAGGTTGTTGAATTACCTATTTTGGCATTACCTAATTTTAGTAAAGTATTTCAAGTAGAATGTGATGCAAGTGGAAGTGCAATTGGAGCTGTGTTGAGTCAAGAAGGTAAACCTATTGCTTTCTTTAGTGAAAAGTTGAAAGATGCTAGAAGGAAATATTCTGTGTATGATCAAGAATTCTATGCTATTTTTTTAAGCACTGAAGAAATGGAGACATTATTTGATACTGAGTGAATTTGTGTTGTATATTGATCATAAGGCTTTACAATATTTGGGTAGTCAGAATAAGTTAAATTAGAGACATATGAAATGGGTTGAGTATTTCTAGAGTTACACATTTGTGATAAAGCATGAGTGCAGTCACTAATCAAGTTGTTGATGCATTGAGTAGATCTTTGATGACCGAGATAAAAATTCAAGTTCTTGTTTTTGATGAGATGAAAGGTTTGTATGAAAATGACCCTAATTTTTTTGAGTTGTGGAGAAAGTGCAGAGCACTTATACAAGATCAAGATGATACTAAATGGAATGAATATTTTATTTAGGAAGGTATGTTGTTCAAAGGTATTCAGTTGTGTATACCGAGAGGAGTAATGAGAACTAATTTGATAAAGGAGAAACATAGTAGTGGTTTGGCTAGACATTTTGGCATTGATAAAACATGAAATTTGCTTAAGGAGAAGTACTTTTGGCCGCAGTTTTATAGAGATGTTCAGAAATTTGTGAAAAGTTGTGGTATTTGTCAAGTTACAAAAGGAGAAAGTCAGAATACTGGATTGTATACACTGATTGTTGTACCTAAGAAACCTTGGATTGACATCAGTATGGATTTTGTTCCTGGCTTACCAAAGATAGTAAGAGGTAATGATTCAATATTTGTTGTTGTGGATAGATTTTCTAAGATGGAACATTTTATACCATGTAGAAAGACATCAGATGCAGTACATGTAGCAGAGCTTTTCTTTAAGGAAATTGTTAGATTGCATGGGTTACCAAGGAGTATTATCTCTGACCAAGATAGTAAATTTGTTGGATACTTTTGGAAAACAATTTGGAAGAAATTTGGCACTGAGTTGAAATATAGTTCTACATTTCACCCACAAACCAATGGACAGACTGAAGTTGTGAACAGAAGTTTGGGAAATCTTTTTGAGATGTTTAGTTGGAGACACACCAAGTAATTGGGATTCTGTGTTGGCACAAGCAGAGTTTGCATACAATAATTTAGTGAATAGGAGTACTGGAAAGACACCATTTGAGATTGTGAATGGCACACAACCAAGAGGAATATCTGATTTAAGAGATATTGATGATGAGAATAAAAGAAGTGTTGAAGGAGTGAAATTTTATGAATACATGAAGACATTGCATGAAGATCTAAAGCTGAAGCTGGAAGATAGTAATAAAAAATAAAAAGATAGAGCTGATAGATCAAGAAGACATAAGAATTTTGATGTTGGTAATGAAGTGATGGTTCATCTGAAGAAAGGTTGGTTTCCTGTTGGCACATATGGAAAGCTGAAGATGAAGAAGTTTGAACCTTGCAAGATTCTAAAGAAATTTGATAGTGGAAATGCATATGAGATTGACTTACCTAATGACATGGACATATCACCAATTTTCAACATTGATGATTTATATGACTATCATGAACCTGATGAAGAAATGACAATACTGATAGAATATCCTAAGAAGCAGAATGATGAAGTTGAATAGATTTTGAAGGAAAGAGTTGGCAAGAGCACAAGAGGAAGACAATATATGGAATATGTGGTAAAATGGAAGAATAGACCAATGGAAGATAGTTTGTGGATTTCATAGTCTAAGTTGAATACAACTTAGACTAGGCATACCAAATGATTCTAAGAATCATTTCAAAACAACCCTAGGTGTCTGATGCAGGAGCATCTCGGGTCCTTGGCAATCCTGTGTCACCAAAAATATTTTGGAGTTTGTCTGTGTTGCTCAGTTCCTACTTTAACTGAGTTGGTCAGTAGTTGGTCAGTTTCCTTTGGTTACTGAGTGTTGTCAATTATCTCTTGGGTGGTCGGTCAATTCAATGGCACTCAGCATTGCCTGTCTGCTGCTCGATTATCTTGCTTACCAATGGGTCTAGTTTTGTTTCCTATTGTGGCTGACTTGTGCATTTATATTGGATCATAGAATTAATGCTAGAATCTATCATTGGGAAGCATGTGGTCCCAAATTTGACCATTACTTTGTTAATTATGGATCTGAAGGCTGATTCAGCTTGATAGCTTCTTGTATAAATGTAGATGTTTGGTAGTAGTTTAGCAGTTGGGGGAAAACTTAGAAGATAGCAGACATTAGAATTGAGATTGTAACAGATCATTGCATGTTTGAGGACTTCTAAGTTTCATTGTAATATCAAGCCATAACTGGGAAGGTCTTATAGCCCAGCATGTATGATTCCTATTAATCAAAGTTAATGAAAGATATGGCATTCTCTCTCTCACTTTGTTGTTGTTGTTGCTTCTGCATGTGTGTGTTGCAGGCTTGGATCATTAAGGTGTGCCATACCTTGGCCCCTCTTGCTCCCTGCCTTGTGTCACCTAAGACACATTTGCACATTATCAAATCTTAATTGATTATCCTAAGTTTTGCATCAAGGGAATATTCTAAATTCCTATTTATCTAATTATTTTTAATTAAATATTATTTGGTGATAAATCTTATATATTCTAAAGTTGATTAATTGAATATGATGAATATTTAATTAATTAATTTAATTCTGCCACTTAATTATTTAATTAGATTTAATTGCATTTATTCCTAATTAATATTGTTTTCATTTTGACAATAAATCAAATATCCTATGACTAATTGATTAAATTCTTATTTAATTAATTAATGTCAATTGTCAAATTTAATAATATAGTTTTTGAATTAAAGTTTGATTTAATAATTGATTAACCCATACATCAATTGTTTTATTTTTAAAATTAGTTAAGTTGAGGATAAATAACTTTATTTATTTAATTCATAATTAATTATGCACATTCAAAAAATAGTTAAACTTTAAATTAGAAAATCAATTCAACTTGTTTTAAAATTAAACTCAACTCTCTTTTGAGTTGAAAGCTAATCTCAACTTCTGATTTAAATCAAAAAACTGATTTGCATGATTTTGTGAGTTAATCTATCTCTAATTTCTTGATAAATCAAAAATCAACCTGATTTTATCAAGAGTGATTTATGGCTTTTTCCATGCACCTCCAAAGTCATGGATTTCTATAAAATTAAGGCCTCGGCTCTTCATTTGGGATCCTTCCACAAATTGCATCCTCACACTGGTGAATTGCTGATCGAAGAATCAATCTTTACGAATCAAAGTTGTTGTGAGATTTTCATTGTTTTTGAGCATTCATATCATTTAGCATATCATTGTTAGATTAATTGCGTGTCATATCAGTTCCTCACCAAGAATAGATTCATATCAATTTATCTCATCTTATTGCATAGAAAATCCAAAAATATAAATTAATTTGCATTCATCTCATATCTAGATTTTGCATTCAAATCCTTTGTTTAGGTGTCATCAAGGTCACTGATCTTAGTCCAATCTGAGAATATCATACTCACACCTACTAGAAGGTAGTAAATCACTTGGTTAGATTAGTTTCCATTTCACTACATGATTTTGATTTCTACTAACCTCTAATGTTTTACTGAAGTGTTGTGTTTACAGCTAGGTACAAATTCAGACACACATTTTTGGCACCCATCATGGGGCCCTGAAATGGGTTTCCATTCAATTTCTATCAATTTCTATCATCTTCTTGTCATTTTTTTTTCCAAGTTGTGATTTTCAATTTTTGTCTGTATAATTTTCATATGAGTTTTGTCAGAAACTCATACTAGGAAATACCCATTATTGTATGACAGTTGATTTGATCGAGGATCATACAATTAGAAATGTAGTGTCTTTTGGAAGCTCTGTTATCATATGATCTTATACCCATTGCAGTACGAGTTTCTAGATTGTCATCTAGAGGGTAACCCACTATCGTATGAGTTTCAGTGCTAGGTTTCAATTGTCATTTCACTTTTTTAGCCAGTTTTCTAGATTTGTTTTCCAAATTTAAACTGACAGCTGACATTAACAATTAAAATTTTCTATTTCTGATTGATTTCTGCTAAATTTGATTGGGAAAAGTGTAAAAATTGCTAAAATCAGGTTAGAATCTACTAAGCACATTGTGAGGAATTTAGGTAATCTTCTTAGCTGATAACATTTAGATTTGGACTAAAATGAACTCTCAAGTGTCAAGCTTGTGTGACTTTTATTGCTTTCATATCACAAATTTCATTTTGGGCTATAAAGATTAACATAGATTTTCTTTTTAGCATCTTTGTTACACATAGTAAGTAGGCCCTATGAACACTTTTTGTGGTTCTTGAGAGAGTGGGTTTCTAGCGAAACTCTTCTCGATGAAGGAACCCTTGTAGGTAGGGAGGTTACTGAGAGCATCTCATGTTCTACTAGATTTGTGTGTCTTTAGCTTTTGATTGATACATTCTCTCTCTAGCGAGGTTGATAGATCATGAGTGGTTGACATCATAGATCTTTGTGAGATAATATTGGTCTTAGCATGTCAAATTAATTTGTCTCCTTTGTTTGGGTTAAAAGTGAAAAGGCTAGAGGACTATGCTCTACTCCCTTTTTGGGTAGTACCAGAAACTCTGATCCTTGAATCTGGAACCAATCTCCATGTGGTATCTTTTGTGAGTCACCTTTAGATAGGGTTAATCATATGGACATTCCCTTAATTGGGTCAACCACATTGATGAAACCTCAAGTGGTAATAGCCATTTTCAACATGGTAGCATCAACCACTATATAAATGTCCTTGTGGAGGAAATCTTCATAGGTGTGGTCTCTTGTTGGGCTGTTAGATCTCCCTAGCAGCTCCTGATTGATTAATTTCTCAGACTGTGTCAAAACCCCAATGCGGCTGGATTGGAGTTCGCCCTCTTGAGATCACAAAATTTGTAGAGTCAGACCATTACTAAAAAGCCTAGTGAGGCCAAATTTTCATTTTCTAGGAATATGTGCATTATTGCAAAACTTTTTGGAACATACACTATTAGCACTCCTAGGGATTAGCATATACAGTCACTTAGTTGTTCATGTGTAGGGTTGCTTTCTCCCTTGTTCATTATTTTCATATGTACTTGAAATCACTTGCTTGGTGTTTTGCATGGCTATTTATCTATCTGGTTACTAAGAACGAATCAATCCAATACAATCTCCAAATCTGGATAGATAATTTTGTGAACAATCTGAAACTAAAAACCTGAAAATTGCAAAATCTATTGTCAAACACCTTTATGGTGTCAAAATTCATCTTGTAAAGTCAGAAAGTCATATGACTTTTGGATATTGTCATTTCAGAACCCCCAGATTGTTGTATGGTAACTGGTATATTGTTGTACAAGTTTCGCTGCCAGTCAATTCAAAAAAATCAAAAATCTTGTTATCAACTATCGTGCAAGTTTTACAACTATCGTATGAGCTTGTCAATTGTCATTTCATAGCCTACCCACTGTCGTACGAGCCTGCAGAAAGTTGTCAGAGCTGTCAGAGACCTAGTTTTTACAACCTATTTCCAAAGTCCATGAAATAAACCACTGTGTTAAGAATAGAGTAGAAACTATTGAGAATCCAATCATTTTCCTAAAGTGGCCTTTTGAATCTAATTTAGCCTTCTGTTTAATGGATTTGAGTTCTTTTCATCTTGTGTCAAAACCTTCTCATAACTATCAATCTTCAATCCATCTTCAAAATAGCTAAGTGTTGTGGACTCATGTCTGCTATCTTTTAGGCATCTACCCATACATCCAAGGCATAGTATCCTTCATTTACATCTAATCTAAGCTTCAATCAATCAAACCTTAACAAGGTTGCATCATTTGATCTTCTTGAATTAGATATTTCTTTAGTTGTCTTCATCATATTCTTCACCCAAGGTTAATGGTGGAAACTAGAGCTTCCTCTCACAAGAAATCTAGAGAAGTATCCCATACCTTACCTTTGACTCATATCCAGGGTCCAACTCTTGAACAACTATACAATTATGGTCTTTATGAAGATGATGGTCTTGGAAACTTTCGATTAAAAACTGGTTACATTCCTCCACCATCAACTCATGGAGGTAATCAACAAAATAATCCTTTATCTATCCTAGAGAGTCCTAAAATTCATGTCATGTCTCAAGTAGGGAAAAACCATGGCTCTCAAAGAGCTCAATCTCAACATGGTGTAGATCAGGAACCCACACCTAAAGAAATTGGTCGGTATCAAAATGATGATGACTTCAAAAGAATGATGAAGCATTTCTTGAAAGAAGATAGAGAAACATACTTTTTTACAATTAGCTCATCAAGAAGCTAAACTTCCTCCCAAATTTAATGTGGAAGATATTAGTACACATGAGGAAGAAACTCCTATTTCAACTATGATGAAACAAATGCATGTCGTGCAAGTAAAACTTAACAAAATGGAAAAAGAAAAAGAGCTTAAGGAGTTCTCCATGGAGGCCCTATGTCCTTTTCCATTTGATAAAGATTTGTATATGCCACCATTCCCTAAAAGGGTGGAAATGCCAAAATATGATAAGTATGATGGCAAATCTGATCCTGAAGATCATGTCAGAGAATTCTATACTCAATTTATGGAGTTCATGCACAAACTGACCTATCTGATGTGTCTTTTCCCTCAATCTCTGGGAGGTGCAGCCATTCATTGGTTCTCTAGGATGCCACCTACAATCAAAACCTTTGAGTTGATCAAATTATTCTATCATCAATACTCCTACAACATCCAACATCTAGTCACCATGATTGATATCTGCAATCTCAAACAATATCCAGGAGAACCATTCCTGACATTTCTCAAAAGAGGGAGAAATAAATTCTCTCTATATGCTAGGCCTATTCTAGAAACTGAGAAGCTGGAAATCTTCATCAACAATCTTGTTCTAGAAATCAACTACCCTTTACAAATGCAAAATCATACATCTTTTGACAAGATGGTAGACAATGTTCAAAATTGAAAAAGTATTTGTGAAAAAAGGAGACATCACACTTCAAAAGGACAAGTATGAATCTAGATCTAAGGAGAAGAAGAAAAATTGGAACAAGAATAAGGGTGTCATCATAGATGGCATTGTTGATAATCTCTATGCCCCATCCAAGGCCCCTACTTTCAATCTAACCATTGGTACCCAAACCATCAAAGCTTCAAAACAAAAGGTGTCTGAATCATCTCAAAAGAAACTAGAATACAAATCTTGGTCTACTAATAATAAACAAAAGTTCACTCCTCTTGGAGAATCTTTGGAATCAGCCATGAGAATTCTGTTGGCCAATAACCTCATCTCTTTGCCAGAGATCTGACAATCTGATCCTGATCCTAAGCTGAAATGGTGGAGAGAGAATGAATTCTATGATTTCCATTAGGGTAGAGGTCACTATTAGCACATGTAAAAATTTCATGGCTCCATCATCTTTCCCATGGTCTCTGTAGTTATTTTCATGTATCTGGCTTTACCCCTTAGTTCAAATTTTTGAAAATATAGCTATTACTTTGAAAAACCCTTTGAAAACCCTATCCCTGTTCTATTTTTGTGATACCTTTTTAGGTCACTTAAGGGTCCTAATTTTCATGTGCTTAATCATTATACCCTTTTTTGCATGATCATGTGAACCTTTTTCATGTTACATGATCTTGCAACTAAAGGTTTTATAGCCTCGACGACCTTTAATTTTCCTAAGTCCTCTGCGCCTAAATTTTTCCTTAAAATCCTAAGTCTCGGCAATTAATTTTTCCTATGTTTCAGCTTAAATCTTTCCTGGGCCTAACCTTCTGACACCATCTTGATCCAATGGTTGTCATGAAAGTGCATGGGTTTTGTCAGAGGCTTGGGCTTTTACGATGGCTGTTGATTAATTTTCATGATGTAGCCTTTCTTTACAAGTGGGTCTGTTAACACATATGCACAAATGGCAGCATCTTATTGGTCCATGTAATAACACAGTGGCATTTGTCAGTGGGACCTAGTTTTTAGATGCGTTAGAGGGTCTTGACATTGTCAGAAAATCAACGACGAGTGCATGATCTTATGGGATCTATTAGAGGCTTAAGATCATGTGCCAACCATCGATTCAATCTATCTCAGAGGGGATAAAGTGCAGCGGGTCTGCATGTGAGGTGTGCTGGTATGGAAAGTTGTGATTGGTTCACAGGTGAGTGACTAGGCATGCTATCAATGGGGTTAGGTATTTCAAGGCTCAGTGGATTTTGACAATGACAGAGTATCAACAGTCGGTGTGTAATCTGATGGGTTTTCTCTGACACTTGCGATCTTAAGACCATCATTGATTTCATTTCCTATCAGAGGGTTGTCAGGGAAGTGAAAGATTTTGCATCTAAAAATTTTCTCATGATTTGATGGAATCTTGAAGGTCTATGCGAAGATGAGACAACCGTCGATCTTCTTGTGCGGACCCATTAAAATTGCCTATCTTTTGGTAGTCTTGATAAAGTGTTTGGTGGTTCTAACAATTTTCAATGTTTTTTTCTCATTTGTGAAATGAAATGGTGATATTCTAAAATGGCTAGGGATTCAATGAGTGTGTATTCGCATGATTGCTAAATTATTTGGCAGATAGATAAAGTTCTTTGCAAACTGACGAAAGTCTTCGGTCGCCAATTCGCCAAATGTAGCTGGGATGAGTTAGGTTCCCTTTGTTTGCTAAGTCATGGAGTTAAAGGCAGGTTAAGTTTTTCATTGCGCAAATAAGAAGTGCCTTGTCACATGTTCACTAGGAGTTAACCTAGGGTATCTGGTTGAGTTAAGGACTTAAAGCCCGTGAAATAAAGAGATCTAACGGTTGTGATATAAAGATAGCTCAGGTTTAAATATTGATCATTGATATGTTGTAGGTGCCATGAATGTGATCGTTGAGATTCAAATTCAAATTTTCTGAGGGTTTCCAGTGATAGAAAGGACTGATTTTAATTGCTTTCATGGTTGGATTTGATTTGTTTGGTGGCACTTGCATTGTGGTGTGGTCCAGGGTGTTCCATGATCATCTATAGGGGTCTGTACTATGTGGTTTTGTGCTCGAGGCATGTTGTAGGTGGCCAAATAGGTTGACATTTTGGATGTTTTTGTTGTTCTCAGTACCTTCTTAGTGAGATTTTTATGATTGAGGATCAATCCAGGATCTATCTTCTCCTATTTTCCTGGGTTTCTTCCCCTGTAATAAATTTGTGACCATTTCTAATGGGTTTAGTGGGTGAAACCCTAACCCTAGTCATCTGTAGCTTGTTGCAACCTATTTTGGGTTTCCAAGATGACTAGGGGGTATATATTACAAAATTTTTGACTTAGTGAGGGTTCCAAAACTTTCTTTTGGTCCCTGGTTGTTGATGGTATTAGATTGAAAGAGGAGCTAGATTTTGGGTTTTCTTCCTATCTTTGTGTTGCTCTAATTGTGTATTGATCCTGAATATGTTAATGAGAATGTTACTGAGTTCCAATCTTGCATTTGTGTATGTCTTCTTGTTTTAGTTCTGAGCTCATATATGTTAGTGTCACAAAGTGTATTAGCATATCATAAACAAAGAGTATTGTGAAGTCATCTCTGAGTTCCTAAAAAAGTTAGGATTAAAGTCTTTTAGGTGAGTTCAGTGAGTTTACGACCAAATAAGAATTTGATGTCCTTGTGTCTGAGGGAGAGAGATAATAGGCAAAGCACTTATCCTAAGCCGAGGAGTGTTTGATTTAAGATCTTTAGTTGATGTATGTAATTGGGTGACTCTTTGCCCTAGGTTAAGGCACTGGTCCATCCTCTGGAGGCATTTCATTGTCATCAACCACACATAAACAAATTAAATGATCAAATCCTTAAATCAGTTAGTAAAGAGTATATTGGTATAACATTTTATGATTCCTTTGAAGAAGTGAATCAAGGGTACACCCGCCTAAGCATTATAGCTCAAAGTATAGGAGGATCTCATTGTTGATCCTTGTTAATTGGCCCTCTTCCTTGTGGACTTTGGAGTGGTGATAGAGTCAAAGTTTTATTAAAGCTATCCATCAAAGTATAAATTCACAAGTTGAAGATCAAAGGGAACTACCAATAGTCACAAAACTAATAATTTCTTGTGCTTGAAGCATACCATTCAAGACAAGATTGATAATGGAGAAATCACAATTGATAATCCTAAAAGAAATAATGATCACATAGCATTCACTAAACCATTTCCAAATCATAGCCAAGGAGATTCATCTTCTTAGCCTAATGTGGGTGCTAAGGTCAATTATGCCTATCTTGGAAATAATATTGTTATCAATATGGTTGAATGAAGCCTATCTGAGCATTGCAATGTCATAACAATTCTAAGAAGAGATAGAGAAAATCAATCAGCTAACACAATTACTCGATCACAAGCTTAGGCACACTTACAAGGACAAATCCCGAATCAATCAAATGTCCCCAAGGTTCCTTTCAATCTATCTTTTGCTTCTAAATAGAGAGAAACATCTAAATCTTCAAATCCTAAGGACATGAGGCCTACTTCATATAGTATTGTCCAACAACTCTAGCACACAAATGCTAAAATCTCCATGTTTGAATTGCTTCAAATATCTCCAGCTCATAGAGCCATTTTAGATAAAGCTCTACTCAGATCCAATGTTCTTGATAACCTTGATTTAGATAGATTACAGTCTATAGTCGGTCATCTTACATCTCCATAGTATATCTCTTTTTTAGAGGATGATGATAACTCTTTGAGTCATCTGCACAGCCAGCCCTTTCATATTGAAGTCTTGATCCAAAACCATCATGTCAAACGTGTGTCGATAGATGGGGGTGTGGGACTAAATATTTGTTCTTACAGCTTGATCACACAATTGGGATTTTTAGAAATGGCCATTGATCCTAGAAAGAAAATAACTATCAATGCATATGATGAAGAAGAAAGATCCTCCAAGGGAACAATTATCTTGCCTATCAGAATAGGTCCTGTCATCAGAGATACTATAGGTCAAGTCCTTGACATACCTTTGGCTTACAACATCCTTCTAGGGAGACCCTGGATACATGAAATGAAATCTATTCCTTATACATACCATAAGTGCTTGAAATTTCCTTATGATGGAGTAGAGGTAACCATTCCAGCTGACGTGTCAACAACTTACAATGCATTGAAGGAAAATGTGAATAAACTTGTTCCTAATAATGAAGAATCTTCCACTAAGAAAATAGATGTATCATCCACATCTAAGATGGAAGACATTGCAAAGGAGGTCAATATCAAAGAAAATAGTATGGGAGAATATACTATAGAGCCATTCTTGTCTTTGACATCTCTCTCTATCTCACCTAAGTCTTATGGGAAAGCTCAAAAATAGTTCAAACCAGAATCTAAGGAACCTCTTGAGCATATAAGGGAAACTTTATTGTAGAGAAAGTACCTAAGAAAGAATTTGAAGAAGATGAAGTTGTGCTTGCATGGCTTTACAAAGATGAACCTGAATCCCAAGCTATTCCACCTAGTGACTCTAAAGTATCAAAATTTCCTTCTAAGTCATATGGTCTAGGGGATAAACTGATAGCAAAGATGGGATAAAAAGGAAAAGGACCTCTAGGACTATAGGGTCAAGGCCTTATATCACCTCTTGAACATCATGGTCGAGCCAACAAAAATACAACAGGTCTAGGATACATGAAGAAGCCTTTATGTCTTAGCAAGAACTTCCCACATGTTCTAGAACAAATTGATCCTTCCATAGCAAATCAACTAAAGAAGGAAATAATTGAACAATCTCATAGTGATGATTTAGACACCACTAATGAGCTGATTCCTTATGACCATTTTCTTAAAGAAATTAGAGATCTCCTTGATGCTGAAGATGATCCTATAAAAAGAATTAATGTAGTACAAATACAAGAACCTACTATAGAGAAAGAGATAGTTCCAACACAAGAACCGACTAATCTCGAAGGTAATCAAAAGGAGGAAGGTGGTAGTTATTCTAAGATAGATTCCCATGAGTATGAATTCAAATTAGAATCTGAGGGTAACCCTTCTTGGGGTATTTATCCTGACTTTACTCATGTTCTTAGATTTCCTAGAGGCATAGATGAAGAATCGAATGACTATGAATGGGGAGCCATTCCAGAAGAAGATGATCTTATTATAGAAAAACATGTTGATGTTATTCACTAATATGCACCTAAACTAAATGTAAGTATAGAGCGAAATGATGAACTTATTGAGTTTGATCCACCGATGGCTGAAGTGGACTTTCATAATGACATTGAGCCTATTCATGGACTGAATGTCTTAAGTTGTAATATCTCCTTTGAACTCAAGCATTGAGTTAGGACCGATGATCATAGATCCATATCTGTAAACACTCTTTCCCAATCTTTCACCACCTTGACTATCCAACATCCTAAACTTCTTGATCAAACCTCCACAAACCCAAGCCATGGTATTTATACCTTCCCGAATGACTATGCCCTTTCTTTCTACCTAAATGTAGTTGAGCCTATGAGGACTTCCATTAGTGAACTGAGCATTAGCATGACAGAGTTAGATATCAAGTATCTTAGTCAGAAAAATAAGAATAAAAAGAAAAAAGAAAAGGAGTTCTAAGGGTGAAAACCACTTTGTGGCAATCTCAAAACCTACAAAAGTAAAAATAAAAGATGTATCCAAAGGTGAAAACCTCTCTAAGGAACCTATAGATGAGATATTTTATGTCCCTGTGAGTCATTTACAAGAAAAATCTCTAGTTCTAATTGAGCCCACTCAATCTATCAATCTGGGAATAGCAGAAGAACCACAGTTGATCCATGTAGCACAATCTTTATCAAAAGAAGAGAAACAAAAGTTTACAACATTCCTAATAGAGAAGAAGATTAACTTTCCATGGAAATATTCAGATATGCTAGGGTTTGATCCTAATCTTATAATGCACCATTTATCTATAGCTCCAAATGTCAAACCTGTTAAGCAAAAATTGAGAAAGATGCATCCTCATGTTGCACTATTGGTAAAAGCTGAATTAGAGAAGCTCTTAAAAGTTGGATTCATCTGAGTTAATGATTATGCAGAGTGGATCTCTAATAATGTACCTATTTCAAAACTACATAAATCAATCAAAGTTTGTATAGACTTTAGAGATGTAAATAGAGCATGCCCTAAGGATGATCCACTACCTAACATTGATATGATAGTGGACATGACTGCGGGCTTTGAGATGTATTCTTTAATGGATGGTTTTTCTAGATATAATCAAATAAAAATTTCTCCAGAGGATCAAGAGAAAACTTCTTTCACATGTGCATGGGGTGCCTTCTATTGGAATGTCATCCTATTTGGGCTTAAGAATGCTGGTGCTACATATCAGAGAGCTATGACTTCTATTTTTTATGACATGATGCATAGGACTATGGAGGATTATGTTGATGATACTTTAGCAAAATCTATGATTAGAGCTGAACATCTAAATGACTTGAGCAAGATAATAGAAAGAATGGAAAAATTTAGTCTCATATTAAATCCTAAGAAGTGTGCTTTCGGTGTCACTACTGGAAAGCTCTTAGGATACATAGTTTCAAAGAAAGGAATTGAAGTAGATCTAGCTAAAGTAAAGGCTATCATGGAGATGTAGCCTCCCAAGAATATTAGTCAAATGAGAACATTGCAAGGAAGATTTCCATCTATTAGACACTTCATATCTCAGCTAGTAGACATATCACAGCCTTTTACAAAAACATTACATAAAGGTGTGACATTTGCATGGAATGAAGAATGTGAGAAAAAATTTAATCATATTAAGAAGTATCTATCAAATCCTCCTATCTTGATGCCTCCCATTCTAGGGAAACCTTTGATCTTATATGTCTCCACTATAGATACATCACTGGGGGCATTGCTTGCACAACATGATGAGAACAAAAGGGAAGGAGCTGTATACTATATCAGTAGGACATTGGTGGCATACAAAAAGAATTATTCTATGATTGAGAAGGATTGTCTAGCTATGATCTTTGCATAACAGAAACTAAGACATTACATTTTGGTGCATACCACACATTTGGTAGCTAAGGTTGATCCACTAAAGTACCTACTAAGAAAAGTTTCCCTTACGGGTAGATTAGCTAAATGGGTCATGCTCTTGAGTGAATTTGACATTGAATATGTTGAAAGAAAATATATAAAAGGATAGTTTATTGCTGATCAATTAGTAGATGCACCTATGATTGATGATACACCAATGCAAATGGAATTTCTAGATTCTTCTATCATGACTCTTTCTTCTAGAGAATGGCAGTTATTCTTTGATGGCTCCTATACACAGAATGGGTCAGGAGTAGGCATATTGTTCATAACTCCTCAAGGATACTCCATACCCAAAGCATTTAGATTAAATTTTCCTTGCACAAATAATATTACAGAATATGAAGCCCTTTTGAATGGTATGAAGATAGCAATTGAGTGGAGAGTAACATAATTACACATTCATGGAGACTCACAACTTGTAATCCATCAAGTCAATGATGTGTACCAAACTAGGGATGAAAATCTCATCCCATACAAGAGAATGGTAGACAATTTCAATAAGTATTTCATATCTATCACATTTGATCAAATACATAGAATAGAGAATAAGGCTACCGATGCAATGACAATGCTATCTACTTTATTACAGTAGCCTAAACATGAGCTACACTACGAGTTCCTGGTAGAAGCACTATCTTATCCTGCATATGATTCCCCTAAAACCCACATGATCTACACTGTTGTTGGTCATGATTCATCTCGATACAAAAACCTATTCTCCTATCTCCAAGACCAAATCATTCCTAATACCTTCAACCACCATGAAAAGAGATACCTTATTTGTAATGCCTCCTGATATGTCATCATTGGTCACGATCTGTAAAAATGAGGTCTAGATGGTACACTACTTAGATGTTTTGAATGGGAAGAGTCTCAACATGAATTAGAGGAAGTCCATGATGGTATTTGTGGGTCACACTCGAATGGTTTAACACTAGCTCGAAAACATATTAGGGCTGGGTACTATTGGCTTGAAATGGAAAAAGAGTCTATCAAGTTTTCTAAGAACTGTCAAAAGTGCCAAGTGCATGGCAACTTAATTCATGCTCCAGGGAGAGATCTAATTCTCTTTACTACACAATGGCCTTTTCATCAATAGGCCTTTGATCTTATAGGATCTATACATCCTCATTCTTCTAATGGACATACCCATATAATCATAGCTATAGATTGTTTTACAAAATGGGTAGAAGCAATCCCTTTGACACAAGCAAATAGAAAAAAAATATCTATGTTCATCTTGAACTATATCATATGTAGATATGAGATACCTTATTCCATAATCACAGATAATGGTGGACAATTCAAGAACAAAGATCTAGATGATTTATGTGCTAAATTCAATATTACACAACATTGGTCATCTATCTACTATCCTCAAGGGAATGGACAAGCAAAGGCTTCTAACAAGAATCTATTGAAAGTCTTCCATCCTCTAGTTAATAAAATAGGAAGAGACTGGCATCTCATGATCAATCTAGCTCTCTGGGCCTATAGAACAAGTATCACAACACCTACTAGGGCTACACCTTTCACTTTAGTTTATGGGTCTGAAGCGGTACTACCTATTAAGGTTGAAATCCCATCAATAAGAATCAGAATGCATGGTCTAGTAACTGATCATGACTATAGAGTGTCTAGGTTGCAAGAACTTGAACTACTAGATGAGTGCAGACAAGTAGCATATCATCATCTCAGAGTATATCATAAGAGAATGTCTAGAGGTTATAACAAGAAAGTCAGACATAGAGAATTTCATGTTGGTGATCTAGTCTTGAGAGAGAATTCCCAAAGTCAATCACATCAAGAATGCAAGGGGAAGTTTGAACCCAACTAGCTAGGTCCCTTTGTTATCACTACTACTTTTGGCTCTGGTGCTTATCAACTCTCAATGACTGAAGGAGGACAAATATGAGAACCAATCAACATTCTCCATCTAAAGAAATTATATGCCTAAGACATTCAGTTTATGGTAAAATGCCCTAAAAAAATCTTTAAAATATGAAAAATTCCTTAAAAAATGAACATCTTGGTGAAAACCTAGAAATAGGTGCCTTGATGATTCACAAAAAAAGTAAAAAATATCAAAAACAAAAAAAAATTTGAAAAATGAAAATACAAAAAAATTGAGAAAAAGAAAAAGTGCCTTGGTGAAAACCTAGAAACAGGCGCCTTGGTAGCAAAAATAGAATCTCTGCCAAGATGGTTGAAACCTGACAAATGGGCACCACTTATTTCCAAATGCTCCATCTATCAGTGCAATCTTGGTCTTTCCTAGCTTTCAGTCTTTCTTTAGTTTGTACATATCTCTTGGTTTGTTTTTGCATTCCTATTTTCAATAAGTCAGTCTGTACACCAATCAACTAAAGTGTTTGTATCCTATCAGTGTTCAAACTTGGGGGAAATCAAAGTCATATCCTATGGCCTCCAATGTATCTTAGACATATCATATCCAGTCAGAGTCCTTTGAAGCTTCATCCGAGTCAGTCAGTCAGTCTAGTCTCCAGAAAGGATTTTGCATCTACAACAACACAATCAAACATCAAACAAAAACTAAAAACAATATCTGCTTCATGCTTTTATCTCCTTGTATGTTTACTATTTCACATTGAAATTTTTGCATATTATGTTCCCTCAAGCTCTTCAATGATGTCCTTTATAGGATTTAGAGAGTGATGAATGGGGGAATAATCTTTTCTTTATCTTCTATTTGTATGTGAAAATCTAACAACTTTGGAAATTCTAGATAGAAATGGTGTCTGTCTGTAAGAGCCTCTATCTCGAATTGGATGGCCATGTGTACCTTGATCATTGATACCCTAAAAATTCAAGGAAGTTTGATCTAACTATTGTCTTTTTTTTAGTGAGTTCTTTCTCCTATTGTGAAATGCAATCTTACCTAAGGATGTGAATGATAAAGGGTCACTATGGGTAATTCACATTGGATTTAGAATGATCTCTTGACTACTTATGTGTTTGTAATGCAAGGTGTATTATGGTCATCATGACATTTATGTTCTAATGCTTATACAAATTGCTATATCAAAATGGACATGATATTCAAGTCATCTCGGCATTTGTGCCTTGATGCTTATATCTAATCCAACATTCTAAAAATAAAATCAATATTCATATGTCCATGGTTGCCTAACCAATGGGTGTTGTATTGATCGTTGTGTATACAAATTGATATTCATATGTCTATGGTTTCATAACTAGTGGGCATTGTATTGATTTATCCGGTTACCTAAAAATTCAATGATGAGAATGACCGACACATGATCAGTGACTAGGTCCTAGGCCTAGGTTTGCATTTCATTTCTCACTTTGCATGATTGCATGATCTCACAAATTATTGAATTAAACTTAAATGGTTAAACGATTCTTCAAAAATGCTAAAAACATATCATAAGAGCTGAATCTCACATGAAGGTTCTTCCAACGAAACAACAAGTAAAATCCTTTTTCAGGATCAAAATCAAAATCTGAGATCATTTATATTATTCACTACTTGCATAATCAACCTTCAATCATCAAATAAATCCAAAATTCAACTTAACTGATTATCTTACATCAAACTATCAAAATTTCAACTTGGTCAACTATGGTCAACTCATGGTTTGACCTAGTCAAACTTGATCTACAGGACCTCCAAATGATGCAAAATGCATTCTGGAATGTGTTTAACGACTTCTCACATCAATTAACATGTTTCTAAACCATATATCGATGACTTTTCTTGTCATATTTCAATTTTAATCCTGAAGGGGGCATGGTATTGCACATCATTCAAAGTCTGTAATCTAAATTTGAAATCAAATCTTTCCTCAGTACTCAAGACAACAACCATGTCTAGGTGTTGATTCATCAAAAAGACCTCAATGCTTGGGGCAAATCAATCATCGCTTGGGGCATATTAGATTCATCGAGATTCATATCAATCTGACATTCTCCTAATCTTGTAAACTGTATCATTTTTTCGTAACCATTAGTTCATTAGTGTTATTTCCTTGGTTCTTTGTAATTGAAGGGTTCAGATGTGATACCAATGTGATTGTTATCAACAATCAAGTCTGGAATTGGTCACTAACTTCTTCACAATCATAAGGTTTAGAATCGGGCATTTTGACACTTTTTCACAATCATCGGTTCATTATTGTTATAGTTAACATTATCTTTGGTCATTCATGACCTATTATCTTCCTATCAACTTCAATTAGTTTCTATTTCATATGAATTTCAATTTCAAACATCAGTTTCAACATCATACACAGACTGTCTTTGAACCACTGCGCTTCACACAACATCTCAAAGAGGGGCAAAATGTAATACCCCAAAAATAGGCTATAGGTTCATTAACCTCCTACATCGACATATTGAATGAAATCGACATCAAAGTCCTAACCTAAGGCACATCTGCACATTATTGAATCTTAATTGATTATCCTAAGTTCTGTATCAAAGGAATATTCCTTATTCCTATTTATCTAATTATCTTTAATTAAATATTATTTGGCGATAAATATTATTTATCCTAAAGTTGATTAATTGAATATGATGAATATTTAATTAATTAATTTAATTCTACCACTTAATTATTTAATTAGATTTAATTGCATTTATTCCTAATTAATATTATTTTCATTTTGACAATAAATCAAATATCCTATGGCTAATTGATTAAATTCTTATTTAATTAATTAATGTCAATTGTCAAATTTAATAATATAGTTTCTGAATAAAAGTTTGATTTAATAATTGATTAACCCATAAATCAATTTTTTTTATTTTTAAAATTAGTTAAGTTGAGGATAAATCACTTTATTTATTTAATTCATGATTAATTATGCACATTCAAAAAACACTTAAACTTTAAATCAGAAAATCAATTCAAGTTTTTTAAAAATTAAACTCAACTCTCTTTTGAGTTGAAAGTTGATCTCAACTTCTGATTTAAATCAAAAAGTTGAGTTGCATGATTTTGTGAGTTAATCTATCTCTAATTTCTTGATAACTCAAAAATCAACCTGAGTTTATCAAGAGTGATTTATGGCTTTTTCCATCCACCTCCAATGTCTTAGATTTCTATAAAATTAAGGCCTCAGCTCTTCATTTGGGATCCTTCCATGAATTGCATCCTCATGCTGGTGAATTGTTAATCGAAGAATCAATCTTTGTGAATCAAAGCTATTGTGAGATGTTCATTGTTTTTGAGCATTCATATCATTTAGCATATTATTGTTAGATTAATTACATGCCATATTAGTTTCTCATATAGAATAGATTCATATCATTTTATCTCATCTTATTGCATAGAAAATCCAAAAATATGAATTAATTTGCATTCATCTCATATCTAGATTCTACATTCAAATCCTTTGTTTAGGTCTCGTCAAGGTCACTGATCTTAGTCCAATCTAAGAATATCATAGTTGCACCTACTAGAAGGCAGTAAATCATTTGGTTAGATTACTTTCCATTTCATTGTACGATTTTAATTTCTACTATCCTCTAATGTTTTACTAAAGTGTTGTGTCTACAGCTAGGTACAAATTCACACACACACACCTAGTATGCCTTATCACATGTTAGGACCCCTACAATGTTGCCATGACCCCTTTTGACACATTCGAATGCTCAAGTGTGTCCTACCCCTTAGGACACACTTGAGCATTCCAATGTGTCAAAAGGGGTCATGGGAACTATTGGGAGTTCCCTTTGATCTTCAACTTGTAGATTTATACTTTCATGGATAACTTTAATATAACTTTGACTCTATCACCGCTCCAAAGTCTACAAGGAAGAGGGCCAATTAACAAGGATCAACAATGAGATGCTCCTACACTTTGAGCCTTAATGCTCAGGTGGGTGTACCCTTGACTCACTTCTCCAAAGGAGTTTCAAAACAATATACAAGTATACCCTTTACTAACTGATTGAAATATTTTATCATTTAAATGTGTGTGTATGATTGATGATGATGGACTACTTCCAGAGAATGGACCAATTCCTTAACCTAGGGAAAAGATTCACCCAATTGCATACATCAGCTAAAGATCTTAAATCAAACACTCTTGGGCTTAGGATAAGTGATTTTCCTATTACCCCTCTCCCTCAAACACCAGGACATCAGATTCTTATCTGGTTGTAAACTCATTGAACTCACCTAAAAGACTTTAATTCTAACTTTGTTAGGAACTCAAAGATGACATCACAATACTCTTTGTTTACCATACACTTAGTGATACTAACATATATGAGCTCAAAACCAAAATAAGAAGACATACACAAATGTAAGATTGGAACTCAATAGCATTCTTATTTACATATTCAGGATCAATATACAATCAAAGCAACACAAAGATAAGAAAAAGACCTAAAATCCAACTCCTCTTTCCTTAGTATAATACCATCAACAACTAGGGACCAAAAAAGAAATTTTTGGAACCCTCACTAAGTCAAAAATGCTACAACTTATACCCCTAGTCACCTTGGAATCCTCAAAGAGGATGAAACAAGCTATGGATGACTAGGGTTATAGTTTCACCCACCAGATCAACTAGAAATAGTCAAAAATTAAATGCAGGGGATGAAAACTAGTCGACCATGCCTAAGAAAGATTTGCACTAATGATAGATCTCTTGGAAAGTACTACAAATCATAGAATTCTAAATTTGTCAACCCTTTTAGCCACCTTCAACACACGTTGAGCACAAAAAACATAGTACAAACCCCTGCAAATGATCATGGAACACCCTGGACCACACTGCAATAGCAAACAAATCATCTCTTACCAGCTCCAGTCACTTCTGCATTGAATTTTAGTCCTTCTAGTCACAGGAAACCCTCAAAAATTTGAATTTGAAAATAAACAGCTAGTTTATGGTGCCAGTAGTGAATCGGTGGTTAACATTTAAAACTTGATCAACTTTATATCGCGACCATCTGATCTTTCTTTTTCACGGTCTTTATGATTTATCACTTAATAGGACCCTAGTCAAACTTAGGGAATTGGCGACTGAAGGATACCTCAAAGTCATAGAATACTTTATGCCTTCACCAAATTATCTAGCTATTAGCCGAACGCTTGTTCGCTAAGTTGCTAAACCTTTCATGACTTCACCATTTTACTCAGTGAATGAGCGAACCCCCTGGAAATTTGTCAGACCACTAAACACCTTGTCTAAACTACCAAAAGGACCAAGAAACTTTACTCGGCCTGCATCAAGAAAATCAATGGTTGTCTCATCTTTGCATAGACCTCCAAGATTCCTCCAGATCATAAGACAACCATCAGATGAAGAATCTTACCCTGCCCTGACAACCCTCTGACACCGAAAGAGATCAACGGTTATCATCAATTTTTTGACAATGTCAGGACCCACTGTGACACTCAGAAACTAGGTCCCACTGACAACTACCAATGTATTAATACATGGACCAATCATATGTAGCCATTTGTGCATACGTGTCACCTTGGACCCATAGTTTGAAGTGTCGTGTCATAAAGTAAGATCAACGATTGTCATAAGATCGCAAGCCTTTGACAAACCTCTTATGAACTTACGATAACTATCGGATGAAGAATCTGTTAGAAAGATTAGGCCAGAGAAACATTAAGCTAAAACATAGGAAAAATTAAAACACTGCCAGGCTCCAAATTTAGGAAAAATTAACTAGGGAGACTTAGGCAAATCAGCAAATATCAAAAGCGGCTCGAAAACCTTTAGTCACAAGATTGCATGACATGAAAAAGGTTCACACAATCATGCGACAAAGGGTAAACAATTTAGCACATGCATTTTAGAGACTTAATTGGCCTGAATAAAGTAACGTTAAAATAGAATAGGGCCAGGGCATAAAATAGGGCTTTTCACACCAATGGCTAGTATTTTGAAATTTTTAAGCTTAGGGTTTATGCCAGAGACCTAAAAACAACTACAGAGACTAGAAGAAAAGGGCTAGAGCCATGAAATTTTTTTACACATGCTAACAGTGGCTCTATTTGGGGATGTATGGCTCCTGCAAGCATAGCAAGGACTTAGAATCACTGGTTAAAGTAGACCATCCCACTAAAAAAATTGACAAAAAAGAGCAACATGACCAAAACCCTAAAGATCAAGACAAAACAGGACAGGGGCAAGCAACTTTACAAAATTTATAGAATGTACAGACCTAACTATTGTTCATGGAAATAAAATACCTTCAATTGAAGTATTTCTTCAAGAATTGTCCTTGAACTGGCAATTCTTGAACTTCACCATTTAGTTCTTTTACAACAAATGAATCCTAGCCCCATTTTTCATGAATTAGATATGGCCCTAGCTAGATGGGATCAAACTTACCATGTTTCCCTTTATCCTCCAGCCTGGCATTCTAAATTAACACCAAATCACCAGGCTCAAACATCCTATCAACAGTCTTCTTGTCATACAAATTCTTAACCTATAACTATAATTTGGCATTTCTTGCAGCTGACTCTCTTCTAGTCTCATCCAACCTAATGAGGTCCTCAATTCTCAACTGCATCTCACCATCTAGGTCATCATCATATAATTGCACAAATTTATACATTTCCAATAAGTTATTTTGAGGCATCCTTGCATGTATTCCATATACTAGGTCAAAGGGTCCACAACTAATTGCCCTCTTCATAGTTACCCTATTAGCCCATACAGCTAATGGAAATTTTGAATTCCATGCCCTCTTATTCTTTTCAAGAATTCTCTTGAGGATCTTAATCAAACTCTTATTAGTAGATTTTGCCTAACCATTTCCTTGTGGATGATAAGGTGAGGAATAAGAAATCTGAATTTAGGTAAACCTTTGCAAAAGTCCTTATATTCAACAAACCTGAAGCACATGGCATTGTCACTTACTATTCTCTTAGGGAAACCAAACCTTGTAACAATATTATTCAATAGAAAATTAGTTACCACCTTACTAGTTGAATTTCTTATAGGTATAGCCTCTACCCACTTTGTAAAGTAATCAGTGGCAACTAAGATCCATGAGTGTCCTCCACTTGACTTGTTTGGTATCTCCCCTATGAAATCAATTCCCCATTATTGGAAAGGAGCTTGTACTTCTACTAGTTTTAATGGCATGTTACCTAAAAAATTAAGCTTACTAGAGAACCTTTGACAAGCATCACACCTCCTTACCAACTACTCTACATCCTTGAATATTGTGGGCCACCAAAATCTAGGTCTCAATATTTTATGAGCAGTTGTTTTACCCATTTAATGTCCACCAGAAACCCCCTCATGCATTTCCTTTAACAACTTGTTAGCCCGATTCTCATCAACACATTTCAAAAGTATGCAATCTAAATTCTTTCTATACAATTTACATTTCACAATTACATACTTGATGGCCTATAATTTCAATGTCCTCTCCTGATTATCATTCATGTCTACTGGACATGTCATATTTCTCAAGTAATAGATGATATCTTGATACTAGATACAATCATCCATATCACATGTATAATCAATTTCAGAATGATTTATCTAATTTGCATCAAGACTGGATTAAGCCATTAGTTTTTCCAATCCTTGTCCTCTAACCAACTTAGTAATTTGGATATCAATATTGAATTCTTGGATCCTATTAATCCATTTGCATCTTCTCCCAGACACCTCCTGTTGTGAGAAAATATCCTTTACTGGGGCACTTGGTACAAAAGCAATCACAACTGCCCCCATCAAGTAACACCTAAAAGCCTTGACTAACTTCACAAGTGCATAATCTTGTTTCTCATTTTTGTCATACTTCAATTCAGCAGCCTACAAAGATTTACTGAAGAATGCAATAGGCTGCTCAAAACCTTCATTATTCTTTTGTAAAAAAACTGGAGCAATAGTGTGAAATGATGCAAAGGAAAAGATGTGCATTGGGACATTATAATCAGGTACCTTAAGCACTGGTGCATCTTTGATAGCCTACTTGATGTTCTTGAAAGCCTCATTAGGCTCACCTTCCCATGTAATAGCAGATCCCTTCTTTAACATCTTAGAAATGGGTCTAGTAACCTCTACAAAATTTGTCACAAACCTCCTTAAGAAATTGACCTGACAAAAGAAGGACTAAATCCCTTTAACATTCTTTGGTTTCTAAAACTTATCAATGGCCGCCACCCTCTCAGGGTCAATTTTCACTCCTTGCTTCCCAACTAAGTGGCCAAGCAACTTACCTTTAGTGACACCAAATGCAGATTTCCTTAGATTTAATGAAATGCCAAATTCCAAAGCCCTCACAAATACTTTCACTAAATGAGTACAATGGTCTTCTTCCTTCTTGGAATAGGCAGTTAAATCATCTTGATAAACAACAAGGAAATCATCAATAAAATCTGAAAAAGCAACATCCATTGCTCTCTAAAAAGTAGCCCTAGCATTTGTGAAACCAAAAGGCATTCTCACATAAACATATGTCCCATAAGGTGTAATGAAAGCTGTCTTAAACTCTTCTGATTCTTTGACAATTACCTAATTGTAACCAGAGAAACCATTCATCATAGACATTAGTTCTAATCCGGTCACTCTCTACAACATACCTTCCATATTGGGTAGATAATAGTTATCCTTTAATGAGCTGATGTTAAAATTTATGAAGTCCACACAAAGTCTGATGTCACCATTCTTCTTTCTCATAGGAAAAAGATTTGACACCCAAGAAGAATGCCTTATAGGCTAGATAATTCCATCATCTCTCAACTTCATCAATTCTTCCTGCATCTCAGGTGCCAAAGTAGGATTTATAGGCCTTTGTTTCTGTCCAAAAGGTTTAGCGTCTCCCTTCAAAGGAATCATATGCTGAAACAAGTCTTCTCTATAAACCTTTAGGTCATCATATGACCATGCAAAAACATGCCTAAATTTTCTCAATAATTCAATCAAAGATTTTCTCACATTATGAGACATGTCCCTACCAATGTATACCTTCTTAGGTGCCTCATGTGTTCCAAGATTTATCTCCTCTAGATTAGCATGATCTTCTCTTTTGATATTCTTTTGAACTCTATCCTGGTTATCAAAGATAGGCTCCAAAACAACAAGCCCCTTGGGCACCTTGTTAGTTCTAAGTTGAATAACTTCATTGCCAAAGACAACCTCCCTTCCTTTTACTGACTCAACCAAGGTTGAACAATCAAATTCCTAACCATGATACTGATCTTCACAACTCATAAACTTCAAGATATCATTATCATCATCAAAAACTTGTGAATTTTCAATATTGTTTGGTACACTAGGCCTAGCCTGAATTTCAACTTTAGAGAGACCAGCAAAAGTAATATCACTAGGATTGATTGCTATATTGGCTAACAAATCAACCATCTTATTGTTACTCCTATCCTTCCACTCAATATTGAAGGCATCAAAATGTTCAATCAAATCCTAGACTGCATTCCTATATTATTTTAGCCTTTTGTTCTTGGAAGCATATATTGACCTGACTTGGGACACAACCAACTCAAAATCACCAACAACACTTAAACACTTAATACCATGTTTGTGTGCCAAACTCAGTCCTAACAACAATGCCTCATACTCTACTATATTGTGTGTAGAAAAGAAATTCAATGTGAAAGAAAATTTGTAGGTGTTTCCATTAGGAGAAATAAGTAAAATACCTGCTCCTGCTCCATCTTTGCAGCTTGCACCATTAAAGTACATTACCCACAAATCACCCTTCATAGAAATAACACTGACCTCAATAGAGATAGGTGAAAAAATAGGTTCCTTCTCAAGTACAAGGATCTCTTCCCTAAAAGCATTAACATCAGTATCCAAAAAACATGTAGTTTCATTATTAATGCTTCTCTCAATCACGTGGCATACTCTTGGTTCTTGCTCAATATTGACAAACTGATCATCAATCTTGAAAGTGGCATAGGATAGATCACACTATAAAACTCCACCCATGGTAGCACTCCACCTTCTAGATAGTAGCATCCCATAATGAGGAGGGATGTCCACCACCAAAACACTCATTGTTCATTCTTTCTCTGGATATGCTACCAGCATATATGGCATTGAATTGATAGTCCCAATGATTGGTACCTCCCTTTGATCCATTGCACAACATCTAGCTTGAACTATATCAACTTTAAGGCTCAACTTTTCCATAATCTTAAAAGGCATAACAGTATTAGAGGCACCACTATCAATCATATAATTTCTTAATTTCATTCCATTCACAAGGACACTTAAAAAGAATGGATCAATGTTTTCAAGGCTAGCATTGATAGAACTATCCAAATATATAGGAGGAATCTGAGACACAATTCCCTGAGTAGCAATACTTTTCAAAGCTTTATCCTGAGACCCATTGCATGCAACATCATTGTTATGAATATTATCTACCCATGCAATAGCTCTATCTTTGTGCTTAGGGATCCTCAACAATTTTGACAATTGAACCTTAACTATAATTTAGGACAATACATATAACATATCAACAGGAGCAAAGGAAGGAATCTCAATCTGCACTACCTTAGTATCCCTTTGCTTGTCTGATACATTAGGTGTATTGGCCACCCTCATTTTTTCAATCTTAGCCATTGTGTTAACTGGCTTCTCAACTTCTCTGGAAAATCTTTCAACTCCAACTCCCTTAGGCTTACAATTCTTACCTTTTACATTATTTAATTTCACCATGTGATCACCTTTTGATTTGTTCTCATTAGGCCTTCTGGAGTTGGCACTCTTTATAAACATTCCTGCATCTCTTCCATTTGTATCCCTTACTACCATGCCTCTAGTTTTCACTTGGGAAATCATTTCTATACTAATCCTATCCATCTCTTCTCTAGAAGGTCTTCCTAAGTTTATTGGCTCAGAAGAAGACTTCATGTTACATGTCTTCTTATCAATGTCTTCACTATCAGAAAAAACCTCTTCATGAAAAAGGGCCTGATTGTGTCTCTTCACATTTACATCTGCCTCTTCATCAAAATTAGAATCATCTTCATATCCCATATATGAAGTAGCCATGTTGCATCCAACATCATCTTGATTTTCTTTCTGATCTATCTCCTCATTGCCATAATCTTGATTTGCAGCCATAGAATGTACAACCACACAATGCTCTATAGAATGAGGGGACTGGCATGCAACACACCAAGGTATGTCCTCCATGACATTTATTGAAGCTTTTTTTAGAGGGTTAGGGACACCTCTATCATTGTTTCCTCTTGAAATAGGGATAATAGGCTTTCCATCCTTCCATTGGGTGTTGTAGTGGTAGTTTTGCAATCTATTCTGCTTATTGAAATTATTGTTGAACTGAGGCCTTTCATTGGTAGGAGCACTGATGTTCCTATTTGCAGGTGCCTTCAAATCCTTCAATGCATTGAGCACCTTATCCAATTTATCTTCTTCTTGCCTCCTAGTTCCAACATTCCTATCATTTTCTTTTTGTATTTCTTGTCTCCAAACAACTTTGGATCATCTCTCTTCCCACCCAATTTCCCTGATATCTTCATATTATTCTCAATATTGACAGAAATCCTAAAAGCATCTCTAAGAGTTCTTGGTTCTTTGTCCCTCAACAAGTATCCCATCAAATGCATTGAAGTATGTGGTCAGATAGAAATTTTCATCTAACTGCATAACTTGGAACAACTTATGCATACCCTTCTAAAATCTCATGTTGAATTCAGCTGTAGACTCATTCTAATTTTTCCTTATGGTATTGAATTCATTCAACATGAAACTAACATTAGGCCTATCACCATACTACTCTTTGAAACATCTCTCAAAAGGATCCCAAGTATCAATATATTTATTAGGAAGTCTCTTAAACCAATCTTTAGCATCCTCCATTAGAGATTGAACAAACAATTTCATGACTACATCCTCATGCTCTACCTCATAATCATTAAGCATATCCACAAATAATCTAAGATTCTCCTCACAACTAATAGCATTATTACCAGAAAACTTAGGTACCTTATCTCTTATATCATTTGGGAAAGCATTCGGGTAGCCTGGTATCCCATCAAAACTAATTTTCCTATAGCCTTCTAGTTGCATAGGTCTTCTTTGAAATCCTAAACTAGTGTTCCCACTAGAATTATTATTTTTATCTACATTCCCACCCACTTGCACATTTGACTATCTATTAGGATCAAAAAATGATTTGGCAGATACATTAGGAATTAGATTACTAGTAGTAGCATTACTAAGTGGAATAGTAGTGTTCATAGATGGCATACCCAGCTCAGTAGTAGATGGACCAAGAGCATTTGCAGAGTAAGCCTTCAAGAACTGGATCTTTCTTCTTTTCTCTACAATAGAAGTATCAACTTCAGCTCTTTCCAACTCTTGAGAAAGGGCTTCATCCTCTTTTCTTTTTCTTTCTATCTCTATCTCCTTATTTGATTTAGGTGGTGAGATCCCTGGTATTGTCATTGGTTTGCTTGCTTGGACACCCACCATCTTCTACTTTCCTTTTTCATTAATAACTATAGTAGGCCTTGTGATCTCATGTCCAACCCCCCCCTTAGGCAATGGAGCATAACTTTGCACTTTTCTGATCATAGGGTCCTCTTCATCAAACTCATCACCTTGCAACAAGCATTCCTACTCACTTCTTAGAGCTTCAATATCACTAAAAACATCATGCTGCAACACCCTAGGAGTAGAAGAAATCATCTTGTTTCTCTCCTTCATTTCATTAATCTTTCTAAGGAGAGATTATCTTTCTATTAGAGCATTCACCTTTTTAGCTTCTCTCTCCTCTTGTAACCTCTTATGTATGGCATCCTTCTCTACCAACTGCAACCTAAGTGCATTTAGGTCATGTGGATCTATCATGTTGTCTTCAGAGCTTGATGACACTTCCACATTAGTAGGATGCTGATATGGGAAATGCACTTGTCATGATCTCATGGGATCCCTTCTGAAATTATCTTCATCAAGATCTAAATAAATCTCAAAACCCATCTCTCTGGCTTGTTAATCCTAACTTGCAGGCAATGAACCCTTGTCTTGAAATACAGCCTCTGGGGTATCATATGGGAACACTATTCAACTCACCATTTCTCCTGATCCAACTCTTCATTTCCTCCTTTTGTCAATCTTTTATAGTCTATAGCACTGGTTTTAACCCTTTTTGAGTCACCACCCACCCAAGTGGTGAATCCTTTAACTGAATACAATAGGAAAACAAGAGTGCACTTTGAAAACTTTTATCTTTAGCCTCTCCCCAGCAAAGTCACCATTTTGTTGGAAGTTCCCTTTGGTCTTCAACTTGTAGATTTATAATCTCATGGATAACTTTAATATAACTTTGACTCTATCACCACTCCAAAGTCTACAAGGAAGAAGGCCAATTAACAAGGATCAAAAATGAGATCCTCCTACAATTTGAGCCTTAATGCTTAGGTGGGTGTACCATTGACTCACTTCTCCAAAGGAGTCTCAAAACAATATACAACTACACCCTTTACTAACTGATTGCAAGATTTTATCATTTAAATGTCTGTGTATGATTGATGATGATGGACTGCTTCCAGAGAATGGACCAGTGCCTTAACCTAGGGCAAAGAGTCACCCAATTGCATACATCAGCTGAAGATATTAAATCAAACACTCATGCGCTTAGGATAAGTTCTTTTCCTACTACCCCTCTCCCTCAAACACAAGGACATCATATTCTTATCTGGTTGTAAACTCACTAAACTCACCTAAAAGACTTTAATCCTAACTTTGTTAGGAACTCAAAGATGACTTCACAATACTCTTTGTTTACCATATGCTAATACACTTTATGATACTAACATATATGAGCTCAGAACAAAAATAAGAAGACATACACAAATGCAAGATTGGAACTCAATAGCATTCTCATTAACATATTCAAGATAAATATACAATCAAAGAAACACAAAGATAAGAAAAAGACCCAAAATCTAGCTCCTCTTTCCTCAGTATAATACCATCAACAACTAGGGACCAAAAAAGAAAGTTTTGGAACCCTCACCAAGTCAAAAATACTACAACTTATACCCCTAGTCACCTTGGAATCCTCAAAGAGGATGCAACAAGCTATGGATGACTAGGGTTAGGGTTTCACCCATCAGATCAACTAGAAACAATAAAAAATTAAATGCAAGGGATGAAAACCAGTCGGCCATGCCTGAGAAAGATTTGCACTTATGATAGATCTCTAGGAAAGTACTGCAAATCATAGAATTCTAAATTTTTCAACCCTTTTGGCCACCTACAACACACCTCGAGCACAAAAAACATAGTACAAACCCCTACAAATGATCATGGCACACCCTGGACCACACTGCATTGGCAAACAAATCATCTCTTACCAGCTCCAATCACTTCTACATTGAATTTTAGTCCTTTTGGTTGTAGGAAACCCTTTGAAATTTGAATTTGAAAATAAACAAGTAGTTTATGGTGCTAGCAATGAATCGATGGTCAACATTTAAAACTCAATCAACTTTAGATGGTGACTGTCTGATCTTTCTTTTTTGTGGTCTTTATGATTTATCACTTAATAGGACCCTAGTCAAACTTAGCGAATTGGTGACTGAAGGATACCTCTAAGTCATATAATACTTTATGCCTTCACCAAATTATCTAGCTATTACGTGAACTCTTGTTCGCTAAGTTTCTAAACCTTTTATCACTTCATCATTTTACTCAGCGAATGAGAAAACCCCCTAAAAATTTATCTGACTAGTAAAAACCTTGTCTAAACTACCAAAAAGACTGAGAAACTTTACTAGGCCCGCATCAAGAAAATCAATAGTTGTCTCATCTTCGCATAGACCTCCAAGATTCCTCCAGATCATAAGATAACTATCAGATGAAGAATCTTACCCTGCCCTGACAACCCTTTGACACTGAAAGAGATCAACGGCCATCGTCAATTTTTTGACAATGTCAGGACCCACTGTGACACTCAAAAACTAGGTCCCATTGACAACTACCAATGTATTAATACATGGACCAATCATATATCACCATTTGTGTGTATGTGTCACCTTGGACACATAGTTTGAAGTGTCATGTCATAAAGTAATATTAATGATCCTCGTAAGATTGGAAGCCTCTGACAAAGCCCTTGTGAACTTACAACAACCGTTGGATGAAGAATCTGTCAGAGAGACTAGGCCCGAGAAACATTAAGCCAAAACATAGGAAAAATTAAAACACCACCGGGCTCCAAACTTAGGAAAAATTAACTAGGGAGACTTAGGAAAATTGGAAAATATTAAAAGGGAACCAAAAACCTTTAGTCACAAGATCGCATGACATGAAAAAGGTTCACGTGATCATGCGACAAAGGGTAAACAATTTAGCACATGTGTTCTAGAGACTTAAGTGGCCTGAATAAACTAAAATTAAAATAGAACAAGGCCAAGGCATAAAATAGGGCTTTTCACACCAATGACTAGTATTTTGAAATTTCTAAGCTTAGGGTTTATGCCAAAGACATAAAAACAACTGCAGAGACCAGAAGAAAAGGGCTAGAGCCATGAAATTTTTTTACACATGCTAACAGGGACTTCCTATGGGTCCTAACATGTGATCAAGTGTTCTACAACCCCTTAAGATAGATTTGAGCATTCCAATGTGTCAAAAGGGGTGATGGGGACTTCCTAGGGGTCCTAACATGTGATAAGGGGTAGTAGGACACCTAGGAAGTCCCAATGACCCCTATCAACACATTAGAACCCTCAAGTGTGTCCTAAGAGGTCCTAGGACCTCTCCGAATACACTTGAGCATCCAAATGTGTCAAAAGGGGTCATGAGGAGCTAGTAAATCCCCATGACCCCTTTCAATACATTAGAACCCTCAAGTGTGTCTTAAGGGATCATAGGACCCCTTAGAACACTCTTCAGCATTCCAATGTGACAAAAGGGGTCATGCCAACTTCCTAGGGGACTTAACACATGATAAGGCATACAAGGACACCTAGGAAGTCTCAATGACCCCTTTTGACACATCGGAACCTTAAAGTGTGTCCTGAGGGGTCCTACGACATTTGAGGATACACTTAAGGATTCTAATGTGTTCAAATGGGTCACGGGGACTTCCTAGGTGTCCTAGTATGCCTTATCATGCATTAGGACCATAGGAAGTCCTCATGACCCCTTTCAACACATTAGACCACTCAATTGTGTCCAAAGGGGTCGTAAGACCCCTTAGGACACACTTGAGCATTCCAATGTGTCAAAAGGGGTCATTGGGACTTCCTAGGTGTCCTAGTATGCCTTATGACATGTTAGGACCCCTATGATGTCCTCATGACCTCTTTTGACACATTGGAATGCTCAAGTGTGTTCTAAGGGGTTCTACGACCCCTTAGAACACACTTGAGCATTCCATTATGTCAAAAGGGGTCATGAGGACTTCCTAGGGATCCTAACACATGATAAGCCATACTACAACACCTAGGAAGGCCCCATTACCCCTTTCAACACATTTCAACCCTCAAGTGTGTCCTAAGGGGTCCTATAACCCCTTAGGACACACTTGAGCATTCTAATGTGTCAAAAGGGGTCATGAGGACTTCCTAGGGGTCGTAATACATGTTGTCATGCATTAGGACCCCTAGGAAATCCTCACGACCCCTTTCAACACATTACAATCCTCAAGTGTGTCCTAAGGGGTCATAGGACCCCTTAGGACACACTTGATGGTTATAATTTGTTGAAATGGTTCATGGGGACTTCTGAGGTGTCCTAGTATTCCTTATCACATCTTAGGACCACTAGGAACTCCCCATGACCCCTTTTGACACATTAGAGTGCTCAAGCATGTCCTAAGGGGTTGTAGGACCCCTTAGTACACACTTGAGAATTCCAATGTGTCAAAAGGGGTCATGAGGACTTCCTAGGGCTCCTAATGCATGATAAGGTGTACTAGGATGCCTAAGAAGTCCCAATGACCACTTTCAACATATTAGAATGCTCAAGTGTGTCCTAAGGGGTCATAGGACCCCTTAGGACACACTTGAGGGTTCCAATTTGTTGAATGGGGTCATCATGACTTCCTAGGGGTCCTAACATGTGATAACGTGTAATAGGACACCTAGGAAGTGCCTATTATATCCTAAGTTTGCACCCTATTTCAAGCTCTCTTGGTCTTTATAACCTAGTATAACATGGGAATCATCTCCAGGTGTGGGACCTATGCTAACTAAGATGAGACCTACGGGTTCTAGGCTGGTTCCTCTTGGATAATCACTTTAATTTGCTTCTAGACATGAAAAGTAAATTCTTGAGGGAAAGGGATAGAAGGAATGTTGAATGGGAAATGACTGAAAGCAAACTGCCTACTAGGTGATACACCAAAAATATGGCATGAATTGTAGTATAGAGGATGAAATCAATACATAAGCTTAGGTCTAGGAGATCACAACACACTGAATAGGTTTGCATCAATATTTCATAGAAGGGTCTATAATAGAGAGATGCTATGCAGGGAAAGAGAGAATTTCACAAGACAAAAGCACTTTCAAGAACCTAGACACAATCTATAACCTGCAAATAGACATTCACCTCTACAATTGGGTACAAGAATGAGACAGATTACTAGAGGTTGAAGTATACCCACAAAAGCATTCAAATCAAATCACCCATAAGAATACACATAAATTGCAGAAAGAAAGAGGGATCAAGAACCCTAAGATAATACTAAAAAAATACATACACTGAATTCAATAAGAGAGAATTTAGATAAGGAAGCATAGGGAGAGAGAAGATGTCACAAAATACCTCTACAATATCTAAACAATCAATGTGAGATTACATAAAGTAGAAAACTAGAGGGTAGAAAAATGCCATAGATAACTTTCTAAGAAAGAGAACTTTCTTCTTTACAAAATGTGAAATCTAAGCTCTAAAAGCTCTAAAAAACATTATATACATCTCCCTTTGCACATAGGTAGGAGAAAAACCTAATTAGGGTTTACATAAATCTACATAAAATTATCCAACCCTAAACCTATCATGTCTGATCATAAATGTTTATTAAAATATGTCAATCGATCAGATAAGTCTTTACATGCCCATCTTTGTACTGCATCTACCTGCAGACAAGCCACCTTGATCCATCTACCACCCTACAATTTGTCCTTTCCATGAATGCAACAAATCTGATCCTGGTCAGATTTGTATTTTTAAAGTACAGAAAGCCACAGGTGGCACCACCTTTTAATGTTTCTTCGGTGTAAGAACACTGACTTAGTACCCTGAGAAATTACATGCGATGGCCATTAGATCTTCCCATCAACTCCCCAACTCTAACTGTCCTGAAGAATTCAATTTGAGCTACCCACCTTGTCACAATCGACTGCTGGATCAAAACCCTAGCAAAAACTTGGAGAGATATATTTGAATTTAAATAATAACGGCTAGTAGGTCAAATTTTAAAATGTGACCATTGATATCATCTTCTCCTGGTAGATGAATGGCTCAGATCAACTTTAAAAATAGTTGCAACCCCTTTTAAAAGTCTTTTGCCACCTTGTCAACAAAAACCAAGGAAAAATGATCAACTCAGCATGACTGGCAGGACATTAGACCCATGACCCACTAAGATTCTCATCGGATGGTGGTCGCATGATCTCATGGCCTCAGAAGATCCCTTGCCAATCATAGATCTTCATCAATTCTGTTAATCCTTTGACAATCAGACCCACTGACAAGTGCCAACTATTCTGCCCAGTAGCCAATGAGAAACAAGCACGTCAGCACTTTCTAGCAACATGGACCCATGACATCAATCTTCATTAGATGACTATCATTATACCATAGCTTTAACTCTCAAGCACTTTTCCTTAGTGGTATAACAAGGACCATAGATCTTGTTTGGATCTTAACCTGCCTCATAAGTGAAAGACCACAGGCCCACTAGCAAACTACCACATCACAACCCAACTGACCAATGGAATGCAAGCACATCAGATGAAGAGGACCCACCTAACAGAGCCTAGAGATAAAGCAAGATCAATGGTTAGCGCATGATCTCAAATGCTTTGAAGATTCCATGAGATTATACATCGACTATCAGATCTTCATTGAAAGGTAGTGCACTAGGCCCGCTCTAACATAGCTCCAAATCATGAGCTCTCAGCCAATAGGAAAAGTACAACTTAGACTACATGGTAGTGGACCCACTGACAACCTGCAGTTCTATATGAAAGGAAGATTGACCACCATCGCTATGTTGTGATCTTAAAATACTTGCATCTTCACTCAATGGAATAGTGATGATCATTAGATCTAATTGATACTTAGTCTCCACAAAGACTGAAACCGTGATGCCAAACATTAACCGCCTACCAGATCACTGAGTGTTAGGGTTTTGACCACCAGGAATAGGAGACTTGGTGATAGAAGGATTTAAATGTGCACATGGGAAATGGAAACCTTTAGTGGCTGAAAAAGGTAATGAAGAATTATAATAGGCCAAATGGTTTTTTAGGGCATTTGGGGCCAACAACTACTTTTATAAATTTTGACCTAGGTTTTTTGGTGCCAGAGATAGAACAAAATGTTGTAGGGACCAAGGGAAAGATTCTAAACCCATGAGATTTTTTGGAGGTGTTCAAAAGGGCTAAAGATGCAGACTAGGGATTAAAATATCCTATGACCAAAATGAATGAATATGAAATTTTGGGCAACATTTTGGCAATTTCTGCTAGATGTCAGCTTGCTAGACATGATCAGTGGCCTTGACATGATCCATTGGGCATAGGGTCATCATTTGAGTACAAAACCTAATAGAGAGACAGACCAAGAACTAGAGGGACAAAACTATGCATAGACACTTCTTGGAAAGTAGGAAAACTAAGCTAGAAAGCAGGAAGAAAGTAGGGAAACATTTTTACAAATATTTACAAGGAGGGATTGTCCTCAAAATAAGGCTTTAAATGGAATCCATTCACTAATATAGGTAGGGCATCTCCTTTGAGAGTTGATAGCTAGAAAGCATTAGGCCCTCTACACTTTATAATAACAAATGGTCCACTCCAGAAGGAATCAAACTTTGTATGTGTGCCAAGCTTTGATCTGAATTCATCCCACTTGAGAACTACATCTCCAACTTTGAAATTTTTGGCCCTAGCTCTTTTATCAAAACTCCTCTTTGTCTAATCCTGATGGAACTCCATATTTTCAATGGATTTTTCTTTGAGTTCCTCTAACTCCATGAGCTAAGCATACCTAATTTGTAAGGGATCTCCTTCCTCAAACATGGCATATTGAGTAGCTAAGTCTAGAGCTGGTAATTTAGTTGAAATGGATAGCTTAGCATCTTTTCCATACACTAAACTATAAGGAGAATTCCCAATGATCTTCTTTGGAGTAATCATGTCTAACCATAAGGTAGACCTCAACTTAGTATGCTGATCTCTTTGGTTATCCTGTAGAGTTTTCTTGATTATCCTAATCAAGTTCTTATTAGTTGATTCTACCAAACCATTGCCTTGGGGGTAGTAATTTGAACTAGTATTCAGATAAATGTCATTCTTGATTGCCCATTCTAAGACCTTAAGGCCTATGAATGCTAAAGCATTATCTGATATTATGGAATCTGGAGTGCCAAATCTATGAATAATATCATCATAAAAACTTAAGACAACACTCTCGCTTGCTTCTTTTAAGGCAACTGCCTCTATCCATCTAGTGAAATAATCAGTAGCAATGATTATCCACTTGTGTCCTACACTATGTGGAGGCCTAATCATACCAATAAAGTCTATGCCCCATGTCATGAATGGTTATTCTATTTTGATTGGCTGAAGGGGTAGAGCTGCTAGCCTTTTTTTTCCTGCAAACATAGCACATTTGATGCATTTTCTCACATAATCATGACTATCCTTAAAGATAGATGGCCAATAGTATCCAGCCCTCATGATCTTAAAAGTAGTAGTCCTAGGAGAAAGGTGACCTCTAGAAGGTCCATCATGAAATTCAAATAGGACATCAGCTATCTTTTCTAAATTAATACATCTTAAAAGGACACCATTGTGATCCTTGCTAAAAAGAACTTCATCTATTAGCACAAAAGGAACAGATTGTAACCTATAATATCTTCTCTCTGCTGAATCTAGGCCTATAGGACATTGTGCTATTTTCAAGTAATGAATCATGCTAGGCAACTAGCCTGATGCCTTGGCATGTTCTTCTAAATCATGTACAACCAAAGATGTATCTATTTGTTTTATTTTCTTTAAACTTTCACCCCCTCCCAAATGCTCACAAAGACCTCTTCATTTAACTAGCTTGGTGGTTTGGATATCAATGTCATAGTCCATTACTTTGGTAATCCAACCAGCTCTTTTCTCATTTAGGTCTTTGGAAAGAAAAAATTCTTTGACACTTGGATGAGTAAATTTCAAGTGTACCTTGTTATGGTTCAACAAATATCTAAAATTTTTAAGACTTTTTACCACAACAAGTACATGTTTCTCTATAAAAGAGTACCTTTGTTCATATTCTTCTAAACCTTTGCTGAAGAAATTGATAGGCTACTCTAACCCTTCTAGATTTTCTTGAGTCAGCATAGGAGATATAGCATCATGACCTCCATAAGCATAAAGCATAAAATCCTTACTAAAATTTGGGTTTAATAGAGCAGGGGCTTTTGTCAAGGCCTCTTTGATAGCTTGGAAATTGGCTTTTCTTTCTTTAGTCTAGCTGAAGGCTAAACCATTCTTTAACATGGTTGTTAAAGGCTTCAATAAATCTATAATATTAGGCAAGAAACACCTAACAAAATTAATCTTTCCTATGAAAGATTGGAGACTTTTCTTATGATGTGGCAATGGTAGCTCTAGAATAGCTACAATCCTCTCAGGGTCTACTGTGATTCCTTTCTTGGATACTACATATCGTAACAATTTCCCTTCATGTACTACAAATACACATTTCTTAGGATTAATAGATATCCCAAATTCTCTACATCTTTCAAAGATTTTTCTCAGATGTTTGATATGATCTACTACATGTTTAGAATAGATAGTTATGTCATCTAAGTAGACCAACACAAATTTTTACATGAGGCTTTTAAAGGCCATATCCATTGCCTTTTGAAAAGGAGCACCTACATTTGACAAACCAAAGAGAATCTTTTGATAATTCATGGTTCCCCACTTGGTTGTAAATTTAGTCTTATATTGATCCTCTTCATTAACCAGGATCTGATTGTATTCTGAATAGCCATCCAATAACAAAAATCTCTTACATCCAGAGACACATTGTAAAATTTGTTCCATAGAGGGTAATGGATGGTGGTCTTTTAGAGAGGCCCTATTAAGATCCCTAAAGTCAACACATAACCTCAATTCCCCATTCTTCTTCCTCATAGGAACAAGGTTGGAAACCCAACTAGTATGTTTGATGGGGTAGATGATACCACTTTCTATCATTTTGAGCACCTCTTTATGCATAAGTGGCTCAAGCTTGGGATTAATAGGCATTTGTTTTTGTCTTACTGGCTTGGCATTAGACTCTAATTAAATGGTGTGTTGAGAAAGGGCTAGATCAAAACCTTTGAGGTCTTCATATTTCCATGCAAAAACATCACTGAATTCTTTAAATAATTGGGTGTAAGCCTATTTTTATGAATCAGTTTTTACCTTTCCAAATTGTAAACTTTTACCTGGTTCCAACTCTAGCTCAACACAATGTTCTTATTGAACTACCAAACTAGCTTTATTCTTCTTAACTTGATCATCCTTGTTGAAGATAGTCTCTAAGGTGACAAAACCTCTAGGCATCTTATTAGACTTAAACTATATCACTTGGTCACCATAGTTTTGTGATAGCCTATCTTGTTTATGTTTTGAGAAGACATCTTCTTCAAACAAGAATTATAGAATTTGCTCATCATTGTCAAACACTTGCCAATTAGTATCATTGTCATGGATAGAAGGTATGACAATCACTTTGATATGCTATTGGTCCATTTCTTTTGAAATGCTATTGGGGATGTCATATTGAGACCCAACAACAACTAATCTATCTGCATTTTGATTTAGCTTCCTAGAGATAGCAACAATATTGAAAGCACAAAAGTCTTCAATTGCATCCCAAACTCTATGTTTGTATGCTCTCAAGGTGTCATTTTTAGTTGCACTTATCCCTCTCACTTTCCTGACTACTAATTCACTATCCCCATAAACCTTTAGGGCCTTGTGCCCTCTTTTTCTAGCCCATTATACTCCATTCACAAGGCTCTCATACTCTGTAGTGTTGCTAGTGTAGGAGAAACTAAATCTGAAAGCTGTATTGTACCTTTCTCCTTTTGGGGACACTAGCATGGCACCACCACCAAAACCATGTCTACTTCTAGCTCCATCAAAAAACAATTCCCAAACTAGATTGTTCTGACCCTCTGAATCAATGTCTTCCTTGAGAAGACTTGGCTCTATAGATCCACTTTCTTGTATCAAATAACTTCCCGAACTAGCATCCCAAATAACATTTTCTTGAGCTTCAAAAACCTTTTCTGACTCTAGTTCATCAAGGAAAATATTAGGGATACTTTCTATTTTAGTGCTTGCTTCTATGATAGTTGGGAAATCACTGTCATCAAATATAGGGCAGCTTGCATTGATGGTGTTGGATACATATGGTTCTATATGGTGTGCTACTAATGATTCTAATTTAATGGTAACCTTGGTACCATATCTTATGTGAAAAAGCATGTGGGATGAGTCAGAAGAAAGGTAGCCTCCTATTTTGGCTATGAACTCCCTTGATAGACATATAGCAAATAAAGCAGGGAGATCTAGGATATAAATATCAAGTAGGATAGAAAAATTAGGACTAGCATGAAGAATTAGACTGGTATCCTTAGCCACACCTATAGTGTTAACTGAGGATCCATCAAGTTGTGTAAGCTTCTTTTGGAGGGGTTCATATTTGAGTCAAAATTGGTCAGCCACCTTCTTGGGCATTATAGTACTAGTAGCTCCACTATCTACCATACAATTATGTACTAAATATTTTCCAATGATTAAAGATACATAAAAGGGAGGTGGCTTTGAGTTCCTACCTTGAGTGGTACTGGCCTTGGAGTTACAACTTGGAGTCTCCCTTTCTTGATTAGTGTTGACCAACATTGGCTTTGCAACTTCTTTTGTAGGCCGAGGAGTTATCATTTCAGTCATAGCTTTCTTCAAAATCTTAGGTTGCCCTGGAATAGCCAAAGAGTCCCACATAGACATGGTAATGTTCACCTTCTTCATGTTGTCTACAATATTGAAAGGTGTCATAGTGTGCACTCTTTGTTGTGATTTTACAATGATGGGTTCTACTTCTTTGAGAGTCTCACCTTCTTTTCTTGTAATGGAAAGAGCGTTCTTGAATGTGATAGGAGTAGCTTGTTATATTGTGTCATGCCTCGCAAGGGAACCAGGGAAGAGAACAAAGATTCTCTTAACAAAAGAAAACCTAAGTAAAAATTTATGAAAAATTTTGAACTTTGAAAAGAGTTATGTAATCAAAACTTAAACTTAGATTCCTTCCAAGGTTCCCTTTTCATTTAAATGCATGAGTCATTCAAATCCATTAAGTAAAATAACAACAAGATTTATTTCTCAAAGCAAACTGCATCATATCTTTAAGAAATACAAGATATTTTCATTTCAACTTTCCATTTAAAAATCATCTATATTCCTAAATATCCTTTATGAACAATGTAACTTATAAAATTTATCCAACTCATTTGATACATTAAAAATATACTACATTTGGTTTTTCAATAGCTTCACTTAAACAACAATAATGAAAGCATGTTACATAATTTGGAATGTTAGAAAAATCCTTTTCTTTTCCAACATACATCTTAAACATAAAGTTCACATTTCCCTTTTCCCTTCTTCCTAAGTCTACCCATTCCAATTACATCATTTTGAAATACATTACTGATTACATTGCATTCAACTCCTCATAAAAGGTAACAAGATTATGCATCATGAAATATAATCACAAGGCCTTCATTCTTCAAATCTGGTACATAAGCAAGCATGAATCTTCAAGCATGCATCTGCAAAAGATACCTCGATAAAAATGTTTACCACCCAACCACATGGATACCTATAAGGCCCACTCCCCCATGCTAGGAGATAAACACCAAGGTCCACAAAGAAGGAATAGCTAGGCCAAACCTAGGGTTGGGTAATCTTTCCCAAAATAGCAAATGAAAAAAGATTCAAATTATAGATCTTTCCCAAAAGGTTCTAAGGCTTGGGTAGAAACTCTAAGAAACAACCTAAGTGAGTGTCATCGCATAGCCCTCACTCCTTGGGTTGTCTTGATACTAGCCACTTCGGGCCCCGGCCCCCAAGTAGGCACATGCGGGATCGAATGCCTTTCATACAGACAAGTGCCATTCGATCGTACCTACGCATATGTACCTTCTCCCACTCCCATCCATAGCCTTTACTAGCACTAATAGCATGGGCGAGGCACATTTAATCTTTTTAATGTTTTAACCCATTCCCATCAGTTTAATTAAATTTTCACTTGTTAAATAACTCTTCAATCGGTTATCCTGGTTCTAGCCACTTTAGGGCCCCGACCACGCACTGAGAGCCACTCACTAGGTATCGTTAGGTTTTCTACCCTCAACCCATACATCACAATTACATCATACACATAGTAGAAGCACATTGTAAACACATTTGAAAACTGCTACAAAGAATTGGAAATAATAGGATAGTTATGTATGTTTAGAGAAATCAAGTACGTTTAAGAATGTTTAAAATGTCTTGACTCTAAACCCTAAACTGCTCCTTACAAACATTCTATCTCAATAAAGGCATCTAAATGTACTGAAAATAATCTCCACTAAATAAGGAATGAACAATCTTTAGGTTTATACAAAATTTCTTTCTAAACCTAAAACCTGGCTAATCCTGAAAATTGACTAAGTCTGATTTAATTAAAAATCTAAAATTTAAAAGTTACAACTTAACTCCTAGGAACCTGAAACCTATTCCAATAGATTCAAAGGGTACCTAATCCCTTTATACAAGTATAACTTAAAGTATAAGAAATTAAAGTACATAAACTTATACTTAAATGTTTATAAAATATAATTGTATAAAGTCTGAATCCTATTTTCCTCAGTTTATACTGGACTAGTCGGTTGACACAGTATTGCTCGGTTGACACACTACTGACCTGGCCCGGTTAACACTAAACTGACCTGACTTGGTTAGCACACTACCGACCTAACTCGGTTAACACATTACCGACCTAACTCGGTTAACACATTACCGACCTTACTCGGTTAACACATTACTGACCTTTCTCGGTTAACACATTACCGACCTTACTCGGTTAACACACTGAGCCGACTGGAACTGCAGAGAACGACTGTCAACTTTGTCTTGTGGGTAAAACTGGGTGTTATGGGGACTAAGGTTGCCTAAAATGAGCACGACCCAATTGAGATATCCCAGTTTCCCTTCAGAAACGGCCCATCAATCCTCCCTATCTATCTAACAAATATATTCTAGATCTGGGAAAAGAAAGGTGGCACATAAATAGACATGAAACAGTAAGGTTGCAACAAAAGTTCTAAAATCTGGAAGCATTCATAATACATCCAGTGACAGTAAAATACACTACCCTACCAGATCAAAACCACTTCTACCCTCCCAGGGAGGTTTCACCACAGTGAACATACAAACATTCGTAAAATAACTTTCCACAAACACATTTCAAATACATAGAAAATAAAACATATATATATATATATATATATATATATATATATATATATATATATATATATATACATATATATATATATATATATATATATATATATATATGTATATATATATATATATATATATATATATATACATATATATATATATATATATATATATGTATATATATATATATATATATATATATATATATATATATGTATGTATATATATATATATATATATATATATATATATATATATATATATATATGTATATATATATATATACATATATATATATATATATGTATATATATATATATATATATATATATATATATAGTTTTTGATTCTAAACAAAAAGGTAAACAATCATAATCTCATTGAGTAATAGATCATTCATATACACAAGATAATAATACCACAATAATGCATATATATATATTTTGCAACCATAGCACAATATACAGAAACTTTTCCAGAAATCTAGATTTTACATTCATTCTACAAAATAAATCTACTTCTCAGGATGGATTCCAACCTGGAGTCCTGCGAAGACCAGTTGGAGAAGAAGGAAGATCAAACCCTCTCCAATGTTTCCAACACTCCTTTGAATCCCTTTGCTCACAATCTTCTAGCCTCTACCCGTAACAATCCAAATGCCGAACTCACAGGATAAATTTTCTACCACAATAATAATAATAATCCTCTTCTCCCAACTCCTTTTACACAGGAAATCTTTCCTGTAAATAGGATGGAGGAGGTGGTTGCACAGGTAATCCAACTGGTGCAACCATCTCAACTATCCATCCGTTAAAGAGATGGTTTTGAAAACTCATTCCTGAAAAGGGATAAATAAACTATAATCTAAGTCCCCAAATTTAATGATATTAAAATAAATATTATAATCTTAAAACAATTTATTAAATTATTCAACTATGGTAATAGGATAATCCTATTTACCATACCGCTAATTGATCTAATTATTTATTAATATAATAAATAACTACATGGTACTAATTATATATAAATATATGTATGCATATGCATATGTGTGCACCCATATGCCTATGTGTACATATATTATTATTATTATTACAAATATTATTACAAGCATAATATTATTATTATAAAACATATTATTATTTTTATTGCTATAGACTCTTTGTCGTTATTAGTATTATAAAATAATACCATAAATAAGGTACATTATTATTAATGTTAAACATTAGAATAACATTATTATAAACTATATTGTTTATTCATACCTTAATCCTCATTCTAAAATATATATGTATATATTAAGTAGCCACTAGCATAGGTTAGAATTTCACCACTATTATTTAAAACCTTTTATTATTAATATTTCCTTAGACATTTAAATACCATAAAATTAATCCTTATCATGGGTATTAAAACCACATGATTTAATTGCACTCAAAATCGCTCCTAATGAGATACGCTACTAAATCATACCCTCAAATGAACAATAATCTACATCCATGATCTAATAATAGGATTGAACATATCATGAAGGCAAGAACTAGCTACAAGATCCACAATTACATCAACTACAAAACCACATAAGACATTCACACAAGGGACTGACTCGACACTTCCCACCTAAGGATAAAAGGATCAAAGGTGAAGTTTCTTCCTATGGACCTGGTGATACCTCTGTAACAACAACAACGGTCAAGGATTTTGAGGGATCACTCAGACCTGTGAAGCTAGGTGGAGACGACACCCAGTATGTGCAATCCTGCATCACCAAGAAGAGATACATATATATACATATGGAGATACAAATCAGATATATGCAAGTAGATGACCAGGATTGATACATCGTGTGGACCTCAACTAAGTGAGTAACTACGACTTCATCCTGGAGTCATGAAAAACACATCAGACACATCCATGAAACATAAAACATCATGATAGTGGTTAGATTCAAATAATTGGGTTAGATCCATATAAAAAAATAGATAATTTTCTAATCTCATAAACATGTAATTACTAACCATAAATGAGCATATTCATCATGTCATCATCCACAAAACATAAATGTAAATGTATAGTCTTGACCATAATAATAGTAAAATGTCCAAATCAAAAAAGTCTAAGTATCACCATAGGAGAGGTATTACATATTGGCTTTGCAGATGTAGTAGCTTTAGTACCATGATCTTCTCACTCCATATCTTGAGCTCTTCTCTTTGAACTTATGTTGGTAGTGATGGAAGGTTCACCAATGACTCCATTGAATTCTTGCTACTCCCAATTGAAAAGAGCAGTCTCATTATCTTATGGTTCTTGTTGAGGAACTGATCCACTAGAAGAAGCCTCTATTTGAGCTTGTGAAGCATTTTGAACCATTAGTGCTTGGTTCATCCATCCATTTGAACATGTAGCCTGATTGTGAGGCTAATTACAAGGGAAACACCATTCATTGTCCATAGCCATATTATTTTGACTAGGGACCATGTCCCTAACTAGATTTGTAGAATTGAGAGGTGTAGGGTTATATGGTTGGAATGGTCTTTGATTAAAATTTTGTCTTTGCCCTTGATAGCCTCCTTGGTATTGTGGTCTATTATGTTGATAAGGTTGTCCCTAATTTTGATATTATTGATTAGGACCTTGGCCTTGTGGCTGAAAGGGTGGTCTGATTCCTTTCCCTTGCCTCTTTAGGTTTGTGACCTCTTTAGTCAAAGTTTGTAGAAAATTTGCCATTTCTTGCTGACAAGTTTGTTGGCTATTCGTTATCTCTTGCAGCTCTTGAGAGAAACTTGCTTACAACTCTTGACCACTATTACTAGCTTGAGGTGCTAATATGATGGGAATAGGGGTAAATGGGGGTACTTTTGGAGGCGCAATCGGCTGAAGGCTAGGAAAGATGGGCATGGGTGGCCTTCTAGCTATCATACCTACTTGGATTAAACAATTTTCAGTTCTGACAGCTATATCAAAAGCTTGGGGTAAAGAGGTACCACCCATAGATTGGATCATGATAGAAATTTGGCTATTCAAGCTTTGCAAGAAATATAAGAAAGAATGGTTAGCTGATGGCCTTATCAAGACTAGAATTCTATTCCATGTCTTGAGGAATCTATTGTTATAATCTATCATTTGTTCTTTAGGGTCTCTTTTAATGGTTGTCAACTGTTCAACCAAAGACAAGTTGTCTGATTTATCCTTAAAATGTTTACTCAATGCATCTCCTAATTCATCCCATGAAGTAATGGAACCAATAGTTAAGGTTCTAAACCATTCAAGAGCCTTACCTTTTAGAGAGGCTACTAATAATTTGGTGGCTACATCTTCTTGAGTTATATTATGTATGCTGCAAATGGTGATCATGTCTCTTATATGCTCAAAATTTGTAGTTTTTCCTTCACCTGTGAAATCAAGTAGACTCTTTAGTGCCACCAAGGGCACATAATGATGTTTGGCAAAGGCTAATGGACTCCCTTGATTGAAAGGTGCAAAAGTAAACTATCTATCCATTGTAGGGACTGAAACTTGCTGAGTAGCAACTGTGTGAGTTGTATTTGATGCTACATTTGAATCTTCTTCTAGATCTCTAGTTAGAAAACTCCCTCTTCTTCTAAGATGAAAGGGAAAAGGTCTCCTTTCTCAGGTATCAAGAGGTGTAGACTATACTCTCCTTGCAGGAGATGTTCTTTGAGTTGATCTACCTTTGTAGCCTCTTTTTAAGGGAAACTCTGAAAATTCAGTAGACTTTGAGCTTCTAGTCTAAATCTTTCTCATAAACTATGAAAAAATTTAGCCTAGATCTGTGAAATCAGTGCAGTCATCAGATATACTTGACAAAAAGACTTCTAAAATTCTATATTATGCCATCAGTATATTAGAGATAGCTTTATCTTTTAAAAAATGAACTTCTTTTTCTATCCCATCGTGCATGCCAGAATTTTTATACACTAAGTTTGTACCTTGTTTCAAGCTCTCTTGGTCTTGATAACCTAGTATAACATGGGAATCATCTCCAGGTGTGGGACCTATGCTAATTGAGATGAGACCTCCAGGTTCTAGGCTGGTTCCTCTTGGATAATCACCTTAATTTGCTTCTAGACATGAAAAGTAAACTCTTGAGGGAAAGGGATAGAAGGAATGTTGAAAGGGAAATGACTAAAAGAAGACTACCTACTAGGTGATACACTGAAAATATGGCATGCATTGTAGTATAGAGGATGAAATTAGTACATAAGCTTAGGTCTAGGAGATCAAAACTCACTGAATAGGTTTGCATCAATATTTCATATTAGGGTCTACAATAGAGAGATGCTATGCAAGGAAAGAGAGAATTACACAAGGGAAAAGCACTTTCAAGAACCTAGACACAATCTATAACCTAAAAATAGATATTCACCTCTGCAATTGGGTATAAGAATGAGATAGATTTCCAGGGGTTGAAGTATACCCACAAAAGCATTCAAATCAAATCACCCACAAGAATACACATAAATTGTAGAAAGATAAGTCTTTGCATGCCCATCTTTGTACTACATCTACCTACAGACAAGCCACCTTGATCCATCTACCACCCTACAACTTGGCCTTACCATGAATGTTCCAAATCTGATCCTGGTCTGATTTGTATTTTTGAAGTACAGAAAGCCATAGGTGGAACCACCTTTTAATGTTTCTTCTACACAAGAACACTGACTTGGTACCCTGAAAAATCAGACATAATGACCATCAAATTTTCCCATCAACTCCCCAACTGCAACTTTCCTAAAGAATTCAATTCGAGCTACCCACCTTTTCACAATCGACCATTTGATCAAAACCCTAGCAAAACCTTGTAGAGATATATTTGAATTTAAATAATAACAGCTAGCAGGTTGAATTTTAAAACATGACCGTCGATATCATCTTCTCCCTATAGATGAATGGCTCAGATCCACTTTAAAAATAGTTTCAAACCCTTTGAAAAGTATTTTGCCACCTTGGTAGTGAAAACCATTGAAAAGTGAACAACTCAACATGACTAGCAGCACATTAGACCCATGACCCACTGAGATTCTCATCGGATGCTGGTCACATGATCGCATGGCCTCAGAAGATCCCTTGCGATCATGTGACAACCATAGATCTTCATCAATTTTGAAAATCCTCTGACAACCAAACCCACTGACAAGTGCCAACTGTTCTTCCTAGTAGCCAATGAGAAACAAGTGCATCAGTGCTTTCTACCAACATAAACCCATGGCATCAATCTTCATTGGAGGACTCTCATTATACCATAGCTTTAACTCTTGAGCACTTTTCCTCAGCGTATAATGAGGACCATAGATCTTGTTCAGATCTTAACTTGCCTCATAAGCCAAAGACCATGGGCCCACTTACAAACTACCACATCACAACCCAGCTGGCCAAAGGAACGTGAGCACATCAGACAAAGAGGACCCACCTGATAGAGCCTAGAGATAAAGCAAGATTGATGGTTGGCACATGAACTCAAAGGCTTGGAAGATGCCATGAGATTATACACTGACCATCAGATCTTCATTGAAAGGTAGTGCACTGAGCACACTCTAACACAACTCCAAATCATGAGCTCTTAGCCAATAGGAAAAGTACAACTCAGACTATGTGGCAGTGGACCCATTGACAACCTGCAACACTATATGAATCGAAGATCGATGACCATCGCTATGCTAAGATCTTAAAACACTTGCATCTTCACTCAATGGAATAGCGATGACCGTCAGATCTGATCAATACTTAGTCTCCTCAAAGACTGAAACTATGATGCCAAACATTAACTACCTACCAGATCGCTAAGTGTTAGGGTTTTGACCACCAGGAATAGGAGACTTGGTCACGAAAGGATTTAAATGCGCACATGGGAAATGGAAACCTTTAGTGGCCAAAAAAGGTAATGAAGAATTATAGTAGGCCAAAGGGTTTTTTAGGGAATTTGGGGCCAATGGCTACATTTATGAATTTTGAACTAGGTTTTTTGGTGCCAGAGACAGAACAAAATGCTATAGAGACCAAGGGAAAGATGCTAAACCCATGAGATTTTTGGAGGTGTTCAACAGGGCTACAGATGTAGACCAGGGATTAAAAATGCCTATGACCAAAATGAATGAATATGAAATTTTTGGCAATAGTATCCATGAACCCTTTCAACACATTAGAACCCTTAAGTGTGTCCTCAGGGGTTGGAGGACCCGTTAGGATACATTTGAGGGCTCCAATGTGTCAAAAGGTGTCATAGGGATGTCCTAGGTGTCCTAGTACCTCTTATCATGCATTAGGACCCCTAGGAAGTCCCCATGACCCCTTTTGACACATAGAAATGCTTAAGTTTGTTCTAAGGAGTCTTATGACCCCTCCGAACACACTTGAGCATTCAAATGTGTCAAAAGAGGTCATGAGGACTTCCTAGGTATCCTAGTATGCTTTATCATGTGTTAGGACCCCTAGGAAGTCCTCATTACCCATTTTAACACATTGAAACCCCCAAGTGTGTCCTAAGATGTCCAAGGACCCCTTAGGACACACTTGAGCTTTCCAATGTGTTGAAAGGGGTCATTGGGACTTCCTAGGGGTCCTAGTATGCCTTATCACTCATTAGGACCCCTAGGGAGTCCTCATGACCCCTTTAGACACATTTGAATGCTCAAGTGTGTACTAAGGAGTCGTACAAACCCTTAGGACACACTTGAGCATTCCAATGTGTTGAAAGGGGTCATGGGGACTTCCTAGGGGTCCTAACATATGATAAGGAATACTAGGACACCTAGGAAGTCCCAATGACCACTTTCGTCACATTGGAATGTTCAAGTGTGTCCTAAGGGGTCCTAGTATAACTTATCACATGTTAGGACCACTACGAAGTCCTTTTGAACCATTTTCAAACATTCAAATTCTCAAGTGTGTCCTAAGGTGTCATACGACCCCTTAGGACACACTTGAGCATTCCAATGTGTCAAAAGGGGTCATGGGCACTTCCTAGGGTTCCTAACGTGCAATAAACTATACTAGGACCCCAAGAAAGTCCTTATGACCCCTTTAAACACATTAGAACCCTCAAGTGTGTCCTAAGGGGTCCTACAACCCCTTACAACACACTTGAGCATTCCAATGTGTTGAAAGGGGTCATTGAGACTTCCTAGGTGTCCTAGTATGCCTTATCACATGTTAGGACCCCTAGGAAGTCCTCATGACCCCTTTTGACAAATTAGAAATCTCAAGTGTGTCGTAAGGGGTCATATGACCCCTTAGGACACACTTGAGAATTCCAATGTGTTAAAAGGGGTCATGAGGAGTTCCTAGGAGTCCTAACATGTGATAAGGCATACTAGGACCCCTTAGGACACACTTGAGAATTCCAATGTGTTGAAAAGGGTCATTATGACTTCCTAGGTGTCCTAGTATGCCTAATCACCTGTTAGGACCCCTAGGAAGTCCCTATGACCCCTTTTGACACATTGGAATGCTCAAGTTTGTCCTAAGGGATTGTACAACCCCATAGGACCCACTTAAGCATTCCAATGTGTGAAAAGGGGTCATGAGGACTTTCTAGGGATCCTAACATGTGATAAAGCATCCTACAACCCATTAGGACACATTTGAGGATTCCAATGTGTCAAAAGAGGTGATGGGGACTTCCAAGGGGTCCTAACATGTGATAAGGGGTACTAGGACACCTAGGAAGTCCCAATGACCCCATTTGAAAGATTAGAACCCTCCAATGTGTCCTAAGGGGTCCTATGAGCTCTCTGAACACACTTATGCATTCAAATGTGTTGAAGGGGGTTGTGAGCACTTCCTAGGGGTTTTAGTATGCTTTATCATGTGTTAGGACCATTAGGAAGTCCCCATGACCCCTTTTAACACATTGGACCCCTCAAATGGGTCCTAAGGGGTCGTAGGACCCCTTAGGACACTGTTGAGCATTCCAATCTGTCAAAAGGGGTCATGCAAACTTCTTAGGGGTCCTAAGACATGATAAGGCATACTAAGACACCTTAAAAGTCCAAATGACCCCTTTTGACATAGTGAAACCCTAAAGTGTGTCTTGAGGGGTCCTATGACACATGAGGGCACACTTAAGGGTTCTAATGTGTTGAGAGGGGTCATGAGGACTTCCTAGGTGTCCTAGTATGCCTTATCATGTGTTAGGACCCCTAGGAAGTCCTCATGACCCCTTTCAACACATTGGACCACTCAAGTGTGTCCAAAGGGGTCCTATGACCCCTTAGGACACACTTGATAATTCCAATGTGTCGAGAGGGGTGATTGGGACATCTTAGGTGTCCTAGTATGCATTATCACACATTAGGACCCCTAAGAAGTCCTTATGACCCTTTTTGATAGATTGGAATTCTCCAGTGTGTACTAAGGGGTCATACAACCCCATAGAATAGACTTGAGCATTCCAATGTTTCAAAAGGGATCATGAGGACTTCCTAGGTGTCTTAACATGTGATAAGGTATACTAGGACACCTAGGAAGTCCCCATGACACCTTTCGACACATTGGAACCCTCAAGTTTGTCCTAAGGGGTCCTACGACACCCTAGGACACACTTGAATATTCTAATGTGTCGAAAGGGGTCATGAGGACTTCCTAGTGGTCCTAATAAAATTTTTCATTTGTTAGGACTCCTAGGAAGTCCTCATGACCCCATTTGGCACATTGGAATCCTCAAGTGTGTCCTAAGGGGTCATAGGAAAGTTGAGGGTTCTAATGTGTCAAAAGGGTTCATGGGAACTTCTGAGGTGTCATAATGCACCTTATCATGTGTTGGGACCCCTAGGAACTCCCCATGACCCCTTTTGACAAATTAGAGTGCTCAAGTGTGTCCTAAGGGGTCGTAGGACCCCTTAATATACACTTGTGAATTCCAATGTGTCAAAAGGGGTCAAGAGGACTTTCTAGAGGTCCTAACACATGATAAGGTGTACTAGGACACCTAAGAAGTCCCAATGACCCCTTTCAACATATTGAAATGGTCAAGTCTATCCTAAGAGGTCATAGGACCCCTTAGGACACACTTGAGGGTTCCAATTTATCGAAAGACATCATGAGGACTTCCTAAGGTTTCTAACACATGATAAGGTGTAATAGGACACCTAGGAAGTACCCATGACCCCTTTCAACACATTGGAACCCTTAAGTGTGTCCTTAGGGCTTGTAGGACCCCTTAGGACACACTTGAAGGTTCCAATGTGTTGAAAGGGGTGATGGGGATGTCCTAGGTGTCCTAGTATGCCTTATCACTCATTAGGACCCCTAGGAAGACCCCATGACCACTTTTGACACATTAGAATGATCAAGTGTGTTCTAAGGGGTCCTAGAACCCCTCTAAATACATGTGAGCATTCAAATATGTTGAAAGCGGTCATGAGGAATTCATAGGTGCCCTATTACAATTTATCAAGCATTAGGAACCCTAGGAAGTCCACATGACCCCTTTTGACACATTGAAACCATCAAGTATGTCCTAAGGGGTCATAGGACCCATTAATACACATTTGAGCATTCCAATGTGTCAAAAGGGGTCATTGGCACTTCCTAGGGGTCCTAGTATGCCTTGTCTCTTGTTAGGGCCCCCAGGAAGTCCTCATGACCCCCTTTGACACATTGAAATACTCAAGTGTGTCCTAATGAGTCGTACAACTCCTTAGGACACTCAAAAAGGGTCATGGGGACTTCTTAGGGGTCCTAACTCATGATAAGGCATACTAGGACACCTAGGAAGTCCTAATGACCCCTTTCAACACATTGGAATGCTCTAGTGTGTTCCAAGACATCTTAGTATGCCTTATCACATGTTAGGACCCCTAGGAAGTTCTCATTACAAATTTTGACACATTTGAATGCTCAAGTGTGTCCTAAGGGGTCATACAACCTATTAGGAAATAGTTGATCATTCCAATGTGTTAAAAGGGGTCATGGGGACTTCTTAGGTGCCCTAACATGTGATAAAGCATACTAGGACCCTAAGGAAATCCTCATGAACCCTTTCAACACATTGGAACCCTCAAGTGTGTCCTAAGGGGTCCTACGACACCTTAGGACACACTTGAGCATTCCAATGTGTTGAAAGGGGTCCTTTGGACTTACTAAGTGTCCTAGTATTCCATATCATGTAGTAGGACCCCTAGGAAGTTCCCATGACCCCTTTTGACACATTGGAAATCTCAAGTGTGTCCTAAGGGGTCGTACGACTACTAAGGACACACTTGAGCATTATAATGTGTCAAAAAGGGTCATGAGGACTTCTTAGGGGTCCTAACAAGTGATAAGGAGTACTAGGACCCCTTAGGACACACTTGAGCATTTCAATGTGTCAAAAGGGGTCATTAGGACTGCCTAGGTGTCCTAGTATGCCTTATCATAGGTTAGGACCCTTAGGAAGTCCCCATGACCCCTTTTGACACATTGTAATGCTCAAGTGTGTCCTAAGGCATCATACGACTCCTTAGGACAAACTTGAGTATTACAATGTGTCAAAAGGGGTCATGGGGACTTCCTAGAGGTCCTAACATGTGATAAGGTGTCCTACAACCCCTAAGGAAAAACTTGAGCATTTTAATATGTCAAAAGGAGTGATGGGAACTTCCTAGGGGTCCTAAAAATATGATAAGGGGTAATAGGACATGTAGGACCTTCCAATGACCCCTTTCAACATATTGGAACCCTCAAGTGTGTCCTAATGGGTCTTATGACCCCTCCAAACACACTTGAGCATTCAAATATGTCAAAAGGGGTCATGAGAACTTCCTAGGGGTCCTAGTACACTTTATCACACATTAGGACCCCTAGGAAGTCCCCATGACCTCTTTTGATACATTATAACCCTATGGTGTGTTGTAAGGGGTCATAGGACCCCTTAGGACACTCTTGAGCATTCCAATATGTCAAAAGGGGTCATCCAGAATTCCTAGGGGTCCTAAGATGTGATAAGGTGTACTAGGACACCTAGGAAGTTGCAATGACCCCTTTCAACACATCAAAACCCTAAAGTGTGTCCTAAGGGGTCCAACAACCCTTAAGGACACACTAAAGGGTTCTAATATGACAAAAGTGGTCATGGGGACTTCCTAGGTGTTGTAGTATGCCTTATCAAATGTTAAGACCCCTAGGATGTCCTCATAACCCCTTTTGACATATTAGAAACTGTAAGTGTGTCCTAAGGTGTCCTACAACACCTTAGGATAGACTTGAGCATTCCAATGTGTCCAAAGGGGTCATTGGGACTTTCTAGCTATCCTGGTATGCCTTATCATGTGTTAGGACACCTAGGAAGTTCTCATGACCCCTTTTGACACATTAGAATGCTCACGTGTGTACTAAGTGGTCATACTACCCCTTAGTACACACTTGAGCATTCAAATGTGTCAAAAGGGGTCATCAAGACTTCCTAGGGGTCCTAACATCTGATAAGGTGTACTAGGATACCTAGGAAGTCACCATTACCCCTTTTGACACATTTGAACCCTCAAGTGTGTCCTAACTAGTCTGACAACCCCTTACGACACACTTGAGGGTTCTAATGTGTCCAAAGGGGTCATGAGGACTTCCTAGGAGTCCTAATGCATGATAATGCATAATAGGACACATATGAAGTACCCATGACTCCTTTGGACACATTGAAACCCTTAAGTGTGTCCTCAGGAGTCATATGACCCCTTAGGCAACACTTGAGGGTTTTAATGTGTTGAAAGGGGTCATGGGGATGTCCTAGTTATCCTAGTACCCCTTATCACATGTTAGGATCCCTAAGAAGTCCTCATGACCCCTTTTGACACATTATAATGATCAAGTGTCTTCGTAGGGGTCCTATGACCCCTCCAGACACACTTGAGCATTTAAATGTGTTGGAAATGGTCATGAGGAGTTCCTAAGTGTCCTAGTACACTTTTCATAGGTTAAGACCCCTAGGAAGTCCTCATGACCCCTTTTAACACATTGGATCCCTCAAGTGTGTCCTAAGGGGTCGTAGGATGCCTTAGGACATAGTTAAGCATTCCAATGTGTCAAAAGGGGTCATTGGGACTTCCTAGGGGTCCTAGTATGCCTTATCAGACATTAGGACCCCTAGGAAGTCCTCATTGTTAGCACCTTGAAAAATTTTCATGGCTCTAGCCATTTTCTTCTGGTCTCTGTAGTTGTTTTTAGGTCTCTAGCATAAACCTGTAGTTCAAATTTTGAAAAAGTAGCCGTTGGTAAGAAAAGCCCAGACCCTATTCTAATTTCAAGTTACCTTTTCAGGCCACTTAAGTCTCTAAAATGCATGTGCTAAATTGTTAACCTCTTTGTCACATGATCACGTGAACCTTTTTCATGTTATGCAATCATGCGACTAGGGTTTTATGTCAGACCCTTTTGTTTTATTTCCCTAAGTCTGGCGAAATATTTTTCCTAAGTCAGTGCCTTAATATTTCCTATGTTTTCAGCTTAATATTTCCTAGGCCCATTCTTTCTGATAGCTTTTCAATCCTATGGTTGTCATAAGTTCATGCGGGTTTTTTCAGAGGCTTTTGATGTTACGATGATTGTTGATTCTCTGTGTGACACAACACTTCAAACTGTGGGTCCAAGGTGACATGTAGGTACAAATGGTGGTCTTTATTTGGTCCATGATATAATATAGTGGCAGTTGTTAGTGGGACTTCATTTCTGAGTTGTTAGAGGGTCCTGACATTGTCATAAAATCAATGATGAGTGCAATGTCTTATGCGATGTGTCAGAGGTTTAAGATAATGAGACATCTGTCGATTCTACCTTTTTCAGAGGGAATAAAGTGCTACCGGTCCACATGCTAGGTGTGTCAATTTTACATTATCCGATTCATCCACGTTGTGTGACTAGACATCTTGTTAGTGGGGCTAGGTTTTTTGAGGTTCAGTGGGTTCTGACACTTGTAGAGCATCGACATTCGGTGTATAATCTGATGGGTTTTCTCTGACACATGCGAAGATGTACCAACCATTGATTTCATATCCTATCAAAGGGTTGTCAGAGTAGGGTAAGATTCTTCATCCGTTGGTTGTCTTATGATCTGAAGGAATCTTGGAGGTCTATGCGAAGATGAGACAACTGTGAATTTTCTTGATGCGGGCTGAGTAAAGTTTCTCAGTCTTTTTGGTAGTTTAGACAGGGTGTTTAGGAGTCTGAAAAATTTTCAAAGGTTTCGCTCATTCGCGAAGAAGAATAGCAGAGTTCTTAAAAGCTAGTGATTTAGCGATCACTATGTTTGTGTAATCACTAAACTATTTCGTGGTAATATAAACTATTCTATGAATGGCCAATTTTCTTTAGTCACTAGTTTACTAAATGTGACTGAGGTCATATTAAAAGGTTAAATCATAAAGCCCATGAAAAGCAGGGATCTGACGACCGTGACTTAAAGTTGATCTAGATTTAAATATAGACTGTCGATTCACTGCTGGTGCTATGAAACTAATTGTTGAAATTCAAATTCAAAGTTGTAGAGGGTTTCCAATGATAGGAAGTACCAAAATTTATGGTTTTTGGAGCTGATTTCGATTGGTTTGGTGGTGTTGGTTGTTGCTGACTGATCTCAGGGTCTTTGTGGTCAGTGGCATGATGTTTTTGTACCAGGAGAAGTATGGTTTTGTTGCTCAAGGGATGTTGTAGGTAGCTAAAAGGACTGATTAACATATAATTCCATGATTTTCTATAGTTTCTTAGAGATCTATCATAAGTGCAAATCTTTCTCAAGCATGCCTGACTGGTTTTAATCCCCTGTAATAAATTCTTGACTATTTCAATTGGTTTAGTGGGTGAAACCCTAACCCTAGTCATCTATATCTTGTTGCAACCTATTTTGGGTTTCCAAGATGACTAGGGGGTATATATTGTAGCATTTTTGACTTAGTGAGGGTTCCAAAACTTTCTTTTTGTTCCCTGGTTGTTGATGGTATTATACTGAGCAAGGAGAGCCTAGATTTTATGTTTGTTTGTCTAAGCATTTTGTTGTTTGATAGTGTATTGATTCTACAAGTTTTAATGTGAATACATTTGGATTCCAATTTCATATTTGTGTATGTCTTCTTGTTTTTTTCTTGAGCTGAGATATGTTAATTTCATAAAGTGGGTTAGCATATGGTAAACAAAGAGTATTTTGAAATTATCTTTAAGTTCCTAACAAAGTTAGGATTAAAGTCTTTGAGGTAGTTTTAGTGAGTTCATCACTAGATAAGAATTTGATGTCCTGATATGTGAGTGAGAGGGATAATAGGCAAAGCACTTATCCTAAATTCAAGTGTATTTGAGTTAAGGGTTTTTAGTTGATGTATGCTATTATGTGACTCTATGCCCTAGGTCAATGCACTGATCTCTTCTCTAGAGGCAGTCCATCATCATCAATCACACACACACAAATTAAATGATAAAATCTTTCAATTAGTTATTAAGGGGTATAGTTGTATAATATTTTGTGATTCATTTGAAGAACTAAATCAAGGGTACACCCACCTGAGCATTAAGGCTCAAAGTGTAGGAGGATCACAATGTTGATCCTTGTTAATTGGCCCTCTTCCTCATAGACTTTGGAGTGGTGATAGAGTCAAAGTATCATTAAAATTATCCATCAAAGTATACATCTACAAGTTGAAGATCAAAGGGAACTCCCAACAAAATGGTGACTCTACTGGGGAGAACAACAATGGAAAAGGATATTTGTTAGAATCTTTGGTTGTGGTTACATTGTAATGTCAAAATCTTATTGGCTAGGTTGATTTACCCATCTGAGTCACCAACAAAATGGTGACTTTGCTGGGGAGAGTTTAGAGATAAAGGTTTTCAAAATGCACTCTTGTTTTCATATTGTATTCAGTTAAGGATTTCCCACTTTGGTGGGTGGGGACTCAAAAGGTTAAAACCAATGCTATAGATTGCAAATCATGGAAAAAAGAAGGAATACTAGGTCCTTTGTTAGAAAAAATCTAGATGTTACTTTGGAAAAATTGCTTAGATAGGAGAAGAAGAGTTGGATCAGTAGAAATGGTGAGTCTACTAGTGCTCCCATAAGAGAACAAAGAAATACCAGAGGTAGAGCACCACATGTCTCCTCAAGTGAGGAAGGTTCACAAGATAGAGTTTCTAGATCAGATGGTGGTCACTCTGAAGATAAATTTTATGATACCCCAAAGGCTGTATTTCAAGACAAGGGTTCATTGCCTATAGGTCAAGATGAAAAAGCTAGAGAGATGGGTTTTGAGATTGATTTAGATCTTGATGAAGATAATTTTAGAAGGTAGCCCATGGAACCAAGGTGAGTGCATTTCCCATATCAGCATCCTACTGATGTGGAAGTATCATCAAGCTCTGAGGACAACATGATAGATCCACATGACTTAAATGCACTTAGGTTGCAGTTGGTAGAGCAGGATGCCATATACAAAAGGTTACAAGAGGAGAGAGAGTCTGAAAAGATAAACACTCTAATGGAGACATAGTCTCTTTTAAGAAAAAATAATGAAATGAAGGAGAGAAACAAGATTCTTGCTTCTGCTCCTAGGGTGTTACAACATGATGTTTTTGGTGATCTTGAAGATCTAAGAAGTGACCAAGAACACTTTTTGCAAGACTGTTAGCACCCTAAAAAAATTTCATGGCTCTAGCCCTTTTCCCCTGGTCTCTGCAGTTATTTTTAGGTCTCTGCCTTTAGCCTTAGTTCAAATTTTTTAAAATATAGCCGTTGCATACAAAAACCCTTTGAAAACCCTGACCTTATTCTATTTTGATGTTACTTTTCATGGGTCACTTAAGGGTCCTATTTCACATGTGCTTTATATTTTTGGTTGGCCCCGTTTATTTATTTCCTAAGTCTTTACCCCGGTGGCCTTTAATATTTTCCTATAGTTCCCTACTGAAATATTTTCCCTAAGTCATGCTTTAACATTTTCCTATGTTTTGGTAGCCTTTATTTTCCCTGGGCCCACCTCTGACACCATCTCCATCTAACGGTGAGCGTATCTTCCCAAGTGATGTGTCAGATGCATAAGATCTTGAGACAGTCATTGATTCTTTGTATGACATAGCCTTTTTCTCAGGTGAGTCTACTTGCTAGGTTTTCTGATTTGGAGGTTTTTTATTGGTCCACATGGTATGAGGTAGAATCCTATCAGTGGGACCAGTCTTCTTGGAATTTAGGTGGGTTAAAGTCAAATTTAATCTTATGGCTATCATTATACCTTTGATATAACATGCTTGACCTTTAGTGCAGCGGTATAGCAACAACCCTTGATTCTCATAAGGAAGGCAGGTGGGTCCATTGACATGTATGCATAGTTGGCACTATTTGATTCATCCATGTATTTTCACAGTGGCTTGTTGTTAGTGGGACCTAGTTTCCAGATGTGTTAGTGGGTCCTGATCTTGTCAAAGGATTGACTAACAGTGTATGATCTCATCAAGTGTGTCATAAGCTTAAAATCTTGTGATGACCATTGATTTTGTATCTTGTCAGAGGGTTGTCAGGGTAGGGAGAAGATTCTTCATCCAACGGTGGGCATGAAATCTGATAGAATCTTGGAAGTCTTTGTGAACTTTAGATGACTGTCAATCTTCCTGATGCAGTCCCGATCAAAGTTTCTTAGTCTTTTGGTGGTTGGGATAAGTGTTTAGTGGCCGACATATTTTGAAGGCTTTTCTTGTTCACGTGAAATGACTGTGGTTCTCTAATTGTTTTAGTGGTTCAGCGAACAAGCGTTCACGTGATCACTAAACTTTATAGTAGATGGATAAAATGTTTCACGAACTAGTGGTGACATTTTGTCGCTAGTTCGCTAAATGTGGGACTGAGGCTAGATGTTTTCCTGTAGTCACCAGTTCACGAGGTTAGAGGTGGGTTAAGATTTTCTTTCTATGAATAGAAAAAGAACTATTGCATAGTCACTAGAAAGTAAACCCAGGGTGGCAGTTGAGTTAAGAATTAAGAGACTGCAAAACATGAAGATCAGACGATTAGGACTTAAAGTTGGTTCAAACTTGAACATCGACTGTTGATTTGCTACAAGCACCATGGAAATGATGGTTATTATTCAAATTCAAATTTTTAAAGGGTTTCCAGCGATAGGAAGGACTAGAATTCAATGCAGAGGTGACTGGAGCTGGTGGGAAATGATTTTTTTTCTATCGCAGTCTGGTCTAGGGGGTGTCATGTTCATCTGTAGGACTTGTACTATATGGTTTTTTGCTTAAGCCATGTTGTAGGGTTAACTTTTTGAGCATTTTTCTGGTTCTCAGTACCTTCATAGAGAATTTATCATGATTGAGAATCACTCTAGGATCTTTCTTTCTCCTGGTTTCTTGGGTTTCTTCATGTCTAATTAATTTTTGACCATTTCCAGTGGGTTTGGTGGTTGAAACCCTAACCCTAAGTCATCCGTAGCTTGTTGCATTCTTTTTTAGAATTTGAAGATGACTAGGGAGTATATATTGTAGAAATTAAGATTTTGTGGGGGTTCCAAAACTTTCTTTGGTCCCAGGCTAGTTGTTCATGGTGTTTTACTAATAGAGGAGCTAGATTTTGTATCTTTTCCTATCCTTGTGTTGTTTTGATTGTGTATTCATTCTGAATATATTAATGAGAATGCTATTGAGTTCCAGTCTTGCATTTGTGTATGTCTTCTTGTTTCACTTCTAAACTCATATATGTTAGTGTCACAAAGTGTATTAGCATATGGTAAGCAAAGAGTATTGTGAAGTCATCTCTAAGTTCCTCACAAAGTTAGGATTAAAGTCTTTTAGGTGGGTTCAGTGAGTTTGCAACCAAGCAGGAATCTGTTGTCCTTGTGTCTGAAGGAGAGGGGTAATAGGAAAAGCACTTATCCTAGATTCAATTATGTTTGAATTGAGGTATTCAGTTGATGTATGTAATTGGGTGACTCTTTGCCCTAGGTTAAGGCACGGGTCCATCCTTTGGAGGCATTTCATTGTTGTCAATCATACACAAACACATTAAATGATAAAATCTTAAATTAGTTAGTAAAGAGTATATTGGCATAACATTTTATAATTCCTTTGAAGAAGTGAGTCAAGGGTACACCCACCTAAGCATTAAGGCTCAAAGTGTAGGAGGATCTCTTTTGATCCTTGTTAATTGGCCCTCTTCCTTGTAGACTTTGGAGTGGTGATAGAGTCAAAGTTATATTAGGTTAGCCATCAAAGTATAAATCTACAAGTTGAAGATCAAAGGGAACTCCCAATGAAATGGTGACTCTACTCAGAAGAACAATAATGAAGTAGTATATCTGTTAGGATTTTTGGTTGGGCCACATTGTAAAGTCAAAATCTTTTATTGACCAGATAGATATAAAGGTTGTAAGTGCACTCTTGTTTTCTTGTTGTATTCAGTTAAAAGGATTTCCCATCTAGGTGGGTGGTGACTCAAAAGGTTAATACCAATGTCATACTATAAATCATGGATAAAAGGAGGAATACTAGGTCCTTTGTCAGAAAGAATCCGGAGGTCACTCTAGAGAAATTGCCTAGACATGAGAAGAAGAGTTGGATTAGAAGGAATGGTGAGTCTACTTGTGCTCCAATCAAAGAAAAAAGAAGTACTAGAGGTAGAGCACCACATGTTTCCTCAAGTGAGGAAGGTTCATAGGATATAATTTCTAGATCAGATGGTGGTCGCTCTGAGGATAAATTCTAAGATACCCCAGAGGCTATATTTTAGGACAAGGGTCCATTGCCTACAGGTCAAGATGAACAAGCTAGAGAGATGGGTTTGAAGATTGATTTAGATCTTGATGAAGATAATTTTAGAAGAGAACCCATGAGACCTCGGTGATTCCACTTCCCATATCAAAATCTTTCTGATATGGATGTGTCATTAGGTTCTAACGAAATTATGTTAGATCCTGATGATTCAAATGCATTAAGGTTATAGCTGGTAGAGTAGGATGCCATACATAAGAGGTTACAAAAGGAGAGAGAGGTTGAAAAGGTGAATGCTTTGATAGAAAGGCAATCTCTCCTTAGAAAAATTAATGAAATGAAGGAGAGAAACAAGATGCTTGCTTCTGCTCCTAAGACTTTGCAACATGATGTCTTTGGTGATCTTGAGGCTTTGAGGAGTGAGTAAGAACACTTACTGCAAGATTGTGAATTTGATAAAGAGGGCCCTGTGGTTAGACAAGTGCAAAGTTATGTTCCTTTGCCTAAAGCTAAAGATGGGAATGAGATCACTAGGCCTATTGTTGCCGCTAGTGAGAGAGGAAAGTAGAAGATGGTGGGACATCAAACAAGTAGATTATTGACAATACCAGGGGTCCCACCACCCAATTCAAAGAAGGACACATAAATAGAAAGAAGAAGAAAAGAAGATGAGGACCTTGCAAGAGAATTAGAGAAGGTTGAAATTGAAGCTTCCATTACAGAAAAGAGAAGAAATATCCAGATCTTGAAGGCTTCATCAGCTAATGCTCTTGGTCCATCTACTACTAAACTAGGTATGCCATCTATGACTACTACTATTCCACTTAGTAATGCTACTAGTTCATTTCCTTCTTCATCTGCTAGGATAGGTACTGATCCTAGGTAGCAGTCAAATGCACAAGTAGATAGAAATGTAAATGCAAATGTTAATCCTAGGGTTAACATTTGTTCAAGTTTTCAAAGAAGACCTATGCAACCAGAAGGCTATAGGAAAATTATTTTTTATGGAATTCCTGGTTACTTGAATGTTTTTCCAAATGATATAAGGGATAAGGTACCTAAGTTTTCTGGTAATAATGCTATTAGTTGTGAGGAGCATCTTAGGTTATTTGTTGATATGCTTATTGATTATGAGGTAGAGCATGAGGATGTAGTCATGAAATTATTTGTTCAATCTCTAATGGAGGATACTAGAGATTGGTTTAAGAGACTTCCTAATAAATGTATTGATACTTGGGACTCTTTTGAGAGATTTTTTAAAGATAAGTATGGTGATAGGCCTAATGCTAGTTTCATGTTTAATGAATTCAATACCATAAGGAAAAATTTGAATGAGATTGCAGCTGAATTCAACATGAGATTTTAGAAGGGTGTACATAAGTTGTTCCAAGTTATGCGATTAGATGACAATGTCTATCTGACCACATACTTCAATGCATTTGATGGAAAGATGGGATATTCATTGCGGGACAAGGAACCAAGAACTCTTAGGGATGATTTTAGGATTGCTGTCAACATTGAGAATAATATGAAAATATCAGGGAAATTGGGTTGAAAGAGAGATGATCCAAAGTTTTTTGGGGATAAGAAATACAAAAAGGAAAATGATAAGAATGTTGGAGCTAGGAGGCAAGAAGAAGATAAATTGGATAAGGTGCTCAATGCATTGAAGGATTTGAAGGCACCTACAAATAGGAACATCAGTGCTCCTACCAATGAAAGGCCTCAATTCAACAACAATTTCAATAAATAGAATAGATTGCAGAACTACCCCTACAACACCCAATCAAAGGATGGCAAGCCTATTGTCCCTGTTGCAAGAAATAACAATGATAGAGGTATCCCTGACCCTCTACAAAACACTTCAATAAATATCATGGAGGACATACCTTGGTGAATTGCATGCTAGTCCCCTCATTCTGTAGAGCTTTGATTGGTTGCACACTCTATGGCTGCAAATCAAGATTGTGGCAATGAGGAGATAAATCAAGAAGAAGATCAAGATGATGTTGGATGCAACATGGCTTCTTCATATCTAGGATATGAAGATGATTCTGATTTTGATGAAGAGGCAAATGTAAATCTAAAGAGACATAATCAAGCCCTTTTTCATCAAGAAGTTTTTTCTAATAGTGAAGATATTGATAGGAAGATATGTAACATGAACTCTTCTTCTGAGCCAGTAAATTTAAGAAGACCTTCTAGAGAAGAGATGGATAGGATTACTATAGAAATGATTTCTCAGGTGAAAACTAGAGGCATGGTGGCAAGGAATACAAGTGAGAAAGCTGCAGGACTGTTCATAAAGAGTACCAACTCTAGAGAGACTAATGAAAACAAATCAAAAGGTGATCACATGGTAAAATTCAAGAATATAAAAGGTAAGAATTGTGAGCCTAAGGGAGTTGGAATTGAAAAGACTTCTAGTGAGATTGAGAAGCCAGTTAACACAATGGCTAAGATTGAAAAAATGAGGGTGGCCAATACACCTAATATATCAGATAAGCAAAAGGATAATAAGGCGGTGCAGATTGAGATTCCTTCTTCTGCTCCTATTGATATGTTATCTGTATTGTCCCAAATTATAGTTAAGGTTCCATTGTTAGAATTTTTAAGGATCCCTAAACACAAAGACATAGCTATTGCATGGGTAGATAATGTTCATAACAATGATGTTGCATGTAATGGATCTCAAGATAAAGCTTTGAAAGGTGTTTCTGCTTAGGGAATTATGTCTCAAATTCCTCTAATATATTTAGACAGTTCTGTCAATGCTAGACTTGAAAATATTGATCCATTCTTTTTAAGTGTTCTTGTGAATGGAATGAAGTTGAGGAATTGTATGATTGATAGTGGTGCCTCTAATACTATCATGCCCTTCAAAATCATGGAGAAGTTGGATCTTAAAGTTGATACAGTGCAAGGTAGATGTTGTGCAATGGATTAAAGGGAGGTACCAGTTATTGGGACTATCAATGCAATGCCATATAGGCTGGCAGCATATCCAGAGAAAGAGTTGACAATCAGTGTTTTGGTAGTGGACATCTCTTCTCATTATGGGATGCTACTATCTAGAAGATGGAGTGCTACCATGGGTGGAAGTTTACAGTGTGATCTATCCTATGCCACTTTCAAGATTGATGATCAGTTTGTCAAGATTGAATGAGAGCCAAGGGTATGCCACATGATTGAGAGGAATATTGACAATGAAACTGCATGTTTTGTGGATACTGATATCAATGATTTTAGGGTAGAGATCCCTATATTTGAAAATGAACCTACTTTGTCACCTATCTTTCTTGAGGTAAGTGCTAATTCTGTGAAGGGTGATTTGTGGGTAATGTACTTTGATGGTGCAAATTGCAAGGATGGAGTAGGAGCAGGTATCTTAATTATTTCTCCTGATGGAAACACCTACAAGTTTTCTTTCACATTGAATTTTTTTTCTACCAATAATATAGCAGAATATGAGGCTTTTTTGTTAGGATTGAGGTTGGCAAAAAAACATGGTATTAAGCGCTTAAGTGTTATTGGTGATTTTGAGTTGGTGGTGTCCCAAGTCAGATCAATATATGCTTCCAAGAATAAAAGGCTAAAACAATATAGGAATGCAGTTTGGGATTTGATTGAACATTTTGATGCCTTCAATATTGAGTGGAAGGATAGGAGTAATAATAAGATGGCTGCCTTTTAGCCAATATTGCAATCAATCCCAATGATATTACATTTTCTAGTATTTCTAAAGTTGAAATTCAGGCTAGGCCTAGCATACCAGAGAATATTGAAAATTGGCAAGTTTTTCATGATGATAATGATATCTTGAAGTTTATGAATTGTGAAGATCAGTATCATGGTCAGGAATTTGATTTTTCAGCCTTGGTTGAGTCAGTAGAAGGAAAAGAGGTTGTCTTTGGCAATGAGGTCATTCAACTTAGAACTAACAAGGTGCCTAAGGTACTTATTGTTTTGGAGACTGTATTTGATAACTAGTATAGAGTTCAGAAGAATATCAAAAGAGAAGATCATGTTGACCTAGAGGAGATAAATCTTGGAACACATGAGGTACCCAAGAGGGTATACATTGGTAGAGATATATCTCAAAAGGTAAATAAATCTTTGATTGAATTATTGAGAAAATTTAGGCATGTTTTTGCATGGTCATATGATGACCTTAAGGTTTATAGAGAAGATTTGTTTTAGCATATTATTCCATTGAAAGAAGATTGTAAACCTTTCCAGAAAAAACAAAGGCCTATTAATCCCACTTTGGCACCCAAGATGCAAGAAGAGTTAATGAAGCTGAGAGATTCTGGAATTATCAAGCCTATAAGGCACTCTTCTTGGGTTTCAAACCTTGTTCCTGTGAGAAAGAAAAATGGTGACATCAGGCTTTCTGTGGACTTTAGGAATTTGAACATCAGCTCATCAAAAGATAATTATTATCTACCCAATATGGAAGCTATGTTGCAGAGAGTAATCATATCAGAATTGATGTCTATGATGGATGGTTTCTCTGGTTACAATCAGGTAATTTTCAAGGAATCAGAGCAATTCAAGACAACTTTCACAACACCTTGGGGGACATATGTTTATCTGAGAATGCCTTTTGGCCTCACAAATGCTAGTGCTACTTTTTAGAGGACAATGGATGTTGCCTTCTCAAATTTCATAAATGATTTCCTTGTTGTATATCAAGATGATTTAACTACCTATTCCAAGAAGGAAGAAGATCACTATATTCATTTAGAAAAAATATTTGTGAGGGCCTTGGAATTTGGCATTTCATTAAACCCAAGGAAATGTTCTTTTGGTGTCATTGAAGGTAAGTTGCTTGGCCACTTAGTTGGCAAGCAAGGAGTAAGAATTGACCCTAAAAGGGTAGTAGCTATTGAAAAAATTTAGAGACCAAAGAATATTAAAGGAATGCAGTCCTTCTTTGGTCAGGTCAATTTCTTAAGGAGGTTTGTGACAAATTTTGTAGAGGTTACTAGACCTATTTCTAAGATGTTGAAGAAGGGATCTGAAATCAATTGGAAGGGTGAGCCTGATGAGGCTTTCAAAAATATCAAGCAGGCTATCAAAGATGCATCAATGCTTAAGGCACCAGATTATAAAGTTCCAATGCACATCTTTTCCTTTGCATCTTTTCACACTATTGCTACAGTTTTGTTACAAAAGAATAAGGATGGTTTTGAGCAACCTATTGCATTTTTTAGTAAATCTTTGCAGGCTATTGAATTGAAGTATGACATAAATGAAAAACAAGCATATGCACTTGTGAAGGCAATCAAGGCTTTTAGGTGTTACTTGATGGGGGCAGTTGTGATTTCTTTTGTGCCAAGAGTAGCTGTGAAGGATATTTTCTCATAGCAAGAGGTGTCTAGAAGAAGATGCAGATGGATCAATAGGATCCAAGAATTCAATGTTGATGTCCAGATTACTAAATTGGTTAGAGGACAAGGATTGGCAAAACTGATGGCTCAATCCAATCTTGATGCAAATCAAGTAAATCATTCTAAAATTGATTATACATGTGATATGGATGATTGTATTTGGTATCAAGATGTCATCTATTACTTGAGAAACATGAAATGTCCAAATAATATGAATGATAATCAGAAGATGACATTGAAATTACAGGGCATCAAGTATGTAATTGTGAAGTGTAAATTGCATAGAAAGAACTTGGATTGCATACTTTTGAAATGTGTAGATGAAAATCAGGCTGAAGTAATGTTGAAGGAAATGAATGAGGGAGTTTGTGGTGGGCATTATATGGGTAAAACAACTGCTCATAAAATCTTGAGAGAAAGATTTTGGTGGCCCGCAATCTTCAAGGATGCAGAATAGTTGGTGAGGAGGTGTGATGCTTGTCAAAGGTTCTCTGGTAAGCTTAAATTTTCATGTAATGTGCCATTAAAACCAGTAGAATTTTAGGCTCCTTTCCAACAATGGGAAATTGATTTCATAGGGGAGATACCAAACAAGTCTAGTGGAGGACACTCATGGATCTTAGTTGCCACCGATTACTTTACAAAATGGGTAGAGGCTATACCAACAAGAAATGCAACTAGTAAGCTGGTAATTGATTTTCTGATGACTAATATTGTTACAAGGTTTGGTTTCCCTGAGAAGATAGCTAGTAATAATGCAATGTGCTTTAGGTCTACTGAATATAAGGAATTTTGCAAAGGTTTAGGAATTCAGATTTCTAATTCCTCACCTAATCATCCACAAGGAAATGGACAGGCAAAATCTACTAATAAGAGTTTGATTAAAATCCTAAGGAGGATTCTTGAAAAGAATAAGAGAGCATGGAATTCAAAGCTACCATTAGCTCTATGGGCTGATAGGGTAACTATGAAGAGGGCAATTGCTTGTGCACCATTTGACCTAGTATATGGAATACATGAAAGAATGCCTCAAAATAATTAATTGAAAATGTATAAATTTGTTTAGTTATATGATGATGACATAGATGATGAGATGCAATTGAGAATTGAGGACCTCATTAGGTTAGATGAGACTAGAAGAGAGTTAGTTGCAAGGAATGCCAAATTGCAGTTGCAGGTTAAGAATTTGTATGATAAGAAGACTATTGACAAAAGGCTTGAACCTAGTGATTTGGTGTTAGTTTGGAATGTCAGACTAGAGGATAAGGGAAAGCATGGTAAATTTGATCCCATCTAGCTAGGGCCATATCTAAGTCATGAGAAATGGGACCAAGATTCATTTATTGTCAAGGAATTAAATGGTGATATTCAAGAATGGCCAGTTCATGGACAATTATTGAAGAAATACTTCTCTTGAGGTATCTTATTTTCCATGAATAGTAGTTAGGTTTGCATATATTGTAAATTTTGTAAATAGTTTCTTGCCCCTTCCCTGTTTTGTCCTGGCTTATAAGTTTTTGGTCTTGTTGCTCTCTATTGTCTACATTGTTTTTAAATGTGGGATGGTCTACTTTAAACCAATGATTCTAAGTCCTTGATATGCCTACAAGAGGCATACATCCCTAGACAGAGCCATTGTTTGGACCCTAAAATTTTTTTATGGCTCTAGCCCTTTTCCCTTGGTCTCTACAGTCATTTTTAGGTCTCTGCCTTTAGCCCTAGTTCAAATATTTGAAAAAATAGCCATTGCATATGAAAACCCTTTGAAAACCCTAGCCTTATTCTATTTTGATGTTACTTTTCATGAGTCACTTAAGGATCCTATTTCACATATGCTTTATATTTTTGGTCGGCCCCATTTATTATTTTCCTAAGTCTTTACTGCGATGGCCTTTAATATTTTCCTATAGTTCCTTGCCGAAATATTTTCCCTAAGTCATGCTTTAATATTTTCCTATGTTTTGGTAGCCTTTATTTTCCTTGGGCCCAGCTCTGACACCATCTCCATCTAATAGTGAGCATATCTTCTCAAGTGATGTGTCAGATGCATAAGATCTTGAGACGGCTGTCGATTCTTTGTATGACGTAGCCTTTTTCTCATGCGGGTCCACTTGCCAGGTTTTCTAATTTGGAGGTTTTTTATTGGTCCACATGGTATGAGATGGAATCCTATCAGTGGGATCATTGTTCTTGGCATTCAGGTAGGTTAAAGTTCAATTTAATCTTGTGGCAATCATTATACTATTGATATAACATGCTCAACCTTTAGTGCAATGGTATAGTGATAGCCGTTGATTCTCATAAGGAAGGTAGGTGGGTCCATTGACACATATGTATAGTTGGCACTATTTCATTTGTCCATGTATTTGCACAGTGGCTTGTTGTTAGTGGGACCTAGTTTTTGGATGTGTCAGTGGGTCCTGATCTTGTTAGAGGATCGACGAACTATGTATGATGTCATTGAGTGTGTCAGAAGCTTAAGATCTTGTGACAGCCATTGATTCTATATCCTATCAGAGGGTTGTCAGGGTAGGGAGAAGATTCTTCATCTAATGGTGGGTGTGAAATCTGATAGAATCTTGGAAGTCTTTGCAAACTTTAGACAGTCGTTGATCTTCTTGATGCGGGCCCGGTCAAAGTTTCTCAGTCTTTTGGCGGTTGGGATAAGTGTTTAGCGACTGAAAATTTTTGAAGGCTTCACTTGTACATGTGAAATGATGGTGGTTCTCTAATTGTTTTAGCAGTTTAACGAACAAGCATTTGTGTAATCGCTAAACTTTATGGCAGATGGATAAAATGTTTCATGAACTGGTGGTGACCTTTTGTTGCTAGTTCACTAAATGTGGGACGGAGGCTAGATGTTTTCCTATAGTCACCAGTTCGCAAGGTTAGAGGTGGGTTAAGATTTTCTTTCCATGAATAGAAAAAGCACTATCACATAGTCGCTAGAAAGTAAACCCAGGGTGGTAGTCAAGTTAAGATTTAAGAGACCACAAAACATGAAGATTGGATAGTCAGGACTTAAAGTTGGTTCAGATTTGAATGTCGACCGTTGATTTTCTACAAGCACCATGGAAATGACCATTATTATTCAAATTCAAATTTTTGAAGGGTTTCTAGTGATAGGAAGGACTAGAATTCAATGCAAAGGCGACTGGAGCTAGTGGGAAATGATCTGTTTGCCATCGTAGTGTGGTCTAGGGTGTGTCATGTTCATTTGTAGGACTTATACTGTATGGTTTTGTGCTCAAGGCATGTTGCAAGGTTAAATTTTTGAGCATTTTTGTGGTTCTCAGTACCTTCATAGAGAATTTATCATGATTGAGGATCACTCTGGGATCTTTCTTTCTCTTGGTTTCTTGGGTTTCTTCCCCTATAATTAATTTTTGACCATTTCTAGTGGGTTTGGTGGTTGAAACCCTAACCCTAAGTCATCTATACCTTGTTGCATTCTCTTTGAGAATTCCAAGATGACTAGGGAGTATATATTGTAAAAATTTTGATTTTGTGGGGGTTCCAAAACTTTCTTTGGTCCCAAGATGGTTTTTTATGGTGTTTTACTGATAGAGGAGCTGGATTTTGTATCTTTTCCTATCCTTGTGTTGTTCTGATTGTGTATTGATTCTGAATATATTAATGAGAATGTTATTGAGTTATAATCTTGCATTTGTGTAGGTCTTCTTGTTTCAGTTCTAAACTCATATATGTTAGTGTCACAAAGTGTATTAACATATGGTAAACAAAGAGTATTGTGAAGTCATCTCTAAGTTCCTAACACAGTTAGGATTAAAGTCTTTTAGGTGGGTTCAGTGAGTTTGCAACCAAGCATGAATCTGATGTCCTTGTGTTTAAGGGAGAGGGGTAATAGGCAAAGAAATTATCCTAGATTCAATTGTGTTTGAATTAAGGTATTCAGTTGATGTATGTAATTGGGTGACTCTTTGCCCTAGGTTAAAGCACTGGTCCATCCTCTAGAGGCATTTCATTATTGTCAACCATACACACACACATTAATGATAAAATCTTAAATTAGTTAGTAAAGAGTATATTGGCATAACATTTTATGATTCCTTTGAAGAAGTGAGTCAAGGGTACACCCACTTGAGTATTAAGGCTCAAAGTGTAGGAGGATCTCTTTTGATCCTTGTTAGTTGGCCCTCTTCCTTGTAGACTTTGGAGTGGTGATAGAGACAAAGTTATATTAGGTTATCCATCAAAGTATAAATTTGCAAGTTGAAGATCAAAGGGAACTCCCAACAAAAGACCATGAGTTTGATGAAGAGGGCCCTATGATCAGACAAGTGCAAATTTATACTCCATTGCCTAAGGGTGGGAATGGATATGAGATCACTAGGCCTACTGTAGTTATTAATGAAAAAGGAAACTAGAATATGGTGGGTGTCCAAATAAGAAAACCAGTGACAATATCGGGGATCCCACCACCTAAATCAAATAGGGAGATAGAGATAGAAAGAAAAAGAAAAGAGGATGAGGTTCTAGCTCAAGAGTTGGAAAGAGCTGAAGTTGATGCTACTATTGTAGAGAAAAGAAGAAAGATCTAGTTCTTGAAGGCTTCATTAGCTAATGTTCATTTCCCTTCTGCTACTGAGCTAGGTATGCCATCTATGAACACTACTGTTCCACTTAGCAATGCTACTACTAGTAATCTAATTCCTAATGTATCTACCAAATCATTTGTTGATCATAATAGATAGTCAAAAGTGCAAGTGGGTGGGAATGTAGATAAAAATAATAATTCTAGTCAAAACACTAGTTTAGGATTTCAAACAAGACCTATGCAATTAGAAGGCTATAGGAAAATTAGTTTTGATGGGATACTAGGCTACCTGAATGCTTTTACAAATGATATAAGAGATAAGGTACCGAGGTTTGCTGGTAACAATGCTATCAGTTGTGAGGAACATCTTAGGTTATTTTTTGATATGCTTAATGATTATGAGGTAGAGCATGAGGATGTAGTTATGAAATTATTTGTTCAATCTCTAATGGAGGATTCTAGAGATTGGTTTAAGAGACTTCCTGATAAATGTATTGATACTTGGGATTCTTTTGAGAGATGTTTCAAAGAGCAGTATGGTGATAGGCCTAATGCTAGTTTCATGTTGAATGAATTCAATACCATAAGGAAAAATCAGAATGGGTCTACAATTGAATTCAACATGAGATTTCAAAAGGGTATGCATAAGTTATTCCAAGTTATGCAGTTAGATGACAATGTTTTTCTGACTACATACTTCAATGCATTTGATGGAAAGATGGGTAAGGTGCTCAATGCATTGAAGGATTTGAAGGTACCTACAAATAGGAAATCAGTGCTCCTACCAATGAAAGGCCTCAATTCAACAATAATTTCAATAAGAAGAATAGATTGCAGAACTACCCCTACAACACCTAATGGAAGGATGGAAAGCCTATTGTCCCTATTGCAAGAGGAAACAATGACAGAGGTGTCCCTGACCCTCTAAAAAAAGCTTCAATAAATGTCATGGAGGACATACCTTGGTGTGTTGCATGCCAGTCCCCTCATTCTGCAGAGCATTGTGTGGTTGCACATTCTATGGTTGCAAATCAAGATTGTGGCAATGAGGAGATAGATCAAGAAGAAAATCAAGATGATGTTGGATGCAACATGGCTTCTTCATATCTAGGATATGAAGATGATTCTAATTTTGATGACGAAGTAGATGTAAATGTGAAGAGACACAATCAAGCCCTTTCTCATCAAGAGATTTTTTTCTTATAGTGAAGACATTGATAAGAAGACATGTAACATGAACTCTTCTTCTGAGCTAGTAAATTTAAGAAGACCCTCTAGAGAAGAGATGGATAGGATTACTGTAGAAATGATTACCCAAGTGCAAACTAGAGGCATGGTGGCAAGGAATACAAATGAGAAAGCTGTAGGAATGTTTATAAAGAGTACCGACTCTAGAGAGCCTAATGAGAACAAATCAAAAGGTGATCACATGGTGAAATTCAAGAATGTAACAAGTAAGAATTGTGAGCCTAAGGGAGTTGGAGTTGAAAGATTTTCTAGTGAGATTGAGAAGCTAGTTAACACAATGGCTAAGAATGAAAAGATGAGGGTGGTCAATACACCTAATGTATCAGACAAACAAAGAGATACCAAAGTAGTGTAGATTGATATTCCTTCCTCTACTCCTATTGATATGTTATCTGTATTGTCCCAAATTACAATTAAGGTTCCATTGCCAGAATTGTTGAGGATCCCTAAACACAAAGACAAAGCTATTGCATGGGTAGATAATGTTCATAACAATGATGTCGCATGCAATGTGTTTCAAGATAAAGCTTTGAAAGGTGTTGCTACTTAGGGAATTGTTTCTCAAATTCCTCCTATGTATTTGGATAGTTCTATCAATGCTAGCCTTGAAAACATGGATCCATTCTTTTTAAGTGTCCTTGTGAATGGATGAAATTAAGAAATTATATTATTGATAGTGGTGCCTCTAATATTGTTATGCCTTTTAAGATTATGGAAAAATTGGGCCTAAATGTTGATACAGTTCAAGGAAGATGTTGTGCAATGGATTAGAGGGAGGTACCAGTCATTGGGACTATCAATCCAATGCCACATAGGCTAGCAGCATATCTAGAGAAAGAGTTAACAATGAGTGTTTTGTTGGTGGACATCCCTCCTCATTATGGGATGCTACTATCTAGAAGATGGAGTACTACCATGGGTGGAAGTTTACAGTGTGATCTATCCTATGCCACTTTCAAGATTGATGATCAGTTTGTCAAGATTGAGCAAGAACCAAGACTATGCCACATGATTGAGAGAAGTATTGATAATGAAACTACATGTTTTGTGGATACTGATATTAATGCTTTTACGGTAGAGATCCCTGTAATTGAGAAGGAACCTATTTTTTCACCTATCTCTATTGAGGTAAGTGTTAATTCTATGAAGGGTGATTTGTGGGTAATGTACTTTGATGGTGCAAATTGCAAGGATGGAGCAGGAGCAAGTATTTTACTTATTTCTCCTAATGGAAACACCTACAAATTTTCTTTCACATTGAATTTCTTTTGTACCAACAATATAGTAGAATATGAGGCATTGTTGTTAGGACTAAGGTTGGCACAAAAACATGGTATTAAGTGTTTAAGTGTTGTTGGTGACTCTGAGTTGGTGGTTTCCCAAGTCAGGTTAGTATATGCTTCCAAGAACAAAAGGTTAAAGAAATATAGAAATGCAGTTTGGGATTTGATTGAACAGTTTGATGCCTTCAATATTGAGTGGAAGGATAGGAGTAACAATAAAATGGCTAACTTTTTAGCCAATATGCAATCAATCCCACTGATATTTCTTTTGCTGGTCTCTCTAAAGTTGAAATTTAGGCTAGGCCTAGTGTACTAGACAATATTGAAAATTGGCAAGTTTTTGATGATGATAATGATATTTTGAAGTTTATGAGTTGTGAAGATCAATATTATGGTCAGGAATTTGATTTTTCAACTTTGGTTGATTCAATAGAAGGAAAGGAGGTTTTCTTTGGCAATGAAGTTATTCAGCTTAGAACTAACAAGGTGCCCAAGGGGCTTGTGTTTTTGGAGACCATCTTTGATAACCAGGATAGAGTTCAAAAGAATATAAAAAAAGATGATCATGCTGATCTAGAGGAGATAAATCTTGGAACACATGAGGCACCTAAGAAGGTATACATTGCTAGAGACATTTCTCACAATGTGAGAAAATCTTTGATTGAGCTATTGAGAAAATTTAGGTATGTTTTTCCATGGTCATATGATGACCTAAAGGTTTATAGAGAAGACTTATTTCAACATATCATTCCTTTGAGGGAAGATGCTAAACCTTTTCAAAAAAAACAAATGCCTATAAATACCACTTTGGCACCTAAGATGCAAGAAGAGTTAATGAAGTTAAGAGATGTTGGCATTATCAAGCCCATTAGACACTCTTCTTGGGTTTCAAACCTTGTCCCTATCAGAAAAAAGAATGGTGATATCAGACTTTGTGTGGACTTTAGGAATTTGAACATCAGCTCATTAAAGGATAACTATTGTCTGCCCAATATGGAAGCTATGTTGTAGAAAGTGACCAGATCAAAATTAATGTCTATGATGGATGGTTTCTCTGGTTATAATCAGGTAATTGTCAAAGAATTAGAACAATTCAAAACAATGTTCACTACACCTTGGGGGACATATGTTTATGTGAGAATTCCTTTTGGTCTCACAAATGTTGGTGCTACTTTTCACAGGGCAATGGATGTTGCCCTTCCAGATTTTATTGATGATTTCCTTGTTGTTTATCAAGATGATTTAACTACCTATACCAAGAGGGAAGATGATCATTGTACTCATTTAGAGAAAATATTTGTGAGGGCCTTGGAATATGGCATTTCATTAAACACAAGGAAATGTGCATTTGGTTTCACTGAAGGTAAGTTGCTTGGCCACTTAGTTGGGAAGCAACGAGTGAGAATTGACCCTGAGAGGGTAGTAGCTATTGATAAGATTTAGAGGCCAAATAATATTAAAGGGATTCAGTCCTTCTTTGGTTAGGTCAATTTCTTAAGGAGGTTTGTGACAAATTTTGCAGAGGTTACTAGACCTATATCCAAGATGTTAAAGAAGGGATCTGGTATTACATGTGAGGGTGAGCCTAAAGAGGCTTTCAAAAATATCAAGTAGGCTATAAAAAAATGCACCTATGCTTAAGGCACCTAATTATAGTATCCCAATGCACATCTTCTCTTTTGCATCTTTTCACACTATTGTTGCAGAAAAATAAGGATGGTTTTGAGAAGCCTATAGCATTTTTCACTAAATCTTTGCAGGCTGCTAAATTGAAGTATGACATAAATGAGAAACAAGCATATGCACTTGTGAAGGCAGTCAAGGATTTTAGGTGTTACTTGATGGTAGCAGTTGTGATTGGCTTTGTGCCAAGTGCAGTTGTGAAGGATATTTTCTCACAGCAAGAGGTGTCTAGGAGAAGATGGAGATGGATCAATAGGATCCAAGAATTCAACATTGATATCCAAATTACTAAATTGGTTAGAGGAAAAGGATTGGAAAAAATGATGGCCCAATCCAATCTTGATGCTAATTAGGTAAATCATTCTGAGATTGATTATACATGTGATATGGATGATTGTGTTTGGTATAAAGATATCATCTATTACTTGAGAAATATGAAATGTCCAGCGAACATGAATGATAATCAGATGAGGACATTGAAATTATAGGCCATTAAGTATGTAATTGTGAAATGTAAATTGTTTAGAAAGAATTTAGATTGCATACTTTTGAAATGTGTGGATGAAAATCAAGATAACAAGTTGTTAAAGGAAATTCATGAGGGAGTTTGTGGTGGACATTATATGGGTAAAACAACTGCTCATAAAATCTTGAGAGCAAGATTTTGGTGGCCCACAATCTTCAAGGATGTAAAATAGTTGGTAAGGAGGTGTAATGGTTATCAAAGGTTCTCTGGTAAGCTTAAATTTTTAGGTAACATGCCATTAAAGCCAGTAGAAGTACAAGCTTCTTTCCAACAATGGGGAATTGATTTCATAGGGGAAATACCAAACAATTCAAGTGGAAAAAACTCTTAGATCGTAGTTGCCACTGATTACTTTACTAAGTGGGTAGAGGCTATACCTACAAGAAATGCAACTAGTAAGGTGGTAATTGCTTTCTTATTGAACAACATTGTCACAAGGTTTGGTTGCCTTGAGAGAATAGTGAGTGCTAATGCAATGTGCTTCAGGTCTACTAAATATAAGAACTTTTGTGAAGGTTTAGGAATTCAAATGTCATATTCCTCACCTTATCATCCACAAGGAAATGGTCGGGCATAATCTACTAATAAGAGTTTGATTAAGATCCTCAAGAGGATTCTTGAAAAGAATAAGAGGGCATGAAATTCAAAATTACCATTAGCTGTATGGGTTGATAGGGTAACTGTGAAGAGTGAAATTGGTTGTGCACCATTTGACCTGGTATATGGAATACATGCAAGAATGCCTCAGAATAATTTATTGGAAATATATAAATTTGTGCAATTATATGATGATGACATAGATGATGAGATGCAGTTGAGGATTGAGGATCTCATTAGGCTAGATGAAACTAAAAGAGAGTCAGTTGCAAGAAATGCCAAATTGTAGTTACAGGTTAAGAATTTGTATGACAAGAAGACTATTGAAAGAAGGTTTGAGCCTGGTGATTTGGTGTTAATTTGGAATGCTAGATTGGAGGATAAGGTAAAGCATGGAAATTTTGATCCCATCTAGATAGGGCCATATCAAATTCATGAAAAATGGGGCCAAGATTCATATATTGTAAAAGAGTTAAATGGTGATATTCAAGATTTGCCTATTCATGGACAATTCTTGAAGAAATACTTCAATTGAAGGTATTTTGTTTTCCATGAATAGTAGTTAGGTCTGTACATTCTATAAATTTTGTAAAGTTGCTTGCTCCTGCCCTATTTTGCCCTAGTCTGTAGGGTTTTGGCCCTGTTGCTCTCTGTTTTTAGTTTTTCTAGTGGCATGGTCTTCTTTAACTAGTGATTCTAGATCCTTTCTATGCCTGTAGGAGGCATACATCCCTAGACAGAGCCACTATTAGCACCTTGAAAAAATTTTATGGCTCTAGCCCTTTTCTTCTGGTCTCTACAGTTATTTTTAGGTCTCTGGCATAAACGCTTAGTTCAAATTTTGAAAAAGTAGCCATTGGTAAGAAAATCCCAAGGCCTTTTCTAATTTCAAGTTACCTTTTCAGGCCACTTAAGTCTCTAAAACACATGTGCTAAATTGTTAACTTCTTTGTCGCATGATCGTGTGAACCTTTTTCATGTTATGCGATCATGCAACTAGGGTTTTATGTCAGACCCTTTTGTTTTATTTCCCTAAGTCTCGATGAAATATTTTTCCTAAGTCAGTGGCTTAATATTTCCTATGTTTTCAGCTTAATGTTTCTTGGGCCCAGTCTTTTTGATACCTTTTCAATCCTATGGTTGTCATAAGTTTGCGAGGGTTTTGTCAGAGGCTTGCGATCTTATGACGATCGTTGATTCTCTTTGTGACATGGTGCTTCAAACTATGGGTCCAAGGTGACACATAGGTACAAATGGCAGTCTCTATTTGGTCCATGATATAATACAGTGACAGTTTTTAGTAGGACCTAGTTTCCAAGTTGTTAGAGGGTCCTAACATTGTCAAAAAATCAATGACAGGTGCATGATCTTATGGGATGTGTCAGAGGTAAAAGATCATGCAACATCTGTCGATTCTACCATTTTTAGAGGGGATAAAGTGTTGTGGGTCGACATGCCAGGTGTGTTGATTTTCCATTATCTGATTGGTCCACATTGTGTGACTAGACATGTTGTCAGTGGGGCTAGGTTTTTTGAGGTTCAGTGGGTTCTCACACTTGTGGAGCATCGACAGTCGGCATATAATCTGATGGGTTTTCTCTAACACATGCGAAGATTCACCAACCATTGATTTCATATCCTGTCAGAGGGTTGTCAGAGTAGGGTAATATTCTTCATTCGATGATTGTCTTATGATCTGAAGGAATCTTGGAGGTCTATGCGAAGATGAGACAACTATCAATTTTCTTGTTGTGGGCCTAGTAAAGTTTCTTGGTCTTTTTGGTGGTTTAGACAGGGTGTTTAGCGGTCTGACAAAATTTCAAAGGTTTCACTCGTTCATAAAGAAGAATAGCAGAGTTCAAAAAAGCTGGTGATTTAGTGAACATTATGTTCACATAATCGCTAAATATCTGGTGGTAGTATAAAGTATTCCATAAACGGTTGATTCCCTTTTGTCACCAGTTCGCTAAATGTGACTAAGGTCATATTAAAAGGTTAAATCATAAAATGCATGAAAAGGAGGGATCTAACGGTCACGACTTAAAGTTGATCTAGATTTAAATATGGATCGTTGATTTGCCACTAGCACTATGAAACTAACCATTGAAATTCAAATTCAAATTTGCAGAGGGTTTCTAGTGATAGGAAGTACCAAAATTTATGGTTTTTGGAGCTGATTTCGATTGGTTTGGTGGCGTTGGTTGTTGCCGACTGATCCAAGGGTCTTTGTGGTCAGTGGCATGATGCTTTTGTACCAAGAGAAGTATAATTTTGTTGCTCAAGGCATGTTGTAGGTGGCTAAAAGGACTAATTGACATAGAATTCCATGATTTGCTATACTTTCTCAAAGATCTATCATAAGTGCAAATCTTTCTTAGGCATGCCTAACTGGTTTTCATCCCCTGTAATAAATTCTTGACTATTTCAATTGGTTTAGTGGGTGAAACCCTAACCCTAGTCATCTGTAGCTTGTTGAAACCTATTTTGGGTTTCCAAGATGACTAGGGGGGTATATATTATAGCATTTTTTACTTAGTGAGGGTTCCAAAACTTTCTTTTTGGTCCCTAGTTGTTGATGGTATTATACTGAGCAAGGAGAGCCTGGATTTTGTGTCTGTTTGTCTAAGCATTTTGTTGTTTGATAGTGTATTGATTCTGCAAGTTTTAAGGAGAATACATTTGGATTCCAATTTCATATTTGTGTATGTCTTCTTGTTTTGTTCTTGAGCTGATATATGTTAATTTCACAAAGTGGGTTAGCATATGGTAGACAAAGAGTATTTTGAAATTATCTTTAAGTTCCTAACAAAGTTAGGATTAAAGTATTTGATGTAGTTTCAGTGAGTTCATGACTAGATAACAATTTGATGTCCTGATATGTGAGTGAGAGGGATAATAGGCAAAGAACTTATCCTGAATTCAAGCGTATTTGAGTTAAGGGTTTTCTGTTGATGTATGCTATTAGGTGACTCTATGCCCTAGGTCAAGGCACTGATATCTTCTCTGGAGGCAGTCCATCATAATTAATCACACACACACAAATTAAATGATAAAATCTTTCAATCAATTAGTAAGGGGCATAGTTGTGTAATATTTTGTGATTCCTTTGAAGAATTGAATCAAGGGTACACCCACCTGAGCATTAAGGCTCAAAGTGTAGGAGGATCTCATTGTCAATCCTTGTTAATGGGCACTCTTCCTCATAACTTTGGAGTGGTGATAGAGTCAAAGTATCATTAAAGTTATCCATCAAAGTATAAATCTACAAGTTGAAGATCAAAGGAAACTCCCAACATTCATGACCCCTTTCCACACATTGGAATGCTCAAGTGTGTTTTGAGGGGTCGTAGGACCCCTTAGTACACACATGAGCATTCCAATGTGTTGAAAGGGGTCAGGAGGACTTCCTAGGGGTTCTAACATGTGATAAGTCATTCTAGGACACCTAGGAAGTCCCCATGACCCCTTTTAACACATTAGAACCCTTAAGTTTGTCCTAAGGGGTCACAAGACCCCTTAGGACACACTTTAGGGTTTTGATGTGTTGAAAGGGGTCATTGGGACTTCCTAGGTTTCCTAGTACACCTTATCACGTGTTAGGACCCCTTTAAAGTCTACATGACCCCTTTGGCTTGGTAAATGCCAATGACAACCACATTCTTCCCATGAAGTCATGGGAACACTCGTGACCATGCTCTACCCAAGTGACCCCAACGTGCACTAAGTACGATTGGGTAGTGATCTTCCATGGCTCATATCTTGGAGCTCGTGAGTGGTATTGACAAACTATCAAGTGCTATGAGATCATGTTTCTAAGGTCTACAATAAAATCTCTTGGTTTTGGGTGATTCGACTTCATTTACGTTTGGCAAGGTGATCTCAGTTGATGCCAAAAATTGCAGTGAGGGTTAGTTGAAAGTGGCTCAACATCATATATTTCAAACCATCTAATATTGCATCATACCATCTACTCCATCCACTCTAGTTGGCTGGGTAAATGCTACTGATAACCCCATTCCACCCACATAATCACCAGAACGCTCGTGACCACGCTTGACCCAAGTGACCCCAAGGTGCACTAAACATGATTGGGCAGTGATCTTCTATGGATCATATCTTAGAGCTCATGAGAGGTATCGAAAAACCATTAGGTGCTACAATATCATGTTTCTAATTCCTATGATAACCTCTCTCAATTTTGGGTGATTTGACTTCTTTTCATTTGGCAAGGTGAGCTCAGTCAATGCCAAAACTTGCAGTGAGGGTCAGTTGAAAGTGGCTTAGCAGCGTATCTTTCAAACTATTTGACCTGGCATCAAAATGTCTACTCCATTAGCTCTAGTTGGCTGGGTAAATTCCAGTGATAACCCCATTCCACCCACAGAGTCATCAGAACACTCGTGACCACGCTTGACCCAAGTGACCCCAAGGTACACTAAACATAATTCAGCAGCGATCTTCAGGGGCTCATATCTTGGAGCTCATGAGAGGTATCAAAAAACCATTAGGGGCTAAATGATAATTTTTTCAAGGTCTACAATAACCTCTCTTGGTTTTGTGCAATTCAACTTCGATTAAATTTTGCAAGATGATCTTAGTCGATGCCAAAACTTGTAGTGAGGGTCCGTTGAAAGTGGCTCAATAGAGTATCTTTAAAAATGTCTGACCTGGCATTGAACCATCTACTCCATTAGCTCTAGTTGTCTAGATAAATTTAAGTGACAACTCCATTCCACCCACATAGTCATGGGAGCACTCGCAACCACGCTCGACCGAAGTGACCCCAAGGTGCACTAAGCATGATTGGCCAGTGATCTTCCATGGCTGGTATCTCAGAACTCGTGAGAGGTATTGAAAAATCATCAAGTGCTATAAGATCATGTTTTTGAGGTCTACAATAACCTCTCTTAGTTTTGGGTGATTTGACTTCATTTTCATTTGGCAAGGCAATCTCAGCAGAAGCCAAAACTTGTAGTGAGGGTCAGTTGAAAGTGGCTTATTAGTGTATCTTTCAAACCATCTGACATTGCATCAAACCATCTACTCCATCAGCTCTAGTTGGATAGGTAAATGCTAGTGACAACCCCATTCCACCCACGGAGTCATCAGAATGCTCATGACCACGCTTGACCCAAGTGACACCAAGGTGCACTAAGCACGATTGAGCAGCAATCTTCCATGGCTCATATCTTGGAGCTCATGAGAGGTATTGATAGATTGTTAGGTGCTATGAGATCATGTTTCTGAGCTATATAATAACCTCTCTTAATTTTGGGTGATTCAACTTCATTTTCATTTGGCAAGGTGATCTTAGTCGATGCCAAAAGTTGTAGTGAGGGTCAGTTGAAAGTGTCTTAGCAGCATATCTTTCAAACCGTGTGACCTGGCATCGAACCGTCTACGCCATCTTCTCCAATTTTCTAGGTTAACACTAGTGACAACCCCATTCTACCCATAGAGTCACTAGAATGCTCATGACCATGCTCAACCCAAGTGACCCCATGCTGCACTAAGCATGATTAGGTAATGATCTTTCAGGGCTCATATCTCAAAGCTTGTGAGAGGTATTGACAAACCATTAGGGGCTACAAGATCATGTTTCCAAGTTCTATAATAACCTCTCTCAATTTTGGGTGAGTCAACTTCATTTTCATTTGGCAAGATGATCTTTTTTGATGCCAAAACTTGTAGTGAGGGTCAGTTGATAGCGGCTCAATAGTGTATCTTTCAAACCATCTAACTTGGCATCAAAATGTTTGCTCCATCAGCTCTGATTTCCTGGGTAAACACCAGTGACAACCCTGTTCTACCCACGTAGTCACCAGAATGCTCATGACCATGCTCAACCCAAGTAACCCCAAGGTGTACTAAGCATGATTGGTCAGTGATATTTTTGGGGTCATATCTTAGAGCTCATGAGAGGTATCAAAAAACCATCAAGGGCTACAAGATCACCTTTTTTTAGTCTATGATAACCTCTCTCAGCTCTGGGTGGTTCAAATTTTTTTGCATTTGGCAAGATGATCTCAATCGATACCAAAACTTGTAGTGAGGGTCAGTTGAAAGCAGATTAGCATAATATCTTTCAAACCATCTAACCTGACATCAAACTATCTACTCCACCATCTTCGATTGGCCAGGTAAACTCTAGTGACAACCTCATTCCACCTAGAGAGTCACTGCAATGTTCACAGCCACACTTAACCCAAGTGACCCCAAGGTGCACTAAGCATGATTGGGGAGTGATCTTTCATGGCTCATATCTTAGAGCTCATGAGAGGTATCAATAAACCATCAAATGCTATGGGATCTTGTTTCAAAGGTCTATAATAACCTCTCTCGGTTTTGGGCTATTCAACTTCATTTGCATTTGGCAAGGTGATCTCAGTCAATGCCAAAACTTGCAATGAGGGTTAGTTGAAAGTGGCTCAGTAGTGTATCTTTCAAACCATCTAACCTATCATTGAACTATCTACTCCATCAGGTCTAGTTGGCTGGGTAAATGCCAATGACAACCTCATTCCACCCACAGAGTCACCAAAACACTCATGACCACACTCAACCCAAGTGACCCCAAGGTGCACTAAGCAAGATTGGGCAGTGATCTACCAGGGCTCGTATCTTAGACCTCATTAGAGGTATCAAGAAACCATCAGGTGCTACAAGATCATGTTTATGAGGTCTACAATAAACTCTCTTAATTTTTGGTGATTCAAGTTGATTTGCATTTGGAAAGATGATCTCAGTCGATGCCAAAACTTGTAGTGATGGTTAGTTGAAAGTGGCTCAATAGCATATCTTTCAAACCATCTGACCTGGCATCAAATCATCTATTCCATCATCTTTGGTTGTCCTGGTAAATGCCAGTGATAATCCCATTCTACCCACAGAGTCAAGGGAATTCTCGACCCAAGTGACCCCAAGGTGCACTAAGCATGATTGGGTAGTGATCTTCCATGGCTCATATCTCAGACCTCATGAGAGGTATTGAAAAACCATTAGGGGCTATGGGATCATCTTTCTAAGGTCTACAATAATGTCTCTTAGTTTTGGGTGATTCAATTTCATTTGCATTTGGAAAGGTGATCTTAATTGATGCCAAAACTTGTAGTGAGGGTCAATTGAAAGTGGCTCAGTAGCATATCTTTTAAACTATCTAACATTTCATCAAACCATCTACTCCATTGGCTCCAGTTGGCTGGGTAAACACCACTGACAACCTTGTTTCACCTATGGAGTCATTGGAATGCTTGTGACGTTTCTTGATCTAAATGACTCCAAGGTGCACTAAGCATGATTGGGTAGTGATCTTCTATGGCTCAAGTGACCCCAATATGATGAGTTATATACACAGTGAGTATATACATAGTATTGAAACAATGTACTACTAAGTGGCTCAAGTGAGTATATATAATGGTATGAAACATAAGAACATAGAAAATCTATAGAAGTTAAATCTCAAACATAATAAGCTCCATGAATAAGGTATTCCAGAGTAAAGAGAAACACATGCAACTTCAACAAGATATAATTTAAATCATAATGATAATCATAGTCAAGATATAACTTCACCATTCAATTCCATAAACATGAATAATAAATATGTATATACAAAAGATGATGCAAGTATAACATATAAATGAACATGTTCTATATATACAAAGTATCAAATGTATCAAAAGTATCTCCATATAAAAATATGGCACATGCCATTTTAAAATGTCTACAAAATCAATGTTTTAAGGTGTACAATGTGGCATATATGCCATCTCAAAATGTGCCAAGTGGCATCTCTAAATGACCACAAAACTAAAACTACATCCTATGTCGTAGGGGGATCATCAAAATGTAGTGTCTTTGAAGAAGTGTTGGGCTCTGATTGATCTTACATAAAAAATGAGTTCAAACCCAAGTTAGATTGCATACAAATATTTGTACATGGTCTCTCATTTTCCTACCATGATCAGGTGTCCTAGCATAAGTCCTGGGTAGCGAACGGACCATGCCAACAATACCAACTGTGACCTATAAATATATATTTGCAATAATGAGATTAGTAGAGTGATGCAACATAGAGTAATAAATCTACAAAATAGGATGATAGCATAATAAAATTACAAGTTGATTGAACTAAAATTAAAAATTACATCTGGTGATCCCTCCTCTGGAATAGTGGGTTGGGTCAACAAAGATACAAAAGATTTTCATGGGCCCTCCCTCACACTCGGAGTAACCTATGAGAGTAAAAAGATTTTCAATTATATATAAGTGTACTTCATCATAGCAAACTTGGTTACAAAATACAAATAACAATATGTAAAAATCTATGTACAATCAGGCTACCACTCTGAATCGAGATGCCTATAACCCTACGCTGACAAACTACTGTCGGGACATCATCAATAGCCACACCCTATACAATAAAGTGCAAGTAAAATATTTATTACTACACACAAGTGGCATACATATGCATCCATAATTAATCTTAAACAATTAACTACCTTTCCTTTGTCGACACCTGATGAAGGAACCCCTTCATGCCCCCCACTGACATCAGTTGTAGGCTACAAGAACCCAATAAGATGACAATATATAAGTAAATGTATGAATTTTATGCTCTAATTGATAGAGATTTAAGCATGTACACCAAATGATATAAAAAATAACTAATGGGCACATAATTTATAATATACTATATAGTCATCAAGGCCAAATGAAATGGCCGAAAGTGTGGACTCATCCACCTATCTCACCTCCTCCTATGTCATCGACTGAACATAAATGGAAAAAATATATATACATAAGTGCATGTAATCATTAAAACTAATCTAAATAAATAAATTATTTTTAAATTAAATAAGTTATGTGATAAATATATTTATAATGTTTACTCTTACCATATCAATAGGAGTCAATGGCTCTATGTACACCTCCTGAGCACTCTCATGAGATGTAGATGCTCCATGAGGTGTTGAAGCCTCTATAGCTGCGTCTCTTATATCCTCCTTATCAATAACATACTGATATGTATCAACATCAGTAAGCGGTTTGAGGCACATATTCTTGCATATAATTAAAATATGGGGCTCGCATACATGTGAACTCTGATGAGATGTCAATGCGCCAGCATCATCCACACGAGGAGGCAACACTGACTTGGTCTACGTGATCAACTGATCACTCAATAAATGAATGGCCCTAATAGTTTGTGAGGCAGCCTCTACAATGATATTGATATGCTGCACTCGAGGAGGGGGTGCAACATCAGTGGGGGGGACAAAGGTAGTGGCCTTTTTGCACTGGGAAAATGGCCTAGTCTAAGGAACTCCTCCGCCTATGCCCATGTTAGGCCTCATAGTCTAATAATCAACATGGTGACCAAGCGCAAACTTGGCATACAATTTTTTTATGAAATAAAATGGGACCTCCAATTGCTATGGGGTGGTTTATCAAAAACCATCTACCAGCAATCCCAAAATTTTGTGCGCATTGCTTCATTTGTGCGCCATTTTATTGATAATTCGGGCTTTTTTGGGTCAACTGGTATTCCAGTTTTAGGATTAACAAAAAGGGTGGCTAAATCTTCCTTACTTATATTAAGGGTCACAATCCCATCATGGTAAAGCCCATCATCAAATTGGGCATGCATATCATCACGCCAATGAAGAGCAACATTATGTTGCTATGTGATTGTGTCAATATTTTCAACAATTGTATTTAGTGTGGAAAGAATGGGACCTAATGTAGGTATATTTTGATATGTGTTTCGGAAACCTCATATTGTGTTCAAATTATCTTGTATCAAATCTTCTAAAGATCTAGGGTTTTGACATGGGGGATTGTTTTTGGGATCATTATTTGGTGCAAGAGTGTTACTTTCTTCATTGTTGTTAGCCATGCTTGATTAAATTTATAAAAAATCTAAATTTCAATCTAATTTCATATAGTGTTACAAATATAAATACAAAACCCTATTTCAACAAAAAAAAATCATATTTGGCATGAAAATTAATAAAATAATCAAAATAAACAAAAAATTTACTTACCAAATACGTTGGGGAGTCAAATTTCTTGTTGCCAAAATTAGATACCTGAAAATAAATCGTGTATCTGATATATGAAGCCATTTTCCCAAGCAAAACCATGAAAAGAAATGAGAAAAGGGATCATGGGTTTCAAATTTATGCCACAGGTATCGGGTACCCAATATTTATCGGGTACTCGATATGGTATTGGGTACCCGATTAGGCTTGTGCTTTGGTGTCAAGTTTTCCCAGGTGTACTGACACCCAAGCCTACTCAAAAGTCAACAAGCCTTTTCATGCACTTTTGGACAAGTGAAAAGTGAATATTTTTCACATCGCCACTTTTTGGCCCCTCGTGATCTTGCACATACCCAACCCCTATAATTTTAGCTATACCAATATCAAATAATTGATCCCTATGCCAATGCTATACTACAATGAGTTGATTGGATTCATTTATTAAAGCATTGTGTTAATCAATCAAGGGATCTATTTAGCTAATTGATAGCTATACAGGTTTATTTGATCATAACATTTAGATTACAATTTACCTTGAAATTTTCTATAATTTTATCCCATAATATTCTTCCATTAGAAACTTACTTTCAACACTTAATAGGTTAAATAAAAAAAAGTACATAATTGAAATAATAATTATATCAATTAATAGTAATTAATATAATTATTAATTAACAGGATAATTAAATAATTTATTAAATAATAGTAATTATATTAATTACTAATACTTAATTAAAATACTTGTCATACCATAAAATAAATAAGTTAAACATTAATTATATTAATTAATGACATCTAGTTAATACCTTTTTTCTAATAATTTTTTTTATTAATCTAATAATTAAATGATAATTATATTAATTAATATTATATATTAATTAAGATAATTATTAAATATAACTCTAAATGAATAAATATTATATATATTAATTAATATTAAAACATGATAAGTAATAAATAAAATTATTAAATATTATATATTAATAAATATTAATAATATTAAATAATATAAATAATAAATAAATTGATATCAATTAACATTATTAATATTAAATAATATATAATATAAAATAATTAATAAATAAAATTTAAAAAAAAATTAAAAAGTGGTTTATATATATATATATATATATATATCTATATATATATATATATATATATATATATATATATAATACATATATATATATATCTATATATACATATATATATATATATATATATATATACATATATATATATATATATACATATATATATATATATATGTATATATAGATATATATATATATGTATATATATGTATATATAGA